>JARHVA010000047.1:1052500-1782500 GCA_037957365.1 Torreya grandis | reverse complement strand
TTGTAGATTCTGAAATCTCCCAAACTTTCCTTATAGGGATTAAGAGCAACTTTGATTTTGTCCTAGTACAATCAACACATCTAGATTTTACACAGAGTAACACAATCACATGTAAAGCCCATCCCTGATTTCAAAAAATTAGAATAAAACTTAGGTGTGTTAGATTCTAACCTTCTTTTTATTTTCATTGCTTCTCATTTCTTATCCAATTATTTATCATACTCTTAGTTTTTGTTTTAGGCATCTTCTAGATTTGACTATTGTAGGTTACTATCATATCTTAAATCTTACTTGTGCATTTAGTTTTGTCATTTTCATTAGTATAAGTCATCCTTGTGTCACTATTTGATAAAACAATTTAATTGTTTGCCTCAAATTGAAAGTCAATACAACAATTTTTATCTTGACTTTCATATGAAACACAACTGGGAGCCATGCAAAATGAAAATAATATAACAAGGATGCAAATCTCTCTATGCACTACAAAAACTTAATTGGGATCCATGCAAAATGAAAATAATACAATGAGGTTGGAAATAACTCTATGCAATATAAAACATCTACAAAAATGTAAAATAATGGGATGGAAGACCACCGAGGTCTTGCTTGAGTTACTTATTACATGAGTAGTGCTCTATAGGTGTGAGACTTGGGCCAATAATACCTCATGTCTAAAAATGAGACAAAAAGGGAATCCAAAGGTGTTTAGCCATAAGTAGCTTTAGAATCAATGCTTCAATTCCATATGAGTTTCTTTTGACATAAATAAACATCTTTTCTTTAGAGGCAATTGCTATAATTTGCACCATAAGAAGACATGTAGACCAATATATGGCTTATAATAGTAGTAAAGGAAGAGGTGAACATAAGCACACAAATAAAATAGAACAAATGGGTGATTAGATTGACACTAATTTACAAAAATAAACAAATACTTATCAAGACAGAAAAAAATATGTCATAAATGTTTTAGGTTAATCATGTGAACAAAGAAACTTGGAAGGAAACAACACTACATCAATGAATTTAAACCCACACACCATCAAAAAATTATGTGGGGACAAAAATCAAATGGAGGCAAATATGCTTATAATCCAATTGGGTTCTAGTTCATACCAGCATAAATGTGAAAGCATAGATGTATGTCAACTAAGAAAGATTGGGAGGAGAGAACATGCCTATTTTATACATTAGGGATAGTAGAGATAAAATGCCACTTTGTCATTGATTGTTCTACCTATAGTGATATTCATGCCAAGTCTGTTGACACCTTGAAGGTTTATTCTAATCTTAACCTCTTCAAAGAGGTGAACATGCAAAAATATATCAATTTCCGATGAATATTAACAATAGAAGGTCCACCTTTCAAAATAAAGTTGCAACACAACTAATTTAAGGAAGTTGCATAAGAATTAATTTAATCTTGTTGCTCGTGATTTACTTTATGCCCTTAAAAATAACATTAAAACACAATTTTAGCTTTATATTTTCATAGATTATTTTAGTTTGGTGGATGTCAAGAAAATTGTTTTAAAATTGTTACATTTCATTTATGTTCGCAAGCATACACACACACACATGCATATATACATACAATTTTTACAAATTATTGTTTATGTGTTTTGTCCTCTCTCTTTACTGATATTTCAAATTTATCTTATAGATTCCTCTTTAAAAACTAAACCCATTTTTTTTACTAAAACATAAATAATATATTATCAAAATAGAGCAAGTCCCACAATTACATCAATAAACATGCAACGCTTTTTAATGCTTAATAAGTAAGATTTTATTCCCAAAAATATGTTTACAATTATTTTTACTTTTTAGTACCTCTTTAGCATGCTTTCCTAAAAGTACATTTAGGATTTATATTGAATCCTACTTTTGTATACATGCATGCATTTTTCTTTTTTACATGCATACATATCTATTTTCTACTTTTTACAAGCATAAAAGTTTATTTATTGCTTGTATGCATGTCTATTTTTTGCATGTAAATCGAAATACTAAGCTAAGTGTAAAATTACACCTTCAATTTTTTACATGAGGCCTGCCCCCATGCCCCCTCTCAAAATTAATTAGACTCATCTGATGCTACAATTCAAGTACCTCTTCAGATCTGAAAGGCAAAAAGTCTTGAGTAAGAGGGACTTTGACATTCCTATTTTCGCTACATACTATTTTTGTTCACTTATTTGGAGGGAACACCTTGCTTTTCTACATCGTCACACATTGAATCCATTGGTTATTGTATTTTTTAAATTTATCTTGGTTTTTTTGGGAGAAATATAGGGTTAATGTCCATCTAAAGTTTCATTCTCTTTACTCCTAGGCGCAACATAATAATGCTCCCAAAAAATATCCTTCCATTAGGGGGCCTTTGCTTTCATTTACGCTACACCACATGAAAATCATTATCAAAAGAGATAATATTATTAGAGTTTGTTTGGACTTGAATCATTATTTAAAAGTAGTGTTTTCATAATCACTTTTTGGGTTCTTGCTGAACTCTCAAGACCAACACAAAATCAATAGAGAAGCCATTGCTTAAATCCATCTCTATGAATATTTGAGCATATATAGTTTTGAATTTGCACTTTGTTGAACTGCTCTAGGGAATGAATTTCCCAATAACATTTCCAATTTGTTTTATAGTTAAGGGCATCTAAAATGTAAAGGTAAATTCGACACTCTTACTTATATTTAAACAGAAAAAAGGGTTTCAATCAAAATCTCAAAAATTTGAATATCAAAACTTCATAAATTTCTTAACCTTCTTATAAAACTAATGACCCTTGTTCTTGATGAAATCTCAATTCATCTTTTTATATAAAATAAAATGAAAAATCGTTGAATATGAGAACAAATTTCTACATCAATCATTTATAGAGAAAAAATATATAAAATATTCTTTTCACATTAGATATAAAGGAAAAATTAAAAATTATATGAACATGTTATAGTTCAATTAATATGAATGACCATATACCAAAATATAGAATGTTTATCCATCAATTAGAAAAGAAAATATACCATTTAGTATCCACAATATTGGTCTCTTACGGCTTGACTCTTTTTGCACTGTATTTCCTTCTTCCCGTGCAATGGGTGTTGAACAAGCCAAGATAAAGGAGGAAATAAAGCGGCTATAGAAACGGCAACTGAAAATTTATAATACCCCGCCTGATGATGATCGGGTGTACCAGAACATTTTTATCGGCCTTATCAAATCTTATTTACGATTACAACAACCCCTCGTATGAATCTTCACAGGTAATTATTCAGTCTACCTTCCAATTCTTACATCGATTCCAGTTTTTAAAAGCCCCGGAGTCGAACTCATGAGATTTCGTGCGTAGAGTTGGGGTTTTAATTCTGAGTGCCTGGGCCAAACCCTTGCCGGAAACTGTTGTTTGGAAGGTGTATGGGATTTTGGCTTCTCTGATTTGCTTATAATTGTTTTGAAATTTGATGCCAATAGGAATTATGGTAGAATAATCTCTTTCATATGAATAGAATTGCACAGTGCTATACGGCCATTTACAGACCTTTCGGAGTCGTTAGAATATATGATAAAATGGTACATTCCACTGACACATGGTCTAGTGGTAGGGTTGGAGCAATTGCCATGATGATGACTTAGGCTCAAACCTCATGTGGCTTGTTTCACCACTGATCAGGACGAGCCCAGAGGCAGCGAGTATTATCAACTAAAATTTAAGCAGTTTTTTTGAAAGTTAGAATTGTTAATTGGTGAAATTTCTGAAAATATCAGTAACATCAACCAAACGGTGGCCATTTTTTTTTCTATTAAAAAAAAAAGTTCGTCATTTTTTTTAGATATGTCAATTGGTAAATTTTTTTGGAAGTATCGCTTAATCTTGTGCACTAGACTGTGTATGCAAAAATTTGTAAGTCTTAATAGCAATTATAGATTTTTATCTACTATTAGCAACCAGAATTGCGTTTAAGCCATAAACCTATGTGTCGACATGACAGTTATCTTTAGAATCCTGAATATATGTATCTGTTCTATTCATGCTTACAAGTTACAGGTTGTATATAAATACTCATGGAAATTAGTGTTCGGAGTGCATATGCTCTTATGACTTATGCCTTCTGTTCTGTCCACTTTTGGTTAGGGGTGAGCCCCTTATTTGGACGATGGTAGAGCTGTAAATTGATCAGACTTGTGCTTTCGGATTTGGCATTCGTATGACAGATACTAGATAGAGAGATTTATAGGTAGAATTCCAGTGTGATCCTTGTACTCAGCACTACTCTTGATACATTTGGAGATTGCAATGGTTGTTACCCATGCAGTCCAGTGAAATGGGGTGGCAAATATCAGTGCAACTTAGCTTGAATAATTATAGATATTTCAAAGATCTGATCTTGCCCTATGCCACAGCAAGCATTAAATATTCATTCGTTTTGTTTGTTGCACACCCAAGCTTCTGTGACTTCCCAGCAACAATGAGGAGCCTCTCTGCTTTCTTCTGGCCTGGACAATATGTTGGGCATATTTGGGGTCATTTCTAAGATATGCTATAGTATGTTCATCTTGATTAATTCATGCTAATGAAGATGGTTATATGTTAATTGAGTTGTGCCAATTAAGACCAAGAAAAACACTAGACACATTGTGGTTCATAATCACGCGTCATTAAAATATTTTTCTATTTCTGCCCTTTGATCATAATATTTCAATTCCCCTCTGGAGGTGTGTAGGGTTTTGTTTTTTGCTCTCACTCCTATATCTCTCTCTTGTTCTTCTTTCTTGTGCACATATTTTATTTTGAGCTTTGTGAAGATTAAATGAATTGGTCACAATTCTAAGATAGTGTATTTTTTTGTACATGGTACATTTTGTACAAATAGTGCACAATCTGTATCTTATCTAAATTTGTCAGCTTGTACAGTTTGAGGTTGCTGATATCAACTACACATAATGCATTCCTTGATATCACTTGCAGGATGTGTATGCACCATATCCAAACAAAAAATATTTCATATAGAAGAACAAATCCAAAAAAACTAACTTATATGAAGCTGACATGCTCATAACTCTGTACACGAGTCATTAATATGTAACTTACACTGTGAGAGCAAATTGCTACCTTTTAGAGCAGATTCTTCCTCTCTCTTAGTGTGAAGAAGGTGCAAGAGCAACCTTGGCCATCCATCATATCTTGCATGTCGGGAACTATTCCTTAGTTAGCAACACTTGTGGTGGCTTTATTTTAAATTGAAGCGAAGAAAGGATAACTGACATTTGTTCATCTAGCTCGAAGATCATGCATTGAAGATCAATTTTCACCCCTTGGAGGAAGGAGTAGCTGATCTCATCTCTAGTTAGTTGGAGACTAAAAGTTTGCTATAGAAATGACGACCTTGAAATTGTAGTTTCCACTATTGAGGTTGAAGTCAACCTTCGCCAAAGTGAAGGTTGGAAGAGAAGGGACAACTTTTCCTTCTTCCGCCTCGTTCAAAATTAAGGAGAGGAGAAAGGATGATCATCCCTTCATGTGCCTTATCCAGAAATGGAAGAAGAGCAAATAAGGGACAATTGCCCCTTCTTCTGCACACTCTTATTTTGAGAAGTCTAGAAGTGAAGTAGTCAAAGAAGGGATGTCCACCCTTCTCCCATTGACATCCAAAGGCGGAGTTGACTTTTAAATTATTTTATAGGCCAGAGGAAGGAATGTCTTTCCTTTTCTCAACACCTGAAAGTTGGAGTTTATTTGTCAAGAAGTGGAATCTACAGCAGGTTGATATCTAGATATAGACGAATAACACATATCCCATGTTGACACATAGATATTTCGTCAGGGTTTCAAACTTCACATGTAGCTCAGTTCATCAATCAACAGTTGTGTAATCTAGGTTTCAAGTCAACCCATGAGATATTGTAACTGGTGGAAGGTTAATCATTTTATCTTCCCCATCAGTTTTGACTTTCCTCGAATAATAGACAAGAACCATCAATTTAAATATACAGTTTGGGAAAATAAAAAGGGGTCTTTTGAACTTGAAAGTGTGAAGTTGGCGAAGAGGGAAGCTTGCAAGGAAGTGAGCAAATAAAACTTGGAAGAGAGATTACTAGAAAGCCAAAAAGTCAAGATAAGTGTAGCGTGTTGCAATATGAGTTTGAGAATAGAGACTAGAATTTTGTATTTGTCAATGTATTATGCCAAATAGCCCATATATGAAATTTATGAAGTGAATGAAGTGTGTCATTTTCTATTTTATGTGTCCTATGTTTTGATGTGAACTTGGCCAAGTGGTGACTATTGTTCATTCAACCCTCAACCATGCCATCATTTTTGGTAGTTGAGCTAAAGTAGAGCCAAGAAGTTGCAAATGGTATCGGAAAAACCAACTAATTATTTTTATTCATAATAAGAGAGATACCTATAGGCTAGTGATCTCCTAAAAGGAAGGAATCAAGCCGTATCACTCTGACAACTAACACCTATTCTAAGGGGTGAGTTGTTAGTACAACTCACATATAGACAATAACAATATCACTAAAAACTCTAACAACATCACTTACTATGTGATGTACTAACACAAAGGACTATTTCCAACATTTTCCCGCTTAATATGAACATAGGGACAAAGAACACTCCATATGTAGTGAAAATAAACTTATATTTAGAGACACACTTTGATAGATGGGAACACATCAACCAATCCAAAGATGAGAACACATCAATCAATCCACGGATGGGAAAACATTAACCGATCCAAGAAAAAACTAGGACACACACATTAGTTCATTCTCCATATCTGTGTGAACATACATATTCGTTTATGAACACACTAGATATGCACGAATAGGGACACACAAATCTACTTGTAATGACCTACATATGTAAATATAGACTAACACGTTTGTTTACAATTTATACTAAGTGAAAACACATCAATAACTAATCACACCACATGTGTAAATAGGGACACACATATCTGTTTACAAATTAATTTTAGTGAGAACTTATCATCACTGAACTAACACAAATAAAAAACAAAGATTGAGGATTGAGTCCTTTCTGTCTTCAGTGGGTGTTGGCCACCTCATTGAACTAGCGTTTGCAGCCACTATACTTTATCATTGCCACTTGATCACGAACAACATAAACAGTAGCTACTGCCATTGGACACCGTTCTCGACATTAGTTGGTTTGGTGCACGTTTCTAAATCGTCTACAATTGGAGTATGTCATCATTGCCATTGATGACTAACAACTCTTTAGGCTATGTAGTCTTTTGGACTCATTCTATTTTGCCACTATTGCGGTTTGCAACCCTTGAGTTAGTGATGGGCTTGAGATTGGATGTGGGCCTCCTTCCTCCGTTTGCCTCCTTCCTCCATTTACTCCAACCTCTTGCGTGCTTTAGTTCAATTGGTTAGGTCAACTGCATGTCACATTTGATGAGCAAATTTCTCCTCCCCCCACAAAACATACACATTCCATAGGATATCGAGTTCGTGTAATAATGCATTTTTTACAGAGGGCATGGAATTTGACTATTGAGTCTAACACACAATTAGTTATTCAGACCTAGGACCATGTAACTAACAATGTATTTTTGACCACTAACTATAGACTTATTGAATTAATCAACAAACTATAGCCGAATATTATAGATAAAGGATTTAAACAAACAATAACCATGAAAAACAAACTAAACACCATATACAAACCATATAATAATAAATGACATTATATACTTTAGAATACTAATAAATTATCCATATTAATCAAATTACAACACTATAAAATAAACACTTAAAACAAACAAAAAACTAAACAATAAAATAAAACAAACAAATCCTAGGCTAAAAACATGAGACTTAACGATATAACTTTCAAGTTATAGAGAAACATTAACAAGACTATACACTCACAATAACAGAAAGCTATTAACACATAACATAGAACAAACTAAATAAAACTTATAAACAAAAAACTAATATTGAAAAATTGTTCGACGTTGACGTAGGTCTCTTTGCACACTGCCTTGGAAGATACACGCGGGTGAGGAAATGTTAAATGCATGTGGATAGTGATTGCCTTTTGGGAGTACACGGGAACATCCAATGATGATAATTTGCACAGGGTGCATGAGATTGCCACAAAAGATTGTTGTTGGAGTGCAAAGCAACCACACAAAGGTAGATGTATGTGGTGCGAGGACAGATGCACATATGTGGTGTGAGGGTAGATGCACGAGGAAATGAATGTGCTGATGGAACTTCCACGAAACAAAGAATGATGGGTGATCAAATAACAATAAATGTAGAGATGGTGGCAAAAGAATCATGAACTTTGTAGACTTGATAGGCATGAAGATGATTGATGAAGCGTATGGAAATGACAATAAAAGAGACAGTGAGATAGAGGAAATTGAGGACTGCAATCTACCTTATTTTCTATCAAATGATCTTAAACAAGCTTATTCTAAAATGAATGGCTTAATATGAATGGAAACTTTAGCAATAACTTTCATACAGAGGGGCAAAACTGAGTACATGGCTCTACCCCATATTCTCTCACGAGATCCTTGCTTTCATACCATGTCGGAAAAACTAATTGATTAAATTTATTCATAATAAGAGAGATACATATAGGATAGTGATCTCCTAAAAGGAAGGAGTCAAGCCTTATCACTATGACAACTAACAACTATTCTAATGGGTGAGTTGTTAGTACAACTCACGCACACACAATAACAATATTACTAAAACTCTGACTAATAACATCACTTACTATGTGACGTACTAACACAAAGGACTATTTCCAACAAATGGCTCAGAGAGGAGTTGTATCAGCTAGAGGTAGAAGACGAAGAGGAAGACCATCATGAGCAAATGGTAGAGATAATATATAAATTTTGAGAAGTGCACAAGCAAGGTTGAATGCCATAGAGTTAGTCCAACAAAAAGATGTGAAATTAAGAGTGATGAAAGGGAAGATGAACAACAAGAAGCTCGGCCAAATTAACCAAAGCTAGCGCTTGGACTTGAAGAGACAATAAATGCCATTCCTAGATTGGGAGATAAGCCTAAAATCTAAATCTTGAAGGATGGATTGATTGGATTACGACATTGGAGAAATATTGAGTGAGAAAATAAAAAACCCTATTGTGGTAAAATTTATGTGCACCAATTTGAAAGGTTATGCATTTCTATGGTGGGATCATTTGCAAAGGGAGAGGTTGAGAATTGAGAAAGACAACATAAGGACCTAGAATAGATCAGGGTTGAAACTCTTAAGAAGTTTTTGACCTCACACTCCTCGGAGTGTTAGTTTAAGAAATTGCAAAACCTAAAACAAGAGGAGCTGAATGTAATGGAGTATACTATGGAATTTTCCAAGTTGACCATCTGAATTGGTCATATTGAGGAAGATGATGAGTATTCCATGTCGGAAAAACTAATTGATTAATTTTATTCATAATAAGAGAGATACATATAGGCTAGTGATCTCCTAAAAGGAAGGAGTCAAGCCTTATCACTATGACAACTAACAATTATTCTAACGGGTGAGTTGTTAGTACAACTCACACACACACAATAACAATATTATTAAAACTCTGACTAATAACATCACTTACAATGTGATGTACTAACACATAAAGGACTATTTCCAACAAATTGCTCAAAAAGGAGTTGCATCAACCAGAGGTAGAAGACGAAGAAGAGACCATCATGAACAAATGGTAGAGATAATATATAAATTTTGAGAAGTGCACAAGCAAGGTTGGATGCCATAGAGTTAGTCCAACAAAGAGAAGTGAAATTAAGAGCGATGAAAGGGAAGATGAGCAACAAGAAGCTCGGCCAAATTAACCAAAGCTAGCGCTTGGACTTGAAGAGACAATAAATGCCATTCCCATATTGGGAAATATGCCTAAAATCTAAAACCTGAAGGATGGATTGATTGGATTATGACATTGGAAAAATATTGAGTGAGAAAATAAAGACCCTATTGTGGTAAAATTTATGTGCACCAATTTGAAAGGTTATGCATCTCTATGGTGGGATCATTTGCAAAGGGAGAGGTTGAGAATTGAGAAATACAAAATAAGTTTTTGCCCTCACACTCCTAGCAGTGTTAGTTTAAGAAATTGCAGAACCTAAAACAAGAGTTGAATGTAATGGAATATACTATGGAATTTTACAAGTTGACCATTTGAATTGATCATATTGAGGAAGATGATGAGTATTCTAGGTGTGTAAACGATTTGAGGTTTTCAATTCAAGACGAGTAAATTTATTAAAGGTTTCTTTATAGAAGAGGCATGTTTGTTGCCCTTGAGGTAGATGAAAATTTGTCAAGAAAATTACAAAGTGGAAGTCGAAGACAAGGAGGAGGTGATAGATGGCAAGGACCAAGAAGCCAATAAATAAAAAGGTGAAGGAGTTGAAATGAGGTCCTCATAGCAGATTCAAAGAGGTGACTCTTACTTCCACAGAGGAAGAGGTTTTGGTAGCATATTTGAGGAAATTTGTTTAAGATGTGGCTTGCATGGTCATGGGGAATTTGAATGTCAAGAATTAGAGAAACAAGTTAGGAGAAATGAACAAAGAGTTCATGTAGGTCAAGAAAAAGATGAAGTGTTAGAAGAAGATATCCTAGTTGAAGTTGAGGAAGGTGAGAGTTTGATGTTGTGTGGCGTAATGTTAAAGCCCAAAAAGAATGAAGAAGGTTTTTGGTGGTGGAAAAACATTATTAAAATCAAGTGCATGGCATAAGGTATGTGATGCAAGTTGATTATTGATGGTGGCAACACAAATTCTTTGGTGCCGATAAAAGATGGTGCAGAAATTGGGCATGAAATCTACCCCACACCCATGTCCATTTAAAGTGACATGGTTGCAAAAAGGTCATCAACTTGAAAGGTTAATTTTAACATCAGGGATTATCAAGATTGTGGTGTGTGATGTAATAGCTATGGATGCATGCCACATTTTGGGAATGCCTTGGCATTGTGATGAAATGGAAGTTCATGATTGGAGAAAGACAATTATAAATTCTTCAAGGACGAGAAGATGTTTGAGTTTTTGCTTGTGAAAGAAGTGAGAGAATAGGAAGCTAATATTAGTCTAGGCAAAGGAGTTGTTGCAAGAATTTGAGAAACCAAAGGTGTGTTGTAAGCAAGAGGAGTTTGAAATGGGGAAAAGGAATTTGAGAGTGCAGATGGGTATGTACAAGTCTTGCTAGACAAAGGACTTATCAAGAAAGGTGATGGATGCAAGATTGTCCTTCTTGGGAAGGGATGTATGAAGGATTGATGACAAATTTGGAAAGGATCAAAGTCAGCTTGGGATGTGTGTCTAGAGGATTCTTGATGGATTTGGAAAGGATCAAAGACATCTTGGAATGTCCTAGTGGGAAGGGTGTTGTAGAGGTGTAGTTTGTTGCACTTAGTGGGGCAATTGCTAAAATTGTATTGAACTTGACGAGAGGAGAAGGTGTTGAAGTTTTGTTGAACCTTAAATATTGTTGGAGAAGTGTAGTGTGATGTGCTTAGTGGAACAACCATTGGAGTTGTGTTGGACCAGAAGAATGCATTAGCACAGTGTGATGCACTTAGTGTTGAACCTAAGAGAGAAGTATGGTAGTTGAAGCTTAAAAAAGGTATCAAGTTGATTGGATCGAGGTCCCACATTGATAATACCTTTTAGACAAGGGCGATCCATAAGGTGTTACATCTAATTTAAAATGATTGTGGAAGCTCCAATTACTTAACAAAATACAAAGGTATTGGGTTGATTTGGTTGGTCTCACATTGATAATACTTGTGTGACAAGGACGACTTATAAGGCATTACATGCAACAAAAGTTTACCAATTGAGAGAGAGGCTAGAGGGTGAAAATTCCAAAGTGGATGATTTTCTAATGATCACCATTCCTTCTTCATACTAACAAATGAGTGGAGATTCCTCTATGCTTTATGGGTCTACTCACCTTGTGAGTATAGCCAACATACATGAGAGAATAATCACTAGAGTAATTACTAGTCATGGAAATTAGTCATCATAGAGATGAGTTAAAATATACACAAGTCAAAATCCCACAAAAATTACATCTAATAAAAATGACAGTGGAATCTCCAATTACTTAACAAAACAAAGTTTGTGTTGGTGGTGCATGAGCATGTGAAAGAGAAATTGTAGAGAAGTGCACAAAATTGTGAGGCAAGAGCAGATAAAGTTGAGGAAGTGAAAATGTATTCTCTTGAAGATTTGGAATTGGTGTGTTTGGGAAAGAACGAGTCTTAGATTTAGAATTATGAGTATCATGCTCAAAATCAAATTGCTCAGGGGGTTTTGATGTAGGGGCATCGCTGGTTATTCATCATATCTTGAGTGTTGGGAACCGTTTCTTAGTTGGCAACGGTGTCTTCATTTTGGCCTTAAGGGAAGAAAGTATGGACGACTTTTATTCATCCAACTTGAATAAAATTTTGAATTGGAGGACCAAACCTTTGCCCCTTGGAAGGAGTGGTCGACCATTCTCCAATTGGTCATCCTTTCTCCTTTTGTCTTGAATTCAAAGGTTCCCCAGCTAGAGTTTAAGTTGCCCTTTTCTAAACTGAAGGTTAGTGGAAAGGGGACAATCATGCATAGAGCGATTTGAACATCTTACAAAAAACATGCAGTCTTAGTGTAGAATGTATAACCCCCACCCCCATATGACATCAAAGTGATCCGAAATTTGATAGGTGGCTTCTTAAGACAATCATATGTTGGCTATAACTCAGTCATATGGTGTCAGAATCACCAAAAATTTGATGTGGGGAAAGTAGATACCTCACTCTACCTGCCCATTACTTTTTGCAAAATATGCAATCATTTGATTGGGAAAACAATTGCTGCAAGTCAGCCGGTAGGTTCTAACATGCAACTTGAGGAAATGACCAAAGAATGGCGGGACCATCCTCTCTTTTTTGGGAAGTTGGAGGGCAAAAAGACACCTAGTAGCTGAATAAATGGCCATAGGAATCCAAAATGGTGATGAGTTAGTACGTCATAGTTAGAATAATATTATTTAGTGTGAGTTGTACAGTTATTTTTGTAACGACTCACTTAGTTTAGTTGAGTGGTTATAGGAGATAGATATAGGCTCCTTTTTTATAGGAGAACATATTTGTATAAGAAGATCTCCAGCAAATGATTAAAAGAATTAAATTTTTTCCGTGTGTAATCTCTGACCAAAAATTATATTTGGTATCAGAGCGCTATTGTTTTCTGTGCCTATGATGTAAGAGTAAAATCTCGAAGGGGCAGATCATTATTTGAATTGTTGCCCCATTTTATGACATTTGTACTTTGATAAATGAAAAATTCTTGTAGTTTAATTTGTAGATCAATCTTGTGAAGTTTAAGAAAAATTCAATTTTAGTAAGGTATTGTATTGCAGAGTCACAATGTGCACTCATTCATTACCGTGCTCTTTTGCACCATCTGCTTCAAAGCTGATTATCATGTGCATTTATCAATGTTCTTCACGTTACAACAATTGTTGTGCCATAATATCAGCTCCTATCTCCTCTTCGTGCTGGTGTTTAGATATGTTGCTCATGCGCATATGCTCGGACTTTCATCATTGTGCACTTCCATGCATGAGATCCCTCTCACCTCAACTTGCGCGATTTAATTTCTGATTTGTGCTGCATTGTTTCTGCCAACATCCATCTCGTGCATGCCAAATTGTTCGAAATTGCCTTCTTGATGCTTATGTCATGTTTGAAAGGATCTGATTCAATGCTTCATTCTGCAGATCTTCCAGACGTCTACATGGCTTCTCCATACTGATCACGTGTCTGAATTTTCCTCATCTGCTCGCGCATCCATCAATTCTTCCGTGCACTGTCAGATATGATCTTGCCCAAGGTGAATTGCGAAGACCACTCTGTAATAAATGAGTCACTTCCTCACCAAAAATAAAAAAACATGAAGATGATTTCAATTTTCAAAGTAAATAAGTGAAGTTTAAGCTTTATCTTGGAATTTGAAATTGGGGAGATCTTCTTCACTTATTTGGGAGTCCCCTTTTTTTTGGGTAATGGGAATGCTGGAATTTGGCAAGGACTAATCTCTAGATTCAGAAGAAAGTTAGAGAGCTGGAGTGGAACATGGCTTTCATGGAGAGGAAAACTTCAGCGCTTAAAAGCAGTGCTACAAGCTATCTCCGTTTACTTGTTATCTATATTGAAAGCTCCTTCAAAAATATCCAAGGAATTGGATAGGATTCAGATCAATTTCTTTTGGGATGGCAGCAAAGAAAAACATAAATTCCCGCTTGTCAAATGGGAAACCATCACTAAACCAAAGGAATTTGTGGGGCTTGGTCTACTATATCTTCTCACCAATTGAATATGGCCTATGGGGCTAAATCGAGTTGTCGCATTTTTACAGAATCTGATAAACTTTGGAGCCATGTGTTACATCACAGATACCTCAACTCTATTATTCCTATGACAATCTTTACCAACAGAGTAGCACAAGAAAGATCAGTTATGTGGAAGTTCATTGTCGAATCCAAAGAGATCATTGCAATGGATTTAATCTGGGACATTTTAGAAGGAAAGGAAGCAAACTTTTGGAATGATGCCTAGTTGCATCCCATCTCTATTACTGCTCAAGAAGGCATAGCTGTTCAAAAAATATGGGCTGAAACCCACATAGGGTTTAAGGTGGCTGATTACGTGATAGAGGGCAATACTGAAATAAATCTGGACATGAAATGGAAAAATCTAGTGAACATCATCCCCAATGCTACACATCTTATATCCAACATCCGGAAGGATCTTGAAACTATAAGAATAGACAGTAGAAAAGGCAAAGACAAACTTATTTGGAATGGTTCCACAAATGGAAATTACATGGTTAAAGATGGATATAATTCCCTTCTCAACCTGACTTCCATTCTGAAAATCTCTCCTACCCATGAAAGAATGTGTGAAAGAAGGATGGCCCAAAGCAAAAATATATTTGTGGCTTGCAAGTCAAAATAAAATTTTAACATGGGATAATTTAATGAAGAGAGGCTTTATTGGCCCTTCCCAATGCCCCTTTTGTTTTCGGTCTGCCGAAGATGTCAATCACCTGCTGCTTCACTATGATTATGCGTGGAACTTGTGGTCTAAACTACAGTCTGAATTTAAACAGCAGAATCCTTTCCCAGCTATTCTGGAGGAAATGATTGTGCAGTGGCCTTATATCACTGAATCTAAAGAAAAACACATTTAATGGAAATTGGGCTTTCTCTCCATCTGTGGCTATCATGGAATGAAAGAAACAACATAATCTTTTGGGGCATAAGCACATGAACCAAGCAATTATGGAATAACATGCATTCGGAAATAATAGTTTCACCTAAAGTTTGGGTTTCTAAGCTCTCTCTCAAAAAAGGGAAAAATGTGAATCGAATAGGAATCAAGTGGGTTCTCCACCCAAGGATGTGATCAAATTTAATTTTGCGGTAGTCCGTGCATGGCAAGAAGTGGTGGTATTGCACGTGATAATGAGGGGAAGCTATTGATTTCCTTTGCTCATTGGCTCCTACATACTACGAATAATAAAGCTGAACTTATGGCTCTTCATACTTGTGTGCTTATTGCTGTGAAACAAAAGTGGCATAGTATCATCTTTGAAGGAGACTCTTTATTGAGTATTGAGACAGTTGATAAAGCAAAATGTAATGATTGGAAACTACAAGCCCTGACTGAAGAAATTTTAGAACTTAAAAGTAAAATCCCCATATGCACTTTCAAGCACTGCTTCAATGAAGCCAATAGGGCTGTGGATTCCCTAGCTAATATTGGAGTTGAAGGAGATCCTCTTAAAGAGTGAATATGGAAAAAAATAGGAAAAATTGCCCAAACAAGAATTATCAATGAAGAGAAAACTTCGAAGCAAGGCTTGTGTTCTGCTCATGATTCATAAATCTGCATGGTTTCCCTCAAACGGCATGGTGATAGACTCTATCACCTCCAAAAGGAGATCAAGAATCCTTGTTCTTGATGGTATCAAAGGGCTGCTCCCTTACCCCAGCCCTCATTGCATAACCTTTATATATTCTCAAATCATGGTTTGTGATTTGATTAGTTTCAACAACACAAAGATTGGTGATGCTCGGAGCACTAGCATCTATCTTTCACCCTGTTTTGAGTGGTTTATCAAGGGGTTTAACTATGAAGAATTCTACTGTTGCCATCAACTTTAATGCCTATTGGTGGCATTTTTGGTTTTGTCTCTTGTTAAAATTTCTTTTTTGGTTGTTTTTCATGCTGTCTATCACTTCTGTGTGGCTTCTTCTCTGTTGTGGGGCATTTTATGGCTTAAAATATTTATCTTACTCCACCAATAGTGTACTGTGTAATTCTTTTGAAGATCGTGCGGTGTCCTCTATACCCTCTATATTAAGTTGTGAAGGGCTTAGGTGATGCTCATACGTTGCCTATCCCCTGGTATGTATTTCTTGTTTTCTTAACATCAATTTGAAACACCTTTATTTAGGGAAAAAAAAAAAAGTGAAGTTTTAGTTTATTAACAGGTGTGAAGAGTATTCCTGTTTATAATTACATTGGAAAAAGTGTTTTTTTAATAAGGAAGTGACAATTATGGCGATTCTTAAAGTCTAAAAGGCTTTTGAAAATAAATATAATGGTGGAGTTTCTTATTAATATGTCATGTGAAGGAACACATTTAAATAGGATTCTTAATAAAGCCATACGGTTCAAGAAATATTGTGCTGCCATGATGTTTTACATGTTCCTTCAAAAGATATAGTGTGGGACCTATTACCATTTCCAAGGGCTGCATAGGGTAATATAAATAGTGAGTTCTAGGTTATAATTTTTTATTTGTTTATGATATAGTTTTTTGTTTAAATTAGTATTGTATCTATAGTGTGTAGTTCATTAAATTTTTTATGGTAATTAGGCATAGACATAGTAAGGTTTATTGTTGTAATTTGAGATCCATAGTTCTATAGTTGGTTGTGTTTTAGTATTGGTAGTGTCGACTTTTTTGGTTTTATAGTCAATAATAGCTTGTTAAAATAAAATAAGTGGTTGAAAACACATTGTTAGTCAAGTAGTCCTAATTCTGAATAAATAATTGTATGCCAGTCATCAGAGTCAAATTTCATGCCCTCTGTGAAGGACGCATTATCAGGCGATCTTGATGTCCTAGGGAATGTGTTTGTTTGTTCTATAGTGGGGAAGAAGAATTTTTTTCCTCAAATATGACATGCAGCTTAACCTAATTGGTTGAGCATGCAAGAGGTTGGAGGAAACAAAGGTAGGAGGCTCATCAAAAACCTTGAGTGCACCACTTGGAGGTTGCATACTGTAGCAGTGGCAACCAGAAGGAGCCCAAAAGACTAAAGAGCCGAAGAATTGTTAGTCATCACCATAATTGATGATGTACTCCAGCTACAAAAGATGAAAAAATGTCTGTGCCAAATAGACTAATGCCAAGAATGGTGTCTAGGGGCAGTGGCTATCGTTTACATTGTTTGTGATCAGGTTGCAATGGTTATGATCAGAGACTGCAAATGCAAGTTCAAGTAGAAATCCAACACTCATTGAAGACAATGAAGACCCAATCCTCAATCTTTATATTTTGGCTTTTTGTGTTTGTATGTGCTCCATGATGACATGTTCTCACTGATAATAAGTTGTAGACAAATGTGTGTGTACCTGTTTTCGTATGTGATGTGCCAGTGATGCTGTGTTCTCATTGAAAATGAAAGCGTGAACAAATGTGTCCCCCTGTTTATGTATGTAGGTCATCATGAGTAGCAAAGTACATATCTGATGTGTTTGTAGAACAAACGTGCATGTAGACACATATATGGAGGGTGAACAGATGCGTGTCCTTGTTCATACTTGGATTGGTTGATGTGTTCCCTTTCTATCAGAGTATGTGTCATAGTACATGTTTGCTTGTGTGGTGTTTCTTTCCCTATTTTACTAGGGGGGAATGTTGGGAATATTGAGTTAGTACGTCATAGTTAGAATAATATTATTTAGTGTGACTTGTACGGGTTGTTTGTAACAACTCACTTAGTTTAGTTGAGCGCTATAGGAAATAGATGTGGACTCCTATTTTATAGAACATATTTGTATAAGAAGATTCCAACAAATGAATTATATATATATATATATAATTTGTTTATTTATTTCTTTTTTGTGTGTGTAATATCTGACCAAAAACAATATTACTCAATATCAAATACAACCCTTTCAAGTAAGAGGTATCCATACATTTTGTATTTGATTGGATCAATTCGTTGGAAGACCTTTCCCCCACATAGCTAAGAGACAAAGCCAAAAGCTAGAGTAGATTGGGGAAGGTGAGAGTTGATGTTTGTAGAGTCAAAATCCAAGAGACCAACATGGCTCCAAGAAAGCGACATTGATTTGTAATCTTTAAGATTCACTGCTTGCTGGAAATTTGATGATGTACATGTGCATCTACTTGAATTAAACATGAAATTGATTGAGATAGAATGTGTGAAGTGTTGGACTTGGTGTTCTTTACTGGAAATGAAAAAATGTTGTCGTTGTATGAAACAACATGAAACAAATGACAAACAAGATTGACACAGATTTTAACTTGGAAATCCCAGTACGGGTAAAACCAATTGGAAGTGACAAATGCTTAGCTTCCTCTCCCTGGAAAACGCAGTTACAAATAGCTCTTGATAGTACATATACAGTAAGCTTCCTATTATTACAATCACTTTGATTCTTTCTACACCAAACTAGTTATGCTCCTACAAGCAAGTGAACTCTCTAATCCTTCTCTTTCACACTCTCAACACTCGCGTAAAATTGGACTTATGCCTCTTACAGATAGAATCATTGGAAGTGTACTTTCGTGCACTTAAGGTCTCCCAAATGTCATGGAACTAGAAAAGGCACCGTTTCCTACCATTACTCTGCCATTATATTCAAAATGAGCAAAATTGCCACATCTTTTAGGACGAAACCATTATGCCACATACAAACTGCCATGCCACATATGAAATCGAGTGTGGTAAACATTCAAAATCGCCATGACACATTCGAAAATGGCCTACAATAGCGAAACCACCTTGATAATAACGAAACTGCCACCTTGTTGTATATGGCACTTTTGTTACTGAGAAAATTGTTCTTTGGTTTTGATTGAGTTCTTAGTTGTTTGATGAAGTAAACTGTTTTTTAGATCCTTATGGGACTAGACATGACTCGAAGAGAGTGGAGTAACTCCAAATGGGTAACAACACAAAGCCAATAATCAAGGAATAATAGAAAGCAACTCTGATCCAAAAGCTTAATGCAAGTTTTGTGAAGGGAAACAAAAGGGTATTCAAAGCACCTTCATTCATCCAGTCTCTTGGTAAGTCCAAGTGAGGTAGTGAAAAAGCATAAGGTAGGGGTAAAAGGTATGCATGCCATTCTTCTAAGACTTCCATTTTTTTAGGTTTGTGGAAGAAGCAACCTGTGTGTGTCTATCTGTTAAAAAGGCAATTTCTCCAGCAGGCGGAAGCAAACATCGAATGCGGTTGGTTTACTCCACAAATATAGAGCAGGGTTTTCCTTTTGTTGGAATAAGCTGTATGCTTGATTCAACAAGATGCCTTGAAAGAAGCATGTTTGAAAACAACCAAGGCTTTTGAAACCCTAGAGGGATCAAACTTGGCAAGAACAATTCTTGATGTCACAAGCTAAGTGCAACATCATGAACCATGTAGGGAAGAGCCAAGGACACCAAGGGTTCTAGAACATTTCCATGTTGGAGGCACACATTGGGTAATTGAGCGAGGATAAGGAAAGAAGCATAAACCAATTAAAATAAATCTAATTAGAGATGGAGTGGCAGGTAGGAGCAACACGTCCATAAGGAATTGCTTTTGAGAAAATTCAAGCAAAAAGTAAATCTAAAAATGGATCTTTTTGATACACAAAGTTTTGAGGGATCAAAAGCCTCCTAAAAATAGGGAGGTATGTTTTGAAATGGATCAACAAAATCATTTACTAGGCCAAGATATTATTCTACTCTGGTTGGAGTGACGGACAGAAAGAAACGAAGAATAACTAGTTGAATGGTAGAGGCCAGAGACCATTCACTGGGGGCTCTAAACCCAAATGGAAACATGAGACCTTGCAATTTGAAACACTGCTGCACAACATGCAGAGTAACTCCCTATGGTTTAGGGAAAATCTGAAAAGCTGTGATGTGTTTTTCACTCAATGTCGGTGAGAATCAATAAGGACCAACATGGACGTCTGCCCAAAAACAGACAGTCTCATTGTATAAACCATAACTCCCTCACATGACTTCTGAATGATATGAAATTTGATATTTGGCTGTTTGACAGTCTGCAAGAACATATTCAACAAAATTTTGAGCTGTGGTCAGAATGATTTGTGGATCTCGAACAGCAATGGTATCTGAACCTAATAAGACAGCAATTACAATTCTAGAAGTTATAAATACCTGTGCATGAACTTGAAACCCCCCTATTTGTCAATAAGAATGTTGATCTACCTCCACCATGTTTCAGCTCAACATCATCCGTTTGACCCCTCAAATGCACTGGAGATAGTCAACTTTGTTCTGGATATAACTCAGTCATATTGTGTTAGAATGACCTAAAATTTGATATGGATAAACTAGACACCTGATTCTACCTGCTCACCAAATTTTCAACAGAAAATACAACCATTTGACCAATCAAACAACTTTTGCAACTCAACCGACATTTTCTTTCTACAACTGGTTGGTTCTTAAATGGAACTGGCTGAAATGAACTTGGAACTGACAGAAATGAACCTGCAAACAACATTAATTGACTGAGCAATTGGTGGGAATTGACATTAGACTTGTGGGATCACTGCTTTGGCATTTTCTGGCAAGTTGAAAGGCCACACAACACTCAAGAGTCAAGGACAGGTCCAAGAGAATCCGAAATGGTTGGGAGACAAAATGGACAAGTGGAAAAGACATCCATAGTATTGGATATAACCTTACCATATGTCAGGCATTCATTCATTCCTTAGTTGAATGGATCAATTCATCAGAAAACCTTTCCCTCACAAAGCCAAGAGCCAAGTGCCAGTAACCAAGACCCATATTAGTTTAATAAAGGTGAGAGTTGATATTTTTGGGGCAGGAATCCAAGATGAAGGAAGGAGCTACCATACACCAAGAGAGAGCGAAGAGCAAGAAGCTCCATGCTCCTCTGAGGGCAAGTAATCTCTGTAATTCAAGTGTGCATCTAACTTTTAAGGGAATAAAGTTGTAAGCTTTTCTTGTGGCATTTTTCTGTTCCAAGAGTGTTTTCATTGCCATGGATACTAGTGTTATATATTTGTATTCTTCAAGATTACATGGACGCGCGGGTGTGGGGTACGCAAGGTGTGGGTACATAGCACCCGATGTGAACTCCCAAAACTCGAGCATGTGGGTGAGATGGTGTGGGGGCATGCAGGGTGCATACTGCTAAAAATATAGGTATACTATGCCATCAAAACTCTAACATCAAACATGAAAATTGAAACTTGAAAGTTGAAACATAAGATTATCGTGAAACTTATTAAATTTAATGACATAAAATGTATATCATAAGCACTGAGTTATGTAATATATATCATATCATCATTGATTTATATACTTATATCACATTATCATTTATTTATATTACATATACCGTATTATATAAACTCATGTACCAATATGTCATGAGCTAATCACAAAACAATATCCAACATGTTCAGAACTGTTTTTTACTACATATAGGTAAAAAATCCTTAGTAAATTGTTCTTTGTTATTACATTCAAATATAAGCAATATGGTTGAAAATGAACTTTAAATGTAATAGTTGACTACAATGCAATGTGAATTGTTATATGCATCAAGGTTTTTATAAAATTTATGTTTTGAATTTTTTGTTTGACTATTTCTGTTTTTGTTTAATTGATTTTCTATGGGGTGTGTACGGAAGTAAGGGAAATTCACTAGTTACCGTGTCGGGTGCATTGAGCTGCATCGGGTGTGGATTTGGGTTGAGTGTGCAGCCCAAATACAGTTGGGTACGTGCACCGGGACAAACACTGGTATTCTTCCTTCACACTAGATTCCATTTCCAAATGGAGTAGTATTTGCCAAAGAGCACTCTAATACTGGTTCCCCAATAACATAACCAATTAATTCTGCAAAAGGATCTGTGTGAAGTTTTGCAATAGTGATAAGCTATGCAATTTTAGACCACTTGTATCAAAATAGAGGTGGTCGGACAAAGGATGGTCATCCCTTCTCATGTCAACATTCAAATGTGGGGGCTGATCTAGAGAGTGAGAAAGTGGAGAAGGAACGGCCATCCTTCAGTTAATTTTAAGTCATCTCCAAGCTGGAGAAGGGAGCCTAGTCCCCTTACCTTTTTGACTCAAGAGTTTTGAGGTCAAGAAGTAAAATCTTCAGCTAGTTGATGATTTCCAAGTGCAGAGACAACCACATTTTGACACTTGAACATGATGTCAGGGTTTCAAACTTGGCATGCAACTCAGTTTATTTGCCTACAGTTGTGTACATTGGGTTTCAGCCCAATGCCCGAGATCTTGTAACTGACAGAAAGTGAATCATTTTATATTCTCCGTCATTTGCTTTTCCCTACAACAATAGACAAGAACCACCAAGTTAAACATGCATTCCAGGAAAGAGAAAGGGGATTTTTGGAATTTGGAAAAGTGAAGGTGGGGAAGGAAGGGTTGTTGAACACACCTATCTACTGAGAGGGGGGATGAATCAGTAGATCTCAAAAACCTGATTTCTTATACCTGCCAAGATGAATGAAAAAACAAATGCAAACTTAAACACATGAAAGAGAAATAACACAATCACAAAAGCACAACACACAACACTAGATTTATACGTGGAAACCCAAAGGGAGAAACCACGGTAAGAAAGCTGCTAGAATCTATTGTTCTAATCCAACGTCACAAAGTTTGTCTCACTGACAGAATCTTACTGGTTACATTTCAGGACACCCATCCCATGGAGACACCAATCCTTTGTTTTAAGAGCACCAACTCTCAGGAAGCACCCACTCCCTATTCTGAGCACCAACCCAATTCAATCTGATGGCACCAACCAATCAGACAAAATGAATTACAAATCTGTTTAGATTCTTAAAAGAATCCAAGTCTGTTCTTTGTTGCAAGTCCTATCTATAACTGCTCATTTCTTCTTCAACGCTCTTTTGCATGATCTTCACTCTTCCTTCTCGCATACTTTGTGTGTAGGATTCTCTGTTTGTAACACTGGCTTCCTCAAATTTGGTTATAACTGCTCCATGCTTAGATGAGTCTTAATCCATTTACTTCTGCAACTTGACTCCTCTCATTCCCAAAACGAATTCCTGTTCGTCTTCTCTTTACCCTGTCACTTTGGAAATTCGCATTAAAAAAAAAACTTTGAAAGTGACCTTTGAATATATATATGTGACTCATATGAGTAACCGTTTTTACAAGAACTGGTTATATTTTTTAAACGACGCTTCAGACTTTTGTAACCAACTCACATTGTCGAGTTCTTGTAAATGCAGGTCTTCACATTAATCTCTTCATCTCGTCGGGTTTTCGAGAGTGCGCAACTCAACTTACCTTGCCGGGTTCTCTAAGATGCAAAACTTATTCTTATGCAATATGTCTTTTGTCGGGTTTTCAAGAGTGCATGACTTAAACTAAGTTTTTTCTTATGTCTCCTACATTGGTTTTTATTTCCTCCGCAACTATCTTTTACTTAATATTTTTCAGACAATTGTTTCGGACATTTGTTTGAAGATCTTCAGACAAAAATTTCGAAAGAATACCATTTTGTCCTTTGCATTCTTCTTTTGATGTTCTCCGGACTTATCCTTCGGTGTTTGTGAACAAGCCTTATGTTCCTTCCAACTATATCCTTTGGAAGCTTTTGCATGTAACTTTCGGGAAACTTGCAACAGTCGACATACCCTTCGGGGATGATGCAAAGTACCCTTCGGAGAACTTACAATGGTTCACATGCCCTTCGGAACACTTACAACGGTCCAAGTTCCCTTCGGTGATGTTTGCAATGTACCCTTCGAAAAACTCACACTGGTCCACATGCCCTTCAAATCTTCGCACATATCTTTCGAAATTTTTGTAAAGGTTCACATACCCTTCAGGTTTTTGAAATGATCCCTTCGGAGAAAATGTAAGGATCAATTACCTTTCAGGAATTTTGAAAGTGTCCCTCGGACAATTTTCCCGCAAGAATTCGCTTAAGACCTATTCTATCGGAGAAATGTTGTGGACATTTTTCCCGCAAGAAATCTCAAAGTCCAAACCATTTTTCCCGCAACAATTCACTTAAGACCAATTCGGGTTCTTCTCCATTGATTACTTCGAAATCTTGAACGTAGATTACTTCAAAGATGTTAACAACTTTAACTGCAAGGACTTCAACAAGAAAGTCTTCGTTGAAAATCCGATGCACACTCTTGAGACCCGTTTGGGTTCTTCTGATAGCTTTACTCAAGAAATGGAAATAAGTAGTGAAGCCGTGAAAGTCCGATCTACCCTATTAGACCAATTCGGGTTTGTAATAATGTTCATTTTAAAAACTTGAAAGAAGTAATGTCACCTTGCAACCCCGATCCATTCGTCTAGACTAAGTTGGGTTCCTTTAACAACTTAACTTATAAAATACAAATAAGTTACTCCGTATTAGACCCATTCGGGTTCTTGAGACAACTTAACTTATAAAAATGACCTAAGTAAAGTCATTGCATAAACCCGATCAACACAGCTAGACCCATTCGGATTCTTGAGACAACTTAACTTATAAAGTTGAAAGAAGTAAAGTTGTTCTGGGAACCCGATTTACTCACCCAAAACCATTCGAGTTCTCGAGACTGCTTTACTTATTTTATAAGTAAAAGCTCTTTACAAGCCCGATTTGCACCACAAGACCCATTCGGGTTTTCAAATGCTATTTACTATTTACTTATGAAATAAGTAAAAGTAATGGAAGTTCACAAACCCGATTTGCACTGCAAGTGTCATTTAGACTTTTTGCATGATGTAACTTCTGCCTTATACAAAACATAGAAAATCCTTGGGTCAAAAGCCTTCTTCAATACCACTAAGCTTTTGTCATTAATGATTGCATTTTTAACATCCATGACAACCTATGATACCGGAGCACTGAACCTTTTTCACTGAGCTTCTTGACATCAAAGCATCTCAAATTGCCAACAATCTCCCCCTTTGTCATTGATGGCCAAAAATATCCTCTGCTGCAAGCAAAAAATATCCTTTGTCGCAAGTCAATCACTGCTCTGCACCTCTGTCTTGTGTGTTTCTCCCCCTTTGACATTAATGACAAAGCATCTCTGCCAGTATGTCAATTAGCTCCCCCTGAAATACACTTTTTCAAGTATGTCAAAGTTCTGATCTTCAGACTTGTCAGATGAAAATAGATTGAGAAGCTCCCCCTTAGGCCATGACTCATTTGCCTAAGCTCTTTTTCGTCCACTAATTAGAGATGTTTCTTGATGAACACCTGGAAATATGTCTGATCACCAAAGATTAGTGATGTGGTGTAGGAGCCACCACTCCCAACTGCTGTGTTAGATATTCAAATTGATCTTTAGACAGAGGCTTAGTGAAAATATTTGTAATTTGATCCTTTGTGTGAACATATTCCAATGTAACTTCTTGATCAACAACCTTCTCTTTCAAAAAGTGATACTTAATTGATATATGCTTGGTCTTAGAGTGCATCACTAGAGTTTTGGAGATATTAATTGCACTTGAATTGTCACACCGAATGTGAATTGGTCCTTTGAACTCTACCTCCATGTCTTTTAGTGTTTGTTTCATCCACAACACTTGTGTGCAACATGCTATTGCTGCAACATATTGTGCTTCTGCTGTAGACAAAGTAACTGACTCTTGTTTTTTGCTTAGCCATGAAACGAGTCTGTTATCAAGGAAGAATGCACCACCACTTGTGCTTCTTCTATCATCTGTGCTTTCTATCCAATCAGCATCTGTATATGTTGTCAAAGTGAAATCATTACTTGAAGGATACCACAAACCATAGTCTATTGTACCTTTGATATATCTGAAGATTTTTTTTATTGCATTTACATGAGTTTCTTTTGGAGCAGCTTGGAATCTGGCAACCATGCATACAGCTTGCATGATGTCTGGTCTAGTAGCAGTAAGATAAAGTAAACTTCTAATTGTTGATCTATACATAGTATGATTTACTTCAAGAGATTCATCATTTTTGCTCAACTTACATCCAGTTATCATAGGAGTACTAACTGATCGGTTGTCTTCCATTTTGAACTTCTTGAGCATCTCCTTTGCATACTTGGTCTGGGATATGAAGATTCTTTCGTTGGATTGTGTAATTTGTAGACCAAGAAAGAATGCAAGTTCTCCTAGCATGGACTTTTCAAACTCCTTTTGCATTTGATTTGCAAATTCTTTGCACATGTTGCTGCCACCAAAAATGATGTCATCAACATAAACAACTATGATCAACATATGTCCATTTTCAAATTTAACATAAAGATTACTGTTAGCACAGCGTTTGATAAATCCTTGACGTTGCAAATACTGATCCAGCCTTGAATACCATGCTCTGGGTGCCTGTTTTAGGCCATATAATGTTTTCTTCAGTTGGTACACGTAGTCTTCCTTATCATTTAGCTGAAAGCCTTCAGGTTGTTCTATGTAGACTTCTTCCTCAAGCATTCCATTCAAAAAAGCGGACTTAACATTCATCTGATAGACTTTAAACTTCTTAAAAACTGAAAATGCTAAAAACATTCTGATTGCTTCCAATCTTGCCACTGGAGCAAATGTCTCCTCAAAGTCTATTCCTTCTACTTGAGTGTACCCCTTACAAACAAGTCGCGCTTTGTTTCTCACTACAGCTCCATCTTCATTTATCTTGTTTTTAAAGACCCATTTTGTGCCTATGACATTCTTGTCTGTGGGTCTTGGAACTAGCTATTAGGTTTTATTCTTTTCTATTTGACTTAGTTCCTCATCCATGGCCTTTTGCCAATTCTCATCTTTGCTAGCCTCAACTTAGTTTTTGGGTTCAATTTCAGATAGTAAGGCAAAACTTACCTATTCTTTGCTCATTGCTGCCCTGCTCGTTTGGACTCCTTTCAAGTCTCTAATGATCTGTTCCTTAGGATGATTCTTTTGAACGAATCTGGGAGGCATCTTTTCATTTTTTGTTACTTCTTCTTCATTACTTGACGTTTCGTCCTCTTCTTCTTTCAGGTCTTCAATACTGATCTCCTTTCTGGGCTCAGTCACTTCGTTGAAGTTCTCTTCAACTTTAACATGAATGCTCTCTACTAGCTTATGGAGTCTCTTGTTGTAGCAAACATAGGCTTTGCTATGAGTGGAATAAGCAAAAAATATTCCCTCATCATTCCTCGACTCAAAACTGCCTAGCTTTTTCTCCTTCCTTCGAATGTAGTATTTGCTTCCAAACACTCTGAAGTATTTGACAGAAGCAGGGTTTTCATACCACAGTTCATATGGAGTCTTATCGCTGTTAACTCTCAATTGAACTCGGGTCAAGATGTATATGACTGTCTGGACTGCCTCTCTCCAATAACCATCTGACAAGTCGGCTTCTTTCAGCATTGTCCTAGCCATCTCTTTAACGGTCTTATTCTTCCTTTCAACCACTCTGTTTTGCTGTGGAGTTCTTGCAGCTGAGTAGTGTCTTTTAATTCCATGCTTCTCACAGTACTCTACAGATTCATTTGAGGTGAATTCACCACCTTTGTCAGATTTGAGACCCTTGATCTTTCTGCCAATTTCATTTTTGACCATGGCTCTAAAGATCTTGAATCTCTCAAATGCTTGAGACTTGTTTTTTAAGAAGGTTACCCATGTCATTCTTGTGTAGTCATTTATGAATAACATGAAGTAATACACTCCTTTGGATCCTCTTGTCTTAGTTGGTCCACAAAGATCAGTATGAACTATTTGAAGAGGCTTTGTAGTTGCATACTCTTTGGTTTGAAACGAGACCTTGGTCTGTTTACCAAGCTGACATGCTCTACAAGTTGTCTGCAGGCTTGATTATCTTGGGCATGTCTTACACACTTGTTAGAAATTACTTTGACTAGATTGTCAAAGTTAACATGACCCATCCTTCTGTGCCATAATCAGCTCTCATCAATCTTTCTCATGAGACAACTTGTATCAGTTGCCTCAATCGGATTATATATGTTACTTTCAATTCTTTTTCCTTGAGCAACTATTTTATCAGACCTACGTAACTCACAGCTTTCAGCATCAAAGATGACTTTATACCTGTTGTCATACATCTGATTGATACTCAACAGATTATGCTTCAGTCTTTTGACAAAGAACATCATGAGTAGGGAGCTTAGCATCAATATGCAAGGTTCCTTTGCCTCTGATTTTGACTGCAGTATTATCTCCCAAGCTGACAGTCCCTTCCTTGCATCGGCTCAGATTGGTGAACTTACTCTTGTCACCGTTCATATATTTTGAACAGCCACTATCTATGACCCATAGATTTTTCTCTTTATCATGTAAAGCAGTTTGAGCAATCATTGATTGATTCTTCTTCTTCCATATCTCCTTGGGCTTCTTGATTGTACTTTTCTTTGTTTTGTTACCGATTTGTGAACCTTTGTTCACTTTGGGAGTTTCAATCTTTTTTGCATTGTTAGACTTTGATTTGACAATCTTTGCTCTACAATGCTTTGCTATATGTTCTAAGTTATTACAGTTATAGCATATGACATCTAGATCTAGTAGAGGAGCAAATGAGTTCCTACTTAAAAAGCTTATCCTTCTCTTAGGAACAACCTTACAATCAATTGTTCTATCCCCAAATTGATTACAGCTATAACAATGACCATAAAATGATGAAGAATACCTGGTTATCATTCTTCTTTGAAGATATAGAAGTCTCATGAATTCTGCCTTCTTTACATTCTTTGCTATTATGCTGCTTTTTATAGCAGCAACCTTGGTCTTTGTAGGAACCAAAATATTGCTTTTCATCTTCTCTTCAAGAATGTAATTTTCTTCCTTTTTGATACCCGATTTTACTGCTGTCTTGAAATTTTCATACAGATTTTTCGTTGTACTCAACATGGGATTCTTGTCTTTCTCATATCCAAGCTCTGATCTTTCCTTGGAGAGCTTTTGTGAACTGATCATTTCATCATTATGGCAGATCCTCCTTTCAATTTTAGACCTTTATCAATTTGTTCTTTGGCCTTTTTAAGCTTTTCTCTTAGGTCCATGATTTCTTCCTCCATCTTCAAACATTCTAAGGACTTTGCTTCCAAATCAGATTTGACTACATCCTCTATCCTCTTTGCCTCATCTATTTGAATCTTCAAGCTCACTATCATTTGATCAAATTCTTCATTTCGTTTGTTTGATTTCTCAATCTCCTTTTGACTAAGTTTTTTTTGTTTAGAATTTTCTTTCCTAAGCTTGTCAATTTCTTTCAAAGCACAGATGAGTTCACATTCCAAATTTACTTCACCTTCTTCATCCTCCTCATCATCTAGGTTCTCTTCATCTTGACATAAAGAAGTTGATTCATAAGTCATGAATAGAACTTTGTTTTGTCTAGCCACAAATGCACTATCATGCTCATCACTTGAGGAGCTACTGTTGTCATCTACCGAGTCACTCTCCTCTTTTGAGTACAACCTTTTTTTATTCTTAAAGAAGCTTTTCTTCTTTTTAAAATATGATTTCTCCTTTCGATTCTTCTCAGCTGAATCAAAATCTTCTTTCTTTTTATGTGGACACTTAGCAACAAAGTGACTTATCTTACCACAATTAAAGCACTTGAAAGGTAACTTACCTTTGTATTTGCCTGAGCCTTTCTTCAATTTTCTAATGAAATTGGCTTCTACATCATCAGTGTCCTTAGATTCGGAATTAGAAGCTTCCTCTTCTTCTGCTTGCTTAGAAACTTTGAAAGCAACTTCTCTCTTGGATGACTCAGCATCTCCCATCCTCATCTCATAAGCAGTGAAAGTTTCATGTAACTCATCTACTATGAGTTTGTTCAGATCTCTTGCTTCTTCGATAGCAGAAATTTTAGAATCATATTTTGTTGTCAGAGATCTTAATACCTTCTTGACAATGACTGTTTCGTCTATTGTTTCTCCGAGTCCTCTGATGGCATTTACAATCTCATCTACTCTAAGAAGGTAATCTGCAATCTTCTCATCCTCATTCATCTTGAGACTTTCAAACTATTTCTTATGAGTTTGGAGCTTTGCTTGTTTTACTCTGTCATCTCCTTCATAGATGTTCTTCAATTTGTCCCATATGTCTTTTTCACTTTGGCAATGCATCACTTTGACAAACTCACTATTTGACAGTCCACAAAGAATAGCATTCTTTGCTTTGGCATTATTTTCACAAGTCTTTTTCGCTCCCTGATAAGTCGGAGTAGTAGGGGGTGTGTATCCATTTACAACGGACATCCAAACATCAAAATCCAATGAAGTCAAATACGCCTCCATTCTTATACGCCAGAAAGCATAGTTAGTCCCATCAAACAACGGTGCCTTATTTGATGAAGTTCCTTCAAGACTAGTCATTTTGTGTTCAAATCCCAAGACTCACCTGAGTTGTTTAAGCCTTTTTCTAGGAACCCAATGCTCTGATACCAATTGTTGAACACACCTATTTACTGAGAGGGGGGGTGAATCAGTAGATCTCAAAAACTTGATTTCTTATACCTTCCAAGATGAATGAAAAAACAAATGCAAACCTAAACATATGAAAGAGAAATAACACAATCACAAAAGCACAACACACAACAATAGATTTATACGTGGAAACCTAAAGGGAAAAACCACGGTGAGAAAGCTGCTAGAATCTACTGTTCTAATCTAGCCTCACAAAGTTTGTCTCACTGACAAAATCTCATTGGTTACATTTCAGGGCACCCATCCCATGGAGACACCAATCCCCTTTTTAAGAGCACCAACTCTCAGGAAGCACCCACTCCCTATTCTGAGCACCAACCCAGTTCAATCTAATGGCACCAACCACTTAGACATAATGAATTACAAATCTGTTTAGATTCTTAAAAGAATCCAAGTCCATTCTTTATTGCAAGTCCTATCTGCGACTGCTCGTTTCTTCTTCAATGCTCTTTTGCATGATCTTCACTCTTCCTTCTCGCATACTCTGTGTGTAGGATTGTTTGTTTATAACACTGGCTTCTTCAAATTTGGTTATAACTGCTCCATGCTTAGATGAGTCTTAATCCATTTACTTTTGCAACCTGACTCCTCTCATTCCCAAAATGCATCCCTGTTCGTCTTCTCTTTACCCTGTCACTTTGGAAATTCACATTAAAAAAAAACTTTGAAAGTGACCTTTGAATATATATACGTGACGACTCATATGAGTAACTATTTTTACAAGAACTGGTTATATTTTTTAAACGACGCTTCAGACATTTGTAACCAACTCACTTTGTCGGGTCCCTGTAAATGCAAGACTTCACATTAATCTCTTCATCTCTTGTCGGGTTTTCGAGAGTGCACAACTCAACTTACCTTATCGGGTTCTCTAAGATGCAAAACTTATTCTTATGCAATTTGTCTTTTGTCGGGTTTTCAAGAGTGCATGATTTAAACTAATTTTTTTCTTATGTCTCCCGCATTGGTTTTTATTTCCTCCGCAGCTATCTTTTACTCAATTTTTTTCGGACAATTGTTTTAGCTTTTTGTTTCGGACCTTTGTTTGAAGATCTTTGGACAAAACTTATGAAAGAATACCATTTTGTCCTTTGCATTCTTCTTTTGTTCTCCGGACTTATCCTTCGGCGTTTGTGAACAAGCCTTAAGTTCCTTCCAACTATATCTTTTGGAAGCTTTTGCATGTAACTTTCGGGAAACGTGCAACAGTCCACATACCCTTCGGGGATGATGCAAAGTACCCTTCCGAGAACTTACAATGTTTCACATGCCCTTTGGAACACTTACAACGGTCCAAGTTCCCTTCGGTGATGTTTGCAATGTACCCTTTGGAAAACTCACACTGGTCCACATGCCCTTCAAATCTTCGCACATATCTTTTGGAATTTTTGTAAAGGTTCACATACCCTTCGGGTTTTTGAAATGATCCCTTTGAACTTTCTAAAAAGATCCCTTCAGGGAAAATGTAAGGATCAATTACCCTTAGGAAATTTTGAAAGTGCCCCTCGGATAATTTTCCCGCAAGAATTCGCTTAAGACCTATTTTGTCGGAGAAATGTTGCAAACATTTTTCCTGCAAGAAATCTCAAAGTCCAAACCATTTTTCCTGCAACAATTCACTTAAGACCAATTCGGGTTCTTCTCCATTGATTACTTTGAACTCTTGAATGTAGATTACTTCAGAGATGCTAACAACTTCAACTGCAAGGACTTCAACAAGAAAGTCTTCCTTGAAAATCCGATGCACACTCTTGAGACCCATTCGGGTTCTTCTGATAGCTTTACTCAAGAAATGGAAATAAGTAGTGAAGTCGTGAAAGTCCGATCTACTCTATAAGACCAATTCGGGTTTGTACTAATGTTCAACTAAAAAACTTGAAAGAAGTAATGTCACCTTGCAACCCCGATCCATTCGTCTAGACCAAGTCGGGTTCCTTTAACAACTTAACTTATAAAATACAAATAAGTAGACCCATTCGGGTTCTTGAAACAACTTAACTTATAAAAATGAACTAATAAAGTCATTGCATAAACCCGATCAACAAAGCTAGACCCATTTGGGTTCTTGAGATAACTTAACTTATAAAGTTGAAAGAAGTAAAGTTGTTCTGGAAACTCGATTTACTCACCCAGACCCATTCGGGTTCTCGAGACTGCTTTACTTATTTTATAAGTAAAAGCTCTTTACAAGCCCAATTTGCACAAGATCCATTCGGGTTTTCAAATGCTATTTACTTGTTACTTATGAAATAAGTAAAAGTAATAGAAGTTCACAAACCCTATTTGCACTGCAAGTGTCATTCAGACTTTTTGCATGATGTAACTTCTGCCTTATACAAAACATAGAAAATCTTTGGGTCAAAAGCCTTCTTCAATACCACTAAGTTTTTGTCATTAATGATTGCATTTTTGACATCCATGGCAACCTATGATACTGGAGCATTGAACCTTCTTCATTGAGATTCTTGACATCAAAGCATCTCAAATGGCCAACAAGGGTGCAGCTTGCAAGAGAGATTTCCAGAAGGCCGAGAAATCAGGATAGGTGTAGTGTGTGTGTTAATTTGAGAATCAGCATAGGAGAAGAATTTTGAGTTTGTCAATGTATTTCTACCAAATAGCCCATGTATGATTTTTGAGAAAAAACTTAAGAATGTTATATTTTCCACGTGTGTTCCATGTTTATGCTTCCTATGTTTAGCTGTGAACTCTGAATGGCTTAGTGGTGACAATTCATTTGGCCCTTGACGGCGACATCAACAGTCCTAATATTAGCATTGTTATTGTTCACATATGTTCTTTAAAAATGTATTCAGATGTAAAATGGAAATGGAATATTAATAAGGATTTTTTAAATGGGGCCGTTTCCTGCAAGTCATCATTTTGGCCTCACCGGATTTATCTGCACCAGTCAGTGGCTGAACTTTGGCCTGTCACTCACGTTTGTTGACTCTAAATATTGACACGAGATGATATCGTATATGTTCCGAAAAAGATCTCAATCGTTACTAAAATAAACATTTAAGTTTCATATTGTTTTGACAACATGCAATGGGATTTACCCCTCATGTTTTAATTATTACCAACCTTAGAGGTTTTTTCACATCTCTTTTGTATTTGATCTTCTCTTTTATCGAAAGAAAACGGCGCTGTGACAGACAGAAGGCAGCCTGACAGCTAGAAGCATTCAAACACTTTTTCATATTCTTGAAATTGTTTTAATCAAACTTATTTGAGAACTTCTGCTAGATAACTATTGTGGATTTAGTATCTCTGTATTTTAGCTCTTAGCCTCTTTTTTATGATCCCTTTCATGCTTATGCTGCTATAGTTTGGTTAAAGCCCACTTTTGTTATGTCCTGTCAAGCTGTGGTTATTTTTAACTAATTTTTGAACAAGCTTGGTATTTTTTGAACTCCATGAACTTAGTTAAATTAATATTGAACTGTCAAATTATTTCTTAAGATTCCTTTAATGGGATTTGTATTTGGCACACTTGGTTGTTTCGTTATGAGCCTCTATGATAGCGATGCTACTATAAGCCTTACAAATAACAACTGTTTTTCCATTTTTTTTTAGTTTTAGTGTTAAGGTAATAAATGTTTCCAATGGCATTCATGCTGCATTTCAAGAAGGCATCTCTTCTGATTTTCTTTTTTTGCATTGGCTTGAAATTTGATCATATTATATCATGAAGAGAATTAAATATTGTTGTGTATTAATTTGACATGGGAGAGTGACTCTGGCTTTCTTAATCCTAGTCAGGAGGATAAAATGGGGAAGAAAAAGAGTCATCGGAAGACATTCTCAGAAAAGTCTACATCAGATCAACCTGACGGGCCAGACACTACTTCTTTTACTGCCTTCCTTTTTTCTCTGTTTCATTGTTCCAAAGAAGGTGATCAGTGTGCAGATGACAATGAGGGCAAGAATGTTGAAATGGATGAAACACACTCAATGAAAGGGGCAAAGACCGTTGGCAGCAGGAAGCATCGTAAGGCTAAGGCAAAGCGCTCCTCAGGCAAAACTCTTAATCAAACAAGTACTTCAAATTATGAACATCAAAGTTCTAGTCAAGAATATGCTGGTTTTGTAGAGAATAACAATGAAGCCGATTGGCAACTTGTTACAGAGCATGATATCAAGTCTGAAATGGGCTTATGTGAACCCGTGCAACAAGGCACGTTTCCAGAAATGTCTGAACCTTCATTGCTTCTTTCAAAGTCTTTTAGCAGTTTCTTATCTTCTGCACTTCCAACAGTGGCACAAGGACAAAAATGGATGTTGCTTTATAGGTAGGATTACAGTAAAGTTAATATTACACATATGCTGTATCTAAATTAGGCTGTTTTGTATCTAAAATAAGAGCTGTTTGCTCTTTTGAAATAGTACACGGAAGCATGGAATATCACTTCTCACACTTTACCGGAGAAGCACATATTGTCCTGGTCCATGTCTTCTGGTATGTTGCTTACTTATTTATTAATAGTTTCTGGTTTCTAGTTAACTTATTTACAATGTCTGAATGTAGGAAAACATTAGAGTTGATAATTTATTTGCTATAAATGACTGGTCAAGACCTTAATGAGTTAAGCATTTCTTTTTAATTATAAGGTTTTGTCTGTGTAATGTTAGTGGATTATATGGTTGTGAATTCTAACAAACTAAGATACACGTGCTTATTTTTTATCAGCTACTTTAGTTGCAATGTTACAAAATTATTTTGCACACTTGCTTAGTTTGGGGTTAGATCTTTTAAGGAGAGAGTTCTTTGCACCCTAATAAACTTCTATTTACACTCTATTTGTAAGAACCTTGGATCAAGGTTACCTTTGGCGTTGTTTGGCTCCTTGATGCCATTTAAAGCCAACTCTACTGCTGAGGCATCTAAAAGTTTTGGAACCATCCCTAATTATCAAGAAAATCATATCCATATGCAAGAGAAAATGTTGTGTCTATTTTGGCTGCTATAGTTGTCCATGCTATTAGAAAAACAATGCATGAGCCATACTGCCTTGTAATCATCTATTGACTACAACATATCTCATGTCATTGCATAAACTGGGAGCAACATCAAATACATTACTTTTTTTCTATAGTTACCCTTGCATTTCTAGATTTGCTAGTATTATTTTTATCTGGATTGATTGCTTCAGTGACAGGAGACCTTGCATTTAAAGGTCTTGAACTGAGTAACAAGTAGTATATCAAAGTTTTAGATCAGGAATTTTCAATTAGGAAAAGAACAATGGACCAATTGGAAAGTAGACTTAAATAAGAAGCTAGAAAGCAATCCCTCTTATGAGAATCCTTTAGTTTTGGTTTCATTAACAGAAGATTATTTCAACCTTCTTTTAATCTGGATTTTTTAACATGTTTGGTTTAAGATGAGAAAAGTTGATTTGTTATAAGTTCTTTGAATGCTTGTTTATGTCACACCGTGAATATATTGACAGGTAGTTGGGGATCACCAGGGTGCTATTTTTGGTGGCTTATTAACAGCACCTTTATTACCAACCAGCAGGAAAAAGTATTCGGTATAAACTCTTACTGCAGTGTCAACTTTTCCTTTGTTCTATATTTTTCCTGAGTTCTTTGTTTCGTAATTTATTTGAGTTTTCCTATGTGGAAGTATATTGATTCAGACATTACTTGTGAAATGTGACCAGGGATCAATTGATAATTTTGTCTTCACAAATGTTTCTGGTACACCAGTTATGTTTCGTCCAACAGGTACTTTTCTCTTTCCTTTTTATTCACAACTCGACACTTTCCCTCATTTTTTATTCTTTGCTCAGCTTTGTCCAGCTACTTTTGATAGTACACCAGATTTGCACGTAACTAGTATTTAGCATGATTAGTTCAGTCTTGATAAATTTCAACCGAATAGAAATAGTGTCACAATTCCACAAAGCTAAAAATTCAGGTACGAGAAAATTACAATTAGCTAGAAAGTAAAAGCAATTCTCTTAGTCTAGTATAACAACTACTGTTGAGAAAACAGTAAAATTAATTCAGATATTTGCATGCCTTACATCGCTCTTCACACTCAAATAGATGTGTATAGTGTACCCATTGGTGAGTACTTTGGATTCAAATCTTGATGGTTAACTTGTAGCTTTGAATTATTTTTATTCTTGTTATAACCTAGCAAAACATAGGGCAATCTTCTACTGCCCTTGTGTTTTTAGTTGAATAGTTTATGATGGCACGCAGACGACTGCAACATCAAACCTTAAGCAATGGGATAAACAGGTAATGTTTACAGAAGATTTAGATTTTAATTGAATGATAGCTTTGACAGATTACATACATTCATGTTGTCAAAAAGATCCTTCAGGCTGTGACATTGCATGTATTGAAGCCAATAGTTCTCTGTATAATGACGGGGTCAAGTGTTGAACATGTAATAGAAAGACACCTCAAGATAAGATATTACTTTTATTGGCTGTGAAAGGTCCTTTGGTTAAGGCAATGGACACAATATACTTAATCATGGACAGGAGTGGCTGGTATTAGAGAGGGCGTTGATCACCAAGATTCTCAATGTATGCATTTCCTCAATGGACAGTACTTGGTGGATAGTGATTAGGGGCCAATCCATAATAAAGAAAATTATGCTTACTGTCATTGTCTTATAAGAATAACAAATAAGACAATCTTGAAAGGATTAGATCTAAGCTTCCCTGTATTTAGAATCATAGTTATGAGGGTGCTTGGTTAGGGGAACGCATATATGTCAATTTTTAAAATTGTTTGTGTTTGTGGGAAGGTGGGCAGATAGATAGAAAAGGCTGCCAAAAGCCTGCAATTGTTTAAGTGTGCACCCTCTTCCTCTCAACTGTTGTTCAATCATGAAATGTTTAGTGTTTGATTTTGATTTTTAGATGCTTTTGGTGGGGCTTATGATGCTTTTAGACCTTTTGAAGACTATCTATCTATCTATTTATCCACCACCCCCCCCCGCCCCCTGTATGCTCATGCGCACCCCCGCACGCACACACACACACATCTATGGTGTCAAGAGAAACATCTTCCATGTTAGGAATATTAATATTGAATCACAAGTCCTATATTTCAGACCTACCACTTATTGAAGGGCAGAGCAGCAACAGAGAAGACTTCAAAAGTGGTCATTGGAGAGGCCAGAAAAAGTCCAGCAGCTCGGAAGTTCTTGATCCAACATAGGTATGTAAAGTAAACTCACAACAAAGGAATGGCATGAGCAAGGGCATCTACATCATTCTTTATTTTGTGCGGAGTATATTACCGTGATTCAGACCCAATGCTTTGTTATGGGCTCTTTGTCCTTGGGGATGTGGTATCAGATTAATATGTTTTACACCTTGATGAGAAATATATTTCTAGCCATTAGTTTTGTTTATAAATTTGTAATATGAGTGTGAAAAGGCCAATAGTGGAAAGATAAAATTTTGTGCAGATTTCGAGGAAGAAGTTTTCAAAGCCAGTTTATTTATGGAAGTCACGAGTAGTTATTTTTTAAAATTTTTAATGGAGAAATAAGGGCGTGATATTTGGCGTTTTGGTATGTAGTCATAAAAGCCTACTCAAAACTGAATAGAGAGGTTATATTCTTATTTTATCCGAGCACTATCGGTTGAGCCCAACTCAGATTGCATTGATTGCTATGAGTTGTTTTTGCATTTGCATTATGTATTATACACATTAAACAGGTGGAATTTTATCACTTTGCATTTGAGTTTCAAATTCACACAAAGCTACTTTGCCTGAAGAATGTTGGGACTAGTTCAAGCCATTATTTATGAGTTTTTCTCATTAGCACTCTCTTTTTCCAAAAGAGATTTCCAGGTTGCAGATAACACTAGATGCAGAACAAATCCCTGTTTTCAAACCAGTTATCAAATCTGTTTTGAAAGTTTTGTTCAACGCTGTTGTACCATGATACCATCTACTAGTGTCTAAAATCATGTTGTGCCTAATGTTGAGCCAAATGTTGTTGAATCTGTTGTTTGAAAAACTGAAGTTTTTAAAAGCAGTCCAAACACATGTAGATGCAATACCTATTTGTACTTCTATTGTTGAATCTGCAACTACGGTGCGAGGCTTGGGGAAAATGAAACCTATAGGGTTTAAAGGCATTTTGGGTTTTCATACGCTAGAGTACAACAAAACTATCACATTTGTATGTGGAGGTCTTGTAAATAAATGACTAGTTGAGTCTTCCCCTGTTGGTCAATCTAGTGAAGTCAAAACCTCCATGTTGTCAATCCCACAAAAAATAACTTGTTCTCATGGTGGTTGAAAAAGACTGAGTCCAATGTTGTTTTGAAATCCATTCATGCACTTCATGTTGCCAAACAACACACTCTGTTGCACAATGTTATCAGCGTTAGTCAAACTCCCTTAGAAGATTGTCTTTTGGGTGGATTGATGACACCCGCTGGAGATCAGAGAGTTGTCTCTTGTCTAGATCTTATAAGAAAGTCACATCTCATGTTCTTGTAAAAGACGTCTTTCCTCTTGCTGACAAGCCCTTGTTTATGCCTACTACTGTTACTCCCATGACTGATCAAGCTACTATTGGGGATTCTATTTGTGATCGATTTGTTTTTTTATTCAATAGACATTAGTATTTTGAACCTACTATTAAGGTTTGTTTCCTATAGCCATAAGTTAAGCCCACTTCTTTTTTGATATTGAAGGTGATGATCAACTTGACTTATTAGATGATGATGGCTCAAGCATGTTTAGTGATCAGTGTGACAATGGATTTGCACAACATGATGGTGATGGTCCTTATTGATGTTCTCAGATTGTACGAGGCTATGGAGATTGATCACAACAGACACATAATAGACCAAGAAAGATTAAACAAATATGTGCAGTGATAACATGGTTTGTTATTATTATTCCTCAATGTATAAATACATTACATACAACTCCTGCAGTGATAACATGGCTTGTTATTATTATTCCTCAATGTATAAATACATTACAGATACAACTCCTGCAACCACTCAGGAATAACTACCAATAACCACCACTCAATATTAATATTAATTAGGTGGTAAATAGCCTAGACTTAGGATTATAATGTATTCCGAACAAACCCTCCTATAATCCTAAGTCCAATGATTTGCTAGTCTCTGCAACTACTACAATGCAGACGGTGCGCTCAATATTTTGAAAAACTGCAAATCATGATGAAATCACTACATGTGATCCATGTGCAACCCTATAAGGAATCACACCTACTCATAGCGTGCCCTGATAGACCATGTGCCAAAAGAGAGCAAACACTAGATAACTCAATCTGATGCTCATGAATAACCCAAAAACCCTAATATTGTGCTGCAACTGCACCATAACCTCTGACCATCTCAATATCTGTGAAGCAAAAAATGTTAACTAATTTTTGTCCACAACGCTATCGAACCAAAAAATATAGGCACATTTTAACACAAAAAACTGCCCCTCTGGTAGAAAAACTATGCAGAAACTCAAAATATCTAATGAATTAGCTCCATGCATAGTCATTGAAAATCCCAAACTGAACTTTCGCATATATGTAGTGCCAAACTTTGCAATCTACAATCTCTGAAATTTTTTGTGTTAGCTGCTGGTTTGAGCGTCACTCACTCAAAATATGGATATAAAATTTGTGGGACCTGCTGCATGTCCCATCCTCAAGGCTGGAATAATCAGGTTTAAACCCTATTTTAATGCTATAATAAGCTGCAATTACGTGCAATCTCCAATATGCTGCAATGTGTCATCCTAAGTGGCCAATATGAGTAGTCTCTAGGTAACACATCTGGGACAACTCCTCACCAATCTGAAATCACCTAAATAAGCAATATGTCAAGATATATCCAGGTATATCATCTGGAATATATGCAACCCCATACATAATTAAAATCTGATATACATCCACAATCATTGCAAGTAGTGTGCAAAACACAGAACTAAAAACCAAAGACTACATACATGTCAATCACAATTATCTAATCAGCAAACATCCGGTCGCACTGACAATCATCAAATCTCAAGCAACAAGGTATACAAATTGGTGCTCTAATCCATAAGTACTCTGGTAATTGTAAGTCACTTGGAAAATGATCCATCTGGGGCACAAGTAAACAAATCAACATCTGGTGATGCAACCTAGTATCAACAACTTTGAGTCAAATCCACAATCACTCATTAGTAAACAACTCAAATCCACATCATCTGCAAATCAACAACTGGAATGTATCATAGCCACATTGCAACAAGCAATGCCCCATGCAAATCCACAAATCAAGTATCTGCTTCCAATTGAAAATGAACAAAAGTATCCACAAGGAGATATATCCAGAGATGCCCCCCCCCCCCCCCGCCCCGTCAGACAAGAGTGGAGAATTGCTTCATATAACCCTCCTGAAAGGGAAGTACCTTGGATCAACAAAAAAAAGCATCGTGGTATATATATATGCACAATTCAATGATGCCCTTTTGGGTTTTCAACATAATGGGAAGAGTTTGTAAGCTGCCCCTTCGGGTTTTTGACTTACAACTCAAGTGCAGAGATGTCTAATCAACAAGAGGCAAAATCTCAATCTCCATAGCCTCATACAATCATAACACATCAATAAGGACTTTAAATATCTTCATGGGCTGCATATCCATCTTCCTTAACTGAAAAACAAACATGCTACCCAACAAACATAGGACAACTCTTGTCAAGAAGATCATCATTATCAATATCTTAATTAATATGGGGATTCCGAGGAACTAGATCAACATCAACATGAAACATCTCAAAAACAAGAGCATCAACAACAGGGTTGGAATTTGGACTAGCGTAAGCAGGCTCAACAAGATCGACGAGGCTGAGCTCATCATCATCAAGATCGATACCAAGAAGATTAACATCCTCATCATGACTAGATAAGTCATCATCATCAATAGTGGACTCGACTCTCTCCTATAGGATTTGGACAACAAAGGAACTTGAAATCGCCATCTGGAATGATCTATCTAGCCAAAATAAACACACCATAGATTTTGTAGGTAGATCTCAGAGTTAACAATGTTTGGCAAAATTAGTATGTTGACCACATGATATACAAGGATGTAGATCAAAGCAATCACTAAAGGTATGACCTTGACATCCACAATGAGAACAGATTTGGACTTTACTAGATATAGTACAAGTTGATTTTGGTCGACATGACAACTCAAAGGATTTCACTTCACTAGGATGACCAATAGATGAAGACTGAACATGACATCTATTTATAATACCTCCAGATACAAATCCAATGGCTGCTCTGGTATATGAAAATCCACATCTATCTTAAACCCTAGGCCAAAACGATATTTATTTGGTTTCATTTTCTCCCAGACATGCACAAGTGTAGAATCGACAATAGGAGTATTAACAAGTGTATGATTCATTGTGGGTCTAGACGGATTGTGAACAATCTGAGGCGTACACAAATTCCACAACATTGTTTACAATAGGAGTTTGTTCGTTCATAGATATTTTATCAGAGGTGATCACATCCTTGACAACAAGTTTGACAATTGATTTCACAATAGGTTTGACAAGAATATATTGTTGTGCATATTGTATTGTTTGCAACCTAGAAATCTTCTTTCGCAAAAGAGTGTTGATGTTAAAAGCACATTAACAATGGCTTGAACTGGACCCAACATTATTCAAGCGAAGTAGCTTTGTGTGAATTAGAAACTAGAATGCAAAGTGATAGAATTCCATCTATGCAATGTGTAGAACCCATGTTACATATACAAAAATAATTCAAAGACAAATACACAACATAATCCAAATTGGGCTCAACCTATAATGCTGGGATACATAAAAAAAAATGTACAATTCTTATATCTCCATGATATTAATGTCAATTATCTCCATAATATTAATGTCCATATTATTTTAAACAATAACCTTATATCTCCCAAAAACAAACCCACTTATATAATTTGCAAAGAAATAATGTCTGCTTAAAAACATTAATATCCTTTTGTACAAAATAGGTCTACCTTTGGAATTTTGGACTTGTTATTATTTATAGGTGCAAGCTATTTGCAATTCTCATGGAATAACTTATCTTTCTCTCCCTGATGATGAGGACATGTATAGTACTCAAAATGTTGGATGTTTCTTTCTTTTGACATGATGAATCCCGAAACCTCTCCTACAAATAAATAAGTATTATTCAACATTGGTATTGAAAACACATTTTCCAGCTTTCCAAACATAGACTTCTTCACATCATCACAAAATTATATATATATAGCCAAATTAATATGGTTCTCAAGCCTTTGACATTTTTCATGCCTCCCTTGAGCATCTTACAATGGTAAGCTGGAATTATATATAGATATCACCAAATTAATATGGTTCTCAAGCGTTTGACATTCTTCACGCCTCCCTTGAGCATCTTACAATGGTAAGCTGGAATTGTAGAGGCTACCCTTGGAGAAAAGGACTCGGGTCAAGGCCCATAGCTAGAGATACAGACATAATTATTCTGATTGAAACACGAGCATGAAGGGTGCAAGACTCCAAATTTTGAAGGGTATAAGAAGGCAACAATATGGAACAAAGCAGCAGAGAACAGCAAGGGGCACGGGGTTATAATGGTGTTAATAAGGAAATCATTGGGCAGAAATATGTAAATAGAATAACAAGATGAAAGTAAACAGTAAATTTGGATAAGAATCATAGAAAATGACACAAACATTAGCATAGTGGCATGCTATTTTGTGCCCAAGAAGAAGCATGATTTAGATCATGAAGACTCATACACATCCCTAAAGAAGGACATTTCAGTCTACCGTAAGATTGGGGAGATTTTATTAATACGGGACTTTAATGCAAGGACAACAAACAAACAAGCCAACATTCTAGGAAATGAGGATCTAGATATAAATCCTCTTTGGATGGCAGAGGAGGAAAATCAGCAATGGTCTAGGGCTTTAGAGGATGAGCAGGGGCTATCACGCACTTTGGAGAAGAGTTATTAGGTTTATGCAACATACATCTTGATGACATGTAATGGTATGAGTAAATGGAAAAAATTAGGAAATTATACATTCAAGACTTACAATGGGCAAAGCGTAATCGACTACGTTATATTCTCACAAGATTGTATACCTAGAATAGATGAGCTAGAAGTAGAAGACTTTATTGTGGAACTTAAATCAGATCACAACCCAAATTTTATGAAATTCCAATTACAAGGTGACAAACAACATGATGAGCACATTGGGGTCAAACAAAGTAAGCTGGCATTCAGAGGAAACATCCTCTCTCGAGAGGAAAATCAGTAGGTCTTCAGGGTAGCATTGGATAACAAACTGTAGGAAGGGGAAAGTCCGGGGGCACTTAACAATGGGATAAATTACAATAAGAGCTTGAAGCTAATGCATTCCATTCAAGCATCTCTAAACACATGCAAGAGAGCTAAACCTAAAAAGAAAGAAAGAAATAGCTTCCCGACAAACCGGTGATATGATGAAGAATACAAGGCAGTGTGAAGATCACTAAAGGAACCAATAGGTAGAACACATGCAAACTAAAAAGCATATGAGAAAATGGTGAGTATGAAAAAGTAAGAGTATACAAGAACTAGGAGGAAGGAGCTGATCTACCTAGGGAAACATGAGCCAAAAATATTTTGGAGATAGGTCTGCAAGGGAAAAAACGTAGACAAAGAACAACATAACAAGTTAGTGGTTGGAATATTCAAAAGAGTTATATGAGCATGAAAATGAACAAGATACACCTCCCACAATCATTGTGAATGAAGATCTTTTCATAATTGAAGACATCATACAAAGAATTAAAAATTTAGCAACGGGTAAAGCTCGGGACATGGACAACCTACAAGTAGAACATCTATAATGGGGAGCAGATATTCTAGCACCTTAAATTGAAAAAAATTTCAATGAGGTCATCCAAAATAGCTTTTCGATAGAGTGGACAACTACCCTAAACATACCCCTGTATAAAAGTGAATTATAAATAATACCTCAAATTATTGAACTATCATGGTTAATCATCTTTTCACAAAGTTGTTCGGGAGCATGATGGAGCATAGGATTAGGAATTGGGAGGAGGACAAGGGAAAGAGAGCAAAGGGGCAAAGTTGCAAACAGGTTTCAGTCCCAAACACTCAAGTATCAATCATTGTGTCATGCCTAGACACCTTGTGGAAAAAGTTTGGGATAAAAAAAGGATGCATATTGTTGCTTTGTAGACTTCAAAAAGGCATTTGACACAGTTCCAATGAACAAATTATGGATTAAAATGGAGGAGCTAGGGGTCCCACTGCACTATTAGAGCAACAGTGCACAAATTATATGAGCAAGTCAAGGCTAAAATCAAAATGCAGGCAAGGGTGTCCGAATGTTTTAAGAGTGATATAGGCATCAAACAAGGTTGCCCTCTATCCACAACTTTATTCGGGCTATACATTGACAAAATAGAAGATTGGATAAACAATTTTGGAGGGGAAGGGGTCCACTTGGCCAAATTCTAATGGCAAAGACAATCCAAGATTTAAGAGAACATCTTCGGGCCTTATTGCTCTTTTGTAAATAAGTAGGGATGCAAGTGAATATTGATAAAACCAAACTTATGATTTTCTCAGTGAAAAGGAAGAAACAACATCTGGGCTTTCAGTTTGTAGAAGAGTCTCTAGAAGTGGTGTTAGGATACAAATATCTTGGCCTCAACTTTCACAACAAGCTCAGATAGGACACATGCAAGATGAAAAGAATATAAGGAGGTTGGAGAGCTCTCTGTCCACTACAAAACAAGTGCAAGAATGCTTAGTGATGGGATTGGAAGACCACCAAGTTCTTATTTGGGTTATTTGTTACGCTAGTAGTGTTGTATGGTTGCAAGGTATGGGTTAGTGGAACCGCAAGTTTGAAATGTAGACAAAAAGAAAGGATCCAAAAGCAGCTAATCACAAACAATTTCAGAATTAAGGTTTGAGATCCCTAAGAAATCATTCTTTGCCAAAATAGGAACTTCTCCATTAGAGGCAACCGCTACGACCAAGTTACTTTGTTACTTGAAAAAAATAGAAAACATGAGGACTGATAGGCAGCCCAGGGTTGCAAGAGACGAAGCGCTGCATAGATAGAAGAATACATGGATGAAACAAAACTTCAAATGGATGAGTAGATGGGACATCAGCCTAAACGAATGCCCAAACCTTAACAAAGACAAAATTATGCAAATGAAAAGTTTAGAATAGTGATGTGGAGGAAGAAAACAAGCAGAGAACAACAACACTATATTACAAAGTTCGACCCCACTTATGAGCATTGTGAAAAAGCTTGTATAGGGATTGAAATTAAATGGAGGAAAAAGATCCTCGTTGTTCAACTAAGGACTAGCTCCCACAAGGTCAAATCTAAAACAGGTAGATGGACGTCACCTAAGGAACAATTGGATGAGAGGGTTTGTGTTTTATGCACCACAAGAGGAGTTGAAATAGAGGAGCATTTTATCCTTGAATGTCCAAGGTACGGGGACTTCGAGGCAAATATGTGGAAACATTAAGAGTTGGCTTCATGGTAGAACTATTTGAAGAAAATAAAATAAAAGGGCTAGGGGAGATGTTATCTCAAATCAACAAAAGGAGGAGCAAACTTCTAAAGGGCATAGTTGAGCCCATGAGTCTTTGAGTGGTTGGAGTAATCGGTGGTCCCATAGACTGTTGGTCTCGTGGACATAATTAAAACCATTTCATTTCATTCATTGATATGCTACATGTTACAATGTTGTAGAAAATGCATCTCATTTCTTTTTTTTCTTCTCATGCTTCCTTTGGGAGATTTAAGAAATTTGAATGTTTTAACAATGTCTAGCAATCTTCCTGCATTCCTCATGCTTCTCTCATGATAAATATTTACTTTGGCCTCCTTCCTTATGCTAGTGCAGGTCCCAAAACTACCGCAGTCACCATCTTCTCCCGACGACCCCTCGTCTCTTTCCTGGTGCTTGAATGCCACAAATTACAACGAAAACATAATAGACCAACAAAGATTAAACAAATATGTGCGGCAATAACCTAACTCATTATTATTATTTCTCAATGTATAAATACATTACAAATACTACTCCCGCAACCACTTGGGAATAATTACCAATCACCACCACTCAATATTAATATTAATTAGGTGGTAAATAGCCCATACTTAGTATTATAATCTATTCCTAATAGAGATCAAGATATTCTCTCTTGTTGATAGTACAGATAAGATGACTTGTATTATGTACTCTTCCCATTAAGTTAAAAACCCGAAACGGTGGCTTAATGGAGGCTTGTGGTGAAAACTTGAAAAGGTTTCATTGAGTTTTTGTATTTTTCTATACAAGTTCCAGGTTGATTTGAGTTGTTGACTTGCAATTTGTAATTCAGACTATCACTTTCTCTTACAGGGGTGCACTATACAGGTGGTTTTTCCACTCTCATTTGACAAGGGGAGTATGAGGATTCAGATTTTGAGTTAAGATTGTGATGATGTTTTCGATTTAGAGCTAGCACATCATGGTTCATGTTGGATCAAGTTGCATTTGAGCATATTTGCATTGTTGAGCACTCGAGTGGTTACGATATTGGTGAAGATCAGAGTTATGATTTGGATAGTTGTCCTCGACAAGTTAGTCAACATTTGTTTTGGATATTCCAGATGTTGCATGTAGCTGGAAATATCAAAGCATTTCAGAGTTTTCTACAAAGTTTGAGGAGCTGTCCCAGATGAGTTACTTGAAGACTAATCATTTTGGCCACTGAAGATTGGTTAAATTTGATTGTGCAACTTTTGGGGATATTGCAACATATTGCGGCTTACTATAGCATTGAATAGAGATTTGCCCATATTATTGCAGCATTGAGGATGGGACCATGTGGCATGAACCAATTAATTTGTGGATATCCAAATTATGAGTAAGAGATGTTCAAACTAGCATTGACATATCAATATCGGAGATTTCATAGATTTCAGAGTTTGACACAGCACATTTGAGATAGTTGATGACCTTGCATGGTGCTGGTTCATCAGTTTTCATGGTTTCGGCGCAGTTTTTCTGTCGGAGGGGTAGTTTTTTTGTGTTGACATGTGCCGACGTTTTTTTAGTTTGGGAGCTTTGTGGACATGAGTGGTTCACCATTACAGCTTGACAGAGATTGAGGTAGTCAGACATTATAGTGCAGCAACAGTGTGTATGGGTTACTAATGATATAATATATTCATCTTGGGCTATCATTTTTGCTTTCTTTGGCACATGATTGATTAGGACACATTGTAAGTAGGTGTGATTTCTTGGGGAGTTGGAGATGAATTACAGTGAGTGATTTCATCATGAGATGCGGTTATTAGGGTTCTGAGCAAACTATCTGCATTGTAGTAGTTGCAAAGACTGTCAGCTCATGAGTTGACTTAAGATTATAGGGGGAATTTTAATGAATATTAATCTCTAATCCTAAGTCCTATATTTCAGATTTACCACCTATTGTTAGTTGGTTCGTTACAGCCGAATAGTGCTGGTGGCTATTTGGGTGACTCCCAAATTGATTTGGGATGTTACATTGTTGTATTATAAATTCATTGAGAAAGTGATGGAAAACACCGCTTGTGAGAACATTGTGTGGTATTAATTTTATATTGATTAATTATTCTAATCCTGGTTATGATGGTCATAATTGTTAAGTTGCCAATTCCAGGGTTAATTTATCGTGTGAAAGTTGGGTTCCTTCTAAGTTTGATAAGGCTAGGCATAGAGACTTTAGCAGCGATGACAGTTTTGGGGCAAGATTGAATTTTGGAAAGAAATAATTTAGAAACAATTAAACTAAGGTAAAATGTCCAAAGCAATCAACATTACTGATGTATTTCTTCGTAAGGCATCTATTTATGTTCAGCATATTGACTCTTGAGAGAGAACTTCACAATAAAGAATAAAGATAGATTCAGCTTATGAACCTCGCAGTTGAGATCCTATATATCAATTGGCCAATACAGCAACTGCTAATGTATGTGATTATTGTGCAAAATCACAAGGATGTGAACTTCCAGAACTACTATTACAAAGTTTAGTAATTCAACAATAGATTAAGGACATCAGCAATAGATTTAAGGCTTCAAAGAGGTGCTAGAGCTATTTTTAAAAGATTCTAATCACTAGAGAGAATAGTGTAAAAATAATCAAGATAAACAAGTACCATTAGTCTTTAGAAAAACAACAGGAGAATAGTTTAAAAGAATCAAGATAAATAGGTACCTAGGCTGGGTGTAAGTTTAAACCATTGAATGAACAAAAGGATGTGGGTATCAATATCTTCATGGCCTTTTTTCTGGCGAGTTCCTTTGCACTTTGTTTTGTTAAATCTCATGAAGGCACTACATGTTATCGTCATATATTGCCTGTTCCACTATTTCGTGTGGATGCCTTTTGCATATAGGTAGCTGGAACTCATCGTCAACAAAGATTGGCATACAAAAACATTGGTCAAGCTTCAAAATTGACAGAAACAAACATATTAGATTAAATTTTGGATGAAGAAAAAAATAGAATAGAAAATAAAGCTAACAAACTGAAGAAACATAGACAGTTTGAAAAGAGCATCCTGTAAAATAAAGTAGAACTACACAATCTTGGAAGCAGAAGATTGAAAACGTGTTCGATACAAACTATTTAAGCAGGGCATATGCAAGGAGACGAGATAAATCCTAGTACATCACATTGAAGACAGATTTTGCAAGGTCTGTAATCAGAGAAAATTGAACAACATGGGACAAAAAGAAATGCTTATGTTCATGGCTAAAGTCCTGTTTTTGCAGGAACATGATGTAAATTTTCTGGGAAATGAGGCTTAAAAGTTAGTATCATCTCTCAAAATTGGGTGACAAGATTTTTCGGTGCATTGTATTTTCTTCCATTTCTTTATGAAGCATCTATCTGAACGATAAATGTTTTTTTTTTACTTGTATGTGATTTTTTGGTTTTTGCCATGGCTTTGCAGGTGCTAATCGCTATTTTGTTTTATGCTCTAATGATTCACTAGCACTCGGTGGGGGTGGGCATTTTGCACTTTACTTGGATGGAGATTTGTAAGCTTTCTTTTATAGTACCTGTATTTTCTTCCGAGTCAAGTAAAAATCTAGGTGTAGGAAAAACTTAAAGAAATCAAAGCAAATTCTTGTGCATTGAAAATAGAAGAAAGAATGGAATGAGAAAAGCGTTGCAAAGTTTCGGAGATAAAGGTGAAATATCTTAACTCGGGCCATAAATTGATACATCATAAGGTTGCATGGATCAAGTGGATACTCTCAAACATTTGGCAACTCTTGCTTGGCGCACACAGAAGATTTTGAGCTGAAGGATGTTGAGGTTGTTTTTCTTCCCTTTACTTTCAACCCTGTGAATTATTCAAGGCTTACGCATCCTTTCTCTTTTGCTAAGGCATTCACTTTTGCCACGTGCCAATATTTGTTACATTACAGCTCTGGGGCTTTTCATATGCATCAAAATATTCATCGACAGGGGCTTCATACAGTGAACCTCAGGAACCTTCAGGAATCTGGAGATGGTAGCATTAATCTCTGGCATATTGTGAAGGGCTGAACTGTGCTGAAGTATTTTCATGTAGTGGATACGATTCCACATTTACTCGTGCAGTCTGAATCATTTGGGGAAAGTACCAAATATGTTTAAATTTGGGTTTTGTACAGTCAATATTAAATGGAGTATTCTAGTGCTTTTCTACATTTTTTTTTGTAAATATCCAAAGCAAGAGAGGTATTTTCCATGCCGTGAATTTTAAAACTGCAAAACTTTTGATGCTTTGTAAGCTAGGTTTCGGTAACATCTGATCCCGTCTGGAAGATGCTAATTGTTAATTAAATCACTCTTCAGACAAGGGGATGAATAAAAGTGGTTTTTGTCACCTGATTTTTTCCCGTATCTAATTGAAACCGAGTGTGTTTCTATCCTATTTTAACTTTGAAAAATAGGTGGGGTTACTACGATATAAGCATTTCACAACATGACTGATCGTTGACATCAATCATAAATTGTCAAATATTTCGCATACTGAATGGGTTATGTTTAATGGCTGGAAGAAAAAAAATGTTCTACAAAACATAGGAATGTTACCATGTTGATGAATTTTTTACTTGGGGGAACATGAGTAAACATAGGAATTGTTGTAATAATGGGCGTTTTATTGATTTGAAACAACCGCAACCACTGCTATTCAAACATATGCAACCAGCCCTTCTCTGGGACCATTCAAACTTCTGCAACCAGCAAGCTTTTTTTGAGATTTGAACTTGGGTGGGCTGGAGCACACTCAACCTCTTTTTTACCAACTCACTCGGCTTTTGTTAGCACATAATAAGATTTATATGTTACAATGCATACACATGTAAAGTTATAGGCAAAACGATACATGAGTTACCAAAAAAGATTTCATCTAAAGCATATACAATTACACTTGGAAGATTTCCAAACATAGGCAACAATATGCAAGTTATAATGATAAGATTTCACCAAAAGCATATCCAATTATAGGGGGAGATTTCACAACCATGCACCATGCACCATGCACCATGCACCAACATGAGCGGAACATTCTTCAAAGCACGCGACCTTAATATTGGTTTTCTATATGTGTGCACTATTCTCTTCTTTTTCATTTCTATCATGTGCATTTCATCTCAACACCATATCAGAGTTGGTTATTCAGTTTTGATGCCCTGATATAACTTTGTTTCCCTTCATGTGGTGTTCAATCTTCATTTTAAGAGGTTGTGGCATAATGGTGGTTGTGTAAGAAGTCAATTTGTTTTTGTTTTGTGGGAATGAACATCTTTTTGCAAGACAGATTAGTGCCTTTGTTAGGATACATCTATAAAGCCATTGTGGTTATTGATGTTATATTGTCCCTTGACATTCCTTGATGCCGATTTTGTTGTAAGGCCCATTGCTTCAGCATTCGATACTTGTTTTGATTGTTTTTAGAGATTCATTTCCTTATCTTGTGGACATTTATCAATCTATGTATTTTGTTGTAAGAACCATCACTGTATTTTGATTATTTTTTAGAGATTCTTTTCCTCATCTTGTGGACATTTATCAATCTCTATAAAACAATTTTAAGAGCCATCCTTGTAGCATTCAATACTTGTTTGGATTATTTTCTAGAGATTTATTTCCTTAACTTGCGGACATTTATCTATCTATGATTGCAAGTAACAAAAAATAAAACAAATAGAGAACAATATTACAAATATCCAATGGGTAAAGTACGCAAATCTACTTTATAAAAGAGTTCAGGTTAAAGTTAACCCTCTTGTACTCAACACAAAAACTAAGCTTTTTTCTACAAAGGATATTACTAAAGGCATAAAGAGACTAGTAGGGGGTAAGGCACAAGACAGATAGGATGCAAGTTGAATATTTAAAGTGGGGCTTTGAAACTTTCACACCACATATCAAAAGCATGTTCAATGATATCATTCAAGAATGCTTCTTGGTAGATTGGACGATTAATATTGTTATCTTTCTATAAAAGTGGGGATATCAATAATTCATTTAATTATCGAACTATAGAAAGCTATTTGGTAGCATGATGGAGTGTAGAATTAGCAACTGGACAGAAAAAGATGGGGAAAAGGCAAAAAATCAAGTAGGGTTCAAGTGAAAACATTCCACTATTGACTACTACATCACTCTTAGGCACTTGATAAAAAAGGTATGGGATATTTAGGTAGAAGATACTTTATGTTGCTTTGTTGAGTTCAAAAAAGCATTTGACACGGTCTCTAGAAGTAAACTTTGGATTAGAATGGAGGAGCTTGGAGTTCCAAATGAGTATAGAGCGGCAATGCATAGACTTTATAAGCAGGTTAGAGCCAAAATCAAAACAAATGAAGAAATGTTAGAATGTTTTGTAAGTGACATCGTAGTCAAACATGGATGTCCTCTATCTTTCACTTTGTTTGGGCTATTCATTGTAAACTAGAGGAGTGGATAGATAACACTAGTGGAGGGGGCATCCATCTAGGTAATTATGATGTAAAGATACTTTTATATGCAGATGATCTTATTCTAATTGCAAAATCAACAAATAGTTTGAGAAAGCATTTGAAAACTCTAGAGATTTTTTACCAAAGGGTGGGATTGCAAGTGAATACTAGCAAAACAAAAGTCGCGATCTTTTCTCTATGAAGAAAGCAAAAACAAATTGAGTTCCTTTTTAAAGAAACCATGATGGAAGTAGTGAAAGAATACAAGTATGTTGGGCTTGTCTTTCATAACAAACATAGCAAGGAGACCTGCATGACAAAAAGATTCAAGGTGGATGGGAGGCTTTATACTCACTACAAAATAGGTGCAGAAATGCAAAATTATGGGATTGAAAAACTAAGAGAACCTCGTTCGGCGTATTGGTCACCTATTGGTCCTATATGAATGTGAAGTCTAGAGCAACAATGTGTCTAACCTAAATTGGAGATAGAGAGAATCCAAAAACATTTAATCACAAGCAATTTCAAAGTCAAAGCTTTAGTTCCATATGAGATTTTATTAGCCGAAACAAGTATTTTTTCTTTGGAAGTATCGACAATGACTCAGAGATTAAATTATTTAAAAAAGACAAAGTATGGAGAATCATCGATAGCCCAAAACGGTAATAGAAGATCTAAGTAGAAGAAAAAAACGTGGATGAAACAATACAACAAATGGATGATGTAAATGAGACATTAACATGCAAGAGTGTCCAAACACCATTGAGAAAATTAAAAAGTATGTGAGAGAAATTCAGGGCAGCCATGTAGACAAAACAACTGGGGCAAAAAAAAACATATTGCATCAAAGAGTTTAATCCCACATGGGATCACGAAGAAAAAGCATACATAGGGGCATAAACCAAATGGAATGCAAAGATGTTGATGACACAATAAAGGACTAACTCACATCATCTTAGATGTGAAACCGGTAGGGGGGTAGTGCCCAAGGAAGAATGAGAAATGTGAACACATTTATTCTGTGATGAGTGCTGGAATAATTGTCATTGATGTCAAAGGAATTGTAATGGATATGAATAGAAATGTCAAACGGAATTGTTACCAGAAGTGAACGAAATTGTTGCCGGAAGTGAACGAAAATGTTAACGAAAGTGAACGGAAATGTTAACGGAAGTGAACGGAAATGTCAATGGTCACATCTTTTGGTGAAGAGGTACCTTTTGGATGGGACGCATCCTTTAAAGGCTATATAAGGGAGGAGATGTGGAAGTATTACAAGCATTCAATTTGATTGAAGATCATATAAGTGAGAGAGAAGGGAGGAAGAGCAGAAAATGAAATAGAATATCTCTTAAGAAAAGATGTGTGAAGGGTAGATTTATTTTAATAAAGAATATTATTTGAGAATTGTGAAAGAGAGAACAGAAAATATATAAGAAAATCAGTGAGAGAGAGTGTAAGAGAAGCAAAGCCATCATTCGATTGAAGAAGCAATCATATACGATGGAATCAATTTGGCTTGGGGTCGATGCCTCAGTCTAGGGGTTGGTGCTCCAGTGGGTGGGTGCTCACAATTTGATCGAGTTGGTGCTTGGTTTGGGGATTGGTGTTTCCAGTAGGTTGGTACCTGCAAACATTGTTTTATATATATATATATATATATATATATATATATATATATATATAAGCAATATTTTATCGTGGTTTTCTCCCGAAAGGATTTCCACATAAATCATGTGTTCTCTTCTGTTATTAATTGTTAAATCTTGAATGTTCATGGTTGTTGTGGTTGATTAAATTTGAAAAGATTAAAAGATTATGTTATACAGATTCACCCCCCTCTCTCAATATAAGTTTGTGCTTGACAATTGGTATCAAAGTGGTTCCTTCAGAATCAGTCTAACTGTTGGAAGGTAGATCCCGGGAGCACACATAGCTAGTCGTTAAGGTCGGGACGATTTCTCCACAAACAAAGCACCATTGTTTGATGGAACGAATTATGCTTTTTGGAGTATAAGGATGAGAACATATCTTATGGCTCTAGGGTTTGATATTTGGTTATCAGTTGCAACGGGGTACATAGCAACAACAAATCATCCAATGGATTAGGCTTGAAAGAAGGCATGTGAGAATAATGCGAAAGCGATGAATGCCATTTTGTGTGGCTTATTAGAATCGGAGTTCATAAAAGTAATGCATTGTGTGTCAGCAAAAGATATATGGGCAAACTTCAGAATATCTATGAAGGTGATGACAAGGTCAAGAAGGCGAAGCTTCAAACACATAGAAGACAATTTGAAAGTCTTAAGATGAAAGATGAAGAAAACATTGCAGCCTATCTTCTCTGTGTGGATGAGATAGTCAACACCCATCAAAGGGCTATGTGAAAAAATGGAAGAATCGATGATAGTATAGAAAGTACTAAGGTCACTTCCTATGAGGTATGATGCGAAAGTCTCGACTATTGAAGAAATGAAGGGCTTGGACACATTGAAGATGGATGAATTACATGGAATTCTCATAGCATACAAAACGAAGACAGAAGCAGAAAAGCCAACAAAGCATGAATCAACTTTCAAAGTATCAAAGAAAGTGAAAAAGGAAAAACATGAATCAAGCTATAGCACCAATGAAGAGTCTTATAAAGAAGAAGCCCTATTTGTGAGAAATCTCAAAAAGGGATCTAGGAGATATAAAGCTAAGTTACCTTTTAAGTGTTTCAATTGTGGAAAAATATGACACTTTGCAAATAAATGTCCCCATTCAAAAGAAGAGAGTAGTAATGATGAAGAGGAACATGATGAGAAAGAAAGTTAGATTCACAAGAGCAAGAACAACTACAAATCAAAGAAATATGAGAAAAAGAAGAGCTCTGATAAAGAAAAAAAAAATCTTTATTCAAAAAGGGCTAGTAGCTCAAGTGAGAAGATTGAAGAAGGTGTTACAGATAATGACGGAGGTGAAGTTTTGTTCATGGGTATAGAAGATTGGGATGGTGATGACCAGATAACTAAAGGACAATCTTGGAGTGATTCAAAAGCTAGAGAAGCAGAAGTAGATCTCGAAGGAGAACTCTTAAGTGCCTTGAATGAAAATAAAATGCTCGAGAAAGAGAATCAGAAACAAAAGTGATAAATTCAAAAATACAAAGAAGATGATCAAGATAAAGAAGAAGAGTTATTAAAAATTTGATAGGAGTCAAAAATGGTCATCATGAGTCTATATACTCAAGTCGAAGAGGCAAAGAAAATAAAGGAACAGACTAAAATCGAACTGAAGGCAAAGAAGGACGAATGTGAGAAGCTAGAGGCTGAGATTGTTGCCTTGAGAAAGGATTTAGAAAAAGATAACGCTAAATTGACAAGCAACTTAAGATTTGAGAAGAGCACCAAGGTTCTAGATGAGATTCTAGATTGTGAAAGGTCACTATTCGACAAGTCGGGTCTTGGCTATGAAAATGAACAAAAGGTTACCAAGGAGGATGTTAAAATTGCTAAACCTATGAAGATAAAAGAGAAGACTTTCCCGAAGAACGAAGTTCCGCAAGTAGAAGACAAAGGAAAGAACCATTGGCATGATAGAAGATCATTCTTGGCAAAATAGTTTGATAGGTACCAAAGATCGTTTTATGGCTATTGCTTTAATTGCAACATTTTTGGTCATAGAGCAAAGGAGTGTAAGAGACATGCGAGGAATGGATACGCATGGAACATGGCAGAAATGTAGATATGAGGAATGGGCATGCAATAAATGAGTATGCATGGAACTATGGCACAAGTGAAGGACGTGAGAGGAAAACCATGGTTGGAACGGAAACAAAGATTCATATGGTTTCTCAGGTATAAATTCATTTACTCCATTGTCAAAGACATTGTATGTTATAATTGCAATAAGTATGGACATATAGCGAGACAATGTGGAAGTAATCCTATAGACCAGAACAAGAAAGAGGATTCCCGAACCAAACTCAAAAGAGAACTTGTGCAAGTTTGGAAGTGGACGCAATAGCTAGACAATTAAAAGGAGTAATTTGTGCTTGTTCAAAAGGCACAAGGAACAATGGCAGGGAGGCATGATGGAGCACAAAGCACAAGAAGAAATGGCAGTGAAGACCATGTTGACGCAAGAGAGATATGATGTGCACAATGGAAAGATGCTATGAAGAGGAACAATAAAAGAAGATATTACAATAAGTGGTATAAAATAAATTGAAGATTGCAATGAAGACAACAGAAGAAGATAATATTTTTTTCATCTAGTGACTATGAGAGGAAGCATCACTTCAGGGGGAGCAGGGTGTACAACACTTTGCCATTGATGTCAAAGGGGGAGAATTGAAAACAGGGGGAGTTCATATACTAATTCATGGGGATTGCCATCAATGACAAATGGGGAGATTGCTGGAATAATTGTCATTGATGTCAAAGGAATTGTAACGGATATGAACGTAAATATCAAACAGAATTGTTGTCAAAAGTGAACAGAAATGTCAACGGAAGTGAATGGAAATGTCGACGGAAATGTTAATGGAAATAAACAGAAATGTCGACGAAAATGTTAACGTAAATGTCAACGGAAATGTCAACAATCACATCTCTTGGTGAAGAGGTTTACCTCTTAGATGGGACGCATCTTTTAAAGGCTATATAAGGGAGAAGAGATGTGGAAGTATTACAAGCATTCGATTTGATTGAAGATCATATAAGTGTGAGAGAGAAGGAAGAGAGGAAGAGCGGAAAATGAAATAGAATCTCTTAAGAAAAGATGTGTGAAGGGTAGATTTATTTTAATGAAGAATATTATTTGAAAATTGTGAAAAAGAGGAGAGCAAAAAATATATAAGAAAATTAGTGAGAGAGAAAGTGTAAGAGAAGCAAAGCCATCATTTGATTGAAGAAGCAATCACAGATGGTGGAATCGATTTGGCTTGGGGTTGGTGCCTCATAGTCTAGGAATTTGTGCTCTAGTGGGTGGGTGCTCACAATTTGATCGAGTTGGTGCTTGGTCTGGGGATTGGTGTCTCCAGTAGGTTGGTGCCTGCAAACATTGTAAAAGAGTTATATATATATATATATATATATATATATATATATATATATATATATATATATATATATATATATATATATATATATATTGCCTTGGTTTTCTCTTGAAAGGGTTTCCACATAAATCCTGTGTTCTCATGTTATTAATTGCTAGATCTTGAATGTTTATGGTGTTGTGGTTGATTAAATTTGAAAAGATTAAAAGATTATGTTATACTGATTCACACCCCCCCCCCCTCAGTATGAGCATGTGCTTAATAGGGAGTAGTGGAGACAAAATGGCACTTCAGTATGGAGTATGCACCCTATAATGACATCCATATCAAGTTCAAGGACAACTTGAGGTTTGACAACTTAATTGACTTGTTTGAATAGGCAAGATTAAATAAAATAGCAAGTTTTCTCATCAAGATCCATAGTAGAAGAGTTAGCATTGAGAAGGGATTACAAATTTTGCAAGATTAGTAGGACAACCCTTGTGTCAAGTGATTATGCTAGCACAAAACAACTTTGTTACAACTCTTGGTCCCCTAGGCTGCTCGGTCTCATGGACATTATTAAAATATTTCATTCATTCATTCATGTACATGCATGGATTTGCCTTTTGCAATGACATACATGATTGTTGCAAGTTGTTCTAATTATAAGTAGTTCTAAGTAGTTGCATGTGCATGCTGCTACATGTAAATAATTATTGCTTGCATGCTATGCTATAATTGTTTGTTGACTTGCTTGGCATTTTCCAAGGGTTCATATTCTTTTGCTCACTATTTCTACATGTAGTTGTGTTTTGCGATTAATTTTTTTTTACATTTTTTTATCTTAGGTGCTTTACTTAAAAATTCAAGTTGAATGGATATAATTTTAATCTTTGGAAGAAGAAAAAAGAGATATTTCATTGCTAAAGGCTCTTAAGCATTGTGAAAAACAAAAAAAATAAGTGTAAGTTTTAAGGAGAACACAGTTTTAGTGGAGTGATGAGGTTGTAGGATTTCTCAAAATGACAAATGAAAATGACCCTCTATCATATTTGAGACAATAATGACATTATACATTAATTATTTTGGGATTTTTATTCATGTATGTTTTAGTCATAACTTAAATGACATCCATAAGTAATTAGTATCTAAACCACATTTTTTCTTATGAGGGAACCCACTTTAACACACACCGTAAACATTTGTTAGTAGGGTGAGGAATGGTGAATGTAATTCACCACTTTGAACTTCTCACCCTCTAGTCTCTTTCTTCATTGACCAATTTTTTTTGTGGTTAAATATTTACCCCAAATCAACCCTTCACTATTTTGTCAATATCCTTTATTTTCCATATCTACCCTCATTAGTTTGTTATGGCATATTGATTTGTGTTATATAAAAAATAGTGACATCATGTAATTGCATCATGATGACACTATGTGATGACAAATACTAAAGAAAACCCTAGGAAAAAATGGATTAACTAAACAAAATAATGGGTAATGGACATCTATATTGGCTATTTAAACAAGAGAAAATAACATGTCCATTCAAATCATTAAGTTCTACCCAATATGTTTCCTTGTATCTTATAATTGAGTGATGTTTTAATGAGTGTTGGTCTACAAACAAGTTGACGAGTGAGGAGTTGATTCTAAGCGATCCTTCAAAACAAAATTTTGATTATTGACATCTTTTGATGATTAGTCATCCAATTTTTTAATAATGGTTATGTTGTTAGCAATGACTTGAATGTTATCAATGATGTGTTTGTTATTGATTGAGTGCCTTCTTGTTTGATTATTAATTTATTTTACCATGCATCTCACTTTATAATTGGAAAGAAGGTCATTTAGTTTGTTATCTTCGTGAGAGTTGTGGTTATTACAAATAACAATGAAAGTTGGAGGAGGAAAGACTCTTCAATGATACTCCATAGCTTCGAGCTCAAGATGGTCTTAAAATCTGTAATCCATAATGATTATTAATGAATCCCCTTCTACCTCTAAGCTATAATAATTTCTACTCAAAACAATCTCAAAGCCATTCTTGGTATCATGGGGAATACCCAAAGCAAAGTGACATACAAAATTGTCATTATAATCTTTAAAGGGTTTCCATGCTCTAACACATTCATGATTCACTTTCAAGGTCCCATAGAAATTCAAAATAACTTTTCCACCCTTCGATTCCTTTTATCGTGCATCCATTTTGGGAGAACAAGTAGCTTGGATCTTGTTAGTGCATGACATATGATAAATCCCTACATATGAGAATTACATAATCATAACTAGGATGTTATCCTATTCTTTGGATTATTCGACCAAGGACATACTAACGTTTTAGTCTAGAACCCACCTCTGGTTTTATGCAACAACACGGGTTATCCACAATAAGAAGTGCTCTCATATAATACATGAAGAAAAATTGAAATTACACTAAACTTCCATGCAAGTCCAAATATTTAACTTTAAGAGAATAATATAAAGGAAATTACAAAAACCTTCACAAATCCATAAACAAAGACACATTAATTCAAAGAAACTTTTGATATATTCATGGTAGTGAAGTAATTGCAACCCAGAGAGAGCTTACAGATTCATTGAGAACCACTTTTTATAGAGAGCAACATTACATATTTGTTAATGCCTACTCATATTCCTAGCCAACTACTCATATTCCAATACATTTCTTTTATATTCACAACAATTATACATCACCATCTCTTCAACTTCGTACGCTTCTTGCAAACTACAAGAAGTTGACACAAACGAATTTCATCTTTTTCCATCATTACATTTAGTTCAATTATATGCAAAAAATACATTTCCTAGGACTATAGAAAATGTTCTCTCTATTATCTACCTAACAACGTCTCAAAATTATATATTTGTCTTGTCCCAAAACAAAGCATTGTAGAATTTTTGCCCAACTGGATGCTAAAATCCTTTGTAGCGATAGAGTTTGTAGATGTTTGCGTCAACTTTTCAAAATTGGCATATTTGCTTTTGCATATCCCAAAGTTTTTCAGCCTAAGGAGGACAAATATTATAGTTTAGACAAAAGAGAAGTTAGGCAGACTACGTAACTTGGATATAGACTGGACTCGAGCACTTGACTATTGGATGAGGACTACGATTGATGGTTATATTACTGAATTCACAATATAAGGATACATAGCCTTTGAAGTTGTGCAAGGCAGGTTTGTCCATGTAATTAGGGTAAACATTTTGCAGTGACTACCTATGTTGATAAAATGTTGCTTGTGGAAAAGGCCATGGTGCCTACTCCAACGAACATGGAGTAGTCATTTCAGGCACCATGGGGGTGTGTGTAGGTTGAAGTGAATGATGTGACGCTAAGTAAAATAAACTTGAACGTAATCCCAAAAAATGGAAGATGAGAAGATTCAAAGTGCGAAGAAAATTTTGGGACTAGAAAGGGAACTACAATAGTAGAGACGGTGGAATAAAGCAAGAGATCCAGAATTAATTGTGAATATGAGTAAAGATAGGGTAGATGATGTCGGAGATTAAAAAAATGCAAAGAGATGTTGTGAAAGATGTTGGAATTAAAGGATGCACAGAGTATGCATAAGGGTCTAATGATGAGTGAGAAGAAAATAGAAATGATGCATATATGGAGATAGTGCACAAGAAGAAGAAGATGATGAGATAGTAAAAGAACAGTTAGATGGTAGAGTTAGGTTGTAGTTAATGAAAGGGTTTTTATTTGGACATGGGAAGGAAAGTTTATGGGAAGAATTTAGATTCGAATGTATAAATATCATAGGTTAAAGTTCAAAGTTAGAAGAAATTCAAACTAGAAGTCATTCATTTCAAGAGTATGCATCCCCCCAGCTCAATTTATTATTAGAAAGAAGTGGAGGAGAAGAAATGGATACATATTGGTTTGATTCCTTTAGAAACAAGTTTGGAAATTTGAGTACAAAGATAGAGTAGGCATTAGATAGGAAGAAAATAGAATAAACAAATTCCTTTTTAAGACACCTAAAAAGACTAGTACGTAGAAGCCCAAAGTTGCAGTCAATAGTGCACAATCACATAAAGTCATAATCACCAGTACACATCTACTTTCAGTCACAGTTGATAGTATTTAGCAACCTGGGTAACCAATTACAAGTGTATCAACTATGGCACTCAATATAGGTATGTTTGTTAACTTAATGCAATATGATGGGTTTACGAATATGAAGCAATATTTAGTAACTTGCGACATGAAATGGAATGTAAAAGGGGTAATATCAAATGATGTTAAGAGATGCAATGTCATAAGGGATTTATCAAGACAAGCCTTAGCGTTCATTTGTAAAAGCAATGTAAATACCCTCAACTTTGCGTAAATCAAAGATCTGTTAGTAACAAAGTTTAAGGTAAAGAAATGTACAAACCAAACTATTCAAGATATTAAGGAGATTTAGAAAAAGTCAGGTGAATCGATTATAAAATATGATCGAATATTTTCTAATGTCATGAACATAATTCAATTCATTTTGGAAGATAAAGATAAGGTTGTTTGGTTCATAAAAGGGCTATGACTAAGGATTAGATTTGTTATTGTGTAGACCCAACACCTAAGCAAAGCTTATGCTCGATCTACTACTTTGTGAGTGTTGTTCCCAAAATTTGTCACTCATTTTTGGGACAACATATGAACTATTTTAGTCCTGCAGGCCAAAATTATCCCTTCCCTTCTCAAAAAATTGTTCTGAGTTTTCAAAATCTTCATTCTTCAAGCTTTTTCAATTAAGGGATTAGTAGGTTCAACAAGTTCAATGGCTTCAACAGGCGAGCTCTCTCAAAGAAGCAAGTTTCCAACACTTAGGCAATTTCAGGAGTGGTTCAATGCCTTGGTTCAACCAAAAATGTTCATCGGCAAGCTTCTAAGCAAGGATTGAACCCTTGAACCGTTGAACCTTGAACCAAAAAGGTTCAACGAGTTCAACGGGTTCAAAGGTTCAACGTCATCGGCAAGCTTAAAGAGTTAAGCGCTTTGTCAAAAGTTCATCAAGTTCAACCGCTTCAAGGTTCAACCACTTCAAAACACTTAGAGAAAAGAAGAAGGCTTGAACTGTTGAACCTTGAACCATTTTGGTTCAACGGGTTCAACGGTTCAACAGGTTCAATGTGCGGTTGGTTCAAGCAGTCAAAAGACTTAGCCAAAACAAAGAGATTGAACCGATTGAACCATTGAACCGTTGAACCAAAGTTGGTTCAATCGGGAGGTTCAAAGGAGTGCCCCAAAGCCCGAAAGGCAAGTGCCCTTGCGAAGGGCATCGAACCAAGACAAAATACCCTTGCGGAGGGCAGTGAGCAAAAGCGGACAAAGAGATTTTCTTCAAAAAAATGAACAAGGTAGAAAAGTTGGAATTCCTTCAAAAAAATGAACAAGACAAAAGACAAAGTGAATTCTTTCGGACAATTGTCCGAAGGAATTCGCCCGAAAGCAAAAAGCCCGAAGAAAAGCCGACCAAAAGCAAGCGAGAAGATTTCCTCTAGACAAATTGTCCAAAGGAATTCCTTCAGACATTTTGTCTTAAGGAATTGGAGCCCGAAGACCCTCCGAAAGAATAAAATCCCGAAGGCTGCCCGAAGGACCCCGAAGGGCAGATACCCTTGCGAGGGGCTCTTAACAACCAAAAAATGGACCTTTTCAAGGCCCGAAGGGACACCTTCCCTTCGGGAAGTTCCAAAGGCATTAGGTCCCGTGACTGATTTCTATGGACTCCACAGGCCCATTTTCTACAGACTCATTTCTACGGACTCTGCAAGTTGGGTTCTACGGACTTTGCAGGTTGGTTTCTTGGTTCTACAGGGTCAATTCTATAAACTTTGCAGGCCTATTTCTACGGACTCCAAAGGAATGTTTCTATGGACTCTGCATGATTTGAAGAAGAAGGCTTGGTTTTTACAAACTCTGTAGGTTATTTCTACGAACTCTGTAGGTTTGATTTCTATGAACTCTGCAGGCCTATTTTCTATGAACTTTGCAGACATATTTCTATGAACTCTTCCAAAACTCGGGAGACTTAGAGAAAACAAAGGCTTTTAAGGAAGAAGATGAATCGTTGAACCTTGAACCAAAATGGTCAACAGGATCAACGGGTTCAATAGTTCAAGGGAAGCTCTGAGCAAAGATAAGAAGCGAAAGTTTTCAGAGACTAGTTCAAGGAGGAGATTCAAGCGGATGAACCAAGGAGGCCACCCGAACCGTTGAAACAGTGAACCTTTGACGTCCCTGTGGACGTCAAATTCAAGCTAATGAAATATTCGTTGATTTTTAAAAGTGGCACGAAACTTGAAAGCAAACTCAGCGCCCAACTGAAGAAGGAGTCGAAAAGGCCAGCAAAAGGGGGAAAAGATAGCCCGAGAGCTCAAATCACAACAAGAAAGAGGGAAAGACCAAAAATATTTGTAGGAGTTATTCCAGTAGGTGGAACAGTCCGTCAAGTAGATATTTTGACTTGCAAACATTGAAAGTGCGGCATGTTTGTCTCCCCTAGAGTAAAGGCGAGGTGGACAGTTGCGCAGACATCAGGTGACAGACTAGATGACTCAGGCCCAGGGGAAGACATTTGAGATGAATCAACACGCCATAGTTAAGGCGGCTGCCCTGTTCCAGCATGGGCTCTTTGACAAAATTGAAAATGCATTCAAGGCATTGAATGCAGCATGGGCCATTCCATAAAACAAAGTGCCAAGCCTTTCTTGGCTGCTATATATTGTATTCTCTTATTTTATGCAAGAGAGACTTTTCCATTATAGAAGCGAAACTCTACCAAAATTGAGAGGCGATTACTGAGACTTTGAGCTCAAATTGTTCATCATATTTCTTTGTTTGAATGAGAAAGCAAGTTACTTTCAGACTTTGTGTTGTTATAGCTTGTGTCATTTTAGGAGATTGTTCTTATGTTTGTTTCTTGAATGCGTTCTTGTCCATTTTATTGAAATAAGCAGAACTAGTGGAAGTAATCAGGAAGGTGTCCTAAAGCCAACTGTGGATAGACTTTGTGCTGTCTATAATTGTCTTTAGTGTGTTTGTCTATTTTTGTGTAAAGGACCTTGGGATGACTTTCTGCCCTCATTGTCCTTCGTATTTCACTCTTGGGCAGTCGAGGTGGAGACTTTGTGCTACATCTCAATCTGTTGGTTATTGCGCCCTTCATTACCAGTTACTTGTCACTACCTGAAAGAACTCCTGTTGTTTCCTGCAAGATCACTTCTAAAAGAAGAGAAGTGCCTTTAGTGTTTTCACCAAGATTTTCTCCTTTGTTTGTGAACATCATCTCTGAAAAAAGAGAGATGGATGGTGTTATCCTACCCCTGAGTGTTACTTTCTGCTTATATATATATATATAGTATATAGCCTCCTTCTATTTACAGGGAACCTCCCCTTGATGAGAGGAGAGATTTGTCCCCTTTTGATGTGGTAAACTTGCACATCTGGCCAACCAATCTCCCTGTGTTGTGGTTGAAGAGACCTATTTTACTCATCAGTTTGCTGGTGACAAAATATTCACCCAATAGTGAGTAAAGCAAATAGAATATTATGGGGATGCTCCCTTAGCTGGTTCCAAAGTTGAGGCAAAGATAGATGCATTCATGAGAAGAGTGGATGAGATGCATGAAAAATATAAGCCTAAAACAAACTGATAGTGTACAAAATACAGACAAGAAGGACATCATAGAAATGATTATCCTAAGCTTAACAATGAGTTTTATGAGATACATAGGGTAGTAGGGCATGCGACTTATAAGTGCCATATTTTAAAACACTACATACAAAAATCATAGGGGTTTTTTTGCATTTCTTATAAGTCCACTAACCATGATGAAAAGAATTGGTGAGCATTACAAGAGTTGAAGGAAGATATTACTAAGAATGTATTCATAGTGGCAACACAATAAATATCGACTGCAAAGTAGGTGATTATAGGACCATAAGTGGAGATGATAAGTGTAACTCAAGGTTGTCTTGAATGGATGCCTTTGTCATCCTAGTATCAACTACAGGCTCTAGCAAGTTAGAATAAATCATCATCTCCATCTTATCAATATTCTAGTCAGTATCAGCAGCCTTGGACCAATACGAATCTTCAGCAACAACCATCTAATTGGGCTTCGAGTTCCTCTTGACATCAATATGGGGGGTATGATTCATGGCCAATCCAACAAGGAGGGTATGATGGACAATAAACACAAGGTTGGAGATACCAACAAAATAGATGTGGATATAGGGGAGGCTACAAGGAAGGATATCATGGGGGATATCAAGAGGCTGTAATAATGAAAATAGCCAAACTTGACCTCTTATGAAATGTTATTTATGTGGAACATAAAATCACTATGCGAGGAATTTTCTTACTAATCCACATAACCAAATCTATTGCGTATACTATAGAGTTGAAGGTTAGCACCGAATAGAAGATTGTCCGGTGCTTGAGCAACAAAGGAAGGAGAATCCAATACATAATGTAAACATTATTAATGTGCAACCAAAGAAAAATGCCTTTGTACAAGTAGTCACTAGGAAACATAGAGCAGAATAAGGGTTACCACCATTAGAAATATCACTAGATCAAGGGATTAGAAAATTACAACGAGACAAATACCCTGATCTTGCTATTGAAAAGAATTGGATGCACCAAACTGCACAGTTTCTGCAAGAAATCCAATAACAACCAACTTTTGAAGGTGATAATGCATCAATTAATACTCAAATATACGGTAAAATTATAAGAATCATGAGAAAGGAGGGTGTTGTGAATACCTTGATAGACCTAATGAAGTTACTCAACACCTTGTGTAATGAAGATATTTTACAGAACATCACTAATTTCCTTCATAATCTTCTAAAGTGCACACAATAAGGTCAACAACATACTGACAAAGTAGTATGGTATGTTAAGACTAAGAAACCACAGAATGTTGATTCTCATATGGACATTGAGTTGGTCGAATCTAAGATTATGAATGTAATGTTTGACTTGGTAGCATGGTCAATATGATTTCGTGATCAATTTGGGAAGCCATTAGTCAATCAGCCTTAAGTTGCAGTCTCATTACTCTCAATTTGGAGGATTATGGTAGGGTGAAACCTATTGGTAGGCTAGAGGATGTTGAGTTTAAAGTATCCGAGCTCAGTTTGCACAGAGATTTTGAGTTCATTAATATGAAGACAACAAAGACCCATTATCCTTCCTTAATCAGTAATAAATGGGCTTATGATGGCCAAATGACCATTAACATTATGTGCAATCAGCTAGAGGCACATCAAGGGGATAATATAGTAGTTATACCCCTTAATAAATCTAATGAAAATTTGTATATCATCCTAGAAGAGCTAGAGTCTCCTTATGCCTATGGGGATAATAGTTGGTTCAAGGTCAGTGCATATGAAATGCAAACTACTTTTCAACCTGTAGAGTATCTAGTTAGACAACCACACACTAAGAGGAAGAGTGACTAGTTTACAAGCCTATTATAATAAAGTCTCCAGCTAGGTAGGTTCAGATAGAAGAATGTGTTTCTCTGTCAATGCGCTCTCCCACAAAATCTAAAGTGGATTTCCTATATAATATAGGTGCAACAATGATGGATTACATAGAACCTACTCTAGAGGGTGTTCTACCTTAGGAAATGGCATCATCCATATGTCGTGACTCAAACATGCATATGTTGAATTGAGCTCAAAGAGATTATGAGATATGACCTTCATGCATGGTGTTTGCTATTGAACGCCAGATACCTCAATATTTTATGATAGAGGATCTTAATCCTTTCATATTGAGTCTCGAGCACCATGTGTCGGAGGTGGATCAACGAGTCAACGCACTCAACTATGCATTCAAAGGGACTATTACAACTTGGTGGGCAGTGCACATATATATGGAAATTCATTGGGAGGAAGCATGCAAAACTTTGCATGCAATATTCTAGTTATCAACTACTATGAAGTCATAATAGACTTTTTTTCAAGAAGTTCAATGCCCCAAGTTGCACATTCATCAATGTGTGGATATATGGACTGTATAGGGAGTAGATCCAAGATATTGGGTGCATATTTTTAGTCATACGTTAGCGCCTCTACCAACATCTTGATATATGCACCAAGAGTGCAGGAGAGAGACCAAGCATTGTGCGCAAGTGTAGCAAGATTTCATTCAAATTTTTATGTTCAAAGATGATAATCTGGTGGTGCATAATGCCTTACATAAGATCAAAAAAAATTCATGTCATGGATGAGCCATGTTGGGTGAATATTTTGTCAATCAGCTAACTGATGAGCAAAATAGGTCTTATCATCCACAGCGAGGGAGATTGGTCATCCAAAGTTGCAGGTTTACCACATTCAAAGTTGACAAATCTCTCTTCTCATCAAAGGGAGGTTCCCTATTAAATATGAGGAGTTATATATATATATATATATATATATATATATATATATATATATATATATATATATATATATATATATATAGCAAAAAGTAACACTCAGTGGTAGGATCACATCATCCATCTCTCTTTCTTCAAAGATGATGTTTACAAACAAGGGAGAAAATCTTAGTCAAAACACTGAAGGCACTTCTCTTCTTTCAGAAGTGATCTTACAAGAAACAATAGTTCTTTCAGGTAGTGACAAGAAACTGGTAACAAAGGGTAGGAACCAATAAGATGAAATGGAACACAAAGTCTCCACCTAAACTGCCTAAAGAGTGAAACACAAAAGATAATGGGGTCACAAAGTCGTCCCATAACCTTCTACATAGAAAGAAACTAAAAACACACACTGAAGACAACTATAACAGCACAAAGTCTGAAAGTAATTGACTTCAGGACATCTTCCTTATCACTTCCACTAGTTATGCTTGTTAAATTAAAATAAACAAGAATGCATTTAGAAGACAGACATAAGAACAATCTCCTAAAATGGCACAAGCTATAACAGCACAAAGTCTGCAAGTAACTTGCTTTCTCATTCAGATAAAATAATATGAACAACAATCTGAGCTCAAAGTCTCAGTATTCACCTTTTAATTTGGGTAGAGTTTTTTACTTCTGTGATCAAAAAGATCTCTCTGTGATAAAAAAGATCTCCCTTAAAATGGCTTAAGGGAATACAATATATAGTAGCCAAGAAAGGCTTGGCACTTTGCTCCATGGAACGGCCCATGTTGTACTCAATGCATTGAATACATTTTTAGTTTTGTCAAAGAGGGCCATGCTGGAACAGGGTGGTCGCCTTAACTATGGCGTGTTGATTCATCTTGAATGTCTTCTCCTAGGCCTGAGTCATCTGGTCTATCACCTAATGTCTACACAATTGTCCACCTCACCTTTACCCCAAAGGAGACAAACAAGCCGCACCTTCAATGTTTGCAAGCTCAAATATCCACCTGGTAGACTGTTCCACCTACTGGAATAACTACTGCGTAAATATTTCTAGTCTTCCCCCTTTCCTGCTACACTTTGAGCCCTCGAGCTATCTTTTCCCCTTTTTGGTTCTTTTGGTTCTTCCTCTCGGCAGTTCTTCCTTTCGCCCTGAAGGTCTTTGAATGCCTTTGAAAGCATTCGGGTCCTCACTTAGGCTTGCAAAGATCAACAACGATTTCATTGCCACAAATTTGATGTCTTCGGGTCCATCATCGTTTGAAAGCCAACAGCTAGTCGGTTACCCTGAATTTGATGGTTGCGGGCCCGTCATCCTTCTTAGCAATTCCTTCGAGTCTTTCCCACTTGCTTTGGCCACTTTTTGTTGATCTTAACAAGTGACATGTGGCATTTTTTGTTGTGAAACAGGCAAGGACACTTAGCAGCTTCCGCTTAACTTATAGAAGCTTTAGACACCTTTTGAGAGTCCTGCGAAAGATGACACATGGCGGCTTTTGCTGAGCTTTAGAAACAATATAGAAACATTCAGGACTCATTCAGATTCACATGGATGATGACACTTGGCTCACTCCGCTTACTTTAACAACTTGCTCGGGGCCCACCACAGTCCTTACTCAATAATGAAACAAAAGGAAGAAACTGCGGATGTTGACACTTGGCAACTTCTGTCGAGCTTTACAAAAGACATGTGGTAACTTCCAACGTTTTTTAAAAAAACATATTAAAACCTTCTGCAGTTGCCATGTGGCGCCCTTTGCGAAACTCTGAGAGAAGCTTTTTGAAAGAATCTTTGGAACTTATAAGAAAATTGAAACATGGATGCAGTCACTTGTCGCACTCCGTTGAGTTTAGCAACTCACATGGGGCCCACCACAGTCCTTATGAAACAAAAGGAAGAAACTACAGATGTTGACACTTGTCGCACTCCACCGAGTTATAACGGGACACAAAGAAGAAACTGTGGATGGTGACACTTGGCGGCTTCCACCGAGCTTTACAAGGGACACATGGCACGTTCCGCTGCTTTTTAGAAATAAATTATAATGTGTCCCGGTAGATGACACTTGAAAACTTTCACTCTAAGGCTTTTTGCTTTCGGGCACTCTTTTGAACCGTGAAGCGGTTGAACTTGATGAACTTTGACAAAGCACTTGACTCTTTGAAGCTTGTCGACGACGTTAAACCTTGAACCCGTTGAACCCTTGACTGAAAAAGCTTGAAAAATAAGGAATTTGAAAGCTCAGAACAAATTTCAAGAAGGAAAGAGATTATTTTGGTCTGTTGAACCAAAATAGTTCACATCTTGTCCCAAAAATGAGTGATATTTTTGGGGACAACAGCTGGCCCCAGTTGGGGAACTTCCTTCAGTTAAAAATTTGGAATAGCTGAGGGGAGTAGAGACCAGAATCTCTAGTGCCTTGAAGTATGCCATTGGGCTATGGAGTCATGCTACCCAAAAGAACGGTTCCAAAAAATGAAAATAAACAACAGAAAGTAGAAACAAAGACTACAAATATACAAACGTACAGGTGAACTTATCTAATACTTCAAGAATTGAAGTGCTTCAAATGCTACCCATTGTGAGGCAGAGAACAGGGTGTGCCATCTTGATACCTCAATAGGAAACTATTTTGACCATTGAGCTGATGAATAGTAAAAGGGCCCCTCCACAGGGAATCAAACTTTCCATGCATTCCATTTGGTTCTCTCCTCTTATGCCACAGGAGGACTTGATCTCCAATCTGAAAATCATGGTTCTTTGCTTTCTAGTCGAAGAGCTTCTTCACCAGACTTTGATGGGCATCAATTTGGTCTACCACCATAGTTCTATGCTCATCCAGTTCAATCAGGCACATGATCCTCTTATCGATGGAGCTTTCATATCTTTGATCTTCAATTGCCTTAGCTAATGTCAATGCTGGCAATTCCAGGGTGATTAGTATCTCATCATTGAGTCCATAAAGAAGTTGGAAGGGAGACATACCGATTGCCCTTTTTGGTGTGATCTTATCTGCCCATAGAGCATCAACCAATGCTTTATGCCATGTCCTTTGGCTGTCATCTACCAGCTTCTTAATGATAGTCACTAGGTTCTTGTTGCTTGATTCAGCTTGTCCATTCCCTTATGGAAAGTAATCAAAAGAATGGGAGAGGGTGATCCCATAGTAAAAATAGAATTGAGTGATCTCTTGGGAAGTGAAACAAGCTGCATTTTTAGTGACAATCCTGGTTAGGACCCCAAACCTGGAAATGATGTTCTCCTTGAGAAAATTGCACACTACTTCTGAAGTAGCATGCTTGGTTGGGATAGCTTCCACCCACTTGGTGAAGTAGTCTGTTGCCGTGAGGACATAATCATGTCCAGCCCTTGAAGATGGGTTTACAGAACCAATGAAATCAATTCTCCATTGTTGGAATGGCTATTCTATCACCACTAGTTTGAGAGGTAGGGCAGCTAACTTAGGTCTTCCAACAAACTGCTAGCATAGTTTGCATTTCTTTACCCATTTATATGCATCTGGAAAGAGAGTTGGCCAGTAGTACCTGGCCCACTAAATTTTATGGGCAATTACAGGAGCAGAGATATGTCCTCCATAGGCCAAATTATGAAAAGACTCCAAAAGTTGGCTTTGTTGCTCCTTGTCCACATAGCGAAAGAACACTCCATCAAGGCTCCTCTTGTACAGGCCATTCTCCCAGAGGATAAAATTGGCAGCTTTCAGTTTGATAGTCCTCCTTTCTTTACGAGATAGGTGGGTAGGACACTCACCATAAGTAAGGAAATGAGCAATGTTTGAATACCACTCATTCGTGGTGGAGATAAAGAGGACTGTTGGCGTGTCTTCTTCTAATTCTTCATGCCTTGTTTCTTTGTGTCTGTTGTCAGCAATCAATTGGCATAGGTCTTTTCCCCACATCAGCTTCGTTGGTTTGATGACTAGATCAAACTCTTAGGTTTTTGCAATTCAATTGCCTCTTTTGGTTCTGAACTCATGCTGAGTTAATATGGATTTAATCATAGTATCAAGAACCAAGGCAATAATGTGTGAATTCATGATGTAGAAGCGAAAATGCTTCACTACCTTCACCACTGCATAAACATGCTTCTCCATGTTTGAGTACTTCAGCTCATGAGTTTTGAGAGGACAGCTCATGAAAGAAATGGGAGATTCCACACCTTCTTGGTTATGTTGAACCAAAATTGCTGAAAGTGTGTGTTCGAAAGCATAACTATATATGGTGAATTTCTTGTTGTAATCTGGACATACCAGAATTGGGGCGTGGGCAATGGCTGTCTTTATGTCTTGGAATGCCAATTTACATTCTTCAGTCCAGCTGAAGATGGCCTTTCCCTTCATCATATTTACAATATGACGAATCTTCTTGACAAACTCGGGGATGAACCTTCTTAATAAATTCACCTTTCCAAAGAAAGAGTGAACTGCAGTCTTACTTGTGGGCAAAGCAATCTCTTGGATGGACTTGACTCTGTCTGAGTCAATCTTTATGCCTTCTCGAGAAATAATGTGTCTGAAAAGCTTTCCTTCTATCACTCCAAAAATAGACTTCTTGGGGTTTAAGAAAATGTCATTATGGCGGTAGCATTCCAGCACTTGTTGCAAGTGGCGCACATGATCTAGGTGATGCTTAGAAAAGACCGTCAAGTCATCAAGATAAATGATAATAAACTTACCCATTTCATCTTTGAAATCAAGGTCCATTGCTCTTTGGAAGGTGGTGCCAGCGTTTATCAAGCCAAAAAGCATCCTTTTGTATGCAAACGTGCCCCAAGGTGTGGTAAAAGTTGTCTTGTACTGGTCTGCTTCACCAACTTCAACCTGATTGTATCCTGAGAAGCTGTCTAGCATTGATAACATCTCTGAACTAGTCACTGTCTGAAGCACTTGATCCATGATAGGTAAAGGATAGTTATCCTTTAGGGATGACTGATTTAAATTCTTGAAATCCACACAAAGGCGAATTTTGCCATTCTTCCTTACGGGCACTATGTTGGCAATCCATGTGGAATGATGGATTGAGAAAATGATTCTAGCATTGAGCATTTTCTATATTTCAGACAAAATAGTACCTGATATCTTTGGATTGTACTGCATAAATTTTTGCCTGTAAGGTGTTGAATCACTTTTAAGAGGAATGTCATGGCAAATTTCATCAAGCCTAAGTGACTTCAAATCATCATAGGAGTATGCTAAGATGTCCATGTACTGGCTGAGCAAAGTAGTGAACTTGAATCTCTCCTCAGGAGTGCATCATTTCCCAATGTTCATGATCTTGAGGTCATCCTTGGTACCTAGATTTACTTAATCAGACTCTTGAAAGGAGCTTGAATCTATTTGTTGTTATTTGATGAATCTATCATGCTTATCAAGCAGCGTCTCAAAAGAAACCAGGCTTTTAGGAATCTTATTCCCTTTAAGTTGCAATAATTCTTAACCTGCATCTGCACTTGATGCATGGGCTGGTTCAAGCTGTTGAGGCTCATTACCTTCAAAGTGAAGGTGTTGAAAGCTATCTTTTTGTTCCAGGAAGGCAATTATTTGATTTTCATTATTAAACACCTACCAATGACTTGCATTATTAGGTACACTTGGTCGAAAGACCAACTCAATAGTGTACTTTTCTCTTTTAAAGTTCGAGTGAGGAACTAGGAGAGTTGTTGAAACAGCCAGTGCATCAGCTCTGTCATTGAATACCCTAGGTATGGCAGAGATGCTAAAGGCATCAAAGTTTTCAATCTGATCCTAGACCAGATTGTGGTAGTGGCGCAATCTCTCGTTCTTGGTTTGATACAAGTTTTTCCCTTGAATAACCACCAATTTAGCATGAAGGAGTTTGATGCCTTTGTCCTAAGCAGTCCTCAATCCAAGCAATAGAGATTCATACTCAGCTGTATTATTGGTATTGCTGAATTGTAATTTGTAGGACGAAAGAAAAATATCTCCTTGAGGAGATATTAACACAATACCAGCTCCTAAACCGGTAGAGGAACAACTACCATCAAATTCCATAATCCATATCTCATTTGATGCTGATTCTTCTTCATTTGGAGGGGGAGATTTCTTAGCACTTGCATTGCACTCTACCAATTCTTCTGTTGTTCTAACGGAACGTATTTTCAAGTTGACACCTTCAAGATATTCAAAAGGTGCTTCATGGACTTCCTCTGTGGTTAAGAAATAATTACCCGTGCTTGAAGACTCAAACAAAATTTGAGCTTCAGGTGCTGATGTTTGAGTAACCACATATTTTACTTCCTTCTCAGGGAGCAATCTCCTCATAACACCTTTGACTAGGATCCTTGCTTCAGATAGGTTCATGCTCAATTCACCTCTAATATCCTTGCAAAAAAAAATTCCAAGAAGGATGCCATATGATGTTGGGACGTCGGCTACCAAGATAGTCATCTTGATTCTTTTGTCTGAGAATGCTGCAAATGCAAATTGAGCGTCTTTGATTTATCCTAGCAGTGGTACTTGCTTGTTCTCCATGGAGAAGCATCTACCAAATGTTTTGGTCAATGTGAGACCAAGGGATTCTACCACTTTGGCAGGCATGACATTGTCTGAAGCTCCAGAATCAATGATGCAATTGTTCAGCTGATGTCTATTTATCAGCAATGCGACATAGAAAGGTTCAGTCCTACCAGGAGCAACAGGAGGAGTAATGACAAGGTTGTTCCCAGTGGGTGCATTCTTGGGGGAATCATGAGTCACCTTGGGAATTGCTTGTTCTATAGGGATGGCTTAGTTTTTAACACATTGAACTAGTTTGTCCAATTGTTTAGGATTGGACTGCAGAAATTTAAATTTAGACATTTGAATTTTAGTTTTTTTCATATGATCAATAATGTCAAATGCCTGAAATGGACTAGGCACAGAGGATGGGAGTTCATCCTTTTGAGTTTTGGGAGGGGGAGAACTGGACTGTGAATTTGAAGTAGAAGGCGTAGGGGTGTTTGATGTACTCACCTTTCTTGCAATCACTGGGTCCTTTGGCTGGAAAGGAAGAGTGATTCCCCATTTGAAAATTGAAATTGTGGGCTGAGCTCACTCCTCTTCTTTCTCTTTATCAGTTGGTTGAGCTGATTGATTCTTAGACCGAATGAATACATCATATGATCCCTCAACTGCATTACTTTCACCTCTGGGTTCATCCTGATAATTTAAGAAACCAATGTTGGAGTCGCCAACTAATTCTTATTTTTCCTCAGTGAAGAGATTAGCGTCATCTTCAGGATTCAACTCAAGATGGAATGAAAAATCTGATTCAGCTCCAAGATATCCAACCGCTGAGGGTACTTCAATGGCAAGGTTATTCCTCTAAGCGGGAGGGAGACAATTTGCTTGCCCTTGGTTCCTGACAGCATTGCCTTGGTATGAATAATTAGGGAATGTCCTCCTTGGTGCATCTCTATATGAAGGAGCAGACAACATCCCTTGTGCCATTTGTTTTCTAAGGGGCAGTAATTTATTTGTTAGATTCTACACCATTGGATCAGTGGTGGTTGAAGGTGAGTACTCAGAGGAAGAAGAAGATTTACCTCTATTTGGATCTCTCCTTATCTTTCTTGCTAAGATAAGGTAATCCTCTACCTCAGTAGCCAAGTCTTGAGCAACCTCAAGGTCTATGTGGCCAGCACGTCTCAGCAGAAAACTCACTTCAGGCAGCTGTGAGTTGATGAAAAAGCATTTGAGGTTTTCAAGAGTTGGCTGAGAAATTGCAGGAATTTGGTTCCTCAGCTTGTCAAACTTTGCTATGAAATCCCTCAAAGGTTCATGAGGTTCCTTCTTCATTTGTGTGAGCTGGGCCAGTAAGGCATGTGCATCTTCTGCAGGCTTGAACTTGGCTTCAAATTTAGCTTTGAGTGTGTCCCAATCAGTCACTGATCTAGCTTGCAGATGTAAGAACCAATTTGCAACGACACCTTGTAGTGTTTCCACGAAAATCCTGACTGCCATGTCCTCAAATTCTACACCTATCACACCACAGACTATGTTGAAAGCTACAACGTGTTCATCAGGATGAACTCTCCCATCACTAAAAAATTTGGGAAAATTCTTTCTTGAGCTGCGTGGAAGTTCATGTAGAGGTGGAGTGAGATTGAGTGGGCCAAATGAGTTACCCCAGGGGCCTTCAACTACCATGATTGGATTATGGAAAAAGGGGATAACAAATATGGGTGAAGTATGTATAGACAAAGCTCTGCTGACAATAAAAAAAATAGCTCTACCTTGGGTTGGTGACTTGGTACAGGTAGGAGGAACACTCTTGGATCGTTGAACTTGAAGTTGGGAAGAGAATAGGTCAAAATTTTCTTACTGCACCAACTCAAAGACAGGGTCAACAACACCTTGAACTCTTTGACTTCTGGTATAGCGTGGAGTTGCCAGAATGTGAAACAAAAATGGAAAAGGACTGGTTTTGCTTCAGCTTGAAGCTTGAAGCTTCAAACTGTTTTCCTTCCCCAACAGAGTCGCCAAAAAGATTGTTGGGTGAATATTTTGTCAATCAGCTAACTGATGAGCAAAATAGGTCTTATCATCCACATCGAGGGAGATTGGTCATCCAAAGTTGTAGGTTTACCACATCCAAAGGGGATAAATCTCTCCTTTCATCAAGGGGAGGTTCCCTATTAAATATGAGGATATATATACTATATATATAAGCAAAAAGTAACACTCAGGGGTAGGATCACATCATCCATCTCTCTTTTTTCAGAGATGATGTTTAAAAACAAAGGAGAAAATCCTAGTGAAAACACTAAAGGCACTTCTCTTCTTTTAGAAGTGATTTTATAGGGAACAATAGGAGTTCTTTCAGGTAGTGATAAGAAATTGGTAACAAAGGGTAGGAACCAGTAGGATGAAATGGAGCATAAAGTCTCCACCTCAAGTACCCAAAGAGTGAAACACAAAAGATAATGGGGGCACAAAGTCATCCCAGAACCTTCTACACAGAAAGAAACTAAAAACACACATTGAAGACAACTATAACATCACAAAGTCTGAAAGTAACTGACTTCAGGACATCTTCCTTATCACTTCCACTAGTTCTACTTGTTAGATTAAATAAACAAGAATGCATTTAGAAGATAGACATAAGAACAATCTCTTAAAATGGCACAAGCTATAACAGTGCAAAGTCTGCAAGTAACTTGCTTTCTCATTCAAATAAAATAATATGAACAACAAGCTGAGCTCAAAGTTTCAGTATTCACCTTTTAATTTGGGCAGGGTTTTTTGCTTCTGTGATCAAAAAGATCTCTCTGTGATAAAAAAGATCTCCCTTAAAATGGCACAAGGGAATACAATATATAGTAGCCAAGAAAGGCTTGGCACTTTGCTCCATGGAATATCCCATACTGTACTCAATGCATTGAATGCATTTTCAATTTTGTCAAAGAGGTCCATGCTGGAACAGGGCAGTCACCTTAATTGTGGCGTGTTAATTCATCTTGAATGTCTTTTCCTAGGCCTGAGTCATTTGGTATGTCACCTGATGTCTACATAGCTGTCCACCTCACCTTTACCCCAAAGGAGACAAACAAGATGCACCTTCAATGTTTACAAGCTCAAATATCAACTTGGTGAACTGTTCCACCTACTAGAATAACTACTGCGTAGATATTTTTGGTCTTCCCCCTTTCTTGCTACAATTTAAGCCCTCGATCTATCTTTTCCCTTTTTGGGTTCTTTTAGTTCTTCCTCTCGGTGGTTCTTCCTTTTGCCCTGAAGGTCTTTGAATGCCTTTGAAAGCATTCGAGTCTGCGCTTAGGCCTGCAAAGATCAACACCTATTTCATTACCACAAATTTGATGTGTTTGGGTTCGTCATCGTTTGAAAACCAATGGCTAGTTAGTTACCCTGAATTTGATGGTTGTGGGCCCGTCGTCCTTCTTAGCAATTCCTTCGTGTCTTTCCCGCTTGCTTTGGCCGCTTTTCACTGATCTTAACAAGTGACACGTGGCATTTTTGTTGTGAAACAGGGGAGGACACTTGGCAGCTTTCGCTTAACTTATAGAAGCTTTAGACACCTTTTGAGAGTCTTGTAGAAGATGACACATGGCAGCTTCCGTTGAGATTTAGAAACAATATAGAAACATTCGGGACTCATTTGGATTCACACAGTTGATGACACTTGGCGCGCTCCACTTACTTTAACAACTCACCTGGGGCCCACCACAATCTTTACTCAATAACGAAACAAAAGGAAGAAACTGCAGATGTTGACACTTGGTAGCTTCCGTTGAGCTTTACAAGGGACACATGGCAACTTTCGCTATTTTTTAGAAAAACATATTAAAACCTTCCACAGTTGTCACGTGGCACCCTCCGCAGAACTCTGAGAGAAGCTTTTTGAAAGAAGCTTTGGAACTTATAAGAAACTCAAAATGTGGATGTAGACACTTGTCACGCTCCGTTGAGTTTAGCAACTCACCCGGGGCCCACCACAGTCCTTATGAAATAAAAGGAAGAAACTACAGATGTTGACACTTGTCATGCTCCATCGAGTTATAACGGGACACAAGGAAGAAATTGTGAATGGTGACACTTGGCAGCTTCCATCGAGCTTTACAAGGGACATGTGGCACATTCCACTGCTTTTTAGAAATAAATTATAATGTGTCTCGGCAAATGACACTTGGCAGCTTCCACTCTCTAGCTTTTTCCTTTTGGGCACTCCTTTGAAATGTTGAACCGTGAAGTGGTTGAACTTGATAAACTTTGACAAAGCGCTTGACTCTTTGAAGCTTGCCGACGATGTTGAACCTTGAACCCGTTGAACCCTTGACTGAAAAAGTGTGAAAATGAGAATTTGAAAGCTCAGAACAAATTTCAAAAAGGGAAGAGATTATTTTGGTCTATTGAACCCAAATAGTTCACATGTTGTCCCAAAAATGAGTGATATTTTTGGGGACAACAAGTCGAAGACTTAGCCACTATAGCTAAATCATCATCCCAGCATGAAGCTGCATGTGATTTGAATGTGCCACTACACAATTATAAGGCCAGTCAACAAGAACAACCTCTTGTTAAGCCATGTAATAGAATAACAAAGGAATTGATATAGTCCAATGATATTGATGGAGATCTGGACTTAGAAGGGTTCTTTGAACTAAAATGGGAAGTTGAACCAAAACCAATTTAGAGCACAGAGTAAGTTGAAGAAGAAAGACTACACAACATAAACATCTTGTAGCGGGAAGGAAAGCTCATTCTACAAGATGCTTTGCCTAGTGGATCAAGCAAAATATATTGAGAGCCACTAAAAAAGATTGAAGAGAACATTGGAATAGAGTTGGGACCTAAGCTTGCAACTGTAGGAGACCACTGGGGCCAAGAACAAATTTTAGAGGCCTTGTAGCTACCAAGGGATTATGAAGATGCGTTCCCAACCAAATTCTCAAAAGTAAAAGGTGTAGATCCATCTTTGGGAGAGATGTATATAAAATTGAAAGAGTGTGTAAGGCCTATTAAAAAGCATCTCTATAGGCTCAACCCCAATATGAAAATAAAAGTAAAGGCTGAACTCAATTGAATGCAAGAAGCTGGAATCATTTATCCAATTGAAAATGTAAAATGGGTGAGTCCTATCATTGTGAAACCAAAGAAAATAGGGGAGATTCGGGTGTGTGGGGACTACCGTGCACTCAATGATGCCTGCATCAATGACCCATTCCCAATACCTTTCACAGATGAAATCATTGAGTCTGTTATAGGGCATGAAGTGTATTCATTCATAGATGGCTTCAGTGGGTACCATTAGATTCCCATCACAAAGGAGGACCAAGCTAAGACTACCTTTGCAACTGAATGGGGATTATTTACATACAAGGTAATGCATTTTGGCTTATAAAACTTGCTTGCAATATTTTCTAGGGTTGTAGTAAATGCATTCAAAGACTTCATCCATGACTTCCTATAAGTCTATTTGGATGACTGGGTTGTTTTATCTTGGTTTAAAGAATATTTGTCAAAACTTCTATTAATGCTAGAACAGTGTCGCACTTTGTGCATTGCTTTAAATTTAAAGAAGTGTCTATTCTTTACACCTTTTGGTGTTTTGTTGGGCCATGTAGTATGTAGTGATGGTATGTTGGTTGATCTAGCTAATATTTTTGTAATCTTAGGGATGCCACCTCCAACCAACTCCACACAAGCGCACACATTTCTTAGTCATATGGGGTATTATAGAAAATTTATCAAATGATATGTAGCCATATCGACACCAATGGAGAAATTGTTGCACAAAGACACACGATTTGAATGGATAGTAGAATGCCAAACAACATTTATTGAGGTAAAATAAAGGTTGGTAATAACACTAATTCTATTTTTTCCTGACCGGAAGAAGCTATTCCATATACATGCAATGCTTCTAGTACAATGGTAGGAACTGTTGTAGCAAAATCGGGTGAAGGTGGGTTGAATCATCCCATAAATTTTTCCATCAGGAATCTATCAGCTATAGAAAATAAATACACAACTCCTAAGAAAGAAGCATTAGCTATGGTGTTTGCACTCCAAAAATTTTGGCATTACTTGTTGGATACACCATTTGAATTCTTCACAGATCACCAAACACTGCACTACCTAGTTAACAAGCCAATGTTGGGAAGATGCATACCTAGGTGGCTTATGTTATTTTGAGGATTTCAATTCTGCATCGATGTCAAGCCAGATCAATAAAATGTTGGTTCAGATCATATGATCAAGTTACATAATGGGGAGGAGCCAGAAGAACTAGAAGATGAATCCTTAGATGCACAGTTATTCAGGGCTGCTATAATTTTGAATAATGAGGATACCGTTAACTTCTTGAGCAAGGAACTTTCCCTATGCACTATTTGGAAAGGGACAAAAATTAAATGGTCACTTGAACTATATTGTATAGTCTCATTAATGGATTTTTGTATAAACTAGGTGGAGATGATGTGTTGTGTAAAGTAACACTAGAGCATAAATGACCACAATTTCTTTAGGAAGCTCATCAAGGAGTTACCCATTATGTATAAGCCCTACCTAGATTGCCAATATTTTGAGGAGGTCTTAAACTACATGTAGTTCTCCCTTTAATGTGAGTGTATGCCAAGTCATGTGGATGCAAGTCTAGTTGTTATTTCACTTAGGCCCAAACTTAGTACAAGCATCTAAAAAAGAAATTATCCTTAGAATAGTGAGTTATGAATATTGTGCACTGCGTATGTAAGATTTTAAATAATGATTGCCATCCCTAAATTCCTTCAAGAGGATTTGTATATAAAGAGGTCTCAATTTTTGAATTGGGAAACTATTGGCATACAAAATCCAACCCAAGGATAATGGAACATGTGAAACCAATGGTCTAAAAGAGAAATATGCCCAAAAGACATAAAAAAGAGCTTTTGCATGATTCTGTCATTTTTTGTCACTACCATTAGACGTTAGTGTTTGTAAACAATGAAATTGTCCAACAACTTAGGAAAACTTAGAGTTAGGTAAAATAGGACTAGGGATCCCCATGACATAGAAAATGAAGCTAAAAATAATAAAATAGAGTATCACATAGTCAATTGAAGTAAATAAATTGTTGAAATATTAATAAAAATGCACCAATAAGTTTTATATTCACACCTAAGGGCCTATAAAGGCAAAATCACAAAAAAACAAGGTGTGAACAAGGTTTGTGCAACTTTTGGGTATCTAAAAATCCCCCCCTTTAATCTAGCATTTTATTGGAATTATAAATATTGGTTTAAGTGGATAAAGAGAATGCAAACCTATGTTGGTGATTTAAAACTTTCATCTTACATTGTCTCAATGTTCTATAGTGTTCATGTGTTCCTGCAAAAAGGCGATATATGTAATAGATAGTTTGTTGTTTAAAATAAAAAGTATAGGCATTGGAAGAAATCAAAAATGATATTCAAAGAAAGAATACACTTGTATGCACATGGTACTACACTTGTCACAGAGAATGCTCATGTTACAAAAGTGTAGATGTCATGGGTCATGCGTTAACTCGATCAATTGGAAAAGGCAACATTTAGTCTTTTTCACTTCCTATCTAGGGAAATAGACAAGCTTCCAAGTGGTTTTATAAATTAGTGTGTAGACCATTGAGCATCACTGAAACTCAAACACACTGCTTGTTAGACTAATTTTGCATTGATTAAAAATAAGGAATCACATATTGGATTCATGGAACAGTGCCAAAGATATTGAGTGTTGTTGAACCTCAACTGCACTAATTCACGTAACTAATCTTACACTAATCTTGTAACCCCAAAATGGAAGGTGGAAGCTACATATTAGGCTCATTATGTGTAATTCTAAGGTCATTGATCATCCTTGAAGTTCAAATGCATTACCTTAATAAACATGAATCAACCACTAAACATAAACTTATAGATTCAAGGTTGTTCACTTCTAGGTACCCTCAACTATGTTTGTAAATAAACAATTGTAATAATGTCCATGTGCCAATAAGATAATTTTAAACATGTGCATTTCCATGAACATTATTCATGCCCCATGAATCAATGCCAAGTGATAGTTGCAAATGTGTGTATGTGTATGAACATTGTTTATGCCCCAGGAATAATTGCCAACGAATAACTTGTAGTAGCAAAAACATGATTTATGATCATCTACCCAATCTGATATAATCAATGCCAACACGATATGAAATGTTATGCATCTATATTTCATATCTTCTAAATCTAATAACTTGTATCTCATAATGTTGAAAAATGAGTGCATATGGCTTGCATATGCCCCCAAATGTATCTAAATTTGTGCATATTTAAAATCTTGTAACATGTTGTAATATGTGTATATGTATCTTATAACTAATAATTTGAACTGACATCAAGTATCTCAATCATGTAATATTTAATGACATGTGTGACATATTCCCCATGTTTATAAATATATAATGTGTATCATAATTTGACCCAATCTGATGCAACTGAACTAATGTGAACCATAGTGTTTGAGTAATTATACCCCTTTGAGCAATTGTATCACTTTGAATATCTTTGTGAGATGGAGAATGCTCAATATATGCCCCCATTTTGATACAAAGGATGAGAGTATCAAATCAATCATACTAAAATATGATATATGTATAGACAATTATAATCATTGGTAGTAAGTATACGTAATAATGTGTGAGCCATGTTGAGAGTGAAAGTAACGTGTATATCGAAAATGATAATATTTACATCTGGAATTTATAATATTCATTTTAATTAGATCTTATATAAATTTTCTTGAAATTATTCACATTTTTACTTGTACTTATAATGTAATTTATTAGTAATTTCCCCTAATATATGTGTGATATGCTAGGCATGATATATAGTGTTAATAATTTCCAAGGTAATATTAACGATATCACAATAATTTTTAGGAATGTTGCCCCCATTCATTATAACTAGGGTAAAGAATCATATAATTTCCTTGTCATAAATTTCCATGGAAACATTACCATGTAGGAAAAAAATCTTGCATATGTTCCAATACAAGTGATGGGGAGTGAATTTGATATATGAAACAAAGATATCACATGCAATTTTTTGTGTTGTGTTAGTTAAGGAATTGAAAATTAGCAGTTATATCGTAAAGTTAACCCATATAAATAGTTTGACTTTATATTTAGAAATCCATTTGAATCGTTGGCAATTACAATTTGACCTCTGAATATCTAAAATATATATACAACTTGATGCAATACCCACTAGGTTCAAGCATTTAGAAACTGCCCTATGGGCAAAGCAACCACAAGCCCTGGTATGTGTAAGAATTTTCCTATTTTGAGTAATTGTTGACATTTTGAAAATTTTACATATTTACATTTTGTCAAATTTTAACCCTATAGGATTTTTTTAGCTTTGATAATAGTGTCCTATATGTGATGTTATTATCTAACTCTTGATGTTTTTGTCCTAGAGCTTGATGATTTTATCTGGTACATGCATTTTTGTTTGGCATTTTTGTCTGACAATTGCACCTGAGTATGATAGTAGTGCTATAGATAAAAATCAAAATATTTATGATGTACATTTTTTATCTCGAATCTGATGTAATTTTGTGTGTGTCTTTTGTAAAGAGATATGCATTTGTGTGAGTTGCTCTATGGAATTCACATGGATACTATGCAAGGCTTAAACCTTACAAATGGTGATAGGTTGAGATTTGACAGGGCTATTTGAGCTATGATGCATAGTTGGAGTGTATTCCCTATTATATGTATCTGACGACCATGATTTGCAAGGGGTAGACTATTGACACATGCACTTTTTTGCTTTTGAATAGAGAAATGACAATCACAATAGAGGATGTGTGGAATATTATTAGGATGCCTATAGTAGGCACCCAAGTTTTGGTGGATAGTGATGAGGGTTTGGGTTACATTCGATGAGCCCATCTATATATGATTGTGCATGATTGTTGAGGCTGCTACAAGGATGGTGATAACATAATTCTACTTTTAGAGATTATTTTGTTAGTTGTGTGATTTGAAAATTATTTGTTGTATCATTTGCCTAATTCTCACTTGTATTGGGATTTAAACATATTTACCCAAGAGGACCATGTCGATGGACTAGGATCAATCATTGCATTACATTGTTGGGCTGATGAACACATTGTTATGATATCCCCTATTGGATGTCCTTGTGATGAGTGGGTCCAACCTTAGATATATGCTAAGAAGTGATTTGGGAGGAGGCACCAAGTTCAGAGTATAATGGATTATCATATTATTTTGGACATGTTGATAGTAGATATGATTACCTGGATGATGTATCTAGGTTTTGCAGGTGGCCCAAGGATGTGACTAAGTTGTATAGGATATAGATCAATGTGTGGTTACATGATTGATTTCATCGTGTTGTAGAGAGGTTTCAATATGAAAGGGTGACCTTCCAATTTGGTATTAGATAGGAGGTTCCCCTAGCTAGGTATCCATGGACCTATATTTTGAGATCTTCTATTTGTCCTGATGATAGATATCATTTGAGTAGTGTAAATGTATCTCCACTTCCTACATGGGATGTAGACCCCATACAAATATTGCACATGCATATGATGCCAAGTGTACCATAGAGTGCCTACATTGGTGGTTGTATGTAAGGTGGCCACTACTATTTCATGTTATATTTGAGGATTCAAAGGCACATGCATAGGGTAGAAGAGGTGATGTGGTTGATTAGGCAGTAACACAACCCATAACTATACAACCTACTGCAGCTAAGGGTGTTGATCATAATTAAAATGTGTATGATTATTTTATATATTTTATTTTTTATTTAGTATTTTGATTGTCTTTGGAGAGTTTTGACATTATATGTTTTTCAAGTGATACTTATTGGTTAATCATTGTGTATTTTGTCATTCAAACTTTGACATGGAACATTTTGTAAGATGTTGTAGGGGGTGGGTTATTGGAGTGAGTTGATGACATTGTGGGTGTGTATACACCCTTATTCCATCAAGTGGTTATTGTATCAATGGTCTACATGATATTAGTATAAGAGAGGGATGAACTACAAGCTAAGTTGGAGATACAACATATGCCTCCACCATCACTTCTACGGTACTTAGTCCAAATCATGTTTTTTGAGTATGTGTGTCTCCAAGGGGAAAATGCAAGGCTATTGAAGGAGTGAGGCAAATTATAGGCCAATTTGACCATATATAAAGATTGGGAGAGATGTAATAGGTCTTCCCACAAACGTAGAGAGGATAGTGATGCTTCCTCTAGTATGAGTGTAAATGATGTCGATGATATAGATAGTCAAGAGTAGGATGATCCTATTATCAATTGATATCATTGTAAATGCTTAATGGTTATCTACATGATGCAATTTAATGATGTTCATATCATGTTTTCATATTTTTTATTTTTCACCTTATATGTATTTGCATTAAATATTTAAATATTATTAATGAAATGCTTTGTAGGCATAATGCATGTATGTAATAAAATAACCTTTGAAACCATTGGAATGAATCACTTATGGTGTATAAAAATTATTGGACCAACTACTTGGGAATAAAAATGCACTATATTCAAGTGAAATTGGTTAATGAGTTTCTTTCACAACTGCTCTAAGTGGATCATTTTCTTGATTATGATGTGTAATATTATTTACTTACTTTAACCCTTGATCTTGAATTACTTTCTTTGTTTTTGGTACCTAAACTTGCATTGGAGATGATGTAAGTGTATTTTGATTTTCATTGGAAAGTAAAAGAGATAGTCATGTTAACATTATCAAAATCTTCTCCCATCTATTATAACCATAATTGTTCCAATGTAACATTGCCTTGTGCAATATCCTTGTATACATATAATAATATTTCATCCATATTAGATCCCAAAGAAATCAAAATATTAATATTCCCTATATCACCCTCATGTGTATGTTTCAAATCTCTCTCATTTTATCCCAAAATATTAAGAAATTCAATTATGTGTGTATTGTATTGTTGCTTGTGATTAAAAACAATGCCTTATCTATTTTTGTCTCTCATAATGGCTCAAATAACCATTAGGTCCTTAAGAGGAATGTATTGGGAAACATCAATCTTTGTATGTGAACTAAAAGAATGTTTTATGCTAGTAATGTTGTCTTTAGAATTTTGATGGATTATTGGCTCCTTGGAAGGAATGTTGTGGCATATCTCGATGTTCATTGGATAAGTAGTAGGAGAAGATGGTGAAGGGGATCTTGATGACAGAGTGACACTTTTCCAAATGTAATAAACATGATATCCACAAGGTGTTCAATATTTTTTCATAGTGCATAACAATTGTTATCTTATGCCCATTGATACGATGATAATTACAAAAGGATCTTAGTCCCACTCACTCTAGGCAATGGGGAAGATATAATAATTAGGAGGGAAGTAGATTATCCTTTTATCAAGTAATGTTTGGAATCGAACTTTAGGGGTTGACTCTTTTTTTTCATAGGTGCCTTCACTTTGCCTTTTTCCTTGTACACCTTGTCCCTTAATTCTTGATTTTAATTAAGGACCATAATTAGACTCTTTACTTTAGTAGGTGATTTAGTTGATTCCACTTCATTGAGAGGAGCTTCATTCTTAGGTAAAGGTGACATTAAATCATTAAAACCTATTGACTTGTGATATTCACAATTGAGATTAAAGTTGAGGTATTTTAAGATACCTAAAATTGGTATAAGCCTTGTTTACACCATGATTTTATGTGAATTTACATGTATAGACCCTCATGTGTGGATAATAACTTATCGGCACATTAGTCTTTATATTTCGACATCTTATTGGCTTCAATTGATTATATGATACTCTTTTTATTGTTTTTAACTTATTTTTTGTGTCATAGGGATCCTTGGTCTTATTTTACCTAACTCTAAATTTTCTTAAGATTTTAGAAAATTTAGTCACTTACGGACACTAATGTCTGATGGTAGCAATCAAAAGTGACATAATCATCCAAAAGCTCTTTTCAATGTTTGTTGGGAACATTTCAATTTTTGACCATTGGTTTCACATGTTTCATTATCGTTGGGCCAACATTTGCGCACCGATAGTTCCCCAATTCAAAATTGAGATCTATTTACATACAAAACCCCTTGAAGGCATTTAAGGACATCAAACATTGTTGCAAATCTTACATACAAAGTACACATTATTCCTAACTCATTGTTCATTGAAAAATATGAAGTATTCTAAGGTCAATTTATATTATGCATGCTTGTACCAAGGTTACACCTAAGTGAAATAACATCTAAGCTTGCATCCACATGACTTGGCCACACTCACATCAAAGGGAGAACTACATGTAATTTGAACCCTCTTCTGAATATTAGAAATGTAGGTAGCACTTAGACAACCCATCCCTTTCACAGTATATCCCCCTTCACATTGATCTTCTGTTGCAAAAGCTATGGTTTCAAGCAAAGGAGAAAGAATATATGAGTTTTCATGAAATTTGATGGTGAACGAATATAGAAAAAAGTAACTAAAATAATAAGTGCATTGATCTAGGCAAAAATAATTGGTTTGTACATTCCCAAGTGATTCTGTTAGGGCTATAACATATCAAAAAACAATAATGACTGTTAAGCAATGGTTCTATATTTTTTAACTGTCACTGTAAAATCAGATTTGATCATGCACACAAATAGTCAAAGTGCACTTAGCAGACATCAATAGAATCAAATTACACAAATAGACCAAAAATAAGCTAAGAGCTCTTTATCCCTTGATTGTTTTGTCTTTCCTATGTTTAGCACATGATATGAATAATTGATAGCATTCAATTTGTTTGGTCATGATTTTACATTGTGCAATCTGAATCATTACAATTAGTTTCTATCTTATTGAGGTCATTAATCAAAATAAGGCAAAGCATATTAGCGAACACAATGTGATTTAATTTCTACTAATTATTAATTATTAGTTTCCACTTGAGGAAGAAAGGAAGAAGTTTGACTTTCTTTTATAACAATCACATCATTTATCATTTTAATAGAAGAAAAAGGCATATCGCACTTATTTACATCATTTGATATGTTAGGAGAATAGAAAAATGATAAATTCATTTGTCATTTCAATATGAAAGAAGGAATCTTATGATTAATTTCTAAATAAGAGCTAGTATCACATGCTAATTGAGGCAAAGGCATGTCCACAATTTCTATGAAACTAAAATTATCATTACATGTAGACACAAAAGTGCAAGGTGAAGCATCATGAGTATATGAATATACATCATCAAGACATGGTACTATAGTATATTCCCCAATATTTATAATACTATAAATATTAAAGAATGAATGGGGTAATTTATTATTACCTTCCTCTTGTACTAGTGAATAATTAATAGAAGAATGCAAATAAGAAGTGGGGGAACTAGGTTCTTCTATTTTGGAATTCATCTGTTCATTTCCCTCTTCACTATATTCATCCCTATTGTACCAAGATTTTTGATTGTCATATTCATAACCATAATCATTTCCTTCACAATCATATTCCTTGCCTACACAATTAACATTATTAATTACACAAATTTGATCATTCATATATTCATTATCATAATTATAAGGCATGGAATGGCTAGAATAAGACTATAATGACTAGAAAATAAAATTCCATATGATGAGGACTATCAAGGGTTTCAAATGGAGTATTCTTTTTGAAATTGAAACCCTATAATAGAAAAGAGTAAAAACATAAAGCCTATTCCTAATAGACAAGCAAACATAGGAATAAGGGGTTTAAGATAAAGAAACCTTAGGCTTGAGGTCACATGTAAAAGAGGAAATTAGAAATTGGATTTGCACAAAAAAATATGAATACAAATATATGAAACCCTAGTGACAAAGGGATGAATCCCTAAGGGACTTAGGTTTTTTCAAGGTCTTAGATAATAAATGGGTTCACCAATACGTTTTACCTTGTTTTGATTCATGAACCTTAATAAGATAGAAACTAACCATAACAATTCAAACTACAAAATGTACAATTATGACCATATAAATTAAATGATATTGATTATTTATAACACGTGTGAAAATTAGGAAGATGAAACAATCAAGGGATAAATAACTCTTAGCTTATTTTGGTTCTATTTATATAATTTGATTATGTTGATGTTTGTCATGTGCACTTTGACTATTTGTGTGCATGATCAAATATGGAATTTACTATGACAAGCACACATGACAAAATCATTGATTAATGGTCACTACCATCCATCAGTATGTTCTAAACCTAATGGAGTCATATAGGAAGATAGAGACCAAACGTTTCTTCCTAAATCAATACACTTGTTTTTATAGTTACTTTTTTTGTATTGGTTCACCTTAGACGTGCATGAAAACTCATGTATTCTTTCTCATTGATTGAAATTCTAGATTTTGTAATAGAATATTCATGTGAAGGGGGATGGGTGAAAGGGATGGGTTGAGTTGACCTTCGACACCCATTATGTCTAAGCATTGCATACATTTCCAATACTCTGAAGAGGGCTCAAGCTGCATGTAGTTCTCCTTGTAATGTGAGTGTGTGCCAAGTCAAGTGGATGCAAATCTAATTATTATTATTTGTAGGCCCAACATTTGTACAATCATACAAAATAGAAATTGACTTTAGAATACATCATATTTTGTAATGAATAGTGAGCTAGGAATAATGTGCACTTTGTATATACATAATATTTTAACTTTATCATTTATTGATGCTTTATCTTGCAATGAATTTTCAAGCTTCAATCTCCCTGAGTGCACACCTTAAAGGGTGCACATGGAAAGTAGTGGGTAGGCATTTGGTGCTTTTTGAGAGATGTTGTTATGATATCGTGAACATATAATTCCTTCTGCCAATCCAACTTACTCATATTTGTCACCGTACCTACCTCCTTCCATCTTATTCTATGTAATTTTTTCAATTTCATTATAACCTATGGCATCGGTCAGGTTGATACTATTTGTTTCATGCCTTTCCTCTTTTTGTACTACATGGACTAGTCTAATGTAGTTTTGAGCCTATTTATTGACATTCGTATTGTATCAACTTGTCTGATGCCATTTAATGCTAACTGACATCTCTTGACTGTACTAATCTAGCCAATGTCATTGACTTAGATTTTAGGTTTGGTTTTAGGTATTGGAAAACTATTTAGATATAGGTCATATTCCATTCCAACATATACACCATATGCTCATCTCCTCTACTTTCACTCACACTTCTGCCCTAAGTCATCATTTGAGGAGTTAGGTCTAGAACCTTATCTTGAATTAAGCTTGTCTTGTGGAAGTATTGTAAATTATCTAGGAGGACCTTTGTTGGCCTAGAGCCTATTGCCCATCCTTTGAAGTCTTCACAACCATAACGATATCCTGAAAATCAATATTGGCCAAGGGGGAGATTGAGGCTCAGTGTGTCCACCCCAAGGAAGTCTTTCTAACCTTATACTCTTTCATTTATTCCATTTAATATATTAGATGTTGTTTGTTACTTAGTGAATGAATGTGTGTGTATCTTGTCTAGGTTCTCTCTAAACTTATACTAGTGTGGTTATAGGAGTACTTAGACTTGCCATTATTCCATTTTAGGTTGATATTAGATCCTCATTTGTAAATCATGGTACATTACCAATTATGATTATTCTAAACCTTCTCCTTTAGTTTACTTAACTTTACTTGTTCAACTACTTACATTGCCTTTGGTAATCATTTAGTTTCATCACAAATGTGTAGTTAGAGCTATTATAACCCTTTCCTCTTAGGATTAACGATATAGGCAACCCTCTCTCTAGGTTTATAGATCCATTAGTCATTACTTGAACATTAGGTATCACACACTCTCTTTGATTAACCTTCTCCTAGTTTGGATCTCTTGTGATGGGATAGTTGTAGGCTAATCCTAGCTTGTGCATACATTCTAGTCAACCCAACATGAAACTTACCACTACATTCACTCTTTCAATCAATACATTGGCTAGTTTGATATAGTTTTGTATCAATGTTCTTTTTTCATCTAAATACATCGTCCATCCCAATACAGTTTTGTCTCAACTCCCTTTTCCAGCAAATTGCATTGGCCAACTAGATGCAGTTTATTTTTTATATGTAAATGACATTAACCATTTTAAGTCATTTTATGTTTTCATAGACTATATCGACCAACCGGATAAAGTTATGTTATGCGTTTATAACTACATGAGTTAGTTCAATATAGTTATGTTTGTTTCACTTTTAGCATAATTTAATTTCTAATTATATCATCCTACCCGATACCATTATTTGCTTATTTATTTAAATTCGTTGAATGTTACAAATTTGTTTTCAACATTCATATTCAAACTTTATTTTCTATTTGTTTGGTTTTTCATAGAAAATGTGTTCTGGAAATTTTTTAACTCCTTAGTGATTGTCATGTAGGTTACGCGATGTTCTATTTATAGACGTCGTGGCATGAGGGGCTTGCCCTAATACTCATAGCCATGGAACAACACTAAACATGAAATTTAGTTTCCACATACCTCATGGTATATCAGAAACACCTAGGATTCCATTTTTGTTGAACTTAGGAAATTAGCCTTTTGTTTGATTTTGTGGTGCACCTAAAAGGAGCATATCACCTAAGGAGGTTGCTCTCACTTTACCCTCAAAACTAGGGTTAGTGGGCTATAGGCATAGTTAGCCTTTATATTTGGTGCTTTAAAATATTAGATCTACACTAATAAACAAGTGAGTAAGTGTATTTGAGAGTCCACACTATCAATCAAATCCTTTTAGTATATATACATGATTTTGTTTTCAAAAATTTAGTAAAATTCAATTTGTTGCCTAAAATACTTGTTGTATTGGAGAGTGCATCAACTAGCTCGATACAATTTTATGTTGTGTGTCATAACTACATTAATAAATTGATATAATTATTTATGTTTTTATACTACACCGATCACTCCGATACAATTCCCTATGTTTATTTCCTTGATTGCATTGACTAGCTCAATACAGTCACCTTTTACAAGCCTACTACCAATTGTATCAGCCAACCCATTACATTTTTTGTCTTTATTCGATACTACATTAGCTAGTTCGACATAGTTTATTATACCATGTATTTATTTACTTGACTGCATTTGCCAGCGTGATATAGTCTGATTATATCCAGTTTCTAGACTATTGCATCGACTAGATCAATACAATTATTTGTTATTATCTGCTAATAGCACCCCCATTTCTCCATATACTACATTGGCCAACATGATACAATCTTTCATCTCAAACTCAGAAACTAACTTTATTGGCATGCCTACTACCATTCATTTTCTATAAATAGTCATTTTTCCCTATTAGCCTTACTAATGGAGAGGGAGAGAACAAAGTTTATGAGGTGAAATAAAAGATATACAACCACCAAAATATTCCACGGCCTTAAGAGACATGAAAATTACAATCTTGCACTACTCCAAAGGGCCAAAGAAAAGTCTCTAAAATAAGGGCAATAACTCTATGGAGAAGGAGATAACACAACATCATTTCATGATTACATGGGTGAATGCAAGTTGACTCCAAGAAGAGGACAACCTTTCAATAAATGTGAAAGCAACAAACAAGAATGCAAATCATCTCCAAAGAAATAACATACCAAATGAGGAGGTAGAACATAACCACTTCATCAAACATGCACAAGTAAAATGTATAAGGGCATTTATAGAAGGTATGCAAAAGATGAGTATTCCATTGTTTGTTTTAATTGTATTTATAATATAAATTTGGTATGTCTATAAATTCAATGAATACAAAACATGAATATCAAGTCCTAAATGATATTAAACTAGTGTAACAAGGGTATCCACATTAGAATCATGATAAATGGTGTAGCCCAATCATGAGAGGTACTTCACAGTAATATATGACTTTATCTCAGACACTATACTATTTTCTCCCATATAGTTTTAATCGCAACACATATTGAAAGATTGTAAGTTTGTTTTAATAAATTACATGAAATAAATATCAAAGATGATCATATCTAAATATGGCTATACAACCATCAAATTTAATTTTACAATAATAATGTGAGCCAAATTGTATGCGAAAAGATGATCACCATAAAATGTGAACATATGTATATGCATCCATACAATCCAATAAGGCATATAAAATGATAACATAATAGAATGTCGAGTGATTGCCATATAGGTGTACGATGCCAATAACGTATGCATTGCCACAAAAAAATACATCATCTAACAACATAATATAATGTCAGGTGAATGTCATATACGCATACAATGACAAAAACACATACATTTCCATACAGACATACAAATAAGTACATCATCTAAGACATCTTACTCATCAAATAATCTCCCTCTCTTTGCCTTCCTCGAAGAAGACTCTCCCTAGGATGCCCTACTCATAAACGAAGATCCCTCAAATGCCTTGGATTCCTCCAAGTTCTGATTGTGGGTGCTTCTATGTTCATAGTTCACTTATAACTAAACCTATTTAAATATAAATATTATTAGAAAAATTACATACTATACATGCAACCAAGTTCATAAATTAATTTTAAACTAGAAAACAAAAATAATTTAAACATGCACTTACTGCAATCTTGTGGTCATGCTCAATTTGCGTCTGACATTCAACAAGGTCAGTGACAGGTTGAGGTGCATGAACAAACATGTGAAATGGGGATAAAACATTAGAATGTACCCTGTTAATCATTTGAATGAAACTATTAGATGTCATCGAACAACCCTGCATACATAATACATTCACATAAGTTATATTTGCTCAACTATATAGTAAAATGATAAAAACAAATCTATATGTACAATTCAAAATTATAAGTTAACATGTACCTCAGTGAGTGCCTGCAAAAATGACATTGCAACAACAATACCTATGTCTATCTCAGTGCGTAGAGATGGAGGAGTTTCCACTATGGTCATCAACTAAACAAATAACATCACTTAGTTTTTTATAATTTATTGAAGATATATGGCAAATTTATCTCCTTTATTAAACCCATAATTGGTTAAAATAAATTTCAAAACCCTTTTCTCTCTACAAAAATTGGAAACCATCAAACAAATTAGCTAAAAAATAATTCATGGTGATGTAAGATCTAATCCTTATATGAATTTTCATTTGCATAATCAAATAGAAATGATGTAATTTAAGGAATCGAGATAATACTTTTCCTTAGACACTTCAATTCAGGTCTTATACTTAAAATTTTATCACTCTTAACCTTTGAAACTCTACTCACTTTCTTAATTTATTTCTTATCCTATATACATGCATTGTGCACTTATGTGTTTCTAAACTTTTTTATCTCAAGTTAGAACCCTATTGACATGGAAGTAGACACACAAAAAGAATAAAAATATGAAACAAAATCAAGGGGGAAATGGTCAAAGGGACGTAAGAATAAAATAGACCAAGTGCATACTATTTAATAGTAGTGTACTTGAATTTTAAGATCCTTGATAGATATATTTAACTTAAGTTATTACATAACATGCATGATTCACACAAGGGAACTAACTTAAGGATTTGAAAGATAAGTAGTGGTATTGTAGGTAGTAATTAAAATATTGAGTACTTAAGAAACACTATGAAGAATAGATGATAATCAAGAAACTTGTGAAGTATTAAAATAAGTTTGATAAGGTGAAGGAACACCAACAATATGAAATTAGAAGAAATATGAAGAAGAATATATTCTAGAAAAAAATGTGAGAAAGGCATCATTAGACATTATAGGAGACATTCTAGAAGGTTGATCATTATTACAAGCATTCAAAGATCCATTATTCACTCTATACGGTATATATTCAATTACCGGTTCTTAGGTTAGGGATTTTCTCTCTATTTATTTCAACATATTTCATACATATAATTTACATTCACTTCACTATCATTCAAATTTTAATTTGAACATGTATGTTTGTTAGTCAAGGACATATATCTATACAAATAAAAGCGTGTACACAAAGTATAATATTAACTCAAAATTACCTTTGTATATGCCAACATTGGCCTAGTCACATTAACATATGTAGTAGTAGATAACCCATAAATTGGCTATGTATATGTAAAAATTGGTTGGCCTAAAATTTGCAGAAGTGGACTGTGAAGATAATGATACTGTCTCTTTCTACAACATAAAAAATTACATATATATTATTCAAGTTCTATGTAAATTAATTGTTAGCTTTTAAATAAAAATGTAACTGAATTTTAACATGTCAAATATAAAAGATACCTGCATATGTGTAGTGATCAATGTGTGCATACCAAATGTACATGCTAAAAACTCATAGCTCAAAAGTATATCATCTAAGCCCTCAGAAGCACCACCATTGTCATCTGAAGGTCTAGTGCATATAACACCACAACATCTGCAATGGTGAGGTCCTGTATTCACACTAAATGGAGTATTTCTAACATTAGTCTCATAAAGCTTACTCTATGTTGAATAGTGTGTCAGTAAGTGCACCAAGTGTTATGGATTAATTATTAGTAACACTATTATTGTATGTAAGTTTGTATATTTACCGAGAGGTAAATATAAAAATGTGCGAGTTAGTTTAGATTACCGTAAAGTAATTAATACTTACAATTATATTTTTGTAATGGTCTTATTGTAACAACAAATAGGTGAATAGGTTTGGAGGTGTTTAGTTTTATAGGTGGAATTTTATAGGGATATGTGAATCCCTAATTATAGGAGTCAACGTCTCATTTATTTGTAATGGGTTCATATGAAAGTATGTAATAACAAAGTGAGAAGATTATATATTGTGTTTTCTCTAATCAGCTGTATGAGATAATTGTGTGTTAGACTCTAATTAACCCTATCATTGGTATTAGAGCTTCTTTGATCATGGCTTTAACGTAGAAGTATGTGGTTACATGTTAGAAGGGAGTGAAGTTTAGTCTTCCATCTTCATGATCGATGCATTTATACTTGACAGATTGTATGTTTAGAGCATTGAATGGTGAATGAAGATTTACTCCATTACCAAGTATTTTCATCACCAAATATGCAGATCTATCAATGATCTATGTGTCTATCTTTCTTTTTTGACTTAGTTTGGATTACCACTATGTTTGGATTGCCATTTTGAATATTGACTCTATTTGAGATTTTATACAACATCTTCCTATATCAATATTCGATTCAATCCAGATGGCTCTCGTGCCTCACAATTTCGTTCTTCTATCACGTTATCTATCTATTTCTGTAAGACGTGTCAATTTTTAATCTACTGTGCCTATACTACTAGTCAAATCAACTATGTAATCATCACGACTTAGTTTGATACGTCTTCATACGAATTGCCACCTATGTCAATATTCTCTCATGCATTTTATGCTGCTATCTCCATGTCATGCATCGCCACTTTTCTGCTAAGTGTCCATTCTATTCTATTCCATACCATCACCTAGACCTGCTCATTGTCATATTCTTTTTCAACACATTTCTTCAACCACCGTACCAAATGTGCATGATCATATCTGGCAGCAATAATCCACTCAAAGATAAGCGATTTGTTGACTTGGGCAAAATATTTATTAATTATAGGTTTTTTAGTCATATTTTGTTTAATGTGTCTTTGTTTGGTCAATAGGTTATTTCATTAAAATTCTTCATTGTGTTTTAGATATAAAGTCATTCATCTCATAGTTGAGTTATTTTCTTTTTAAGCATTTGTGGTTAAGTTTGGTTTGGTCAAAATAATCTCCGAGTCAATAGTTTAGAATCTTTATGTGTCAAAGTATTTAATATTATGTTTAGTCATGTTGAATGGTTAGTCAAACCATAAATTTATTTTGTGAGGTTGAAATTACTAAACATTTGAGAGTTATTGTTTGTAATGTTTTAAAAATAATATATTTTGTTGATTTATGTTAAAACGTAATTCAATATTACTTTCTAGTATTGTTATCAACTATATTCAAAGTCAGTATGTTTTTGTCTATATTCTAATTGAGTTTTTCTTTGAGTCTCATTTAGGTGAAAGTATTTTGAGTCATTAAAAAAAAATAGTATTTTAATATTGTAAAAATGTCAAAAGAGTCAATTTTTAAATATGTTGAGTGTGTCTTCATTAGTAAAAGTCCTTTATGCGAGTCAGTTATTAAAAGTTAAATATTTTTGTTGTACAGATGCATTATCACTTGCACGTGATGTTTGAGTTATGAAGGGGGTTCCAATTTCTATAGAAGTAATAAAGAACTTGTCGGAACCATCAAAGCATCTCAAAAACAAATTTGTTGAGTAAGCAGTATCATGTACTAGAGGATGGAGGATATATAGAGGCTAGAGGTCTTTTAGTGACCTCTCGTCAGTCATCAATGATGGGCCGCACCAATGATTTGGTGTCTTGTGTGTGTTTGAATAAGAACAAAAAGACATTTATGTTCATATGTGTAGTGTGATTTTTTTTTAGTTGTGTGTTTTCATTCCTCTACTTGTTTGAAACACCTCTGCTATTTAGAGACAAAGGAGAGCGTGGATATAATGGAATGTGGCAAATAATTGTATAGGAGGGCAACTAACTGCAGAGATCCCACGACTGCCTTAATTCTTTATGGAGATGACCCTCAGTGACACATCCATTACAGTCATGTTAAGTAAATACAAGATGCATTCCTTCACATATAGTGGTCATGTGTAGCAAGATTACGTCAGTAGTATGCAAACCTAAAAGTATGTGTTGGCATACGATTTTATTTGTACCAATTCTTGAAGTTGTATATTCTCTCCAGGCTCACATTAAGGGGGTGCGACTAGGAATAACAATGTTAAGGGGGTGAATGTTATAGATCAATTATTAGTAACATTATTATTGTATGTAAGTTTAGATATTTACCGAGAGATAAATATAAAATTGTGTGAGTTAGTTTAGATTATCGTAAAGTAATTAATACTTACGGTTATATTTTTGTAATGTTGTTATTGTAACAACAAATACGTGAATAGGTTTGGAGTTATTTAGTTTTATAGGTGATATTTTATAGGGATATGTGAATTCTTAATTATAGGAGTCAGTGCCCTATTTATTTGTAATGGGTTCGTATGAAAGTATGTAACAACAAAGTGAGAAGATTATATATTGTGTTTTCTCTGATTGACTGTATGAGATAATTTTGTGTTAGACTCTAATTAACCCTATCATTGGTATCAGAGCTTCTCTGATCATGGTTGTAACGTAAAAGTATGTGGTTACATGCCAGAAGAGAGTGAAGTTTAGTCTTCCATCTTCATGATCGATGCATTTATACTTGGCATATTGTATGTTTAGGGCATTGAATGGTGAATGAAGTTCTACTCCATTACCAAGCATTTTCATCACCAAATATGCATACTTGTCAATGATCTACATGTCTATCTTTCTTTTCTGACTTGGTTCAGATTGCCACTATGTTTGGATCACCATTTTAAATATTGATTATGTTTGAGCCTTTGTACGACATCTTCCTATATCAATATTTAGTTCAATCCAAATGGCTCTCATGCCTCACAGTTTCATTCTTCTGTCACGCTATCCCTCTATTTCTACAAGATGTGTCAATTTTTAATCTATTGTGCCTGTACTACTAGTCAGCTTGACTATGTGATCACCATGACTTGGTTTGATACGTCTTCATACGGATTGACACCTATGTCAATATTCTCTCATGCATTTTCTGTTGCTATCTCCATGTCATGCATCACCACTTTTCTACTAAGTGTCCATTCTATTCTATTCCATGCCGTCACCTAGACCTGCTCATTATTCAGATTATTTTTCAATGCATTTCTTCAACCACCATACCAAATGTGCATGATCATATCTGGCAACAGTAATGCACTTAGAGATAAGCGATTAGTTGACTTGGGCAAAGTAGTTATTAATTATAGGTTTTTTAGTCATATTCTGTTTAATGTGTCTTTGTTTGGTCAATAGGTTGTTTTATTTAAAGTCTTCATCGTGTTTTAGATATAAAGTCATTCATGTCATAGTTGAGTTATTTTCTTTTTAAGCATTTGTGGTTAAGTTTGGTTTGGTCAAAATAATCTCCGAGTCAATAGTTTATAATCTTGTGTCAAAGCATTTAATATTATGTTCAGTCAAGTTGAAAGGTTAGTCAAACCATAAAATTATTTTGTGAGGTCGAAATTACTAAACATTTGAGAGTTATTGTTTGTCATGTTTTAAAAATAATATATTTTGTAGATTTATGTTAAAAAGTAATTCAACATTACTTTCCAATATTGTTATCGATTATATTCAAAGTCAGTATGTTTTTGTCTATATTATAATTGAGTTTTTCATTAAGTCTCATTTAGGTGAAAGTATTTTGAGTCATTAAAAAAAAAGTCTTGTAATATTGTAAAAATGTCAAAAGAGTCGATTTTTAAATATGTCGAGTGTGTCATCATTAGTAAAAGTCCTTTATGTGAGTCGGTCATTAAAATTCAAATCTTTTGTTGTACAGACGCATTATCACTTGTACGTGATGTTTGAGATATGAAGGGGGTTTCAATTTCTATGGAAGTAATAAAGAACTTGTCAGAACCATCAGAGCATCTCAAAGACAAATTTTTTGAGTAAGCAGTATCATGTACTGGAGGATGGAGGATACATAGAGGCTGGAGGTCTTTCAGTGATCTCTCATCAGTTGCTAACGATGGGGCCGTACCAATGATTTGGTGATTTGTGTGTGTTTGAATAAGAACAAAATGACATTCTTGTTCACATGCATGGTGTGATTTTATTCTTTTAGTTGTGTGTTTTCATTCTTCTACTTGTTTGAAACACCTCTGCTATTTGGAGAGAAGGGAGAGTGTGGATATAATGGAATGTGGCAAATAGTTGTATAGGAGGGCAACTAACCGTAGAGATCTCGTGACTGCCTTACTTCTTTATGGAGATGACCCTCAGTGACACATCCATTGTGGTCACGTCAAGTAAATACGGGATGCATTCCTTTGCATATAGTGGTCATGTGTAGTAAGATTACGTTAGTAGTACGCAAGCCTAAAAGTATGCATTGACATACGATTCTATTCGTGCCAATTCTTGAAGATGTATATCTCCCCATGCTCACATTAAGGGGGTGCGACTAGGAATAATAATGTTAAGAGGGTGAATGTTACAGATTAATTATTAGAAACATTATTATTGTATGTAAGTTTAGATTTTTACCGAGAGGTAAATACAAAAATATGTGAGTTAGTTTAGATTACCATAAAGTAATTAATACTTATGGTTATATTTTTATAATTTTGTTGTTATAACAACAAATACATGAATAGGTTTGAAGGTATTTAGTTTTATAGGTGAGATTTTATAGGGATATGTGAATCTCTAATTATAAGAGTCAACACCCTATTTATTTGTAATGGGTTCGTATGAAAGTATGTAATAATAGAGTGAGAAGATTGTATATTGTGTTTTCTCTGATGGTTGTATGAGATAATTCTATGTTAGACTTTAATTAACCCTATCACTAAGCACATGTAAAGTGTCAATTTCCATGACCTTTTTCACCGTAGAGGGGATCTCAGACCAAAGTGGCTTTTGGTTAGGGACTCTTGCAGGTTGATTAGGTGCACAATATGCACCTAGTCTATCATGCACATAGCCTTTCCTTTAGCCTTGAAACTTTGAGTAGTCAAACTAGTTAAGAATCTCACTAAGGATAAATTCGCAGTAGAGTTTCTTCTAAAAATACAATAGGACCTCATGGTTGTTACATGGTGGGTAATCAAACAACATCCACCATTGGTCCCAAAAATTATTTTTAATCAAATTGTGTTGGCATCGGTGGATGGGGAAGCGTTTTGTGGATAGTGGAAAGGTTGCATTGGTTGTTGGGTCAATGAATAAGGCACAAATTAATTCTTTTGATATTTGTTTGTCCTTCAACTCATGTGCTCCCTATCTCTATCCTTATATAATGCCCATCTATCCATTTGACTCGTTATCGAGTCAACTTGACCTAATACTAATTCTAGGGTATTGACCAAATAGGTGCAATGGGTGTTGGTCGAAGTGGAGTCCCTCATTCTCCTAATTATTTATTCAATTTCTATTTTGTTTTCCACTATGTGTGTAACTAGAGCCTCTTGACTATCTGGGGGGTCTTGTGGAACTGTAGGACGGCTAGGAGAGTTAGGTAGAGGGTTAGGCAAAGGGTTAGGAGGAGGGTTAACAAGTTGTTCTCTTGTAGTTGAATGAGTTGTTAATTTTTTTTGGATTTTAATAGTAAAACAATGCAAATAATTTTTTTTGCTAAAATATAGTGTTAATAGGTTTGGTTTTTGAATGCTTACCTCCCTTTCGCAGTGACATTATCGATTTGTTGAGGTAACGGGCAATCGTAGCATGTTTTCTCCTCCTCCAAGCACAACGCGAATGCGGTTTAGTATAGAGAAGGCTAGAGCAAATAAAAAAATGAGTGAGAATGACAATGCTTGTGGGTTTGGGCCTTTTTTTTACGTCAATATAACGCGTACACGTTATGTACATTGTATATAATGCGTATGTGTTATGGTATGGTGTTCCCGAGCCTAAGTTTCAATAATCTTAAGTGTTATAAACATTACGCGTACGCGTTAGGGTAAATGTCCATGGAATTGTCCCCCAACTCCATGCACTTACCTAGCTAGGTAGTGATGGCGAGGGGCAATGAAAGGGTATTTTAGGGGCTATCATATACTAAAGGGCCCATATTGTACACTAGACTCTGATTTGGGGAACTATTGGATTTACATGCCCTGCACCCATTATAAAGGGGTAAGTAGTTCGTAGGATGGCAAAATAATTGATTGGTCATTTTCTACTATCGAGGGTGTACGAAGATGTCATGAGAGTTGATTTGATTGCAATAGGGTTTCACATATGATGTGTAGCTCAAATTAGCATTGAAATGCCATTGACGTAGGCACAAGACATTAAGGTTCCAAAGTATATCTTGTAGCTTCTATTCGTTCACACTACTAATGTATTGACCCCTATAAAAATTACATCAAGTTTAAGAACATATAAAAATGCCATACTTGAATCTTTGGAAGAAAAAATAGCCACAATTAAAACCTCCACATAAATATAAAAATATTATTAAATAACTCTTCATACACAAAAATTAAGATGAAGTCACTTGTTAAATTGATTTACAATCCTTCACTTCAAACGTAACTTGCACCTTTACAACAACTGCGAATAATATACTACAAGGCAGGGTACAACCCTACCCTTTTCATACAAAAAGAGTAACCTTGTACCAAAGCATTGTGAATTAGGGCCGCTTTGGTGAATTAGGGTTTGAAGAGAACAACATATATGAACAAATCTAAACGAATTATAGCATTTCGTTAGGGTTTGCAGTCGCAGAGCAGAAATGGCTCCCGCACAGCCAAAGAGTGGATTGTTCGTGGGAACAAACAGAGGCCACGTTGCTACCAAGCGGGAGTTGGCCCCTCGTCCTTCCGCTAACAAAGGGGTAAGCAAACAATTAAGCCTCTTAAATATTCTACCATAACCTTGGAGAGGGTTTTAAGGCTTGATTTCGATGGGTTTTGTTTGCAGAAAAGAAGCAAGAGGACGGATTTTGTGAGAAAACTGATCAGGGAAGTGGCTGGATTTGCCCCATACGAGAAGAGAATAACGGAGCTGCTGAAGGTGGGGAAAGACAAGAGGGCTCTCAAGGTGGCCAAGAGGAAGTTGGGCACTCACAAGCGCGCTAAGAAGAAGCGTGAGGAGATGTCTAATGTCCTTCGCAAGATGAGGTACATTCATTTTTTTTCCATTCGATAATCGTTAATTCTTTTCTTTTTCTGTTAGACAGTAGTATTAAACCTTCTTAGGATTTTGGGGGCTTATATGGAGTAAATGTGGTTTATTCTATGTTTTTATATGAATTTCAAGACAGTACTAATGTATTAAGAAATGGTTAGGAATTTCCATGTTTAAGCGCTCTTAGAGACGGAATAATGCCGGGATGGGTGACCTCCCTGGAAGCCCTTATGCTTCACCTTTGAGAGTATCACCTAGACTCAATGAGTTTTGAGTGGATCATTCATACTTATGAGAGATGGGATCTTTTAAGCCACTACTCATGAAATATGGGTCAATGTAAATTGGCTCAAACTGAATCCCGAAATCATATTGCATAATTTGATATACTGCATAAAACCACCGCCTGTACAATTCCATGGGTCAATGTTTTAATATATATGTTGTGTTTTTCTTTATTTTATTTGGGATGGCAGGGTGACCTCAGGCTTGGATCGCCCAGCGAGTTGGATGTATAATTTTACCAAATTTCAGTACTTTATATCATGTTCGCTGGAGATTTGAACCCAAGGCTCACCACTCGAGCTTATCCTATTTGACACATGTGATTTTGGTCATTCAACAATCTTTTAATATTTTTTCTGTTACAGTTTACTAGCTGCCCTCTTAAGGGTTTAGACATACTTTGGGGTTGTATGGAGTGAATGTATGAGTTTCACAAGCCTATTAATCTTTAAGGAAAGACTTCATAAAAAGTCCTGCCTCTTTTTTAATCAGAAGTGTTTAAAGGTTGGATCACCCCACCTTCTATCATCCGCACGGGGCCATCCCACAGGTTGATGCTTCTTATAAAACATAGGTGCCAGGATCGTTTAGGCATTGTATTTATATTTATATTTATATATAATTCAGCTACTTCCTTATGGATCTACTCCATCACTCTTGTACACTGCCTCTGCAGGTGACCGAGTAAAAATATAACAGTCATTTTCCTGAGTCCTTTTATTAATTATGACTGTCGAAGCTACAAAACAATTACTAATGTTTTGTTAAGAGTTAAACACTTTTGGGAGGTAGAGATGGAAGAGGTTTTTTTATTGTTTTGTTTATCCATATGAGATGATGTGGGTAAGGTATAGGGTATTGGCTTGGCAATGATCGATAATTGTTATCCTCATCATTTTAGGTTGAGTTTTGGATTGTATGCAGTGGATGTATGAGCTGGAGACGAAAGGTTTTTTTATATTGGTTTTTTTGAATAAGGGTTTGAGATAAATGGGTGTTATATAAATTATCGGCTTAGCAGTTGTTAAAGTTAGTTCAAACCCTTTTAAAGTTATGTGCAGAATTTCTTGAAAAATTATTGATATTCAGTTTTCTCAATTCTGTTAGTATTTTTCTGTTAAATGTTAGTTTTTTTCTGTTAAATGTTGCTGGCTGCTACAATATTAAATCCTTGCAGGGTTTTATATGCAATTATTTTTGTTTGCTTTTCTTTTGTTTGGTGGTTAAAGTGTTGGGCATATTGGTATATTTTAAGTTAGTATCACATTTAAAAGGTTTTATTTAACATGGGTCACCTGGCATTGTTATGCCGCAACCTTGCCACATGCACCACAATCTCACAACATTTATTTTTGAGTTATGAGCTACCTTGTTGTGGTGAGGGGGTTTGAACTTCAGTCATACTCATACAAGAGCCTTCCATTTTTGTAACACCAAAACCCCTAAGACGGGTGCAATTTTATTCATATACTGTTAATGCTGTTAATTTTTTTCCATTTAAAAAGGACAACAGTTAATAGTAAATACCCAACATCAAAAATTCTAGCCTGTCTGTCTTAGCTCTTCCAGGCAGCCTTGTATTTTTTTCATTGCACATATGTCTCCTACTACTCGTAGGAGGCTTTGTTTTTCTGCATTGACATCCGTTTGTAACAGAATCCTAGACGTTTATTTCCCCTCTACTCTAAATAGATTTGTATCTTGGCTGCTGTTGGTTCAGTGAAGATGACTGCTAATTAGTTTCTTTCGTCAAATGCTTTTTTTTAATTATAAATATAGAATTGTAGTTGTGATTGGTCATTTTCCACATAGGTTTCTATGTTAATTCTTGGGTTGCCATATGATTTCTTGGCTGTTGGTTCAGTGAAGATAACTGCTAATTTATTACTCTCCTTAATTGCCTGTGATAGCTAAATAAATAATGCAAAATCTTGAGCCTTCCTCAATTCATATTGTGATATTCAATCTGAAGTTATTGTTTGTCACCTCTAGATGCCAGAAGGCTGGCATGACTCCTTTTGTTCCGTCTCCCCCTAGACGTCCAGGCTTCCTCAACTACCATCTCACCCCCATTTTTCGCCCAAGGCTTATATTTGGTTCCACAATCCATTCTGTCATTACTAGAAGAGGTAAGAACGGAGTTTTCCACATGGGTTTTTAATATTTGTGGCTTCATGGGTTGCCACATAGTTTTCCAAGTGGTTCCAGAGGTTGCCACATGGTTTCTTTGTTGTTAGATCACTGAAGATGACTGCTAATTAGTTACTCTCCTCAAATAGCTCATTTTCCACATGGGTTTTTTAGGTGGCTTCACGGGTTGCCGCATAGTTTTCCAAGTGGTTCCATGGGTCGCCACACAGTTTATTGGCTGTTGGTTGACTGAAGATTACTGCTAATTAGTTACTTGCCTCAAATGCCTTTCTATTTCACTATAAAAATCAAATTGTAGTTGTGATAGCTCATTTTCCACATGGGTTTTGCCTTTTTATTTCACTATACATATCAAATTGTAGTTGTGATAACTCATTTTCCACATGGGTTTTTATATGGCTTCATGGGTTTACACGTAGTTTCCAAGTGGTTCCATGGGTTGCCACATAGTTTCTTGGCTGTTGGTTGGGTTTTTATGTGGCTTCATAGGTTACCACATAGTTTTCCTAGTGGTTCCATGGTTTGCCACATAGCTTCTTGTGTGCTGGTTGGGTTTTTATGTGTCTTCATGGGTTGCCACATAGTTTTCCTGTGGTTCCATGAGTTGCAACATAGTCTCTTGGCTGTTGGTTCACTGACGATGACTGCTAATTAGTCACTCTCCTCAAATATCTTTCTGTTTCACTATACGTTTCGGATTGTAGTTCTGATGGCTTATTTTCCACACTGGGTTTTACGTGATTCCATCGATTACCACGTAGTATTCCGAGTGGTTCCATGGGTTGTAACATAGTTTTCCAAGTTGCTCCAAAATTTCATATATAAATACAAATTCTGAACTGTTGGGTTAGCTGGAGATTGAATGCATTTTTTTCTGTTTTGTGCATTATGGTATGGGATGAAATGGGTGTGGTATGGGTTTTTTTTTTTCAATAGAGGTTGTGGGTTTGGAACCTTCATTTAAGTACATTTTTAGGTTATATGCAGTGAATCTGGTTAAATTCAATAAGGTGTGAGATCAATGAAACTACAGTGTTTTGTTTGGATGTAAACTCCTAGGTGCATTGCAAATGGAAAATGATTTTGGGGTTCTGCATGTTAGGGTATGAGACGGAGTGTATGTTGTCTAGGATATTAGCTAAATCAGTAAATAGTTGTCACGACTTCAAATCCTTCACAACTTATAGGTGCAATTTTGGGGTATATTCAGTTATTATCGTAGTTATCCTGAGACAAGTATGGGGAGACAGGTAGGGGTACTGGTATGCCATTTTTAAGGAAAATAGGGGATGGGTGCTCGATTTTTTATTTTGAAGAAAAATAAAAAAATATTAAATACATCAGATTTAATTAAAATTTTAAATTTTTTATATTATTAAAAAAATGCTAATACAATATGAATTATAATACACATTTAATTTTATATGTGCTATAATTAACATATTATTTAAATAATATAATCAAAATGTTTTAAATTAAAATATAAATAACATACAATACAAACTATTATATTGTAATCTGTATTATGCTATTTAAAAATCAAACTATAATATAATTAATTATACTATTTAAAGAATATTAAATTTAATATAATATTGTTATATTTTAAACTTATTAATATATATTCTATGCTTCTTAATTAATATTTTAAACTTTCTTAACCTAAAATAAATCAAACTAACAAATAAAAAATACTAATAGTGTTGATGAAGACATCAATACAAAGTTGGAAATAAAAAGGTGTGAATTAAATCCCTTGCATGTCCCACCACAATTGCATGGCTCAGATTGTTCTATCCACAGCTCAGATTCCAAATAATATCTGCTATCTGCTCCCAACTTTATTGTTTTGGTCTTGCTCGCATTATTCACGTGATTCCTCTTTGCCTAACAAAGGGGCCAAAATAAAAGATGGGAAAATCCAGTAGTTATCAAGGTTCGAAACCAAATGGCATTGCTGGTGCAGCGGCCCTTTTATTGTTAGTTTTAAGCTTGAGTGATGGCAGGAAGCAAGCAAATTGAATGCAGAGAACACAAACAGCCAACGCAAACGCAGAGAAGAACACAAACAGCCAACACTAATGCAGTCTGCAGAGAATCGAAGGCAGAGAAAACGAGAAACATTAAACGTCAGAAAATTGCAGTTTAGTTTTTTTTAAATCGATCGTTTTTTCTAGGAGACGGGCCAAGGGCAAGAAGAGATGGGTCAAGAGACGTTGACAGTCTTCAAAGATGTCTCTGGGTACAGGCTACATTTCCGTACCTGTCTCCTGTACCAGAGATGTGTACCTGTACGGGAGATGTGCCCTAGGTGGTGGGGGACGTGTCTCCCTGCAACACGGGTTATTATGGGGTTGATTCAGTTGTGTAGCATTTGATGAAACTATTATTTTGCTATTTTAAGCTGAACTGTTGGGTGCACTTGAGCGCGGGATGAAGTGGGTGTGGCAAGGTTCTTGGCTAAACAATGGTTCCAAATGCATACTCTCTCAATGCATAAAGGTTTTGGTGCAATTTTGTGCTATGGGCTGATATGAATAATGCATGATTTTGATAAAACTGTAGTTATTTTATTACGATGCAAACTAATGGTTGAGCTGTAGATGAAGTATGTTTTACAAGTTTGTGATTTGGATTTAAAGGTGGTTGTGATTGAAAACACTTAATGTTGGAGGTCCAATTTTGTGTTTATATGTGGTAGATTTGCATTGATTAAATTTCTGGATGAATATTTTGAACACCTGGGTGCAGTGGCTGGGTGATAGATGTCTTCATGATTTAAGACGTAAGATGATGTGGGTCTGGTCTAGTGTCCTGGCTTCATGGTGCTCACTGAATTTGACTTTGAGGGGTTTGCCATGTTGCATGAGTTTGATTTGAAAGGGTTTGCCATGTTGCTTGAGTTTGGCTTGAAAGGGTTTGCTATATGTCCACATAAGGAGACACGTGTTGAACATTCGTGCAACTGTGAGCTGGGTATTTATTTCCTGCCCTTTTTCATGGTGTATTAGCTAGGAACTGAAACCAATGAATTAAGAGCATCCCAAACTATGTTCAAGAGCTGACTCTTCAATTTGTGAGATTTTTTATAGCCACCTGATTCGAACCAAGAAACTGAGCCTTCTTTTGTGGACAAACACATCTGAAGTCAGGGAAGGAGGCAATTGATTCTTGGAGAAAGAAAGAAATTATATTAGCATCCACAAATGACCAAAAATATGTCAAGACTCAAATAGTTTATTTAGTTATAATAGAAAGGTACTAGAGAAAATCTATGTACAGATATAATCTCGCGAGGGTCAAATCCCATAAGGAGGAAAGCAGCTGGTGAAGACACAACAGGAAACAATGACAGAGGCCTGCGATGTTATATGTTTATGGCAAGACTGGGACCCTAGTAACTCCAGATGCCAGCAACATTGATTTCCTAGTGGGGCCTGAAGAACCAACTGTTTCGGAAAAACAAAGTGCCATATATAGTTATCTAGGAGGGAAGAGTGTATAAACAAATAGAGAATGAGCAAATTCGGTGGGGATGGGGAAAGTCAGCAGTAGATAACAAGTACAACAATTCGTATACATTGAATAGAAAACGATAAAAACTCAATTCTTACCATGATGCATGTCAATGTGAGTCCCCAAGAGATTAAAAACAAGGGAATCTCCAGATGCCGGAAATGTTGATTCCTAGTGGGGCTTGAAGTACCAATTATGGTTATATCTCCGAACCTGGGGCTGAGTTGCCTATGGATCTGATTCTGTGAATATAGAAGTAAGCCTGAAGATACTCTCAAGGAGAAGGGGCTAGGAGGGAAGAATGTATAAACAATAAAGAACAAGCAAATTCAATGGGGATGGGGGAGGTCAGCAGAAAATGATAAGTACAACAATTCATATGTACCGAACTGAAATGCTAAAAAATCAATTCTTACAATGATGCATGTTAGTGTGAGTCCTCGAGAATAAAAGGTTGAAGGAGCTCGAAGGGGGTCCGAACAGGGGCCTGAGGGTACCAAAACTGGCCATCACAATGCGGGAGCAAAACCTTGGACTTGGTTACAAGTACAACCTACTGGTCAATCATTTGATACCAGTGTTTCAACTGAGTTTGTGCTTTTAAGTTCCATACAAGATACTGTTTAGATCGTTGTGTGCCTCTTTCAGAGGGTGACTACCTTTGTACTTAATTATATATATATCTTTTTTGTCATGATTTGCAATATTACTATCAATCGCACTGGTTTTTTAGGTGGTAGGGTGTTTGCACTGGTCATGTGTATCTTATGCTGTATTGGACTGACAAGCAGTTCAACTTATTTAGTCCTGTAGGTTTTGGTCATGTTAAATATCATTTAATTTATTATCTGCTGTTTATTCTCTTGCAGGTCTGCTGGAACCACAGAGAAGAAAAAGTGAAGTAGAAATACGCCATTGAGAATTATGACCTTTTAGTAAGTGTTATTATGTAAATCCTTGAGAAACATGGGAATTTCCATCTACTACAAAAATCCACTAGATGGAATTTGAGGATGATTAGGTAAAAATGTTAAAAATATTGCTCTTAACTTATTTGGACTATAGCTGCAAGATTTTGTAGTAAAGTCGTAGAAATATTCAATCTATTTCAAATTAAACTTTTTGTTGGTTAGTCTAGCATTTATTGTTTAATTAGCATTTATTGTTTAATTTCAGTTCTATCATTTTTTCATGAAAGAAATATGTTTGTATTGTAACAATCATATTTGTGATTCTATGTGAGCTTGTTGAACATGAAATTGCAGTTTTTTTCTTGTATATTCTTCAAGCTCTTTAATAATTGATCTGTTTAAATTTCTATAGTAACATGAATAGAAAAGGTGAAGAAGAAAATTTGAATAACCTGCCTATGTGCACGTATAGATAAATAAATTATGGGCAAAATGAAACCTTCTGACTTAGGTGATAGGGTGAGTTGTAATGCAAAAGTATCCTCATCCAATAATTTTGTTCTAACATGTATCAATTTGGACGCTATAGATATTCCACGTTCCTTGCATGGTCTATGATCTGTCTGATGAATGCATTATCACAGATGTTTCTCTAAAACCAGAATTGACTAGGTGAATGCTCCTTCAAAGTGTGCACATTTTATCAAAGGACTGGTTTTCTTAATGTTGTCCTAAACTATTCTGTTCTTTCTAAGAAAAGAATTTGCATAGTTTTCCCTATGAGGGTTTCTACTTGCAGATACTAGTCTATTATTGGACTGAGAGTGTTCAATAACAAGGTTACCATACTCATTCCCCAGTGGGCCTTATCAGACGCTTTTTTTCTGATCTGCTATGGAATTTTTCTTCCTTCTAGTTCTGACCCTTTTCTTCCTACTAGTTCTGACCCTAACTCGCAAGCTTATCTGAGAGCGTTATATTATAGGAATTAATATAACACATGGATGTTTAGAGGGTTGGAATGCTTACTTTGCCTTTGTTTGTTTTGGGGGCACGAGGGTCCATCTCAGAAGTCATGTGGACACGGGCTTTGTTAAGGATTGCGTAGGAATTAATCTGGTTGAAGAAAAATAAAATGCCTTTAAATTTTATAGTTTTCTGACTTCCTACCATGTTTTTGGTAGTTTGATTTATAATTGTAGTAGTATAAAAAGTTGAAGTACAAAACAACGTTGCTGAAAATCAAGGGCAGATGAGGCTATCAGAAAATAGCCCATATGGACTGCCCATGGCTTTCTCGCATGATACAATTGACATTACTGTGTCCTAGTGTAACCATATACCAGCTACAAGTAGTAGATAACTCAAATACAATAAACCTTCCTGTGGATGGATTCCCATGGGTGCAGCTGTAATGCAATCATCAGTCTTTGCCGCTCTGTTCCAATCACCTAGCTTCAACTGCTTACTACAAGACCATTGTGGATTTCCTTATAGGTCAGTACTAAATGCTCTGCGCATTGATTTGGAGAAGGTTGGCATCCGTCTTGAATCATGCTCTTTCCATTTGAGGGCCCAAATTGAAATATCCAAACATTAATTATATTGTTCAAATCCGTCTTGAATCATCCTATTGATTGGGAGAAGGGGACATCCGTCTTGAATCATCCTATTGATTGGGAGAAGGGGACATCCGTCGTGAAACATGTTCTTTTTCTTCTTTGAAAGCCTAGGGGCACATCCGTCTTGAAACATGTTCGTTTTCTACTTTGAAAGCCTAGGGGGACATCCGTCATGAATCATGTTCTTTTTCTTCTTTGAAAGCCTAAGAGAGCATTTGAAAGCCTTAGAGCTTTTTGTAAAGAGGTTGGGATGCAAGTCTTTATTTGAGGACCTAAGATTGAAGTTTCCAAACCCTTTCACTAAACAGAATAGTTGTGAAAGTGGATTCAGCCGTAATGGATTTATGATGAGACTAAAAAGGAGACGGGCTAGGATCAAAATGTGATTGATAAACATCTCATTTCATTACACGACATGGAGCATGTGGTTATGCACACTTTGTTTACAGGATGAGAAGCATGTCATATTATTTTTAAATATGATGTGGAACAAAGTAAACTGATTATGATTACCTTTTTGTTTAGCGTTTTGAATTGGGTGAAAAATAAGATTTGAATTGATTTATTAAAATTGTAAAAGAAGTCATTAAACTGATTATAATTACCTTTTTCTTTAGCGTTTTCCATTGGGTGAAAAATAAGATTTGAATTGATTTATTAAAATTGTAAAATGAGTACACTATAAAAATGTAACTAAGAACATTTGTCACTTAATTTTTTTTTTTTTGTCATCGATGGTTTCAAATGGAGGGATATAAAATTTGAATGGATTTATTGAAGTCATTAAACTGATTATAATTACCTTTTTCTTTAGCATTTTCAATTGGGTGAAAAATAAGATTTGAATTGATTTATTAAAACTGTAAAACGAGTACACTATAAAAATGTTACTGATAACGTTTGTCACTTAATTTTTTTTTGTCTTCGATGCTCTCAAATGGAGGGATATAAAATTTGAATGGATTTATTGAAGGCATAAATTAGATGCACCTTTAAGGTATGGGATCTTAAACATGTTAATATCATATTCAATTGATATGATTGGCTCTTTTTCTCCACATTTAGTATAAGGGTGCCACTATTATTTTGAGTTCCAATTTATGTTTGATACTTGTATGAGCATGTTCAATCACATGCATTGGTCCATGCATAACAATTGGCTCTCCCGCCCTTGGATCATATCTTGTTCAATGTTAACATTTGTTATTTGCTTTTTTGACAAAAATATTGCAGGTTTTTATATAATTTATGCTTTAGATTGAAATTTTTAGTTGAGCTTTTAAAAGTAAAATTTTTATTTGGTGGTGAAAAGCTATTGAAAAGTAAAACCTTATATATGGAGCTATAATATTGATAACAAATATGAAATTTGATAGGCTCTTAAAAGAGATTTGTGTTTTTAATTTTATGAAATTGACAAGTTTTTTTTTCCTCGTCAAATTCTCTTGGAGATGGGGCTTTGCCCCATCTAAGAAACATGAAAAATATCTGGTCTATTAGCGCAAAGTCTCAATAATACCACAAAGGCATATCATCCTGCTAGATATGGAAGATTAAGGATAAGAAGGAAGTCAATGTTGGCTGCCTTTGATGTCTGTCGTTTTATTAATACCACCAGAGCACAGCGGTTAAAATTTATATGAAGTTAACCTTTGATGTTCGTTGTTCTCCTAATGCCACCTAAAACCACCAAAGCACAACTGCGAAAATTGAAATGGATGTTGACTATGCATCTCCTTTTGCTGTTCATATATGGCTATCTACTTCAGTCAAGGTATGGCTATCTACTTCTTCGAATGAGGTGTCTTGTGAAGTGAGCAGTAAATATATTTGTCAAGGCTATGTGCTCACATCAATGTAAAAATTAGGCTTTCAACAGAGAATTAAGTCAACAAAATATGTGCTCGTTTCATATCGTTATTAAATTATTATCTCGAAACTGAAACCATGGGCTATGGTGAGTATAAAACACGCTTCTACCCAACACCATTGTGCCATTTTGGATTGGATAAAATAGAGAGCTTTTTAATGAGAACCTTTTCTAAACTAGTCAATTGACTCTTCCTTCGAGTAACTAGTAATGAAAATCACCATTACTAATTATAAAACTATGTATATTTTATATTGAAAGAATAAGCTTATTAATATGTCCATATAGATTTGGGTGGATCCGGCAAATTTTATGTCCCTACCACTTTTGAATGTAATAAAATTTATTTTCTTGCACCATATGGTTTTAATCTAAAACAACTCCATCCTCCTTACTTGGACTGCGGTGATAAAATAACTCTATCCATCTAACTTGTACTGCAGTGATAAAACAATTGTATCCATCTAACTTGGACTAGGGTGGTTTGAACCAAAGGGATATCCACATTGTTGAATAGCTTCCTCTTCATTAATTCTAATACCATACTCTTTGTTAGGTAACTCTGTAATAATTTGGGATTTCAAATGTTGTCGGTGGTGAGAGCATAATTCCTCTAGCCACAACCAACTCCCCTTGCAAGATGGCCCTAATGCCCTTTAGCATATTATGGTCACCATTAGAAGATTCATCATCGAATTGAATCGATGGAGATTTTAAAGCCACGTTATCTTGATGTAGAAGGCATTGTCCAACTTTTAGAAACAAATGTTACTCAATGCATTGAGATATTTCAAAGACATTTCTCCTTCCTAATGACTTTGTTGTTTCAAGCATAGTAGCTTGCATGTGCTTTCCTAACTCAATGTCATTAGTGTCATTGAATTAGCCATTGCCAAAGCTGTATTCAACCATTTACCACTTTGGAGTTCTTAATTTCCTTGTTTAAGAAATTAGAGAGTTTTGTCTTTGTCTCTGTGTCATTGCTTTCTATTCTCGGCTCCCATCTATATTTTGCTGCTTCTTTACATCTTTGTTTGAGAATCCTCCTTGATAATCATTCCCCCCTTGCCTCTATGCTTTCCTAATGGGCATGATAATTTATATTTAGGAATAGACATCATAAAGAGGTGTTCACCCCTAATAGGAAAGCAATGACTAAGGGGTAGGTTGATGATAACTTGTGACTAATTCACACGGGGTAGGTTGATGATAACTTGGGGCTCATTTAATGAACCATGATGTTTGTAGCGAACCAAAATGGACTAAGGTGGTGGTGTTATTTTAAGAATTTTATATTTTTATTTGAAGAGTATTTTTAAATATGTAACCTTTAATCAAATGCTCGAGTCCAAAATTACATATATGTACCTTAATTAGATATGGTCATGGTATCAAGAGCTACTAATTGTCACAATTTGTTAGATTGGAAGTCTAGCGTTGATGTGAAACGCCGTTGGAGGAAAGGAGTTGCACTCCAAGGTTAACGTTGTTAGCCACCTGATTCATTGCCCTTTTTGTGTGCACAAATCTTACTTCTAGTTGACTTACCAGTGATCGGGTTTCTTCTTGAAGACCCTAAAGTTGCCATGATTCAATATTACCTTTATTCATACCCTAAATCCAAATTTGTGAGCCTTTCAATGATAAATTATTTTCATCTGTTTGAAAATATTGTTGTTAGCCCTTCTAATAAGGCTATTCCTTCAACACGATTATTTGTCCCAATGCCAATATCAAATGCAATTATTAGTATCTGTTGTCCCATTGTACCTTTCCCTGGGGTTGGGTTGCCTTTTCTCCTCTATCGAAGTTTAATATAATGAATTCATGTGGCGGTGAAAACCATAAGATTGTTGAATTTTAACCACCACCTTATCTGACCCCATTATTAGGGAACAACCACTTATTATTCTAGGGGATAAGATGCCATGCTTAACTGCATTCTCTTTCCTCTTCTTGCACCTTTTCGTTTCCTTTTGCATTTGCTATAGGTATTACAACCTCCATTTTATCCCGTATTTGGAGAACGTATTGAGTTTTTTCCTTGGAAAATTCTCCAATTCCTTTCTAACTAGATATTCCATATAATGATCATGCATCAATCAACTATATTTTCCAAAGCATATCATTCTCAATCTTAAAATACCATTGCTCTAACAGAGATCTTACTAAATTAGGCATTACTAATTTATGTTGCCATTTTTGCTTCCACTTATCCCAGATCTCTTGAGCAAAAGAGTTATGGATGAAAATGTGGTTGTTGCATTCCTCTGTTCCCTGGGACAACAAACAAATGGAGCGTCTGCTAGCCAAACAAAGATGTTAGCTTTGGGGGGACATCCTTATTCCATCCCTGCTTATCGAGGAATAGTGCTGAATTTGCCATTAGGGGTTTGATCATCTCATAGTAAGCCTTTTTTTATTGTTACTTTCCCGTCCTTGGCTCTATCCCTTGTGAATCTATCTTCATCCTCTTCAGTAGCTAAAGGACAGTAGGAAAGAAGGGATAGCTTTTTATTGCTCTCTTGAAGTCTTTGTTTTGGCCAATTAAATATCTTCCATTTGCACCTTCCTCCTCTTATAGAGATGTAATTTGACACTCAAGATCCCCATTGCTAGCGAGCAAAGGCTCGAAGCGGTGCAAATTCTTCAATTTGGGCCAGGGGTTCTTCCCAAAAGTCCACCTTTTTCCCATTGGACACCCTTTGTCTTAGCTTCTGCATAATGAATTTATTACTTCTTATAAAGTTTGAAATTGCAAAACTCTAGGTAATACATCTTGGGTGAAGACCTTATCTTAATTTGGGGAGTCAAGATATTTTGTCTGCAAAACTCGGCTCCACTATCTCTCACTTTCTTTATAAATCTGCCGAAACAATTTTCAACCTAAGGCAGAATTCATCGTTCTACAATCTCTTATCCCTAGGCTTGTTGGATCTTTAGGTAGACATATTTTCTTCCAGGCAACCAAATTGATTCTCTTATGCTCATCTGCTCCATTTCATAAGAAATTCATTTGAATAACATTCATAACTTTACCCACAAAGTTTGGGATTTTAAAGAGTGACTTTATATATGTTGGCATACCTTGGAGAGAGGACTTGATGAGTTGGGCTCTCTTTGCCAAGGCCAATCACTTCCCTTTCCATGTGGACAATTTTTTTTGCATCCTATTAAGGATTGGCTTGCATTTTTCGTGTCCACCTTTTCTTTCGATCAAAAGCATCCCTATTGACGATCCCATCAAATTTACAATTTCAAAACCTAATATCCTTTGAATTCTCTATTGCATGGCTTCGTTGACATTCAAAAAATACAATTTGGATTTTCTTACATTCACCTCTTGTCCTGCCATTGAACATATTTATTCAACAAATTTTTAGAACTCTGAGCCTCTTCTAGTGATGGTTCCCTTGTTAAAAAGGCATCATTTGCAAATGGTAGGTGAGAAATGGGCCCCAGATGCGAGGTTGAGGTGATTTATAGTCCTTTTAGAAGTCCCCTATTTACAATGCTATTCAATAACCTTTCTAGTTTTTTTGCCAAGATGATGAATATGGAGGGAGAAATAGGCTCTTCCTGTCTTAGCCCTCTAGTGGCATAAAATTACTCGGCATGGACTTCATTAATGAGAATTGAATAATTGGCAATGGATATATAGTTGAAAATGAGTTTGGTCCAATCTTTATAGACCTTGAATTTTATGAAGATTTGCATTAGAAAACTCCAATTGACTTGATCAAAATCTTTATTCTATTTAACCCTTTTTAGTCTAATTAAATGCATGGATAAAACTATTCTAAAGCAAACCAATTAAATTAATTTAGATAATACAATGTATTGAATCTGAAAAATTACCAAATATAAAAAGTACAGTGCTAATTGATATTTTGATAATTCTAACACAAAGAAGAGATAATACTTAGCTTGTTTGCAGATGTGTAGATAGATCTGAGATGTATAGAGGTGGAAGTAGGTAGGGTGATGCTTAGGGTTCAGTGGTTAGATTATGGAAATATTTTTCTAGAGACCTATATACTTGTGTCAACGTGTGGACACTTGCATCAACACTTCTATCTGTGGTTTGACGCTTCTATCATGTACAAAATATTTGCTATCTTGAGAAGTGACCGTTTGGACATGTTAGGGTTTTCTATCACCTTTTTGTTGATGTATATATCATGCGCACAGACTCTATATAGTTCAAACCCTAGTTCTTCACATTAGGTTATGTCACCTTGCCACTTTTTTTTGTGGACTCACAAGTTGGGTTGTTCTCAAGGACCTCTTTGTCAACGAGCAATACCTACATAGTGAACACTCCAAAGAGGGCCTCAGATATATTTAGTTCTCCTCCAAGTGTGGGCTTGTGTTTGCATAAGGGTGCAATATGCTATATGGAAGGGCATACAATGATTTAGCTTGTAACTTGACAAATACTAACCTTTTTGTTGATGTATATATTGCGTGCATAGACTTTATATAGTTTAAACCCTAGTTCTTCACATTAGGTTATGTCACCTTGCCAAAAAGAGGTTAGTGGGCTCACAAATTAGGGTGTCCTCAAGGACCTCTTTGTCAATGAGCGCTACCTACATAGTGAACACTCCAAAGAGGGCCTCAGACATATGTAGTTTTCCCCTAAGTGTGGGTTTGTGTGTGCATAAGGGTGTAATATGTTATATGTAAGGGCATACAATGATTTAGCTTGTAACTTGACAAATACTATTCATGCGTTGTTCTTTGAGTGCTTCATACCTGCAATATGACTATTCCTATGACTGATAGATAAATAGGGAAGAATATGGAAATATAACTCAATTATGCAATTGATTGAGTTTGAATATGTACTTGCTTAGTATTTGCTAGATGATTAATGAGTAGGCTTTAATTTGTATTTATACCATACATTTTGAAAATATCTCAGGGAAGGGTTAGGTAAAATAAATATGCTGACCAATATGTTTCAAAATATATGCAATTTGGATGACTTTTGGGGTACAAACACTTGAAAAGGAAATTGGACACTAGCATCAATGTTAATGTCCCTCTGCAAAACACAAGTGTCCAACAAAGTAGAAAACTATTGAAGGTATGTAATTGACACTGAAGGATATAGATCATGTTTTAAGCTTGATGTAGTGTACATGTGATCTAGGTCATCAAAATGATACGGTTGGTCCATAAGCTAAACAATTAGGCATAGTGAGATGGTGAATGGAAGCCTTTCAACAACATGAGGGTCTAGAATTGAAGGGTAGAACCCTGATTGATATTTGTCAAGTTTGCAACACTAAGATGTTATTTATAATCAAATTTTAGTATCTACATATTCATCTCCAGTTTGATTATCAAGCCTTGGTTCTTCCTATGACTGATAGAGTGAATAGCCTCATGAGTTATAATAATATCGCCTAAAATTTGTTTTCCCATAATAAAGCTACTCTATTCTTCAAAAATGATATTTTGTAGAGGGGTTTCATTTTATAGAGAGAAAAATTGGTCTATACTCTCCATTCTCAATTTTAGGGATGAGGGTAAGGAAGGTCAAGTTCCTTTCATTTAAAACTGTTTTCTTCTACCTACATTCTTCCAAAGTTTCTCCTACATCGACACCTACTATGTGTCTAAACTTCTAGAAGAACCCTGCCTAGAAGCAATTCAACCACATGACTTTGTTTCCTCTCATAGCACTGATTCCCTGGTGTACCTCTTCCTGAACGATCAGTTTCATTAATTCGAAGTTACTTCTTCAGTAATGACCTCTAGTATACTAACCAATAATTCATCTCTAACCAAGATATAATCTTTCTCCCCTTCGGTAAGCAGGTCCTGAATTTTTTTGATACCTAACTCCTTTATTTCCTTTTCTTTCTGAATTGCTCTCCTCGTGGGGAGGGTAATATTTTTGATTTTATTGATATTCCTTCTTACAATTTCAAATATTATCTCCCTCCTTTACCCAGTTGACCCTAGACTTTTGTTTCAAATGCGTTACTTCCATTCAAAGGCTCAACTATTATTGCATCAATAATAATTCTTCCTTAGCCAAACTGTCCTCATTTATCCCATTTTCCATGATGTTATTTTGGAATCCTCTCAAGTCTATTGCTATGGATTCCTTTTTTAGAGAATACATTCCCAAGTTTCTCCTTATTCCATTTTTTTAACCTCAGCCTTCACATTCTTCAATTTTTGAGCAAGGATGAATCTTTTACATCCTCTTTCCTTTGTTACCTACCACTTATTTAGGTTTAACTCAAAGTTAGGGTCTTGAAACCACATAAATTCCACTTTGAATGGAACCCTATCTGGGTTGGAGTCTGATTTCACCTCTAAGTATATCAACCAATTACTGATCTTGTGAATTATAGAATGTCTAAGTTGAACTCGAAGTTATCAAATCCGCATTTCGGGTTGAGGAGAAATCTATCAAGCCTTTCCAAAATGGCACGTTCCCCTTGTCTCAGGGTGTCTGAGGTTAGTCCATGTGAATAGACTAGTTTTTAGCTCGATGTCTAACAATCCACAATTTACACAAAAGTCATTGAAGTTTAAAGCATTGGTTGGGATGATTGAATTTCCCCCTGATTTCTCAACTTTGAGAATAGTGTTGAAGTCCCCTCCAATAACCCACTTCAAATTGGGATGTGCCCATATGAGTTTTTCAAGGTCTTTCCAACATTATTTCTTATGCTCAGTCTTAATTGGTCCATATGCATTTGACAAAATTAAATCCAAATCTCCTTGATAGGTTGTAAAAAATAAATTCAAACCACAAGCGATTTGAAATATGATCCTAACTTTTAGTTTTTTGGGATTTTATCGCACAACCAAGCCTCAAGCACTGCCCCTTGCCTCTTCTACTATCCATTCACAATTTTTCCAAGTACTTCTAGCTACTACTTCGAAAGCAACTTTATCTACTTTAATCTCTTTTTTATTTGATAAGTTAAAAAAATATTTTGACAAGATCCTCCAACCCGATCTACTTTAATATCTTGGAGAAGAAGGATTTCTAGTTTTTCCTCTTCCATGAGTCGCCTTAGTGAGTGATTCTTGTTAGGGGAATTTAATCCCCTTACATTCCAACTCAGGATTTCAATGGCCCGAGGGTGGAGGGGGATTCCCTTCCACCAATCTTGTAGGTCTCTAAAGTTCTATGCTTTTCGCTCTCTACTGCCCACTAGGCTGACACTAACAATTTATGAGTTAAGGCTTTCCTCCTGTAAGTTGCTCGAGAGCCAATATCATGCTGGTTTCTTAAGGCATGGGAGGTGATAATTTTACTCCCAGCTCAAGGGCCTTTCCGTTGTAATGGGACGATCCTCTTATGTATTGGTTGGGTTAGGCACCTCTTTGGAAGTGACATCTCCTTCCCCCATCCTCTTTTTTTGATTGATTTTTCCCACAAGTTGCCCGAGAGCCAATATCATGTTCGTTTCTTAAGGCATGGGAGGTGATCATTTTACTCCCAACTCAAGGGGCTTTCCGTTGTAATGGGATGATCCTCTTATGCGTTGGATGGGTTAGGCACCTCTTTGGAGGTGACATATTCTTCCCCAATCCTTTTTTTGATTGATTTTTCCATCCTTGGTTTAGGGGAGATTTCTCCCATAGTGTCTTTGAGGGATTCTTCCTCAATATTCTTTATTTTCCTCAATCCTAGCTCATTGGTTTTTGAGAGGGGATATAGGGTGTTGAATCAAGTCTAGAGGGATTTTTGTTGTTTCCTCAAACTCCAACCTTGTCTCTTTATGAAGGCTTAGAGGTTCTTTTCTACTACTTCATTAGGTATCTCATCCAAATGAGGTGCTGAATTAATTATCTCTTGCATTGGGGGGTCTAGATGTACACTCTCCTTCTATTCATCCTAGTACTTATGAAAGAATTTCCATGATCCTCCATCTAAAGTCTTATTGGAGTTCAAGGGTTATTTTATTTGAGATCCATTTTTGAACTACCATATATTTGGGTTGCTTTGTGGCCTTAATTTAGGTATATATGAAATGGATATGAAGTAGATTACAAACATTCGCCTTATGTCCCAATCAATTTCATATATAACACCTAAAGGGGAGGCATTCATAATCAATCCCTTGCTTCCATGTTCTTGATGAAGAGAAGAGTTGTATTACTTGAAGGATAGGTTTAGCCAAATTGACATTGACTCGGATTCTAGCACAAGATGAGAGTTCTTTCTCTTTTGTGGCTTTGCCTAGACAAATTCGGTCACTAATGCTTTCAACTATTTTCCTTAGGATCCCTTCACTCTGAAATTCAAAAGGTAGCTTGTAGACTCTAATCCATAGAGGTGCCTTAGAGATCAATTCCTCTATGGGATTGAATAGGGGAGACCAAAACATCATGTACAACCCTGCATTCTTTAGAAACTAAGGGATGCCAATGAAGATTCTTTCCCTGCTAGTTATTGATTGGAAAGTGCACTGAAAGGATACTTTTGTCAACCATCAGATTCCTGGTCTACTTTCTAGTTTTGTGCAATAAAAAATTTCAACTCCTCACTTGCATGCCATCCTCCAATAATCTTTCATATTGATGCTTTGTCTATTATACTTGCATTAATTACCTCCAACTCATTGCTTGGGATTATGATGTTCGATGTATCCTTCATTATTTAAATTTTAATTTCACCAATATCCATGCATGATCCTGCCGTAGGTAGTGAACCCTCACCTTCATGGTATTATCTAATGTATGGTTCTCTCTTGCACATCCAACCAAGGGGAAGCCTCATCGTGACCCTCCTAGCCACTAAGATTGATGAAATAAAATGGACCGTGTTTTTGATTGCTTCCTCCATTCGCTCGCCCATGATTTAGAGCAATGAAATGCTTCCATAATTACTAAGATTTTGATTTTATACAAAATATAATAATCAGATAACAAATCTCGCACGTTGCAAGAAGATTGTATTATAAATGGTTATTAATATAACAACTTTTAATCTCTATTATAAATAGATATTATGCTATATAAATCAAAAGTATACTCATTTTTATTATAATTAAAATACAAAAATAAGAATAAAAATTATAATCATTGAGGAAATTAATCTTACAAATATTACATATTTTATTAGAGTTACGTTGATCAAATTTCATCTTAGTACAATTTGTTCAACCATTTTCATGGAGAGCCAAACAACAGTTGTAAGAATAGGTTATTTTAGAGGTCCAAAATTGCAAGTCAAGGAGGCTAAGGTGTTTTGGCTCCATTGTAGTGTATGTCGGGTTCTCCACAAGTCAAGTCTTGGCCTTTCATAAACCCGAGTTACTCCTCAAGACCAAGTTGGGTTCTCTGAACGACTCGACTTATAAAAGTTTCATGAGTAGAAGTATTTCGGGTTTACGAACCCGAATTACTCCTTCCAATGCTTTGCGGGTTTTCAACAATGCATGACTTTGGGTTTTCCAAGGAGCAAGTCTTATGACTTTTATAAGCAAAATCAATTATAAAACCCGAAATGGTCTTGATTCTTGCCTCTCAAAAATGGCCCTTCGAAACTTTTTCAAAGGGCCTTTCTTGCCTTGTCCCCCCCGCCCAAGTGTCCCTTTAGAATTTTCTGAAGGGCACTTTGTTCTTCCCAAGTGTCCCTTCGGACTTTTCTGAAGGGCACTTTTCTTTCTAAGTGACCCTTCAGAAAAGTTTTGAAGGGCACTTTTTAGCTCGAGTGTCCCTTCGGACTTTTCCTAATGGCACTTTTCTTCCAAGTGACCCTTCAAAAAAGTTTCGAAAGGAACTTTTTAGCCCAAGTGTGCCTTCGGACTTTTTCAAAGGCCAATTTGTTTTCCAAGTGACCCTTCAGAAAAGTTTCGAAGGGCACTTTTTAGCCCAAGTGTGCCTTCGGACTTTTTCAAAGGGCACTTTGTTGTCCAAGTGACCCTTCGAAAAAGTTACGAAGGACACTTTTCTTCCCAAGTGACCCTTCAGACTTTTTCAAAGGGCACTTTGTCTTTAGAAATGCCCTTTGGAAAGGTTCCGAAGGGACCTTGTGCCTTCCCCAAGTGTCCTTTGGAAAAAGTTATTGAAGGAATTAGCCGTTGCCTTTCAGGTAAAATCCCCAAAAGAATTCCTTCGAACAAATTGTCCGAAGGACTTACTTCGATAAAATTGCTCGAAACATAGACCCGAACCAATGGATCCCCATGATGTGCCGCAGGGCGTCAAGTTTAATACAACCAACTAGCCATTGGGGTTCAAAGATGACGTGTTGCAGGACGTCAAATTCAAGGTGGCCAACTAGCCATTGGGATTCAAAGATGACATGCCACAAGACGTCAAATATATGCCTAAAGTCTTCAAGCAAGGAGTAAAGCCATTCTGAGAACCCGACAGGGTGTTAAGCAAAGATAGTGCAAATCGGGTTTCCCAAAGAGTTTTGCTTATGACTTTTACAAGTAAAAGCAATCAAAAAGCCCAAAAAGGAAGAGACAATGCTTTCCCAGTTTCTCAAAGAGCTTTGCTTATGATTTTAGCAAGTAGAAGTAAAGTCAGTTGGAAAACCCGTATGGGTCTGCAGTGCAAAACGCGGGAGCTCTCAGGAAGAATCTAAGGTTTGCAACAACGATCCGAGCCATTTCTTATGGAGGGTCATCTCACCATTGATTTTGCAGTGATCCTAGTCATTTCAAGAGGACGAATAAAAAAGGACAAACTCCAACTGAATTGGAGAACAGTGGGAATTAGTTTCATTAGGATGGTGACTGCAAACCGTTTTGGAGGCTTTTAATTTGGCAACCAAGAGCTCTCTCTTCTCTCCCTCTTTTGCTATAAATAGGACCCTTGAGCTCTTGTTTTATCATCCACAGATAGTACGATAAAGCCCTGCTAGAATGTTTTGCCATTTTCTTACCTTTGAGCAAAGAAACATAAGTCTGTTTTCTTTCTAAGTTCTAGACATTTCCCTGGGCATGCAAGAGACATAGAGTGACAACAAGTGATGTTTTACCCTTCTGTTCTCTGTCTTTCATGTTTTTTTAGCAAAGAGTTGATCCAACAAGTCATGTAGAGTGCATTCTCACTGTATGAGATTTTGCACATGTGTAACCTTTTTTCTAGACTATACAGGTTATCTTTTCCATTTATTTACCTTGTGTGATCTCATTCATTTTGTCTCTACATTGAAATACTTATGTTGGAATCTTCTAGAGCTTGAGTTATAGACTATATTCTGTTGTGTTGTGCATAAGTATAGGGCATACAAGTGGATATTAATTCTTGGTGTATCACCATCTTAGACCAGGCTTTTCATTTATGCAAACTTCTGACTGTTTTCACTCATACAAACTGGTTCAACAGTTTTATTGCACAAAAGGCTAATACAAGGAGCTAGCCCTTTCAACCTAGAGGTTCATTTCCACTTATAGGCACACCCACAGGGCTGAAAATGTCTCAACGTTACCCAAATCTAGAGGAGGCCTAAACAACCCTCTTCTAGGGTGTAAGATTTGGAGACAAGTTATATTAAGAATAATTATAATTTCAATAATGACATACTTAATTTCATAATATTGATTTAGTTGTCAAAAATATTTATATAGAAAAATAATTTTTGATTGACAAAAAATACTTCGTTAATTTTGAATTGTTTAAATTATTTGCATGATGACTTAATGATATATAAGGTTATATATCCATATCTAAAAGCACCTATAAGTGTTGTTTCAATAAATACACTACATTTCTCCAAACTAATGTGTAGAGTAAATTATTGAATTTATTTCGTATAACCAAATTTCATTTTTAATAATTGAAATGTATCATTTACTAAATTTATTTCTTATTTGATGGTTAAATTTTTTTATTGCAACTCAATTGTATAATATAATATAATTCTAGCTGCATTATTTTTTTCTTGTGAATTTCATAATTATCTTTGTATGCTTATATGTAATGTTAAATTGAGAGAACCTAAAAAAAAAAGTAATGCCATTGCTATATTGTCTCATAATGGATGAACCCTTTAAATGGAGAAATGCACGGTCTAAAGAATAAAATATACAAAACCAACAAATTCCCTTTCCTTTATGCATTAAAAAGAAACATTTCCCAAATAGATTTCAAAAAACATCAAAACTTTTGTTGGCTTACAAAACATTTTTTTTAAAATAACTTGAAAACTATAAAAATGATGCATGTAAATATATATTACATAGATTCTAAAAATTGAGGATAGAATCAAACCGATATATATATATATATATAAACAAATAATATGATGAATTCAAATGGCATCACATCTATAATAAATAAATAACTTGCTGATTTCCATTGATAAAAATAATTATGTACTAAACTCACCTATAATATATTGGAGGTAAGTGTCCAAAACAATAAGATTGAAGTATATGTATGTATCTATATATATATATATATAAATAATATGATGAATTTAAATGGCATCACATCTATAATAAATAAATAACTTGCTGATTTCCATTGATAAAAATAATTATGTACTAAACTCGCTTATAATATATTGGAGGTAAAAGGGTCGGGGGGTGTAGTCGGTTGGTCGAGTACTTCTGTTGCGGCTCTGCCCATCAGTGTTCAAGTCCCTCACCGGCCCCGTGGTAGCGGTATTAGTCGTGTCTAGCCAGCGGCGCCGGTCACGTTAAAAAGTTTACCCGACTTTCAATAAAGTGGAATATATTGGAGGTAAATGTCCAAAACAATAAGATTGAAGTGCATAGAGAAAGAGATTGGGGAGTAGGAGAATGATAAGACAAAATCAGGTCCTAGCAACCAATATATTAATAAACCAAACTAAGATGGACTCAAGGAGCTCGCTTGTTGAGAAAAATATACGTCTTTGTACATCCTTGTTGAAATTGTTTGTAAGGATTCATTTCAAGGTATGATGTACAAGCAACTGACACTACAGAGTTTTTGCATCATATATTTTCAAAAGACATCCACTGAAATGGAGAGGGAATATTTTTAATATCATCTTACCATTTTCATCCTCAAAGGGATCTAATAATGGACGATGGAGCATGGGATGGAGGGTACCACTCAATGCAAACATCTACAATCAATGGACGGCTTTGAATTGTGGCATTTATTGTTGTGGGCACTATGTAAGAAGTTGGAATACATTTAGTTTTTAGTTTTCTTTAATATATATAAAAACTCTGATAATTTGATAGAGAAAAAGATGCATAGATGTCTCATCAAATTCTTTCAGTGCAATAATCTTATAGGTAAATCAAATATCATTTAAATATGTTTTTATTAAATAGTTTTTTCCCCTTATTGATAGATATTAAATTGATTAATTAAGTTTGAAGGTAACATTGTATAAGAACAAGTTCGTAGAAATTACGGTTTAAAGTTTTTGATTTACCATATTTTCACACTTGAATAACTAGCATTAGTTCCTAATATTATACCAAAAAAAACATAAAAATAGAGTTAGAAAATTACTAACATCTCTACATAAACTACAAGTCCAACAAATTTAGATTATTTTTCAATTTGCATCTTAGTCCCCATTCTCTTACATACATACCCATGAATCTTTACTTTTCATTTTTATATTTAAACTATGCAAGATCATCGTGGCCAATAACAAGGTTGTAGAGAACATGTAATATATTGTTATATGTTACTTTGAGAATTTTTCCTACAACTTGTGAGGAAATAACTTAAGAGGTAGCCACCTAACACATAGGTTATATGACCATTCACTTAAATTATCAACCCGAGGGCGAATAACCTTACAAAGAGTTTGCAGCATATGTGCAACACTAAACCATAAGAAATACTAGGAGGCTAACACATTCTTTCTGAAAAATAAGCACACTTGTAGGATGTAAATGATAGGAAACTTCCCACACTTTGCTGAATTGAATTTGTAGAATTAGAAATGCTTATGCAATAAGTCAAACATGAATGCAAAGAACATATGCTATAATTACTTTTTAGAAAGTGAAAGATTGCACACACACTATAGAATGAAAGTAAACTAATAGATGATATTTTCATCACAATTCCTCTATAAGGATATTTCTTTATAATAACATAAGAAACATTCAAATATAATCCACTTCGAGGGGGAAATATCCAATAATCAAAATAAATGAAGAATTGAATTTAATAATGAAACTTATAATGATTATGGAGAACCATGCTCAACCATATATATACCCATATTGGGGAAGAGTCACACCCATAATTGGGAGGGGTTGCACCCATTCATTATAATGATGTCAGTCTAACTAAATAGTAATAATTAATAAATGAAAGATAAAAGTTATGCTCTCCATTCCATAACCTTGGTACTCATAATGTTAGATGTGTAATGTACCCTTCCCCTTCATAAAAACATTGACCTCAATGCTTAGCAACTCAGGGTGTTGTTGTATGAATTGTTTATCCTTCCATGTTCCATCTTCAGTGGGTAGATTCTTCCATTTGATGAGAAATTCTGAAATGGCTTGGTTACATAATTTTTTTAATCATGTCTTTATAATAGCCTCAGGTACCATAATGAACTTCCCTTCTTCATCTAACTCAGGGAACTCGAACTGGACTAGAAGCTTGGAACCAATTACTTTCTTCAAGCATGGAACATAAAAGATAAGATAAATTTTGGAAGAATTTAGAAGTTCTATCTTATAATCGACACTTTCGATCCCATGCAGAACCTTATAGAGCCCATAAAATTTTGGTGCAAACTTGATGTTCTTATATTTTTTAAGTGACTATTGTTTATAGGGTTACAAGTGAAGGAGCACCCAATCTCCTTTCACAAAATGTCTCTCAATGCGGTGTTGATTGGCTTGTTGTTACATCATATTTTCAGCCACAACCAAATTCTCCTTAAGGACTTGAAGCACTTCCTGCTAGTATTGAAGATGATCCTTTACCCCATGGGCTTTGGAATGACCCTACAAATAAGATGTAGTAGAAGGTGGGGGGGATAGACATAGAGAGCCTCATATGGTGTCATCTGTGTTGCTGTGTGAAATGATATGTTATACCACCATTTCCCCTGTGAAAGCCACTTAGACCATTGTGCTTGTGTTTCTAATGCAAAACAACATAGGTATCTTTCAAGACATTTATTCACAATTTAAGTTTGGCCATCTGATTGTGGATGATAAGATGAACTATGGGAATGTTTTATGCCCCACAAAGAAAATAGTTCAGTCCAAAATATGCTAATGAAGATAGTATCATGATCACTCATAATGATTTTGGGAATGCCATGGAGTTTTTGTACCTTTTCTATGAATACTTCCACCATGGTACTAGTTTGAAATGGATGAGAAAGCCCCCCAAAATGTACATACTTGGTGAGTCGATCCATAGCCACTAATATCATGTCCATGTTGTTCAATTTAGGTAGGCCTGTAATGAAGTCCATTGATATTTATCCCCAATGTTGTGCTGGAATGGCTAATGGTTGTAAGAGACCTTGGGTCTTAATCATTTCTCCTTTATTTTGTTGGCATATCAAACATTATACCACAAATATATGTACATCCCCCTCAAGGCATTCCCAAACAAAATCCATCTTTATATGTTGATAAGTCTTTAAGAACCTAGAATGTCTTCCAATGGGTGAGTTATGCATTTGACACAAGATACTAGTTTTCAATTCTGAGTCTGTCTTTGTACCATAAGGAGTTTCCTTTCCAAACATACTTATCTATAGAAGATGGGTTCTCTTGCAATTATTATATGAGTTTCCTGGTTGGAGTTTCTTGTTGCCACTCTACTCGTGGTGCTTCTACCCATTCAGGTTGTAATAAATAAATAACATAAAGTTTTGCTTCCTTCAATTTCTATCAAGAAAGTGTATCAGCTACAATATTATCCTTTCCTTTTTTGTAAATAATTTCAAATTCATATCTTAGCATCTTTGTGACCCATTTTTATTACTCCTTTGAAACCAATCATTCCTCTAAAAAATTTTAGACTCATAATATGTCTTAACTTTGAAATGCCTTTCCATGAGATATTGGTACCACTATTTGACTGCGTGAATGCTTGCTAACATTTCTTTCTCATATGTGGGCATTAGCAAGTTCTATCCTTTTAATTGTCGACTCTCAATTGTTAAGGGATGCCCTTCTTGCATTAATACTACCGCAATGCCATGGATAGAAACATCACTTTCTACCACAAATGTCTTAGATAAGTTTGGGGTAGCCAGCATAGGCATGGAAATAAGAGCTTCTTTCAATTGTCAGAATGCTTGGGTGGCTAAGTTTGACCATGAAAATAAATCCTTATTCAAAAATGTTGTTAAGGGTGCTATTATGCGAGCATAATTATGATCAGATATTTTTTAGTAGCACGTTAGATCCAAGAATCCACTTAAACCTTTGATATTTTTAGGTTTTGGCCAATCTTTGACAAATACAATCTTCTTAGGGTCCACTTTAGCATCTTCATGTGACACCACATGTCCTAAGTACTCCACTTCCTTCACCCCAAAGACACATTTAAATTTATTTGCATAAGATTGATGGAATTTCAATACCTTTAATATCTTTTCTACATGTTGAAAATGTTCTTCCGATGTTTTATCGTAGATTAATATGTCATCGAAGAACACCAATACAAATTTATGAAGAAATGGGTGGATAATTGAATTCATGAGGCTCTGAAAGGAGATAGAGCATTAGTGAGACCAAATGGCATAACTAAGAATTCATAGTGACCACTCATGTGTCCTGAATGCAGTCTTATGTACATCCTCCCTCTTTACCCAAATTTGATGATACCTTGAATGCAAATCTAACTTAGTAAATAAAATGACAACATTCAATTCCTTATATCGAAGGGACTATACATAAGTTGGCAAGGATCCTTAGGAGAAGGAACATTAAGGTTTATTTCTCTCCTAATTCAATCATGAAAATGATGGATAAAGCTAAATATCAAACCAACCCTATTTGTCATAAAGGGATCTATTATATTCTATGTAGTTGTGGTAAGGTCTACATTGGTGAAACATGTCATTCCTTTCAAGTTAGGATCAAAGAGCATTGTGCTAATCTTTCTCACAACCAGATCCAAAAATATGCCTTAGCATAACATTCTTATACCTCGGGTCATCACATTTGCATTGATAAAGTTGGAATTATCACAAGAGATGATCATTTTTTGAGTAGAAAGGTCTGTGAAGCAATCAAAATTGAGAAGAACCCGAATAATTTAAATTGAGATGGCGGTTGGGTTCATAGTGATAGATAGAAACCTGTTATTCAGATGTTTAAGAATCAAAATTAAAAAAATATTAATAATTATTGTTTTTTGCTAAGCTGATCCAGCCTAAATATTGGTGAATGATGGATATTTATGTTATTTTTGCTGGTGTTTACTTGCATGGATCTCACCGATCTCTTCCTCCTGACGATGGGTCTTGTTGAAGACTTGAAACGTTGAGAGTAATAATTTTTGTTTTAACATAGTCTCTTGGTTTAAAAAAAAATATTTTTCTATGTATACCATGAATAATTTAACATTCAATTCACCCAATAATTCATCAATGACAGGAATAGGAAACTTATCTTTCAAATTGATCTTATTGATTTCCCTGTAATCTGGGCACATTCTCCATGACCCATCCTTTTCTTAAATCATAACCACTGGAGATGAATAAGCACTTTTACTGGGATGAACAATACCTGAGTCTAGCATTTCTTTCACTAATTTTTCAATTTTTGACTTTTGTTCATAAGGGTAGAGATAAGGTATAATGTTAGGAGGGATACTTCATAGACTAAATTCAATTACATGATCATGGTCTCTGACTAGAGGTAGGTCCTTTGGTTCCTGAAAGACTTTTTGATGTTGTTGAATAATAATTTGAATATTTGGTGGGTCCTGATTTTCTACATCATTGACTTCCAAGAAATGTAGCTGTGCCACTATGCCATAAGATCCTTTCTTAAACAATTTATCCATCCTATGAGAGATAATAATTTGGATTGGTGGGGATTTCATCCCATCAAGTGTGTACTTTTTTCTATTTATATTGAAAATCATGAATAAGTCTTGAAAATTGAAAGAAAATATTCCCAGTTGTTTAAGGCATTGCACTCCCAAAACTACATCTACTCTGCCAATCAGTATGGCAAACATTTTTGAATCTCGTTGACACTCGCCCATTGAGAGCTTGATATGATGGCATTTTACCCCCACAAGAGAGTTCTTTCACATTGACAATCATGACTTGAAAATTGGAGACTAGATAAACAAATCAATTGAGCTCATTAGCTAATTTTTTGTCAATGAAGTTATAGGTACTCCCTATATCGACTAAAATTGTCACTTTCTTATTCTTAATATAACCCACCACTTTGAGTGTTTGTGGTGGGCTTATCCCATTTAATGCATGTAGAGAGATAATAGGGTTTTATTCCTTCTCAAAATTTGCATGCACATGTTCTATTTTTGGTTGCTCTGTAGCTAATTATTCTTCCACCAAAACCTCATTCTCAATAATCATTAGTCTTTTCTCACCCTTGACACACTTATGTCCTCTAGACCACTTACTGTCACAATGCTAACATATGCCTTTTTTTCTTTTTTTTGCCTTGTGTTGAAGAGAGAGCTTGGTAATTTTCCTTGGGTTAAAAGAGTTGACCATATTTATATCAACAATATTAGTCGCATTTTATCTTGCCATCTCGAAGTTTGACTTTGCGTGAATCTCTTGGTAGTAGAGATTCGTTACTTAATGTGTAGTGCTTGTTGAATTGATTTCCTAACTGTACACAATTTTTTCAAACAAACATCATGCTTAATTCATTTATTTAGTCCATTGATGTAAAATTTTGGTCTTTGATAAGGTGTTGCTTTGGGAGTTTGGATTGCCAATCTCATATGCTCTGCATCATATTCCACTATAGATCCTGTTTAATTCAAAATTGTTAGTTGGGTGAAATAAATTCCCTTCCATGGCTAGTCATAGTGGGTTTCTAAGTCCTTAGTAAATTCATCTCAACTAAGCACTTTCTCTTTTTTGTCACTCATCATCCATTGGTACCATTGTTAAGGTTCATATTCTAGTTGTAGTGAGGCTATGTCAACATTTGCATTCTCTATTATATTGTGAAGCTTAAAATATTGTTCCATGAGACTTATCTAGGAGGTTACATCCATACCATCAAACTTTTGGATGTCCATATTTGGCAGGTGTAATTTTGGCCCTCAAAACTGTTTGTTTTATTATGCCTTCTAGGATGGCTTTAATATGTGTGAGTGACTGTAAGATGCGGATTAATTAGGGACTTAAATTTAAACATTTCCAAACCCTCATTCAAATATGTTGCAAATGGGGTGAACAAATTATCCTTGATAAAAGTGACCATTGTTTTAAATCCCTCAGGTTTTTTTAAAATAAAATAACTTTGATAATTTGATAGAGAAGAAGATGCATGGATGTCCCATAAAATTCCCTCAGTCCAATAATCTTATATATAAATAAAATAACATTTAAACATGTTTTTATTAAATAGTTTTTTTGCCTTTAAACATAAAGTAATGAAAAAAAATTGATTGATAGATGTTAAACTAATTAATTAAGTTTGGAGGTAACACTGCATAAAAACAAGTTCATAGAAACTACGGTTCAAAGTATTTGATTTAGCATATTTTCACACCTAAATATTTAGCAATAGTTCCCAATATTATACCAAAAACAACATAGAAATAGAATTAGAAAATTACTAGTATCTCTCCATAAACTACAGGTCCAAAACTTTAGATTGTTTTTCAATTTGCATGATCTTAGTCCCCATTCTCTTACATACATATCAAAAATATTTACTTAATTCATTTTTATATTTTGAAGTTATGTGATGTCATCATGGCCAATAACAAGGTTGTAGAGAACATATAATTTATTTTTATATGTTAGTTTGAATATTTCTCCTACAACTTGTAAGGATATACCTTAGGATGCAACCACCTAACACATATACTATATGATCCTTCATTTAAATTATCAACCTAAGGGTGCATAACCTTACAACGAGTTTGCAATGTATGTGAAACACTAAAGTATGAGACATATTAGGAGGCTAACACAATCTTTCTAGAAAGTAAGCACACTTACAGGATGTAAATGATAAGAAAGTAAATTGCATGAAATAAATCTAAAACTATCTTAGAAGCTTCCCACACTTTGCTGAATTGAATTTGCAGAATTAGAAATGCTTATACAAGAAATCAAACATGAATGTAAATAACATATGTTGTAACTACTTTGTAGAAAGTGAAAGATCCATACATATAATGCATAATGAAATTAAACTAACAGATGATATTTTTATCACAATTTCTCTGTTAGGATATTTGTTTATAATAACAGAAGAAACATTCAAATATAATCGACTTTGAAGGGGAAACCTCTAATAATCAGAATAAATGAGGAAATGAATTCAATAATGAAACTTATGATGATTATAAAGATCGATGCTCAAATGTATATACACCCATAATTGGGAGGAGTCACACCCACAATTGGGAGGGGTCACACCCATTCATTCCAATTATGTCAGTCTAACTAAATATTAAGAATTAGTAAATGAAAGATGAAGGTTATGCTCTCCATTACATAACCTCATTACTCATAATGTTAGGGATATAACATGACCTTCCCCTTAATAAAATCATTGCCCTCAATGCATAGCAACTCATGATGTTGTTGCATGAATTGTTCATCCTCCCATGTTGCATCTTCAGTGGGCAGATTCTTCCATTCAATGAGAAATTCATAAATGACTTGGTTATATAATTTATTATATCATGTTTTTATAATAGCCTCAATTACCATAATGAAATTCCCTTCTTCATCTAAATCATGAAACTCAGACTAGATGAGAAGCTTGGAACCAATTACTTTCTTCAAGCATGAAACATGAAAGATATGATGAATTTTGGAAGAAGGTGGGAGTTCTAACTTATAAGAGACACTTTCAATCCTATGTAGAACCTTATATGGCCCATTAAATTTTGATGTGAGATTGATTTTATTATATTTTTTAAGTGTTCATTGTTTATAGGGTTGCAAGTGAAGGAACACCCAATCTCCTTCTATAAAATGCCTCTCACTGTAGTGTTGATCGGCTTGTTGTTTCATCCTATTTTGAGCCACAACCAAATTCTCCTTAAGGACTTGAAACAATTCCTATTAGTATTGAAGATGATCTTCGACCCCACAATATTTGGAATGACCCTCAAAATAAATGTAGTAGAAGGTGAGGGGTAGCCGTAGAGAGCCTCAAATGGTGTCATCTTTGTCACTGTGGGAAATGATGTGTTATGCCACCATTCCACCTAAGAAATCCAATTGGACCATTGTGATTGTGTTTCTAAATTAAAAAAAATAGTATCCTTTAAGACATTTATTTATAATTTCATATTGGCCATCTGATTGCAGATGATAAGATGAAGTTTGGGCAAGTTTTGTGCTCCACGTGGAAAATAGTTCAGTCCAAACTATGTTAGTGTAGATAGGATCATGATAAGTCACAATGATTTTGGGCATGTCATAGAGTTTTTATAACTTTTTTATGAATACTAATGCCATTGTACTAGCTTGAAATGGATGATAAGACCCACAAAAATGTGCATACTTGGTGAGTGAATCCATAACTGATAGGCCGAATCACGAACTATTAATTTATAATGTTTGGTGCAAGCCAACATTATCTTTCACAATTTAATTAAAAATGAGAAAACCATTACAAATATATAATTCAATGAATGGCTTATCATTTCATATTCAAGAAGTCCTTTCAGCTTCCTATGGGACTCTTTAGCTACACACTACAAGACAAAATTAAACTACAACTACTAATAGGAATTAAGAAATAGTATATATAAGAATAATACATCCCCCCTTAATCCATATGTGTGGTTGTTAGCCCAAGCATTCCTCTAAAATTTTCATTTTTTTATCATTTAAGAGCTTTCGTTAGGATGTCTATTGGTTGCTTTTCTATAGGACAATGTTGTAACTGATACTACCATCTTTCATATAGTGTTGAATCAGATAAAATTTAGTATTGATATGCTTGGTTCAGTTGTGAAAGATTGGATTATTTGTCATCTAGATTACATAAGTGTTGTCAATCATGAGAGGTATTAGTGAAACCTATTGTTCTTACAAATTTAAAATAACCCTTCTAAGCCACAAGATCTCTGTAGTTGACTCTGAAGCAACCATATATATTGCTTTTGCTGAAGAAATTAATGGTACTGATTGCTTCTTGGATTTACAACTAATAACTTTCATTCCCAAATTCATTAGAAAACTCGTGGTGGATTTTCTATCTTCCTAATCACTAGCATAGTCAAAATCTGAATACCCAACCATTTTTAAGTCTCTTGCCTTGGAGTATTTGAACCCAAAATTATGTGTTCCTTTGAGATATATAAGGACCCTTTTTGTTGCTACCCAATGACAATCCCTAGGTTGTTACATGAATCTTGAGAATACACTAACTACAAATGATATATCTGGTTGAGCCGTTGTCATATAAATCAAAATTCCAATGAGTTGTCTATATTTAGTGGTATCAAACAAATCTATTGAATCTTCATATGTCAATTTGAGATGCTATTCTATGGGCATGCTGAGAGGCTTACAATCTTCCATTCTGAACTTGCTCAAAATCTCACCATTGTACTTTTGCTAAGTGATGAAGAAATACTTTAGATTTTAAATTATTTAAATACCTAAATATTAATGAAGATAACCTAAATTAGTCATTTCAAAGATTTTCATCAACTTTAATTTGAACTTTACAATGTACCATTCATTGTTCCCTATGATGAGTAAATCATCAACATACACCACCACAAATACAATTATTTTGGCAAAAAGAGTTTCATCTTCAAACTTAAAATGTTTGAAATTCATGTTCATGAGGTGCTCAGCTAGTTTATCGTATGTGCTCAAGGGGCTTATTTCAAACCATACAATTATTTTTTTAATTTGCACACCTTGTGCTCTTGTATGTTTACTGCAAAACCTATGGTTTGTGTCATGTACACAATTTATTTGAGGCCACCATTTAGGAATGCAATTTTGACATCCATTGTGAGCTACCAAAGCCAACATGTTTCGAATGGTAGTCTATTTTGTTATAGGTGAAAATGTTTCATTGTAGTCAATTATTCATTTTTGAGCATACCCCTTTGCAACAAGCCTTGATTTGTGCTTGTCAAGTGAGCCATTAGCCTTGTATTTATTGCAATAGACCCACTTGTAGACAATTAGTTTGTAGCCATATGGAGGATCAACCAATTTATAAGTCTCATTTTTTACCAATGCATTATATTCATCTTTCATCACTTTTTTCAAGATTCAAGATTATCAGCGTATTTGAAAGATGTTGGTTCTGAATTGAATGCAACATTGAGTTATTCTTCTAGAGAATCATTCAAGGTGAGATTTTCAATCCTATCTTGAATTTATTCAAGGGACTTGTCTAATCATGATGTGGCTGCATGTGCACTTGTAGTGACTATTTTCCCAACTTTATTAGGTTTCACATATTTTAATGTTTGATTAACCCACTTAAGCATATATTTTTGTGTTTTAGGTAGTTCAAGTTCATCCTCTAAAGTTTTAATCTCATGTATATAAGAAAATAGAAAATTAATATATTACCAATTATGTGTCCCCCACTCATTGTTTGGAACACCCAAATCAATCGCTCTATAGACATCAAACTTTACATACTTATCAAGTTGACTCATTTGCAAACCGATATGCTCTTTGTCCTTTGTAGTCTCACAAAAAACAACTTCTATCGTGATAAGAAAATTCTCTTTCTCATTGAATAGCTTGTATGCTTTGGAAGATTCATAATATCTTAAGTGGATGCATTTTTGAATCTTGTGGTCCAACTTATTTCTCTTCTCCTTTGGAATGAATGTGTAATAAGTGGATCTAAAATTTTGAATATGTCAAATTGAAGGAAGATGACCACACCACATCTCATACGGAGTCTTGGATTCGAGACTTATTTATGGTGATATGTTGTAAATGTATATTGTTGTTTTAGCTGCTTTGAACCAAAATTATAAATTAACCCCTTTGTAGTATAACATATCACAAACCATATTCATCATAGTTCTATTCATCATTTCTACAACTCCATTTTATTGAAGAATGTAAAGAACTATGAGAAGGTGTTTGATCGTATTTTGATGAAGATAGGATTCAAACTTATGTAAAGTGTATTCACCACCATTGTTTGTCCTGAGTGTCTCAATGTAGGTTTGAGCTTCATTTTCAATCATGGTTTGAAACTTTTAGAAAGTCTCGAAGGCTTTTGATTTTTTTTTCAAAAAGTATATCCAAGTCATCCTATGGTAGTGATCAATGAACAACATGAAGTACTTATGACCACCAATGGAGAGGATTAGAAGAGAACATAGGTTTAAGTGAACCTATTACAATTTTATGTTAGCTTTCCAGTGTGACTTTGGGAATGATTCTATTGCATGTTTAGCTAAGATGAAGGATTCACACTTTTCATTTGATTTTGCAGGCAATGTAGGCATGCCAACAATATCATTATTTTTCAATACACGAATGTTTTTATAGTGAGTGTTCCCAAATATTGATTTCCAAAACATGTTTGGAGACATTCTTTCTTCCACGAGATGAGCATATTTCTTTGAATTTGATGGCTCACCCCTGAGTTTGAGTAGTTTCCCTTCCTCATATCTAGTCAAGATGACTGCATTACTACTTTTTCTCCTGATTGTGATATCACCATTATCCAACATAATGGAATGGCCTTGTTGCCTTATGAGAAATAGGGACAACAAGTTTTTTTTCAATCGAGGAAGGTAGATAAAATTTTGGAGTATGAAATATGGAAGCCCTAGACACTTGAGTCATATTATAACTCTTCCCTGTGGTTGCAGACTTGATCTATCTTTGAGTTCTACTAAACCATAACTTTATTCACTAAAATACTCAAAAAAGTCTTTATGGATATTCATATTTTAGAGTGGCACTAAATCAATAACCCAAGCATCAAAACATGAAGAACTGATTGAGACACTGCTTGCTTCATCATCTGTACTAGAAAACACACATTCACTAGTGAAATGGGAAAAGTTTGAATCTTTTGTTTTCTTTAATTTTTAATCTTTCTTATTATGGTATGATTCAATTTTCTCCCATGGAGTTCTACATTCATGAGTATTATGGATTCATTTTTTGTCACACCATTAGTAGTAGAGAATTTGTTTATCATTCTATTTTTTACCACATTGATTTTCATTTTTATCATCTTTTCCCTTGTACTTCTTATATTTATTATTTCCTTCATTTTTGGAAGAAGTGGCCTTGTTTGATGTTTTGAAAGAATTTGATTTGATATAACACACACTTTCTCCTATTGTGGACTTAGTTTTTCTTCCAAATGCCTTTTCTCTTTCTACCATCTTTTCAATTGATCAAATGTGCAAGTCTTCAACTAAGTGCTTGCTTGTAGAGAATACAAGTAGGTTGAATAGTTTAAAAAATATTTTATGAATGCAGTCATATATATGTCAATTTTGACATCTGTTCCATCTACGTAATGTTTGATGGTATGTATCTCTAAATCTAATCTCATCACACACCATCTTTCAACTCAAGGTTGGATAATTTCAATTGTAACTGCATGAATTCTAACTCAGAGTGGGAATCATATAGATTCTTAAATTTGTGAAATGTTTCCCATGGAGTATTTCACCCTTGAATATGATGAAACACATCTCTGTTGATTGAGGCCCTCATTAAGGTCAATGCTTTCTGATTTTTTTGCTTCCATATCTAAATATCTTTTGCATTCTTTGTTAACTCTACTGGTTATTTTTCCCCATCATAAATATTAAATCATAGATAATTAAAGATGAGTGTATTCTCCCCTTGTTGAGACCATTATAACCAATTATCTTTGTCAGTCAATGTTGTGCTAATGATATATTCGATTGAATGCATGGTTTGACTTTTTAGTTTAACTCCAATTGGTTCCTCATCACTCCAAATTGGTCCCATTTTTTATATACCATCAAAACGATATACCAAGCCTCTTTATATACCCACCCTTCTTTTATACTAGTCAATACATGGAAGAAGCTAGCCCTTTTTATATACTCGTGTTGGTCCCCATTTCGTGCTAAGTAGTGGATCCATGCCAACTTGACAAACACCTAGGTATGAGGCAACTATGTGGATGGTCGCTATTTTTGTCTTCTAGCAGTGCCAATTGGATAGTAGCTAACAAATCCAACTAGCATCAGGAATTGGGTACACGAGACAATGACTGGCCATTTAAAGACAAGCATCTCATTTTGAATCATTCATAATTGGAAAGTGAGTGCACGAGACGATGACTACACATTAAAGACAAAGTGTAGTGGGGGCAAAAAAATGTGTACCTCTAGTGCCAGCTCAGTAGTCAGTGTGCCCCATTCCCCATGAATCTAAGATGCTCCAAAGCTTATAAAAAGAAGTCAAGTTCAGCTGAAGAGGGAGGCAAATTGGAGTAGTGAAGCTCTGGTGAATTATTGTCAGAAGATTATCTTCGGATTAGATTTTAGTTTGAGATGCATTTTGATGCTCCCCTTTGTAATGCCCAAGATTTCCTGTGAGTTTGGGCATTAGTAGTTTATGTTGAGCACTTGCTTAGGCTATATGGACTATGTATGTATTATTGTTTAACATATTAATGAAGATTGCTTTGTGTAAATAGTTAATGAACTAAATCTTAATGTCTTAGAATGTTTATTGGTTGCATACTAATTTTGTCGAATGTGTGTATTAAGTCCTCACAAGCTTCCAACTTGGTTTGTTCATGACAGACCTATGGATGAAAATGAGCCCCATGCCTAGAATAAGAATTATGCTAAGTGTGGTTAAGAGCCTGTACCTTGAATGATATCTGTGCCTAAGCGCAAGACCATGCCTAAGTCCCTTAACATGACACCCAATTGGCCCTCAAGTGCCTAAATGTCATTGAGCATATGAAACCTAAGAATTGCACCTATGAAATCCCAACCATCATTACACTAACCTATGCCCCTAAAGAATAGAGTTGTGCCATGACACAACTAGCCCAACATGGACCCTAATCCCTTCTTTGCTACACTTCAGGTGAGAACATAAGGCTTGCACCTTATGTATATTGATGTCAGCGTAGTCGAGTGATAAATGTTGAGTGTGTTGGGTGAATATTTTGTCGTCAACTAACTGAATACAAAATTTTTATATTAGTCACAACATAATGAGATAAATCTCTCCTCTCAGCAAGGGGAGACTCCCTATAAACTAAACCTATACTAAATACTAACTAGGGGTAGAATCACACCATTCATTTCTCTTTTTTCAGAAATGATGTTCACAAAATAGAGGAAAACTCCTATGTAATAACTGAATTTATTTCTCTTTATTCAAAAATGATGTTCATAAAATAATAGGAAAACTTTTTGGGTGATAACTGGATCCACAATAAACCCATGAAAGTACAAAGTCTTTTGTTGCTTCTCTTACTGATTAAGTACGTAGGACACTGTAGAATGATGTATAGCCCAAAGTCTCCACTGAAAACTACAACAGAGTATATGATCACAAAGCATAAAAGTAGTTCAAAGCCTTTCCAATATCCTTTGTGCTGAAACGCAAAACACACAAGCTAGAGACAATTATGGTAGCACAAAGTCTATACAATTAGCTTTAGGACATCTTTCAGATTATTTTCACTTGCTCTACTTATTTGATCAAATGAATAAAACTGTATTTAAGAAAAAGATGTAAGAATAATTTCTTACATAACATAAGTTATTTCAACACAAAGTTTGAAAGATCACTTGCTTTCTCATTCACCTGATAAAATATGATTAACAATCTAAGCTCAAAGTCTCAAAAATGCCTTTCAATTTGGGCAGAGTTTTGCTTCTAATAACTGAGAGATCTCTTTTATTCAAAATGAGAGATTACAATATATAGCATCCAAAGAAAGACTTTGGTGCTTGTTTTCACAAAATGGCCCATGCTGCATTGAATGCATTAGAAAGAGGAAGTTCTATGCAGGGGCCATGCTGGAGCAGGTTACCAGTCCTGACTTTGGCATTTAACTCATATCAAATGTATTCTCCAAAGTATGGGTTGTTTGATCCTCTGAAATTCAAGGCTGCTCCTCTTTATGATACTTGCACGACTGTCCACTCATCATGACTCAAATGAATAAAAATAGGCCATGCCATTGAATGCTAGTGCTCTCCGATATCCACCTGGTGGACTGTTCCACCCACTGGAATAACTATTTCATCGATGTTTCTGGATTATTTGTTTGATTCCCTCTTTCCTTGCTATATTTTGTCTCTTCTTGTTGATTCGAGCTCTTGGGGCTATCTTCTCACCTTCTACTGGCTTCTTCAGCTCCTTTCTCAGTGGATCACTGAGTTTGTCATTGAGTCTACATTATTTAAAAATCAATGATTATTCCATTATCTTGAATTTGATGTTTGCGGGGATGTCACTGGTCGCTTGAACCATTTTGAACCTTGAACCATCTTTTTAGAGTTCACCGATTCAATGGTTCAACGGTTTAATGGTTCAACGGTTTGACGGCTCAATATTTTATTTTTTGCAAAGAGTCACATTCACTCAGTATTTTTATGAATTCAATTTAATGTATCATTGAACCAACTATTTGAACCTTTCATTGGAACCTTCCACTCAAACCTTTTTGAATATTTGAACCATTTTGAACTTTTGAACCGTTTTGAAGCGGAGTTCAATGGTTTAACGGTTCGATGGCGTTCATTTCAAATCATTTAACCCCACCATTGAACCATATATCATTGAACCTCAGCGTTGAACCATCCTTATCAATTTTAGGAAATGCCTTCAAGTGTTTTGAATTGTTCCTTGTTCATTTTCTCGACTGAAAAACCCTTTGAAAATGAGAGATTTTCTTTTACCAAAAAGACTTGGGTAATTGGATAACTTGACTGCTCAGAACATTTTTGAGAAGGAAGGAAACCATTTTTTGGCCTGCAAGACCAAAATGGTTAATATGTTGACCACAAAAATGAGTGGCTAATTTTGGGGACAACAGCAGGCTCTAGTTGGGGAACTTCCATCAGTTGTACTTTGAAACAATCGAAGGGAGTAGAATTCAGACTCTAAGTGCCTTCATCCATGCCAATGGACCATGGAGTCAAGCTACCCAAAAAGAGAAAGATGCCAAAAAAATCAAATGAACAACACAAAACAAATAAAGACTATATAAATGTACAACTGGACTTATCTGATACTTCAAAGATTGAAGTGTTTTAGATGCTTCCCACTGCAAGGCAGTGAGAATGGCGTCCCATCTTGATATCTCATTAAGAAACTATTATCACCATTGAATTGATGGATGATGAATGGACCTCTCTACAAGGAATCAAATTTTTTATGCATTCCCTTTGGTTCTCTCCTCTTGTCCCATAACAAGACTTGATCTCCAATCTGAAACTCGCGAATATTTACTTTTTGGTCAAATTTTCTTTTCCCCTGATTTTGATGTTTAGCAATGTGGTCCACTACTATAGTTCGTTTCTTTTCTAATTCAATCAGACACATGATTCTTTTGTCAATAGAACTTTTAAAATTTGAATCTTCTACTGCCTTTGCCAACTTCAATGCTAGTAATTCCAAGGTAATGGGTATTTATGCATTTAGATCATATAGAAGTTGGAATGGGGACATACCTATTGCCCTCTTAAGCATAATCATGTCTGCCCATAAAGCATCAAAAAATGATTTATGCCAAGTCCTCTGATTGTCATCAACCAGTTTCTGATGATAGTAACCAGATTTTTATTACTCAATTCTACCTGGCCATTTTCTTGTGGATAATAGTTTGAAGAGTGGGAAAGAATAATTCCATGATTGTAGTAAAAGTTAGTAATCTCTTGAGAAGAGAAATATGAGGCAGTGTCTGCTATAATCTTGTTTGAAACTCCAAAATGAGAAACAATATTTTCCTTCAAAAAATTACACACCACTTCTGAAGTGGCATGCTTGACTGGAATGGCTTCCACCCACTTAGTAAAATAATCTATCACGGTGAGGATATAATTATGTCCAGCACTTGAGGACGGGTTCACAGTGCCAATAAAGTCAATACCCCATTGCTGAAAAGACTCTTTGATCACCACAGGCTTGAGGGGTAATGCAGCTAACTTGGATTTTCCAATGAACTGTTGACATAAATCACATCTACGTACCCAATTGTATGCATCTTGAAACAGAGCAAGCCAATAATATCTGGCTCATAAAATTTTATGAGAAGTCACAGGTGCAGAAAAATGTCCTCCACAAGCCAAGTTATGGAAGGAATCTAAAATTTTACTTTGCTACGCTTTATCCACACAGCAAAAAAATACCCCATCAAGGCTTCTTTTGTACAAACCATTATCCCACAAAACATAGTTAGCAGCTCTTAACTTAACATTTCTCTTTTCTTTGTAAGATAGATGTGTAGAACACTCACCATAAGTAAGAAAATGAGTGATATTAGAATACCACTCATTAGTAGTAGTAATAAAAAAAATTATTGTCATGCCATCAGTCACTACCTCTTCATGTCTTATTTCTTCTGATACATTTTCAAAAATTAATTGATAGATACCTCTTCCCTGCACCAGCTTAGTAGGCTTGATATCAAGATCAAACTCTAGAATTTTGGCAATCCAATTGCCCCTTTTGTACCAAACTCTTGCTGAGTTAAAATAGCCTTCACTATGGTATTAGGCACTAGAACAATAGTGTGTGAATTCAGGATATAGAACCAAAAATATTTTATCACCTTAACCACTGCATAAGCATGCTTCTCCATAATTGAATACTTAAATTCATGATCTTTGAGAGAGTAGCTCATAAATGATATGAGAAAATCCACACCTTTGTTCTACTGAACCAAAATAGCTGAAAGTGTGTGCTCAGAAGCATAAATGTATACCATGAAGTCTTTGGTATAATCCAGACAAACTAGAATTAGGGCATGAGCAATAGCCTTCTTGATATCTTTGAATGCTTTTGTGTCTTCTGCAGTACATTGAAAAATAACTTTATCCTTCATCATGTCGACAATGTGGCAAGTTTTTTTTGTAAATTCTAGGATGAACCTTCGTAGAAAATTCACCTTTTCAAAAAAAGAATGGACTGCAGACTTACTAGTAGGTAGAGTAAGATTTTGGATAGATCTGACTCTTTTTGAGTTGATTTTTATACCTTTTTAGGATACAATGTGGCTAAGAACTTTAACTTTTGTAACCCCAAAAACTAACTTCTTGGGATTAAGAGAAAGACCATTTTGCTGATAACATTCCAACTCTTATTGTAAATGATGTATATGATCAGGAGGATGCTTGGAGAAGATAGTTACGTCATCAAGATATACCACGATGAACTTCCCTAATTCATCTTTGAAGGTAAGGTCCATTACTCTCTGGAATGTGACGCTAATGTTGATCAAACTAAAAGGCATTCTGTAATATGAAAACGTGCCCCAAGGTGTAGTGAAAGCGATTTTGTGTTGATTTACTTTATCAACTTTTACTTGATTATGCCAAAAAAACCATCTAACATTGATAACATCTCTGAGTCAGTTATTGTTTGCAACACTTGATCCATGATAGGTAGAGGGTAGTTGTTCTTTAGAGAATACTGATTGAGATTCTTAAAATCCACACATATACAAATTTCTCTATTCTTTTTCCTTACAGGAACTATGTTGGCGATCCAAGTGGAATAGTGAATTGGAAAAATTATCCTAGCATTTAACATTTTTTGGATATCTGAGAGGAAAGTACTTGATATCTTGGGATTATATTACCCTTGCTTCTACTTATGAGGCAATGACCCAGTCTTGAGAGGAATTTCATACCAAATTTCTTTAGGCCTGAAGGATTTTAGGTCATCGTAGGAATATGCCAAAACATCAATGTAACGGTGAAAAAGAGTGACAAATTTAAGCTTTTTGTCAATAGTGTAACATTTCTCAGTGTTGACCATTTTGAGATTTTATTTGGTACTCAGATTTACTTGATCAAACTCTTTGGATGAACTTGAATCCATTGGTTGCTGCTTGATACACCTATCATGCTTATCAAATAGTTTCTCAAGAGAAACCAAACCTTTTGGGATTTTATTTCCTTTGAGTTGAAAAAACTCTTCGCTAGTTCATGAACTTGTTTCGAGAACTAATTCTCATGCTGGAGAGGTACTACCTTCAAAATAGAGCTCCTCAAAACCATCCATCTTTTCTAGAAAAGTGACAATTTGATTATCACCATTAAACACCTACCAATGGTTGACATTATCAGGTACATTTGGTCAAAAGACCAACTCAATAGTGTACTTGTCCCCTTTGAAATCTTTATGAGGAACCATGAGGGTTGCAGAGATAGCCAATGAATTTGCATGATCATTAAACTCTAGGCACCACAAAAATATTGAAAGCATCAAAACTTTCAATACAATCCCATACAAGATTGCGATAATGTCACAATCTTTTATTTTTGGTTTGATACAGTTTTCTTACCTAACAAACCACCAATTCAACATCTCCTCAGGCATGAAGAATCTTAACACCTATAGCATGAGTAGCTTTCAATTCGAGCAATAAAGATTCATACTCGACGGTGTTGTTGGTATTGTTGAACTACAACTTATATGAAAAAGGCAAAATATCTCTTTGTGGAGATATCAAAACAATTCTAGCTCTAAAATTGGTAGAAGAGCAGCTGCCATCAAATTCTAGAATCCAGACATCATTAGAATCTAATTTTCTTAAAGATTTCTCTTTGCTAGGGAGAGAAGATCCTTTTTCACCTAAACTTTGCTCAACCAATTCTTCTAATTTTTTGTCTGAATTATTTGAATTGTCACCCAATGAAATTTCATCTGATGAAATAGAAACATCTTCAGTGGACAGAAAGTAATTACCCATTCTTGAGGATTCAAATAAAATTTGAGTTTTAGGGTTTGACATTTGGGTGACAATATATTTTGACTCCTCAAGAAGCAACTTTTGCATGATGCCCTTAACAGGTATCCTTGCTTCAAACAGGTCTATATTCAACTCTCCACCTACATTCTTACACAAATTATATCTGAATAGAATGCCATAGAAAATTGAAACATCGGCCACTAAGACTGTCATCTTAATCCTCTTACCTAGAAAAGTCGCAAATGTAAATTGGGCATCTTTGATTTGACCTAAAAGTGGTACTTGCTTATTTTTTATGGAGAAACATCTCCCAAAAGTTTTAGTTAAGGTAATATCGAGAGAGTCTGCTACCTTGGCGGGCATAACATTTTCAGAGGCTCTAAAGTCTATTATATAGTTGCTCAACTTATGACTATTAATCAAAAGGAAAATATAGAAAGGTTCTATTTTCCCAGGGGCAGCATGAGGATTAATGACAAGATTATTTTGGGTGGCTTTGTTCTTTGAGGGATCATGAGTCACTTTTAAAAAATCTTATCCTGTAGGGACGGTTTTGCTTTTGATGCATTCAACCAACCTATCCAACTACTCAAGGTTGGCTTGTAAGTATTCAAAATCAGACATTTGGATCTTGGTCTTCCTAGTATGATCAATTATGTCAAATAACTAAAATGAACTAAAAATAGAGGAAGGAAGTCCATCATCCTAGGTTTTATTGGGTGTGGGATTGATCTGAGAAATGAAAGCAGAAGGTACAGGGTTGTTTGAAGTACTTACTTTCTTATTGATCACCGGGTCCTTTGATTAGAAAGACAGTGAAGTCCTCTATTTAGCAATTGAAATTACTGGCTGAGATTCTGCTCCTACATTTCCCTTATCAGCTTAATGAGTTGATTGGTTCTGGGACCTAGTAAAAATAATATATAATCCATCAAACACTTCTCCCTTTCTTCTAGCTTCATCTTGGTAATTCAAAAAACCAATGTTTGAGTCACCAGCTAATTTTTCTTCTCCTTATGCAAAGAGATTAGCATCATATTCTTGATCCAACTCAGGTTGGAAAGAGAAATCATATTCAGCTTCATGATAACCAACTGCTGAGTTAGCTGGTGCTGCTTCAATGGCAAGCTTCCCCTATGTGGGAGGAAGGCAATTGGGTTGCCCTTGATTCCTAGCAGCATTGCTTTAATATGAATGGTTAGGGAATGTCTTCCTTGGTATATCCCGATAAGAATGAGGAGCAAACATTCTTTGGGCCATTTGCCTTCTCAAAGCTAATAACTCATTTGCTAACTTTTGTACCATAGGATCAGTGGTGTTTGTAGAAGAATTTTCAACAGTTGAAAAAAATTTATTTCTGTTAAGATCTCTTCTTATCTTACTTGTAAGGGTAAGATCATCTTCGACCTCGGTAGCCAAAATCTAAGCTGTAGAAAGATCTATATGGCTAGTCCACCTCAATAGAAAACTCACTTTGAGAAGTTGAGAATTGATGAAGAAGCACTTAAGATTTTTTGGTATTGGCTGAGCAATTATAGGAATCTTATTCCCCAGCTTATCGAATTTAGCAATGAAGTCTTGCATAGGCTCATGAGGCTCCTTATTAATTTACGTAATCTGAGCCAACAAGGCATGTGCATCTTCTGCGAGTTTGAACCTAGCCTCAAACTTGGCCTTGAGAGTGTTCCAGTCAGTTATAGTCTGAGTTTGAAGATGATAAAACCAATTTACGGTAGTGCCTTGCAATATTTTTACAAACAATCTTACCACTATATCTTTATATTCAATGCCTATTACACTAAAAGCTATGCAGAAAGCTGTAATATGCTCATCAAGATGAACTTTCCCATCACCATAAAACTTGAGAAAATTCTTTCTTGAACTATGAGGTAGTTCATGTAAAGGTGGGGTTAGATTTAGGGGGTCAAAGGTGTTACCCCAAGGGCCTTGGGATGCCATGATATGACTATTGAAAGGAGGGATAACAAACCTTTGTGGAGTATGTATAGACAAAGCTCTGATAGCAGAGGAAAGAGAAGCTTCATAAGGTATTAGAGACCTGACGTTGGTAGGAGAAAAACCTCTGGTTTATTAGAGGTGAGCTCATGGAGGAGAAAGATCAAAATAATTTTGCTGCACAAACTCAAATACAAGATCAACAATACCTTGAGCTCTCTGGCTTCACGTATACCATGGATCTGCTAGAGTGTAGAATGGAAAAAAATAGAACTACTTCAACTTGAAGCGTGAGGCTTCAACTTGCACGTTCTTCCCCAATGGAGTCACCAAAAAGTTGTTGGGTGAATATTTTGTCGTCAACTAACTGAAGACAAAATTATTATATCAGTCATGACATAATGAGATAAATTTATCCTCTCAGTAAGGGGAGGCTCCCTATAAACTATTATAAACTAAAACTATACTAAATACTAACTGGGGGGTAGAATCACACCATCTATTTCTCTTTTTTTATTGATAACTGGATCCACAAGAAACCCACGAAAGCACAAATTCTTTCGTTGCTTCTCTTACTGATTAAGTACATAGGAAACTATAGAATGAAGTATAGCCCAAAGTCTCCACCGCAAAATACAATAGAGTATATGATCACAAAGGATAAAATTAGTTCAAATCCTTTCCAATATCCTTTGTGCTGAAACACAAAACACACAAGCTAAAGATAATTATGGTAGCACAAAGTCTCTACAGTCAGATTCAGGTCATCTTCTAGATTATTTTCACTTGCTCTGCTTATTTGATCAAATGGATAAGACTGTATTTAGGAAAAAGACATAAAAATAATTTCCTACATAACACATGTTATTTCAACACAAAGTTTGAAAGTTCACTTGTTTTCTCATTCACCTGATAAAATATGATTAACAATCTGAGCTCAAAGTCTCAAAAATGCCTTTCAATTTGGGCAGAGTTTTTTTTCTAATAATTGAGAGATCTCCTTCATTCAAAATGAGAGATTACAATATATAGCATCCAAAGAAAGACTTTGGCACTTGTTTTTACAAAATGGCCCATGCTGCATTGAATGCATTAGAAAGAGGAAGTTTTGCGCAGGGGCCATGCTGGAGCAGGTTACCAGTTTTGACTTTGGCGTTTAACTCATATCAAATTTTTTCTCCAAATCATGGGTTCCCTAATCCTCTGAAAGGCAAGGCTGCTCCTCTTTATGATACTTACATGACTGTCCACTCATCTTTACTTAAATGAAAAAAATAGGCCGCGCCATTGAATGCTTGCACTCTCTGATATCCACCTAGTGGATTGTTCTACCCACTGGAATAACTCTTCTGTTGATGCTTATGGATTCTCTATTTGATTCCCTCTTTCCTTGCTATATTTTGTCTCTTCCTACTAATTCAAGCTCTTGGGGCTATCTTCTCACCTTCTGCTGGCTTCTTCGGCTCCTTTCTCAGCGGATCATTGAGTTTTTCCTCGGGTCTGCATTATTTGAAAATCAACAGTTATTCCATTATCCTAAATTTGATGTCCATGGGGACATCATTGGTCACTTGAACCAGTTTGAACCTTGAAATGTCTTTTTAGAGTTCACCGGTTCAATGGTTTAACGGTTTGGCAGCTCAATATTTTATTTTTTGCAAAGAGTCACGTTCATTCAGTCTTCTTATGAATTTAATTCAATGTATCATTGAATCAACTATTTGAACCTTTCACTGGAACCTTCCTCTCGAACCTTTTTGAACCTTTGAACCATTTTGAAGCGAAGTTCAATGGTTCAACGGTTCAATGGTTCAACGGTGTTCATTTCAAATCTTTGAACCCCACCATTGAACCATATATCATTGAACCTTGGCGTCGAACGTTATCAATTTTAGGAAATGCCTTCAAGTGTTTTGAATTTTTCCTTTTTCATTTTCCTGACTGAAAAACCCTTTGAAAATGAGATATTTCCTTTTGCCGAAAAGACTTGGGTAATTGGATAACTTGACTGCTTAGAACATTTTTGAGAAGGATACCATTTTTTGGCCTGCAAGACCAAAATGGTTAACATGTTGACTATAAAAATGAGTGGCCGATTTTGGGGACAACAGAGTGCCATAGGAATCATCATGGTTTTTACCCCCTATAACAATCCTAAGTCTGACCTAGAGATCTAGGTAGGTGCATGACTAGGCCAATGACCAAAAAATCTACTTTTCTACAACACTTTGGTTCTATTGCCAAGACTTGTTAAATTTTGTTATTGCAATGGTGCACCAGGACAATGCTCTGACTCTCCCTCAAGAACATCGAGCACAAAATGGAACAAGTGGAAGATAACTTTGCATTGAGGCATCTAACTTGTAAAGGGAAGAACCCAAGGAAGTGGGTCCAGAACCACTTTTATGATGCCCTATATGAGGTGTTCTTTTACAAACTACCAGAGTAAGTGTACCACTGGTTGGTTGCTTATGTAACCCATAGAAACTAAAGCTATGGACAATACCATGAATGGATAGAAGAGAGCATAGGGAATCTCAAGAACTTAGATGCCACCTAGACTAGAGTTGCAGATAGATGGTGGCAAGGGGCACTGAACAACTATATGCTTGAGTTTGTGGTCTTGACATACTCCTACGCTGAAGAAGTAGAGTACCAGTTATTATGTGAACCTAGAGGCACATTTGTGAAAGAAATCAACACCAAAATTAAGAAGTTGATGGTGGATTACAACTTTGAAATAGTGAGGATGGAAGGCTAAAGTCTTCTTGCATATAAGCAATGCAACGGTGTAGAAGGGGATGTGTAGGTGAGGCAAAATGGAAGGATATGAGTAAATTGACAATTGAAAGCCCAGATGATAGACTTATAATAAGAAGAGGCACAAACTGATAGAATATGTAGAACTTGGAAGTGCCGAGAGGAACCGTAACGAGTGAGAAGGGCATAGGGAAGGATCTCTTAAAAGGCATCTGTGCTTAAAGGAAGAAGCCCTTAAAGCCTTGGAATAAACTCCACCATTGATGGGTGAATGCTTGGGGTCCCCTCAAAACTTGACCATTGGAGATGCGTTAGATGCACCTACCCCCTTTAAACCTATGGTACAATCTCATGCATTGAATTCTCTAAAGGAAAATAGAAGATTAACAATTGACCTCATTGTCAATGTAGACTTCAATCATTTTGCAAGTTTGGGCCAAAAATTTATGATTGAACAAGTTATCCCATAAGAAGAGGTAAGTGAAGATACCTATATAATTTGAGGTGCTAGCCTAACTAGATAGAACATAAGCACAAGTACCCTAGTTCAACTAATGTCAATAGTGTAGCCTAGGCAATAGCCCATAAGAAGTGGCTCTGCACCACTAGTGGGTAGTATGGTGTCATCATATTTTGTAGTGCTAGCGATAACCACCAGACCAACACCTAGCCTTGTAGTTGGAGGCCTTGGATGACCAATGCTAGGACAAACACTAGGAGGACAAGTGCCTAAGTCACTAGCTACTCCCCAGCCCTAGATTTATTATGAGATGGCTATGTGCTTGCCAGAGTATCAAGGCATGGAAAACATCGTAGAACATATACTAAAGTGTGAGTTACAATGGCATGCTTAGGGAATAACTTAATCTGAGCACAAAGTAACCCAGTTTGCAAAAATATTGCTTAATCACACCCATACTTGGTATAGGAAGTTTGATCCTAACCAAGCAACGGTTGATTATGACAACCTAAAGGGAGCCTTTCTAAAGGAGTTTGATATACTTGAGTTTGAGCAATAGAGCATTGTTACATTCAAGGATATCAACCAGGGAGTATCAAAAAGCATGCACTTGTATGATGCTAAATTCAAGATGCTCCTCTCCAATCCCCCTTATGACATTCACCCCTTTCAACATGCATAATGGTTCATGGGAGGATTGCTAGTGTCGTTTAGAAGGGCGCTACCCATGAAAACATTCACAAACCCTTGGGAAACACTTGAAGCTGCACTTAGGGTCGAGGTGGTTAGGAACATAGATACATGTATTAACCCATTCATGGAGGCAAAAATTGCGTCCATGGCCTCCCAACTATAGAAGTTGACCACTAGTTCATCACAAGATGCTCGAAGTGGGTTATGGTGCACTGAGTGTGAGATGGAGGGGCATAATAGAAATAACTACCCTCAGAAGAACATGAGCACCCTAATTCTTAGCTGTGAAGTTTGTCATTAGGCACATGATCTTCAAAACTTCCCCTTACTATAATGTGCCAGTTAGGTCAACACAACCATCTACTACAAGTTATGCAACACCTACACTCACAACACAACTAACTACCAAGTCATTGATGAAATGTGCTAGAACATGGAGAGAGGTGCGTGATAGGCAAATATGATATTAAAAGGGCAAGAAAACCAAGGACATGAGGGTTATGGCCAACATTATGTTGGCTATGGGAACCAAAGAGGTGCTAGAGGGCAAGGTGGAGGATGCAGTGGAGGAATATTCCCATCATGATCATGCTACAAGTATGGGTAAACTGAGTACTATCAGTGTGATTACCCAACACATCCAATGTGTGGGTACTATCAAGGATTGGTTGTAGTTAAAAAGTGCCCTAACTTGTATAAAAAGCTAACCCAAGGTAAAATGGGCACCGACAAAGGTGTAGGGATGATCAAACATGAGCTTAAGGTTACAAAATAGGTTCCAAAGGTGTAACTAGCATGCATAGAGCCAATCAAGGTGTAGGAAACCACACATAGTGGGTTCACCACTTAGCCAACAATTATGCCAACACAAGATCTGCACCTGGAATATGGTGAATCAAGTTGCACTGAGCACATAGTGTGACCTAAATCAAAAGCTGTGCCCTACCCTAACCCAACACATCAAAAGGACATCCTATAATAATCCATGAGTGTAATACAAAATTTGCAAGGATAACACTAGTTGGCTAGAGATCTTGAAGCACAGGCTACCACCTCATGTAGAAAGCAAGATAGCTTGGGGGATGAAGTACATGAGATGAAAAGATACTGTACCTATTGTAAATGGATGGGATGCTTCCTTTGTTGAAAAATTTGCTCTTAGAGCATGAAAGAAAGAATCAAAATGAAGTTATTGAGCCCCACGTGATTGAAGTTGTTATGCTACATATGGAGCAAGTGTGTGAAATAAGACATACTCAAAATGTAAAGTATGACCAAGAGTTGCTAGTGAATGCCACCATCGATGGTTGGTCCATTTGTAAGGTGCTGATCGACAGTGACATAGAGGTCAATATCTTGACCAAGAACACATGGGAGAAGATGGGTAGGCCAACCCTAAGATCTTCTCCCTATGTAATCTTTATGGCCAACAAGACCCAAGCATAACCGATCAAAATTTTGTAGGGCACCATTGTAGATATCATGGACACTAAATTTCATGCCGATTTTGAGGTTATTGAGTTAGTAGAATAGGATAACTACCCCACACTTCTAGTAAGGGCTTGGTGTTATGCCAACAATGCATATATGTGCTTCAAGAAGTGATACATGAACTTTGATAATGGTAAAGAAAGGGTAGAGATTCCCCTTTCAAGTGACCAAGGAAACCATTATGTGGAGAGCATTGATCTAGAGGATGAGATCAACCACATTTATAACATCACAATGCAAGGCATCAAGAATATCCATCCTTCTGATCAGGGAGTGATTTTTTTGGAGATGATTAGTCAACATTGGAGACCATCAATGTTGCTTACGATCGATGGGTTTAAGAGGCATATGAGACCACTAGTTGTAGATGCCACTTGGTGTGGGCAAAGGCACTTAAGCTCATGAATATTGGCTGGGTCAAAATTGATCACTCTCTGAAATGATGGGTCCCGTGTCAGGGGAAAAAAAGAGAGGATACTCTGCTAAGCAAAGGCAATATTGTGGTGTTCCCATAATTTGAGGGGAGAAACCCAGTGGAAAGGTATGTCAATGACCTCAAATCATGCATCCCTAAGGAGATAGACATAATGGGCACACTTGCATACACCTTAAGGAGCACTACCACGTGCTGCTGGGCAGTGCAAAGGTATAACTTACCAACTTGGCTCGAAGTAAAGGTGATCATGTGCACTAGGTTTGGGAGGAGTAAAAAAAACTTGGATATCATGGCGTACTCTAACGACTTTGACCTTATGGCATATGTGCACATATGTGAAGAGACATAGACTGAATGTGGCGTGATTGCCCTAAAGAAATTATGGGTGCATGTATTTTATAGGACTCTAAAGACATTGGCATGGGCATGGTACATGGTCAATGAGACATGCCAAAAGATAAACAATTTGGAGGTTCTTAATGAGAAGTTTGTGCATACCTTCTCCTTTTCCTCATAAAACTTGGAACTAGTCGAGCCATTGCAAGTGATTCAAAGGGCAGTATTCAAGGACACCACAATCTTTGAGGAGTGCTTGAAAGACATGTTCAAAATAAAGGGGTTGGCACTCCTGACCTTTTGTGAGAAAAAAATGATCAACAATGAATTTAGCGAGGAGGATGATGAAACTTGGAAAGAACACTACTGGAAAATGCTGACCACTAGAAGAAAGCTTGTGTACCAAGTAGATGCTAGCACTCCTGATGAAGAAGACCTCACTCATCTTCATGTTGAGATAATAAAGGGAACCTGAAAAGTTGAGAATTCTCACTAGGAGAGGAATACGTCATACTATACACCACTCAAGACTATCAAAGTGGATATCAACGTAGAAGTAGCGCCAAAAATGGCTACTCTAGGCAACTATTGGTCTAACGTAGAGTTGGTGTGAATCATAGACTTTGTGAAGGAATTATAAGATTTGTTCCATAAGAATTATCAAGATATGAATGGCATCCACCCATGCCTAATAAATATGAGCATAAATATAATTAAGGATGTAAAACTAGTCAAAAAGTGCCCCTACTAGATGAATACCAACCTCTGTGCCAAGGTGAAAACATAGATTGACACTATGGTGGCTGCAAGGGTCATTTATCTTGTACAAGAGTTTGAGTGGGTGAGCCTAATGGTAATAAGCATCAAGAAGGTTAGGTGCATTCAAATTTACATCTATTATAAAATGTTTAATGCCACTTACATCAATGGCCCCTTCCCAACTCTGTTCACTAACGAATTCCTGAAAGGTGTCGTAGGTTGTGAAATCTATAGCTTCACTGATGGGTTCTCTGGCTACCACCAAGTCCAAATTGAGGAGGAGGATAAGCCTATTCAAACTTTACAACTGAATGGGGTTATTTTGATTATAAGATGATGCCCTTTGGATTCAAGAATACACCAGTCATGTTCTCTAGGGTGGTGATCATCACATTTAATGAATTCATCCACAGGGTACTCCAAGTCTATCTAGATGATTGGTGTGTATGGATTTGTCAAGGACCATTATGACAACTTGTGCCTAATGTTTGAGGGTGCAGTTAGCTTAAAATATCCCTAAACCTAAAAAAGTGCATCTTTGTAACAATGTTTAGAACCCTGCTTGGGCATACCATTGTAAGGATGGTTTTCTCATTGATCTAGTGAATATTGCCATCATCATTCAAATACAAACTCCTTCCACACAAAAATATGTTCACACATTTCTTGGCCACTGTGGATATTATAAATTTTTTATAAGGAGTTATGCAAAGATTGCGGCACCGCTAGAGGAGCTTTTGCACAAAGATGGACCATTATACTTGGGAGAGGCATAAGAGGATGCCTTTGAAACCCTAAATCTTAGATTAGATAGCATACCTATTTTACAATTCCCTGACTAGACAACACCTTTTCATGTGCATGTTGACGCTTCTGGCTTGGTGATTGGTGTAATCTTGGCATAGTCTGGCAAAGGCAAAATGGATCATCCCATCTCCTTCACTAATAAAAAGTTAACCTTAGTAGAGTAGAATTACACAACTATGGATTGTGAGGCACTTGCCATGGTTTATGCCTTAAAAAAATTTAGATAATATTTGTTGGTAACTCTGTTCATCTTTTTCACTGATTATGAGGCACTCAAGTACCTCATGAACAAGCTTGTTTTACATGAGCGCATATGTAGATGGATAGTTTTATTCCATGAGTTCCAGTTCTCTATTGTAGTTAAGCTTAGAAATCATAATTTAGGGCCAAACTATTTGTCCTACATCAATTTTGGCAATATAATGGTGCCTATTAAGGATGACATGCCAGATGCATAACTGCACAGAGTCTAGCACATCCTTGAGGATTTGGCAGAGATCATCACCTTTCTAACATTTGGGTTTGTGCCCTAGACTATGACAAATAAGGAAAATAAATAATTGGTAGTTTGTGTCATCCCCTTTCAACTCATCAACGAAGAATTGTATAAGCTAAGTAGAATGAAGTGTTGCACCAATGTGTCTTGGAGCATGAAATATACTCCATATTACAAGAGGCACATGAAGGCATAGCAGGAGGACATTGTGCTAGAGATGTAATGGCATAAAAAGTGATGTAGTCAGGCTTATGGTGGCCAAGCTTGTTCCAAGATGTAAAGAAATTCACTAAGTCATGTGATATATGTCATCACATAGGGAAGCCTAACCATCGAGATGAGATATCCCTCATCCCCATTCTTGCCTAGGCACCATTCAAGAAATGGGCTATTGATTTTTTTGGGTCGATAACCCTACAACATGATGCACATGTATAAGGTATATTTTGGTGGCCATAGATTATTTCACCAAGTGGGTCGAGGCCCCACCAAAAAATGATTACATAGTCACCACAACCATGTGCTTCATCTGGGAAAACTTAAAAAATAGATATGGGTGCTTAATCAGTTTGACTTGAGATAGGGGCATTCACTTCAATGAAATGGTGCAATCTTATTGGCTAAGTATATGGTGATGCACCATAAAATAACCCTGTATCATTTATAAGACAATGACATAAATAAAGCATTTAAAAAAATATTGGGAACATGCCTCACAAAATTATATGATGTTGGTCACAAGGATTGGGATGATCGAGTGTCGACAATGCTATGGACATATTGCATAACCTAAAAGAACCTGAACAAGGCTAAGCCATTTCAACTAGTGTTTGTCACTGAGGCAATCCAACCATGGATTTCTTGGTACCATCATTGTGTATTACATGCATTAGTCGGTTAGATGAGCTAGAGTCACTGAACATAAGGCTGGAGGACATGGAGCACCTAGATGAGATGCATACCCAAGAAAAGTAGAGTAAGAAGATAGAAAAGGTGTGCCAAAAGCTATGACATGACAAGTATATAAATAATAAGGTGCTAGTAAAAGGAGCATTTATTTTGATCTATGACTCCAAGTATTTAAAGCACCCAAGAAAAATATAGATAAGGTGGATGGGTCCTTATATCATCCACCACATATTGGAGATAGGTGCATGCAAGTTGTGCATGTTGACTAATGAAATGTTCCTAGGGTATTTAAATAGAAACATGTTGAAGCCATATCAATAATAGGGTAGCACTTTCACCATGAGAATATTGAATTCTTGGTAAATTTTTAGTTTGAGTTGAAATAATCAAAGTAACGTTTGGTGCAAGCCAAACAATTTTGTTTTTTTTTATTCACAATAATATAAAGAGCATAAAAGTGGTGATTTGAAATCCATCAAGACAATTTGCTGACATTTCACTCACACTTCCATCCAGGTGAGTCAAACACTTACACTTTCTAGTGCCTGAGGCTAGACACCTAAGTTCTAGGCAAGTGAGGATTGCCAACATCAGATAAAGAAACTGCACTAGACCACTTTGCATTGGATTCTAGATATAGGGTGATTTCAAGCCCCTAAATAGATGTTCATTTGGCCTTTAATCCATAAATCCAACCAGGTGATTCAAGCCCTTGTAGTTTATAAATCTCCTGAGGCTAGACGTATAAGTGGTGGGTATGTGAAACTCACTAGACTCAAGAATATAATGCATAAAATCCATGTGCACAAGAGGCAGATTTTAGGGCCTTTGGATGACTGAGGAATAACTACTCTAGTGCTTCTACGCATAATGTTAGTTAGGTGAGTTGAACCCACTTGATTTCTAATCACCTAGGGTCAGACACCTAAGTTTTTGGGCACAAAGAGGTTTCCAAACTTAAGTGAAATAAGATCCAAGTGAAGATGCACAACTTGATCATGCTTAAAAAAGACAATGAAGATGCACCATATGATTGTGCACAAGAGAACCAAAAAAAGAGGATAAAGTATTGAAGGACCAACGTAAGGGATTTGTATGGGGTAGGATAGGCCAAGGTAAGATGAAGCACAATAAATTGACCAAGATAGATAAGCACACTTGAAATAGAATCATGATAAAAAGAGGTGGAACCGAGGAGGCTAAATCATGTGCATGTGAGGTACTACACCCAAGTGACCATATTGAAGGTGAAGGTCATGCCAAGAGAATAAAACATAAAAAGAGAATCATCATAGATAGCTAACATCCACCTAGATTTGAGTAGGAAGTGACCATTTGAACCATAAGTCACTTCATTGAAATATTGTTAGTAACATTGAATGCAGTGACGATGGAGGTACAATGATCCAAAATAAATGAGTTTGTGGTGGAAAATTTTCATAGATTTCATGGAATTTTATGGGGTTCAATAAATCTAAATATTGCTATGCCATTAATGCACATGTATTAATGATGATAGATGGGAAAAGGGTATAAAATGTCACACTATCGATTGGTTTCTGTTACGAACTTTATGCAAACTTTAGATGTCGAGTAAACTAGAGTGAAACAATAAACCAGAGAGTTAAAGAAATATAAACCCTACTAAAGCAAGAATCTGAGCACCCCCAGGCACTTAGAGTGAATGATTGTGAAGCTGAAGGTATTGTGCTCATAGTAAGATTGGTGTAGAGAGGTGTGGAAAGAAATTTGAGTAGAAACTAGTCAAAAAAAAAGTGAGTTGCCACCAAAGATGCCATTAATAACCTACAAAGCTCAAAGCCAAAGGTATAATCATAGATCTTATAACTGTGAAGTTCCAATAACAATTTGAGGTTTCAACAGACCCAACCTACCATGCTTCAACACCAGCAGGTTTAGGATGGGCAAGAAGTGGAAGGGAATAGGTCCACCAAAAAAAAGTCCAAAGTAGGTGCACATGGTGGTAGAAGTGGCCCCTACAAGAATAAAAACACCATCGGTAAAAGGGGTCAACATTACATAAGTTGACGTTGAGGCACTGACAAAAATGTACTATCAAGTAATGAAATTTCCCTTAGAGGTCTTGGTGGAGAAAATTGTCATTCATTTACACATACATGTCAGCTGAAGGAGTACAACCTTCATATTTATATCCTTGCACAAGACCTAGCATTAGATTGGATGGTGGATATAGGGAGCAAGACAAAGCAAGGCATAATGCTTTTTATGTCTCCATTCGAGATAGATTGATAGCTTCCAATGTAACTTAGTTGTATAAGTTGCCATGCTTTGGGAAGCCATAAGAGCTAGTGAAATTCCTTCTATCATACATCTATGGTGATCGTATATACTTCTTGGGAAGGAGCATAAGGATATCGACATGCCTCATTAGTAGGATAATCAAGCTCCCATATGCCAAAAAGAACATCCATGAGATGATGGGAGATGATGAAAAAGTAGAGCACATGGTAAAGCTCTTGAGTTACTATAAGGGGGATTCACATTCCCCATCAAATATTGCAAGGAACCTAGCATGAGGGTATCCTTGTGCCTTGTGAGCTTAAAACTCTGCCTCAATGGTCGTTAGATTGATGTAAAAAAAACTTACCTTTGCATTACATACTATATGGTGTAAGGCATGAATTTCAACATTGTCAAATTTATTGCTGAGGAGCTTGTGAATAATGAATTAGAATGCCACACAATAAAGGGGACCTTCAGGTTGGGGTCCATTCTAATCCTAATAGTCATGAAGGAAATCAACATATCGAATAGGGACAAGGATAATCTCTAGGTTCTTCCAGAGCATAATGACTCCCTAACGTACAAATAAAAGGACTTCGCTTGCCCCAATTATTTTAGCACAAAATATAAAGTGTGCATGATGAGGTGGTGCAAAAAATACATAGAGGTATTTAGGATCGAGTGGCACATCCCACAAAAGCTCCCCAAGAACATGTTTGGGATGATAATATTTGCCATTTTACAGTAATTTTGTGTAGTCTACCTTGAGTTGGTCAATGGCAACAAGTCTGACTGGTTAAAGATACCATATGATTTTTCATCCAAGTATTTTAAGGGTGTACTCAAGAGGATCCCCAATCTACAACAATTGGATATTCTAGTGAGGGAACTGGATATGGAAAAGAATAGGTTGTAGCGCTAGTTCATGCACCCAAATAGAAGATAACCAAGAGATGAAGAGCATGAGTCAGATCGCACCAACATCCACCCTCTTCAAGAAGTAACTATACTCAGGTATATCTATAGGCTCTACTATGAGATGAATCCCAGGAGGAAGGGCCCTAGCATCAATGTTGAGCAGATAGATGACCCTCCCATAAGGATCGATGAAGAAGGCATGTTGGTGCCATCTAAACCAAAGAAATCTCCCAAGAAGAAGAAAGGGTAGACACTATAAGAAATAGAGGAGTGCATAAAGTTTAATATTTCCTCAGGTGATGAAGCCTCTCTATTAGCCCCAATAATTAAGTACGTGAAGTTCACATTGAAGACTTCTCCTGTCACAACGAAAAAGTAAAAGAAGCTACATTTCCTATTTGTGATGCCAACTATCACCTTGATGGATATAAAAGTGCAAGAAGAGTTGGGGAAAAGGATGTATATCATTCCCAAAGAGGACTCTTTATCTAGTGAGGAAACTTCCCTGCCACCCCAAAGTGAAAAAGTGAGGCAGGAAAAATCTTGGAGGAAGCTTGGCCTTAGTGAAGTGGATGTCCAAAAGGCACGGGAGCTGCAGAGGAAGAATGAAGAAATGAAGAGGGCCATAATGACAGATGAGGGAAGTAAGAAATATGAAGTTGAAGAAAAGTGCATGATATAAGGAGAATCAAAGAACCCAATGCGGTAGAAACACATGAGGCTATCCAAGGTGGCATTGATGTTGTGCTTGGAGAAGCAGGACCATCAAGCGCACCAACCAAAGAGCCCATAACTTAGCCTCCATCAGATGAAGAGGAATTGAGGCACAAATGGGAGAAGATGATCCTTGATCAAGATCACATTGAAGTGGTGCTAGAATTGCATCATGAGAGAGAGACCATGAGGGCCAAGGGCATGACCCAAGCAAAAATTGATAAAGTGGAGGTTGAGGAGATAAGGGTTGAAGAGGAGAAAACTATCATGATTGTCAAGAAGAGGAAGGCATAAATAAAGAAGGTCCAAAAGGAGAAGGCCATGAAGGAGGAAGAAGAGAAGAGGGTTATTGCAAGCATGGAACCCATTAAAGACAAAATAGTAGAGGTGCCTAGCGCCCACACCATCCCAATAGAGAAAGTTGTAGAACATGTATGCCCTAGTACTGAAGGAGCGCTTGGAAATAAAGAAGGTTATGTTGATGCATCAAAGCAATAAACAAAGAAGGGAGGAAAAATATAGTCTGGTGCTGAGAAGGAACCTATAGAGATTTGTGCCAAGGATCCACAGGAAGAAGTAGATGAAGGGGAAAAGTTCGAAGAAGAAGAATCCCTGCAAGAAGGAGAAGAAGAAGAAGGCACCGAAGAGGGAAAAAACATAATCAAAGAGGCATAGGAGTAGACATAGCTAGCTGTTGAAAAAGAGGAATTTGAGCAAAGCTACCAGGAAAATGCATAGAAGGGGTATACTATAGATGAGGACTTCTACATATTGGAATACATGCCCTCCAGAGCTGTAACAACATTGATGCACCATCAAGTGTCCTTTACACTTGATTGTTATATGGATGATCCTCATTTTAAGGTGCCAACAAAATATTATAGAACATTAAGAAACTAGAAGAGGAGCATGAATACTAACTGATTAACCTTTGAGACATGAACCCATTATGTTTAGCTAACACCCTCCTTAAGATGGCTTCTGAGGTAGCGCACAAGAACATTATCAATGATGTTCACACCATAAAGTGGAAAGATATAGTGCTTAAGGTAGAGGAAGAACTCAACACCATGAAGTTCAAACTTAGGTAGTTGGTCAAGCATGTTAAAGAAGTAGAGCCATCCCTTTTAGATGGTACTGACACTTCCCAGCTTTTAGAAGTGGATAAGGTGTGTGTATTGGTTGAACAAATGCTCCTTTAGATGAAGTTGGTGTAATAAGAAAAAAAAGATGATGCCGATATCATCTTTTATAAATTTTCCACCCAAGCATTAGTCATCAATGTGCACCTCCAAAAGGTGAAAGGGGAAAAGGAGGCATTGATGAAATATACATTCATTGTTAGTAGGGTGGAGTGAATGTAGATAATGGCTCATGTTAACATGTTGAGCACCCAACTAAAGACCCAGGAGTAAGACCTGGAGGAGATTTTCCATGCTTTTCAAATAAAGGCGAGCGAGCAAGGAGCCATTCTAGATGGTAGGGTCCGAAAGGTAAAGGAAAAGCTAGAAGCCTTCCACAGGAAACTAGATAACACTGACGTGTTTGTGCTTGAGGCTACCTCTATGAAGATTGATAGTGCCATTGAATAAATAAAGCTCATGATCTAGGGCTTTGATGACTTCAAGGTAGAACTATAATAAAATGTACTAGAATTTTGTGCAGCTAAGGCACTAGAAAGATAGTTCAAGGATGGACTAATGTTTTTGTATGGGGTAATGTTGGGCCCCATTTTGTGCTAAGTAATGGATCCATGCCAACTCGATAAATACCTAGGCATGAGGCAACTATGTGGATGGTTGCTATTTTTTTCTTCTAATGGCACTAGCTGGCTAGTGGCTAACAAATCAAAGAAGCATTGAGAACTGAGTGCATGGGATAGCAACCAACCATTTAAAGACAAGTGACTCCTTTTGAATCATGCAACATTGGGAAGTGGGTGCATAGAACAATGACTACACATTAAAGACAAAGCATAATAGGGGCAACATAATGTGTACCTTCAGTGCCAGCTCAACACTCGGTGTGCCCCATTCACCATGAACCTAAGATGCTCTAAAGCTTATAAAAGGAAGCCAAGATTAGCTGAAGAGGGAGGCAAACTTGAGTAGTGAAGCTCTGGAAAATTATTTCTAGAAGATTGTCTTAGGATTAGACTTTAGCTCGGGATGAATTTTGACGTTTCCCTTTGTAATGCCCAAGCTCACCTGTGAGCTTGGGCCTTAGTAGTTTATGTTGAACACTTGCTCATTTTATATGGAGTATGTATGTATTATTGTTTAATGTATTAATGAATAATGTTTTGCATAAATGGTTAATGATCTAAATCTTTAGGTCTTAGAATGTTTATTGGTTGCATACTTCATTATGTCGAATGTGTGTATTGAGTCCTTGCAAGATTCCAACCTGGTTCATTCATGATGGACCTATGGATGATAATGAGCCCTATGCTCATAATAAGAATTATGCTAAGTGTGGTTAAGACCCTACACCCTAAATGATATCCGTGCATAAGCACAAGACCACGCCTAAGTCCCTTAACTCGATACCTAGTTGGTCCTCAAGTGCTTAAATGCCATTGAGCCTATGAAACCCAAGACTTGCACCTATGAATTCTAAACCACGTTGTAATAGCCCAAGCCCCTGAAGAATAGAGTTGTGCCATGACACAACTATCCCAACATAGACCTTGGTCCCTTCTTTGTTGCACTTCGAGTGAGAACATAATGTTTACACTTTATGTATATTGATGCCAGTGTAGCTGAGTGCTAAATGTTGAGCACCATAGGAATTGTTATGGTGTGTGCCCCTTAGAACAAGCCTAAATCTGACTTGGAGAGCTAGGTAGGCACGTGACTAGGCCCATGATTGAAAAACTACTTTTATATAACAACTCAGTAGCATATGAAAGAGGATGTAAGGTACATGAGAGTAGAGTGGTATGTGGTACCTAGGTGGCATGTGAAAAGGATTCACCTTGTCATTAACACTAGCTTAACAAAAACCTCATACATTAATATACTCAATTTTTCTTGATTTTTAAATTTATGTTTTATGATAGAAGCAAATGGGTAAAAGAGTAGCTCTCATTATTTCTCCTTGAATTTAGAAAATTTGGTTGTTTACTAAATTTGCTTAGAGTAGCATTCTCAAATAACAAGTTTAATTTCTTTCAAATTTAAATGCTTTTCAAAATTTGAAAAAGAGCACTTTAAAAAAAATTTAAATTTTGATTTTTAATGAAAAAAGCTTTAAAATTTTTGTACCTTTCTCCTTGTTTCTCTTATATGACAGATTTGATTCCAATATTGGAAAACATATGGAAACCAAAAAAATGTGACCTCCTATTTATTTAAATGAGACAAGTTAGGAATGTTATATGCTTCCACTTGCATTTGAACAATTGCACATATCTAACTATATATTAAAAAAAACAAGCTCAACGTAGCAATTCTAAGGTTTCAATGCAACATGGGGAGAACAAAATGCTTCACATGGTCCAAATTATGTCAAACACAGGTCTGAATTCAACTGTCATCGCCAAAACCTAGGTATGGGTAGAAAATGGTAGAAGGTAAATCAAAATTCCACATAAACATCTAAATAATAAATTATGACTGTTAGGGCTATGCCAACACAATAATGAATCACTCTATACAAACTAGTTAACTGATTGATGAAAATGCCAAAGTGTCTCCTATAATGCCTCCCTTATGGTGCTGGTTTATTGCAAATGCACATAAAAACATTTTTTTTTGAAGTAAAGATTATTTATTGTAGGTCATACGAGATTAAAGGGGAGAAAGAATGAAAATGTAAAAAAATAAATTCTAGGCTTTGATGCCAATGACAAGTCGGATTACAAAATGTTAATTTACGATGTTTGGTGCAAGCCAAAATTGTCTTCATAATTCAATAAAAAATCAATAAACCATTAAAAATATATAATCCAAGGAATGGATTATCATTTCTTATTCAATAAGACATTTCATCATCCTACAGGACTTTTGAGCTACACACTACAAGACAAAAGTAAACTACAACTACTCATAAGAATTAGGAAATAGCACATACAATAATTTTAAAACAACCACTAATATCATGTCCATGTTATTCAATTTAGGTAGTCCTATAATGAAGTCCATTGATATTTCTTCCCAATGTTGTGATAGAATGACTAATGGTTGTAAGGGACCTGGGGTCTTAATCTTTTCTCTTTTATTTTGTTGACATATCAAACATTTTGGCAAAATTTTTTATACATCCCCCTTAAGGCCTTCCCAAACAAAATCCTTCTTTATATGGTGATAAGTATTTAAGAACCCAAAATGTCCTCCGATGAGTGAGTCATGTGTTTGAGACAAGATATTAGCTTTCAATTTTGAATTTTTGCACAAAAAGAGTTTGTCTTTATATCATAAGGAGTCTCCTTTCCAAACATACTTATATATAGAAGATGGGTTCTCTTGAAATTGTTGTATGAGTTTCCTAGTCGGAGTGTCTTGTTGCCACTCTACTCTTGTTGTTTCTACCCATTCATGTTGTAATAAAGAAATATCTTAAAGTTTTGCTTCCTCTACGTCCTGTCAAGAAAATGCATTAGCTACAATATTCTCCTTTTCTTTTTTGTAAATAATTCCAAAGTCATATCCTAACATATTTGTGACCCATTTGTATTGCTCCTCTGAGGACAATCGTTGCTCCAAAACATACTTTAGACTCTTTTGATCTATCTTAACTTTGAACTGCCTTCCCATGAGATATTGGCAATAATTCTTGACAAATTGAATGATTGATAACATTTCTTTCTCATGTGTCAATGATTTCGTCAAATATTGCCAATGGAATTATGCATCTCATTTAAGATCAACCAAGATATTATAATTTTTTTTAAGGGTTAGTTCTTAAAATTATCCATGATTTGTATATGTGCTAATAATTGTTTAGAAAAAAGGTTATTTTCACCATACATAATCTAGGTCTCTTGTGTGTTCTCCAGTACTATGACCATATTCCTAGCTCATGCTTATTAGACACTAGAAACATCATGTCTTTATAGCCATTCTAGGGTGCACACTAACCACTCATTATCCACACTCACCTAACCCAATCTAGAACATTCATTTTAGAGCAAGGCTCCAAATAGTGTTGCAAAAACACATTTTTTAAAGTTCAATGAATTTTTTAGTTTTTGAAAATGCTAAAACATGAGAATTAAGTTGGTATGGTGATTATTAACCAACTCGTAAACTTTATAATCAAGTAAGTAGACTTGGAGGAACTAATGAATGAAACCCTTGAATGCAGGCATGATAATTCACAAGAATATAGGTGGCAAATTTTTTAGCCCAAAAGACACTAGATTATACATAAATGAGCCCCATTTTTTTTCAAACGTGATATTAAGATTATCTTCCTATTATATTTTAACTTGATGATATCTGGAGAATCCATCGGTGAAAGTGTAGATCTCACACCCCATGACTCCCTCTAGAATTTCCTTAAGGCATGAAATTGGGAATGGGTAAGTGACACATGCAACATTATAAAATCATAATTCAATGGAAATCCTAATGTGCTCATCCTTTTTATACTAATCACCATGGTGCTTTCCCACTCAAATTCCTCAATTAGGTAGATGATCCTAGTAGCCAACACGCTATCCATTTCTTCCTTTACTTTGGTTGATAAGTTGGTATTTATTTGGTATATCTTATATTAATATATTTTTCACCTATATTCAACTTGATCTTCACTTTCACTAGTGATGGGTGTAAATATTTCATTTCCTTGTAATTATGTGGGAAAATGTCTTGGTATTCATGTAACAATTCAATAATAAGGGCTACCTTTGTATCATACCAATATTTACCCATGGTGGCAATGTTTGGATCCTTCTCAGTACCAAAGGTAACTTTAGTAGTTATAAGTCGACCGATGTAGTACTTATGCTTACCATAATTATCATCCACCACCTTATCATGTCCATAATAGGTCTTGACTCTCAGGTGATCATATGAATCTTTAGGGGGTATTTCATCAACTCGGTACACCATCTTTTTTTAATAGTCTTATATCACTAATTATGTAACATATTAACTTCTTCATCATGTTTAATAGAATAATTATTCATAATACACTCCTAAAATAAATTTATAAATGCTAGTCCTTTCTCACTATGCATCATTTGTATGTACCCTTTCATAATTACATCATTGATTGAAATTATGAGATGTAACAATTGGAAGGGATTAATATGTTCTGGATTTGGTGAGGAGAATGAAAAAGTATGGATAAAATCAGCCTTCATACTTTCCAACTAAGTAGAATCCAAACATGTATTAGATATGATGTTCCATGTGGGATCTTAAGCCTTCAAATTTATGTAAAACACATGACCCCACAAACCACTTAGAAGCTTATATATACCGTTCGACTAAATTTATTCAAAACCACACACATGATTTTTTAGGGTATGTATCTCCACACTAAGTTAATAGTCCATGATTGATATTGTTGTGTTTAAACCATATGAAAATATCTTATTTTAACCCAACACATGTGGACATGTTTTTTTGGTGTGTCACCCATCACCATACAACTATGATTTTCAAGGTGTACATAAAAGTACTTAGTCACTTCTTATCTTTTGATATGCAATTATCTAGATTATGCAAAATGTGCTAACATTTTTTGATCATTAATATCATGTTATCATAATTAATTAGCCTTTGATTATCTAAAATACTCACTTCATACTTGGCATAGCCTGCAAGACCCAAATTTTATTACTCATGGTTGCAACATTAACTTTGTCACATGGGCTCCCTTGTGTGGTTGACAAATTTTATTTGAGTTTAATTATAAAGAAATTTAGACCTGACACCTCATATGAATCTTTGTGTGACACTGGTAGTGTCAAAAATAGAGTGTGCATCATCCCAACCAAGGGTAGATCATTATTCAACTCTATGTTTTCCATGCCTTGTTTCATGATGTTATAAATTTTATTAATTTCCTCATCAAGATAAATGTTTTCAACATAAGGGGAGACCATATTAATATACAAGACATATAAAAATGCATTGGTTACCATTATCAAAACTCATATCACTTCGTGAAGTGCATATATATAGTGTTAACATAACACAAAGGTTTGCTAAGTAATATTATATAGTTACAAACTAAGCAGACATGATGAGCCCAATCACCTAGAAATGTTTAAGTTTGTATTTTGGCTCTATAAACATGCCTAGTTGACATGGCTTTGGATTCACACCCTTTTTAATCCCTTCTATCCAAAAAAATCATGTAGAATATAGTGATCTTAAGTGGCTCATTCATGATTCTTGTAAAATTCACCCAAATTTGGCATATTTTTTGATCTCAAATTATTTTTTAGATATGGAAAGTAGAAATGATAGTGTTTTATCTTGTGTTACTCTTTAAGACTATTTATATACTTCTAATAGAGTTAATGTTCTAGCTAATGTCATGCTTTAAATTTAGGTGCAAATGAAAAAGTACATCTTGAGGTGGAACAACTCTAAGTCTTTTGAAACATTGGGGGAGTGATTCATGTGTTGTTATTTAGGATTATACTAACTCTACTCATTGAAAGTTGCCTCTAAGAGATTGTGGCCCCAATTAGCACAACAAAACCTATTGTCAGATTAGACATTGTAGTAGCTCCCATCAAAATAATTTTACCACTCCACCTATAAATCCAACTACTTTTGGTGGAAAAGGTAATCTACACCTCCCCAAGATAAATTCCTTTCTTGCACTTACTATTTATCCAACTAGGAAAGAAGTTAAGGAGGATAAATAAAAATATAATGGTAAAGATATATGGGAGCTAATACTTGATACAACTGACCAACCAACTAGAAGTGGTTGGGCGGTTTGGGTGAAAGTCTATATGACTCGCCACGACCTCCTCCACTAGTTGTGGTTGATTTGATTGCTTATATTCTCTTTTTATTTGTAGTTTCCCTTCCATGACTTGTTATCTTTGATTTCACCACTTTTTGATTGAAAAACTTATTTTTAAGTTAAACTTATATTAAAATTATTAGTGTTGGCTAATGTGACTTTGGAGTGTGATCATTCCACTCAAATTTTGTATGAATAAATTTGTAACATAGTGTCATATTAATACAGGAAAAATCCTTATCAATCAAAAAAATATATATGGAAATTCACACCCATGATATCAATAAAGACATCCTTCATGATTCATAATGGTTGTTTACAAGTCTTATTTTCCATGAACAAGACATGGGGTGAAGGCATTAGTGATGGGTTGCCCATGTTTTATGAGGCTTGAGAATGTTAACCTTTGTGCCTATATTAATAAGGATATCACATGCTGATAATCTATCTATGGTTGAATCGATGATTAATTATTAGTCATATCTTATGTTGTGAATGGACCCGATATCACACCTTTTAGCTAAATGAGGTGTGAGTACTTCCATTAGAACCTTTAACTTTAAAAGTTTAACATATTAAAATGTTTAACCTTACATTTAGATATGCGGGTATCTAGGGTTAAGGGGATTATATTAGATTTTACAGAAGGGTGGTGAACTAACATAAAAAGTAAGACAATTAATATAAAACTCAGATAACTATTATTCTAAATTTATACAACTGATATTTCTAAAAATAGTAAAGTACAAATATTGATACATATCAAAAAATTAGAAATAATGGTACTTAACTAATTGACAAGGTAGGGCACGTGCAAGTTTGGGTAGGAACATGCTATAAGTGGACTGGAAGATGATCCTATAATAATCACTAGATTCTTGGAATATCCTTTTTGTGGCTTTGGACACTTGCATCAGATTTAGACAGTTACATCAATGCATATGTCTAACCCTATTGTAGGTGTTCTATATAGAATACTAAATAGATCAAGATGTAACCAACTTAAGCTTTATGTGTTTTCTATCACCTTTATTCTCATGTCTTTAGATCATGTGTACAAGTTGTCACTCTTTATCAAATGATTAAAACCTAACTCTTTACGCTTTAAGTGATTGTGGTAAAAATGGATTAGTGGTTTCACAATGTCAAGCTAAACCTAAAGACCCCTTTGTCAATGGGTGTTACCTGTATTGATAATATTTTAAAGAGGGCCTTATACAGATGTAATTTTCCCCTATGTGTGGGCTTGTGTGTGCATAAGGGCACAATGTGTGATAAGCAAAGACATATAGTGACCTAGCTTGTAACTTCACAAATATGTCTCATGGATTGCTATTTGAAAGCTTTAGACTTGTAGAAATAATGCTCCTATTACTAATATGGAAATAAGGTAAAATAGGACATGTTTGCTCACTTGAATGTTTGATTGAGTGTTTCTTAGTATATTGCCTTATGAGTTATCCATGTGAGGAATGAATGAGGGTTGCTTTTGTATATATACTAATTCTTTTTGGAAATATATCACATTAAATCACTTATACCAACCTTCTGGATTTTTTTTTGAAAATTGAATAAATTTTGGGCACTTGACACTTTGTATAAAAGTGGAAACTTATGTCGACGTAAGTGCCTGATCGGGACGTAAGTGTCCAAAGAGCTATAAAACCAACACTAATCTAAAATTGGTAGTGAAGGATAATAATCATGTTTAGATATTTTTACATAGTATATAAGGCTTGGTAATAATAATAATGGTTGGACTAAGAGATAATTAATTAGGCATAAAGAGATAGTGAATGTGAGCCTTTAAGCAGTGGGAAGGTCTAGAACTAAAAGGTACAACCTTGATAGTTATTTGCCAAGTATAAAAGACTGGGGTACTATAGATATTATATTTTAGTATCTATATCCCTCCCTTAATTAGTAATTAAATTAAGAGTTTAAAGGAAATAAATGTGTACATGGGTGTGTATAATACACATTGCTTTTGTGTGAGCCCAATTTGAGTGCTTTTTTGGTGATTGAACTGTAACCAAGAACATGTTACAACATATAATCAATGTTTGAAATATAAAATTGAAAGAATTTGAATTGATTGAAAGTAATAAGAGCAAGGTTAGGAGTACACCCATGTGTCAATGCAACCATATTTCCTCTTAAAATTTTGATTTAAAAGGATGCATCATTATGAAGCATTGAAGCTAAGATTAGGACAATTCTAAACTTGAAAGTGTGTATATATGTATAAATATTAGAGGACACATGCCCAAATCTTGGTGTAAAGGTGAGTTTCAACATGACAATTGAGTTTGTTTCATCTTAATTGTTCAACCTAAATGTGTGTATAATCTGGTGAATGTGAGAAATTAATTCAACTCACACTATATTTAGTGAGGGTGGGTGATTTAATTAAATATAACCTATATGTCTAGTGAAGTTAGATGATTTAATTAAATATAAATTATAAGTTTTTAAATATTAAGTGATTTAATCAACTCAACCTTCCAAAGGTGAACCAACTATTACAATATATTAGATTGATAAAAGTCCATAACAGTTCATCATGGGTATGATAACAGTCCATAATAATATTTAAAATTTGATTTGATTTTGCAATTTTAGACATGTACGTTATATATGTATCAATATAAAATTTGTGTATAAAAACAATACCAATGTATAATATGTTCCCAAAAATATGTATTTAAATCATATAACTATGAAATCTGGTGATTTTGAAATTTATGCAAGTGTAGAGGACATGTTTCTATGACACACCCCCATTGGATCAGGAAAATCTAAGAACTAGTGGAGAACAAGTTTCCATAACATGCCCCCAATATAATCTAGAGATGTTAAATGATAAATAAGTGTGGAGGTCATACCCTTTTTACATGCCCTCATTGAAACATAAAACTATGAAAATGTGGAACTCATTCCTTTATGGCATGCCCCCAATGATATGCCCCCTCCCTTTTGAGGCGAGTGGAAGTAGAATCTAGTAGTTACCTTACCTTAAAAGGATAAGATAATAGTATAAGCTGTGTATAGATCATGTAACATATAGGAGTGACATGTCTAGGTAGATATAACATTAAGGCATGCAATATGTGATCATATCAAGTCCTAAGATGCATGATATATATCATCATAATGTCTAGAGAGTAACAATACAAGATCAATGAGAAATCAAGAACACACGAGAATACTCAAAAAAAAATCAAAGGGAAAATGGTCCAAGGAAACCTCATATAAGGGACATATTCAAATGTCACACAATGAAGGGACATGACTTAGTCAAATCGCCATAAAGCATAGAATGGCATATTCAAATGTTCATACACCAAATAATGACATATTAAAATGTACAAATAGACAAACAAAGGCATAGGGACCATAATAAATGGAGAATATTGAAATAATTAAATAGGAAATAGAATGCAAGACAATATCAATCAAGAAACACACTCATGGAAGTGCATGAATGAAATCATGAAATATAAGCAACCAACATGAACATCACATACTACTTCCAACACGTATGTGTTTACAAAAAATGTTAAGTACACAATATATCAAGTTCACTATGAAAGGTATAAGCATGGTTAAAGGCATGTGTAAGCATATAATATCAAACATGATAATGGAAAGTGATCGTATAATAGTATAACCTAGGTGTATCATGATTAAATAAGAAGATAACCCCAAAGTATTTATGGCATGAGTAGAGGGAAGGCCCAACATCTGCATGCGCATATACCATGTCATAGGTATCCCTGTATCACACTCAAATGAAGTGTGAAACATATGTGTATATGGAAAGGAATGATATTCTATCTACTATCATAGAGAAAACAACATATGTATAAGAAATAGTACGACTAAGAACATGTTGGTTTTTTGAGGTATTTTAGAATTATTTGAATAGTTGATTTTTTTGTATTTTTGGAATATTTGATGTTTCCAACCTTAGGTTGGATTATTTGCATTGTTTGGATCATGGTTAGATAGGTTAAAATAGTGTATGGCATGTTATCCTCATGTTTTACACGTGAAGTATAAAAATGAATACCATCATGTGGTATATGGATCAATTTTCCCACATGGAAAAAATAGATAGCTTGCTGATTTTGGTCAATTTTAGCTTCCATCTAGTATAACCAAAGAGTTCCTATTGATAATTTATACAATTAACTATTTTTATCAATTTTACATTAGGTTCACCAATTGTTTAACCCTAAATTTAGGTATGTGGGTATCTATGATTAAGTGGATTAGATTAAATTTTACACAAGGATGATGAACTAACCTAATAAGCAGGCCAATTAATAGAAAACTCTAACAAACAATATTCTAAATTTATAAAATTAAGATTATTAAAAATAGTGAAGTATAAATATTGATAGATTTTGCTATAAATTGGAAATAATGGTACTTAATTAGTTTACTATGTGCATGCAGATCTAAGTAGGAATAATCTAGAAGTAGATAAGGAGATGATCATAAAACAATCATTAGATTTTGGAAATACCCTTTTTATGGCCTTAGATGCTTGCATCAGATCTAGAAAATTATGTTAACGTAGGTGTTTATCCCTACTACAAGTGTCCTATACATAATACTAAATGGATCTAGATGTGACCAACTTGAGTAATTTGGGTCCTCTATTTCCTTTATTTTGATGTCTTCAAATTGTGTGCATAGGCTATCAATCTTTGTTAAATGATCAAACCCTAGATTTTCACCCTTGAAATTGCTTTGGGAAAATGGGTTACTAGGATCACCATGTCAAGCTAACCCCAAATACCTATTTGTCAATGGGCACTGCCTACATAGTCAATACTTTGAATAGGGCCTCCGACTCATGTAGTTTTCCCATACATGTTGTCTTGTGTGTGCACAAGGGTACAATATGTTATAAGTAAATACATGCATTCACCTAGATTGTAAATTGTAAAACATGTATCATGGGATGCTCTTTGAATCCTTTAGACTTGTATAAATACCACTCATATGATTGATAAGGAAATAGGGACAAATAGGTCAAGTTTGTTCACTTGAATGGTTGATTGAGTGCTTCTTGGTATATTTCCTTGTGAGTTGTATGTGATTTCTAGGTGAAGAATGGATGATGGTTGATCTTGTATATATACCAATCTCTTTTATAAATATCTCACATTAAATTACTTAGGCCAAATTTTTGGATATGTTTCTTTTATCAATTGGATGACTTTTGGTTAATGGACACTTTGTAGGAAAGTAGACACTTACATTGACGTGTCTGACCATGACACAAGTGTTTAGGGAGCTATAAAATAGGTACTAGTCCAAAACTGGTAGTAAAGGATAATAATCAGGTTCAAAGTTTTTTGGATGGTATATAAGGCTTGGTCATCAGAATAAAAATGATCATAATAAGAGATAAACAATTAGGCACAAATAGATAGTGAATGTGAGCCTCTCAATAATAGGAAGGTTTAGAACTAAAAGGTATAACAATGATAGGTATTTTCCAAGTGTAAACGACTAAGGCATTATATAAATTATATTTTAGTATCTACAACATGAGTACTTCCACTAGAGCCTCTATCACATGTTTATTCAACAAATTATTAAGTAAAGAATTAATATTTCTACCTGTAATGGATTTAGGAATTCAAATAGGCCACTCTCCTTTTTTTTCTCATTTACCTTTCTAGAGATCCTCCTTTGCTTGAGTTTCTAAATCCTAGGCAAATTGTAGCTCACCTTGTGAATTATTTATCATTTTCATGGCATATTTCAATATTTATTTTAGGTGTGAGCAATTAGGGTAGTTTCCAACATATGGATCAACATGATACACCTTTTCATTCATCATATATTCAACACTTGATTGAACCTTTTCCATAGAAGATGCTTGTAGTCGAGTTATAACGCTACTATGAATTATGATATTTATCTTTGGACATTTGGTTTTGGGACTTCCTTCCTTGGGAACTCAGTGGCCCATAAGACATATAATGTGTATCATTTTTTCACCTTTTTAAGACTTGTCCTTTTATGTTAGCTCTAGATAAATATTCAGACATTCTTCAAATCTATACTTGCTATGAAAATATCCACAAGTTGGAAACTTTAAACAATATATTTGATAATGTTCCAGAGAACCACATTTGTAACATGTGTGTAGAGGGAACCTTACACCACCTCTTTCCCTGCCTTGACCTCTAAAGTTGCACTAATTTCCATAAATTCTTTGATCTTCATTATAAGGTCCCAAAGTATTTTATCTCACATCATGTTCCCTTGCCTCATGAATCTTATCAATTACCAAATAGCCTTTGGTGTTGTGTGTGGAGGCATCACAAATATTACAATATAAAGAGAACTTTTTTAGTGTTGCATCCTATAAGAGAGGTAAATTTACACATCATGGCTTTCATGACAAAATTTTCATGATCCAAGGACTGATATAATACTACTCCACAAATAGTTACTTTTAATATTCCCTTCAACCTCAAAATCTATGCATAAAAAACCACTATGGGTATCATGTGCACTATTGATGGTTATATTTTAAAATTGATATTCCATTGAAGTGATATGTGCTTCCATAAATGACTCCATAGAGATACCATGCCTAAAATTAGCTAATATCCCTCCAATAAACCATTGTACATGTTAAACAAGTGAATCTCAAATGAGATCTTTGTGACTAGGGTTTTAAATCTTGTATCATATGGACGAAGGCTTTAAATTAGGTCATACTTTATCTTCTTTAATGCAAAAATGCTCTAATGCTCAAAATATCTAAAAAAATGTCTTGTTCAATTATTCATAATCCAAAACTACCTAATTGGGATCATATTTGTAGTACCAAGTATGTGGTGATCAAATACTGTAGACATAAATTATTGGCCTTCCACTATGGCGTAGTGATGCCCTTAGTGTGCTATATGAGTTCAATATTATGGACCTGATCAAACACATTATCAACACCTCTATAATTTGGTAGACTCAACAATTTTTCATTAAAAAAATGAGGGATAAGTGTTGGCACTTATAGAGGGTGACTAGTGTATTTGATGTGGCTTACATAATCAAACTTTAGCTTTGACTAGGATTTACAATTATGCCAATGGTATTACATCCTACCTAATTCACAACTAGGCCAATTCCTATACTTGATTGTGCCATGGAAGGATTATCATTGAGTGTCTGTGATACAGGTTCCACTCCACCCATATCCATGACACCTATTGAAATATTACTACTTGGTGGCTCAAATGAATTTCAAATTATCATATGTAGAATATTGTACATATTTTTACTCTTATGATTTAGAGGTTATAATATGGGTCCTAATGGTTTATAAGGATTTTTTGTATTAAAATTATTTCTAACTCTGTCAACATAAACTATCTAATTTATGACACATTATTACAATATTTACTGGCTTTTAATTGGTCAATAGGTGTGTGGGCTTGTGCTTCAGGTAGATCTTGGGAGGGTTCCTTCTAAATATTTTTTTGCATGCCTCATAAGCTTAAAAATTAATTAGCCTTCTCTCGAATGTCTATACACTAATTGGTGTGTGATTCATTATCAACAAATCATGTCTCCTTAGCATAAGAGTTGTCCATATACCATACCAGTAATGTGAATATCCTCATAACATATCCTAAACTTGGCTCTTCCCATTCCCTCAAGTCCTTGGTAGAAATCACTTTTTGTTTTACATCATCGTATCTACACCACCTGAGTTTAGGTTTTCCATGTTGAATATATCTCCTATCAATACATATGAATTAATCCTACCCGTCAGCTTTTATCCTCCACATAGCCCATGCACAAAAGAAACTTAATCAGAGATGGGGAAATTTGTAATCCCATATTCAACTATTAATTTCTTAATTTCCAGTGGAAATTGGGATATATAGGAACCCCTTGGTTGTTGTGGAAACTAGTACTCAATCTCCTCTAGGAAATACTAGGTGGATATTACAAATTCTAACATGTAATTGTTTAATGTACCACTCGACCACATGTCCACTACTCTCATCCCCATAATGTCAACATGCCACAACTACTCAAGTCGCTCTTCTATCCATGGGTACTTATGGCCATAGTTTCTAATTTTTTATATCACATACACATCAAGCCATGCATGTTGATATCTTGGAAATTCATAATAGAATACCTTGTAAAAGGGGTTATGTAAATTATTTTCAACCCAAGTCTTTGGGTTTTAATTTCCAAGACTAGGATGTTACAATGCAAAGTCATACTCTAATTTCTCCAACTAATACTTAGTATTATCTAATAAAATTATTAAAATCATCTCTACTCACCATTACATTAACAAGTTTGAATATGTCACAAAAATTTAATGAAAATATTGGGCATACTTTAATTTTATCCTCTAGATATTTTTTGTGCCACTAGTGCATACCCAACACTAACTCTTTCCACATTGGTATATCATGTATTGTTTGTGCATTTGCTCAAGGTGCAAGGAGAGTACACCAGGTTGCAATTGAATTAGTTGAATAGAGAACATGTACCTATCATTTACATGGAAAATCAAAGCTCATTACATGGAAGATATGAGTTAATAAATAAACATCACATAGCCTCATAATAAAGTATTAAATTATCAAATAAAACTTGAAGAATAATTTAAACTATTACTTTACATTGCATAAGTACGTGGATATTTATGTTTAAGAGTAAACTTAAATTATTAATTAACATGTGCTTAATAACCTAGAAACTCTTACATATCTTCCATTTGTTACATCCAACATGAGCTTGTCTATCATATTATTACCTAATTATTCTTGACATAATACTTAAATATAATTATCTCTATTCTTGATCATTTATTATAATGAAACAATATGGAATTTTCTAATACTCAAGAACCATTTTTTACGTTACAATTTATTAGTAAGTTCTCCTAAAGACGTGCAATAACTTTCTATATTTAGTAAGTGTTGTCACCAAATCTTGTACCCTAGAGGAGGTTGTTCAAGCCTCCTCTAGATTTTGGCAACATAGGAATACTTCTAGGTATGTGGGCTTACCTATGGTAGAAGTAGACCTCTAGATTTAAGGGCTAACTTCCTAAATTTACCTTGAAATGATTATCACCCACTTAACTAATTGCTTTTGAGAAAATAGATAGAATTTTTCATGAAATAATCTAAGGGGGTGATACACCAGAAAGATTTCCATAAGACCATCATACTTTTTTCACTAAGAAACAAGATCTACAACACTAGCTTCAAAGGCTTAGAATGCTCTAACATTAGTATTTCAATATGAAGGTGATATGAATGAAGACTATCCAAGGTAGGTGAACCATAGATCAGTTGAAGAAACGAAGGCTACTTATACACTTGAAAATAGACCCATACACTTGAAAATAATTCATATGACCTACTAGAGTGGAATAACTTAAATCAAACATGGAAGGATTGAGGGAAAGCAAGGATAAATGAATATATCTTAACTATTCACTATATATCTCTTCACACACTTTGATAATATGATATATGAACTCAAAATATATTTTATTTATTATTATAATTCAAATTACAATGTTAAAACCAGCAAATATTTTCCATACATGGTGTGGTATTAGTCTACAAGAGACAAAATGGTGGCTACTTATAAAATTTGAGAGAGACGAGAAGAGAGTGAAGTCTAAGAGTCATTACATTACTTATCAAGATGAGAAAAGGAGTTACATATACAAGAGTATTCATTATGATATAGACCATACAAGGTCTACTTGGACAAGTGTCCCTCAAAACATAAAACTCCTGAAATGTGGTGTAGGACTCTTCATTTACTTGCCTAAAAACTACCTTCATCATTTGGATTTACATGAGTGTTCCACAATAGATTAGGTATAGGTGATAATATTTAATGATAAGGGAGGGGTTATAAACATTCTCCAATATTCATTGGAGGTGTCCCTAATCACTTACATTCTTCTAGACATGAGTTATCACTGCTTGTAGTTATAATCACACTTATTTTCTTCACCTCTCACACTTGGCAACAAAATTGTCTCTAATTTTCCAATCCAATATGTAAAATGGAGTGTGTGACTCTTTTAATAATATCTCATGCTTATAGATTCATTAGGTAGACCTTAAAAGGCTTCTCACTTAGATTTTTCACCTTCTCACTTGGCAATCATTCCATGTTCACTATGCCAGTTTGGACTGGCTGAGATGAAGGTGTTGGTAGAGGCAGTTGTGAGATTAGTTGAATAATGAAATGGATATATGTGTTAGTATAGGTCCCAATCTCTCTCCAAAATTATTTTCATCTTCTGAAACCCTTTCATACCTTCACAACATTTCAAACTATCAAGAAAAGTCATTTTCTACCCTATTCATACAAGTAGGGTACAACTCAGTATGATGGGGAGGATATCTGGGGAGTCCTCTACAATATAAATTTTATTTACTAGTAAAAATATCCCTCTTATATTATTCTCCTTATTCATCTTCCCAATTGGGTCCTTAGCAAGGGTTTTAGAGGGTTTAGAGTAATTTTTCCCTCTAAAGATTGTTCATACAAGTCTGACGTTCAAGTTGTGAAAAAATTCCACAAGATGCAATATTGGGACTATCTTCAACCTATCCCATCTCTTCATACTCTCATGCTAGATCTCCATGTTATTGTGAGCTTCCAAAGTTAGTCTCTCAAGCTTCTCTCTCCTTTTTGTATACCCTATTATGACTTTAAGCCAATAAATGGCTTCCCTGTGACCTTATCTACAAACTAGAGGTTTAAACACACCTTATAACTCCCCATGTAGGTGTTCTAATGAATTATAATGTCTATATAGTGTTATAAATAAAATTTAACCCCTTCTAGGCACTAGGCCTAGTTAAGGGTTAGTAGGTCTTATTGTAAATAACTACTTACCACTCCCTCTAAGCATCCTACCATGATCATGATGAATTTCCTAGGTTTATTCATGCTAAACATGTCTTACCACATACTCCTTCAATGTTTCAATACCTTTCAATTCATCCTCCTAGCTTTACTTGTTAATCTTGTAGGTTTCAACACTCTGGGAGTGCCCTCTATCTGAGACAAAAAGAGGGAACTTCCTCTATTACCAAAGTAAAAAGGATGGTATGAGGGTATTAATTAAGTGGTGAGGATCCTCTATACCAATTTACATGACTTGATCACTTTAAATACCCTTCCACATCTCGGGAAACCTAAAACAGACTTTTAACATGATGATTTTGCAAGTTTTTGTGTGTATGACTGTAGGTGCACCTAAAAATGGCTCTTACCCTATTTATTATTGTAATGAGAATGAGGTTTAAGGTATATCACTACCTTATGATCATTTAAAATATATATAATACTCCCAACCTTTGCCAAATCTCTCAATAAACACCTTTTTCTTGACAGACCTAATTGATAAGTCAACTATGCACTGTATTTTCACTCAGAAGAGAGGTGCCTGTAGGTGTTTACTACATGGTCAAACATTTGATCATTTTCATAATATCATATTTGAATTATTATAGATCATATTATATTTTCACTTATTCATATTATGCTTTGAGTGGGATCCACACACTCACTATCTGGGACAACTTACATGGTCATCCTACAACCAACTTGTAGTTGTCCATTCTTGTCCATGTTTAGAGCAACATGGGTCCTATATATGTATATAAACTATTAAAATATGTAATAAACCTTAGGGAATCTCCTTGGAGCCTTGGAACCATATCCAATTGATAAGTACTTGTATTTGCAGACTTATAGTCACCAAGGTTTAGCTCATGATTTGTGAGTACCTACAATCAACTATAGGTAAGCCTTTTAAGGGCAAAACACACTTTTAGGTGGTGATGCAAGTCACAACATTTCAATTCAACCTTATTTGATGTCCATTGAATCAGTAATGTGTCTTTCACCTTCATAGGACTACTAGCCATGAATGTATGTTCTTACACTACCACCTTGGAGTGTAAAGTCATTTGAGGTTCAAAATTGTAGAAAACACTAAAAATTTATAGTGAAGGAATATCAAGAATGGAGGCCTCTTATTATCATGTTGATCTAGTCAAACACACATTCTATTTTGCATGTTTTTACCCCTATATGAAGGCTTAAAAATGGATGCATCTAACTTCATCAATATTCTATGTCACATCATCATTTAGTAGCAATAAAAGTGGCTAGGACATTGTTTTGGGGTTTTTGGGAAATAAGTCCTTGAACTCAGATTTCTTCTTTTGAAGTGGCTTATCAAATCTACCTACAAATCTATGGCCTCAAACATGATTTTCATGACATTTTATAACTCCACACACTTCATGAAGGTCTCCAAACATGTCAAACTCCTCCATGACTATATTTAGGTCTCTATGAAGGCCACCTGTAGGTGTGCATACAATTATAGATAAGGACAGTGAGGATGAGATAGTCAATGTGCATAGTGTATGATTCTTCCAACTAGTTCTATACCTCCTCAAAATTTATAAAATTGATATTCTTCACCTTTAAGGGTTTGAAACAAGTTTCAATAGTCCCATTCCAATGTTATCGGTCTCTTGTAGGTGCACATCAATGGTGTATGATTGTGCATATATGAGAATTGACTATCATAGTCCATAATATGCTATTTGGGAGGTTTGAATTGATTACTAATGCAAAAATAATGTGTTTAAACTTATTGGACTCTTCATAACATCTCCACGAACATCCTTAGGACCTCACACACCTCACTCAACTGACTATTTATGAAATCATGAAAGAAGTTGACTATGGATCCTTCTTGACTAAAAATTTCATGACGTTAGACTTGGAGAGTAAGATTGTAAGGAATTGGGTGAAAAAAAAAATGGAATACATTAATAAAAACATATCACCTCATATGGAACCACCAAAAGGAAAAGAAACCTCTAAAAATGGTGAAAACCTATCTATCACTCCATATGAGACCAACTTGCAACTTAAGATGCTTGGACCATAAAATCACTTTAAAACATGAAACAAAATGTGGTAATCATGAGATAAGTATGTCTAAATCCTATAGAATCAATTTCATTAGCTGAATTATATGGACAAGCTCATACAAAAAGAAAACCTATGGGGTTGGGGAAACAACATTCATACATAGACAATCAAATTCTTAAGCATGGTTCATAAAGCACAAGTGACCAATATTGGAAATACTACCATGAAATGGAATTGGAATGAGTTTAATATCATCCCACAAGATCATTTGACCAAAAACCTCTATCATTGGTTGTACCATTAGAAGACCTATTGACCAATTTCACATGCTTAGTGGAGCAATAGAGAACCAAAATAGTTTTTAGCCATTTTTGATGATTCCAAATAAGATAAAGAATGGAAATGAAGTTAGGGAGGTTTAATAGTCATCCAAAAATATTTTTCCATATTGCATTCTCCTATATAAGATGTACAACTTCAAAAACTCCATTTCTCATTATTTTCTTGATTTCATTTGGAATCTATAAGTTTTAGATATGGCTGAAATTATTGATAAGGAATCTAACATATTGGATGTTTAGAAACAATTAGGAACACTTTTACATCAAGTTAAACTTTACAACCTTCACAAATAGCTCAAATATGACCCTATGTGACTAGAAATGACATAAGGGGCTAAAATGGAATATGACCAAGGTAATGACATATTAAATGACCTAAAATAAGACCATGACACACCCTATAGGACCCTTATAGACCCATATACAATTTTTGAACTATAAGGGTTCACATATTTTGAATTATGGTCAAAAAATTCAATAGTAACTCTAACTTTTTTTATAATTAATGTCCTAAAATGGAATATCTCCTAGATTTACACCATGATGCACTAGATCTTCTCAAAGTTATTGATTTATTAATTAATCCTATGGAATCACTATGATTTCAATTGTAACTCCTCCTTTTTCACTCCAAGGTTTTCATAACCTCCTCCTCGATCTTGGCATTCCTTATTTTATGTTGACTGGTACACCATTCAAGGTGTAACCTATGACTCGATCAATATTTGGTTGAATACTTTCAGGTCTTTAGGTACATTGGAGACACCCATCGTCATATACCAATTCCATATATTTTCAATGTGATTGGACATAAATATATTTTTTGTAATTTATGTTCCATTGTGTCCATGTTTTCTCCCTCAAAATGCTTGCTAGCCATGCACTACCTGACTTCTCTAAAAAAGTGGCACATGGCTATATTTGGTCAAAATTATGGGTCGACGTGATTCATTTAGTTTGTATATGAATTAAGATATAATATAACCTTATTAAATAATCAATGTTCCTACTATTATTATACTTGCATCACAATCTACTATACCTTACTTAAATTTGTTAAAGACAATAATGACTTTTCAGTAACATGTTTTTCAACTGTTGGAAACTATGTTTGACAGGACCGAAGTTCCCCAAAGCTCTGACACAACTTGTCAGATTTAAGAGCACACATGATTACCATTATATAAGCAACTTAAACATGCGGAAATAACTAGAAGAACAAATAACTATCAATGAGAAAACACACAATTGTATTCAACTCATTACAAAGGAAATTACAATAAAGAGATCACACTCTTCTTCCACCTCTGTGAGGCTTCCTCCTTAAGGGCTCCCAGTAATCTTCCCTCCTGAGTATCTTCTCTCAATAGGTCACAACTAACAACTAACACAAGCTATTGTTCACCTCATTGTATGTCTAGTACAATCGAGTACGAACCGGTACTCCAAGTAGATCTCACCATGATCCTGCTCCTTGATGTATTGCTGTCACCTTGGATCCTGCTTCCCCGCTGATCTCCTTTTGACCCTCACATACATACACCCCTGCAGACCAACCTGATCTTACTTATCACATGTAGATCTCCACCATGATCCTGCAACACCCTGCATATCAAACCTGATCTTACATACATGAGGAATCCTACTTGATTCCACCATGGGAAGAACTCTCCAAGTTCTACTTGGTTCTCCAAGTTCTCCACTTAAAAATACATCCCATGAGTCTATTATATAGATCTCATGCATACAATAATTAGACTTGCGGCTCAAGACTTCAAACTCATCTTCATCATGCAAACTTCCCGTTCACTTAACTGACTGTTCGTCAACAGTAGTTTTGGAACCGCCACAGGCGACTGACATTGGTCCCTGTCTGACTGGAGGTGACCGATGCCAGCCGATCTCTATCGATGTTGGTTCCTTCTGCACTAGCCACTGACTGACGTCGGTTGTGTCCTACTGACGCCGATGACTGTCATGCTCAAAAACCTCCATGTTTGCCTAAGGTGAAGCTTTTAGCTCCACACCCTAACAATCTCCCACTTGGAGATAAATAACTGCACCTGTACCTAAACCAGTACTCTGTCTAATCTGCATTCTGGCTTGTATTCCTCTTCAAGCTCCCACTTGAAGACAACCCACCACACTCCTTGTGGTGTTAATCCTGTGCCTGACTTTCTTCATTCTCAGCTTACCTTCTTCTGCCATTACTATACTCCCACTCAAACAAAAACCCCTGTGAGTAACCTGTAATCAACAAACCACTAACCAGATCTGGCCATCTGTTAGTCAAACTCACTCTGAGAACATCCAACCTTGTTTTGATACCATTTGACAGGACCGAAGTTCCCCAAAGCTCTGACACAACTTGTCAGATTTAAGAGCACACATGATTACCATTGTATAAGCAACTTAAACATGCAAAAATAACTAGAAGAACAAATAACTATCAATGAGAAAACACATAATTGTATTCAACTCATTACAAAGGAAATTACAATAAAGAGATCACACTCTTCTTCCACCTCTGTGAGGATTCCTCCTCAAGGGATCCCAGTAATCTTCCCTCCTAAGTAATCATGTCTCAATAGGTCACAACTAACAACTAACACAAGCTGTTGTTCACCTCATTATACATCCAGTACAATCAAGTACGAATCGGTACTCCAATTAGATCTCACCATGATCCTGCTCCTTGATGTATTGCTGTCACCTTGGATCCTGCTCCCCCGCCGATCTCCTTTTGACCCTCGAATACATACACCCTTGCAGAACAACCTGATCTTACTTATCACATGTAGATCTCCACCATGATCCTGTAATACCCTGCATATCAAACCTGATCTTACATACATGAGGAATCCTACTTGATTCCACCATGGGAAGAACTCTCCAAGTTTTACTTGGTTCTCCAAGTTCTCCACTTAAGAATACAACCCATGAGTCTATTATATAGATCTCATGCATACAATAATTAGACTTGCGACTCAAGACTTCAAACTCATCTTCATCATGCAAACTGCCCGTTCACTTAACTGACTGTTCATCAATAGCAGTTCTGGAACCACCACAGGTGACCGACGTTGGTCCTTGTCTGACTGGAGGTGACTGATGCCAGCCAATCTCTGTCGATGTTGGTTTCCTTCTGCACTGCCCGCTGACCGATGTCAGTTGTGTCCTGTCGATGCTGGTGACTATCATGCTCAGAAACCTCCATGTTTGCCTAAGGTGAAGCTTTTAGCTCCACACCCTAACAATGTTTTACTTATCCACTCCATATAAATTATTAAATATATTTATGCAACAAGTTGGTGATTATTTCATGCATCCATTAAAATTCTTGATTAAATTCTTTTAAAAATTTGTAAGGCCATGAAATATTCATGTTTCATATGTGCTCGTGTTGACCGCTTAAGTATAACTCACACATTTTTTAGATCCATATTTAAATCTTGTCAGGATATTACAAACCCCCATTATAATAAATCCTCATTCATGAATCTAAATTTATTCAAATTCAAGAGTAATATGGCAGCTATTACAACACTTGTCTCAAATACACTATGTGTTCTCCTTCCATTATGCTAAAAATTAATATATCATCTACTTATACTATGTCAAACTTAAACAAAAATAGTTACAACACTTCATTCATGAGACTCATGAATGTATTTGGTTTTTTAATTAATTAAAACAACATGACTAACCAAGATCATCAAGTTATTCCTTATAGTTATGCAATGATAGAATATCTCAACCTTTATACAACCCTTCTTGCATTCTAAATGGTATCTTCCACTCATCACCTTCTCTTATGTGAATCTAATGTTATCCACTCTTCTAGTCAATATTCGTGAAGTATTACGCTCTACTTTAGAAATAAAAGAAATCATCCATGCATTTTAATGTAAATCTATACTTAATTATAATAGTTTTTATGGCTTTTGAATCAATGCCCATCCTACATTCATGACTTTCTTAGGTGCTAACATTTCTAGAACTATACACAAGGTTAAGTTTTCTCTTATCAACCCTTTATTTAATAGCTCATGAAATTTTTGTTGCACCTCTACATTATAATTAGGTATAATCCTATATGTCATTTTGTTCAAATGTAAGCTCAAACATGGAGTTAAATCTATGTGATGACTTATACCCCTAATGGGTGGAAACCCATGTGATAAATCATTAGAAATAATCTCTGCTAACTCACTCAACAAGTTCTTCATTTTGCATGAAATTTATTCTTGTGTTATGCTTGATCTTACAACTTGTGTGGGAATTGGTATGAATTCATCATTCACACTCCTTCTTTACCTCTCTTAGGAATTATTTTCCCAAAATCATCAATATCTTTAGACCTTTATCCACTTCCTTAATTTTATCCTTCAAAGGATTTAAAACGTACTCTCTCCCATCCTTCACCATAGTATAGGTGTTTGTGTGGCCTATGTTTTTCCTTCCTATAAAACCACCAAGGCATTATAAGAAACACATGACAAACATCCATGGCCATCATGTCACACATGAATTGATCCTTGTATGTGCTAATATATAAAATTACTAGACATTACTCATTCACAAGCATCTAATGTTCCTTCAAAAATTAAGACACTCTATAGGGATTCATATGTGTAATCCTATTCAAAAAAATATTTTCAACCATATCTCTTGAAACAATATTATCTATACTACCATTATCTACAATAAACTTCCAACATTTACCTCCTGATTTAAAAATGGTTTTGAATAGTTTATTCCTTTGTGCAAGAATATTCTCTTAGTTTTTTGGTTTCAACAATAATCTCTTTATCATGAGTGCTTCCACAATTTATGGTTCTTCATAATGAAATATTGATGCAATAATTCCTCAAGCACTTGCATGATATGTGAACTTGTATCATCTTTCCTAATACCCTCACTAAACATATGTGGACACTCAAATTCTCTATGTCTAGTTTCACCATATTTGAAGCATGTACCAATGAATTATCTTCCTCTACCTCATCCATAGGGTCCTCTACCTCTAGTATGATTTATTTTGTCTCTTTACACACTTGTATCATTACGTTGAGAAGTACTAGATTCTCCTTATTGTATAGAGTAACATCTATCACTACTTACATGTCCTCACACATGTGAAAATTTTCCTTTCCTCTGCATTGTGCTTTGTTGTCTATAGAAACATTTATGCTCTACCTTCAATGTGTACTGATAGGATTATTCAATAGACCACAACTAGATCATACTATCCTCTTTGTTAATATGAATTTGTAAGCCATTCAGGTAATTTGAGATATTCTTGGTGTCATATTCAACATGAACCACTTTAATGGTGAGTTTATATAACTCTTCAATGTAATCTTTCACACTCATCTCCCTTTATCACAAATTTTGAAACTTTTTAAATAATATTAAGTGGTAGTCAAAAGGTTATGAATTTAAACTTCAATTTTGCAACTAGTTCATATTACGTTTTGATCATTACTTTACCTCTATGGAATCTTTTCACCTGCATATGCTCCCACCATAAGGATGTGTGACCCTTCAATTTTGTGTACATGAATTTTACCTTCTTAGGATGTTCCAAACTTTCATACTCAAAAGTATTTCTCTAACTTGGTGATTCATTTGATTATTTATTCAAGAATTATAATCCCTGAATAGCTATGAGGGTCAAACTTTGGATTACTAGTTATCCTCATAACTACACACAAGAATCTGTCTTCAGGTTCATCAACCTCTTATTCTGTAATAGGGTTTTTAGGTGATTCTTTAGTTACTTAAACATGGGTCTTGACATACAATACCCTAATTCCTTGATGTTTTGTGGTTCCCATAGTCTCTCAATTGGCTTTGAATATATCTCATTAATCCAACCAAGTTTGTAAGTATTGGTAATCTGGCCACTGTTGATGCTTTGATAATGAACCTTGATTTGTGTGCCACTTCCTTGAAATCAAAGAGCAATCACTACACATTAAACCCAAAATTATGCTATAATATGTATTTATGGATTTCTACCCACTCTCACAAATGTAGAAAACATAATTCTATCCACATGCTCACTTGCAAGGATGCAACCTTGTTTTAATACCAAATGATGTAGTCACGGTTAAGGATATCAATGTAGAGATGTTTTAGACCACATAACCTTTAGAATTAGACATAAAAAATAATGAAATAGAGAAAAAAAATAATTATTTATTTGATTTCAACAATAATAAATTATATTTGCACACAATAATGATAACACATCAATCTCAAATGAGATGAGCTACAATAGATCCTTAGAACTATGCTCTGATATATCTCATTAAGCTCACTAACTATCTGAATCAAGTGTAGGGGCATGTTTATATAGGTACAATACCAACCTACTTACAATATTGATCTTAGTAACACACTATAAATATTAAATATTTTTAACACACCAATATATGCCACAAACATTAAATGTGTAATACCATACCAAGGCACCATAGTACATTACAACACAATGCATCATGACATATTACATCACAAAGTAATATTAAATGAACCCATAAAAACCTTTCATGATTAAAATAATTAAATGAAAATTGTTATAAATAACACATCATGAGAAATTTTATGCTTCAAAGTCATCGTGCAGAGATCACAACTCAAAAAACTAAGTTGCAATAATTCACAAATAGAATTAATTTATAGGGATTAATTTGTAAGGTTTTGAACGTGATACAACCAATTAAATTTTTGGTCACCAACATCCTACATAAAATTTTTAAAGATTAGTAACACAAAATTGAGCACTATAAACCTTTTGTATAATAAAACTTCACTCCATCATTCTCTGATGCAAGGGCATCATAAGGAAGCACAGGTGTAAGTATGTTAGAATGTCAAAAATTTTCATTTTTGGTTTGTGTGGGTATAATAGGGTATTTTTAAGGTCCTTGGGCTATTTTTGAGTCCTTAGGAGTCATTTGAGTTATTGGAGTTTAAGCTTATAGTCTATTTTATGTTTCCTGCCAAAAGCCCATATTTAAAAATTCAAATTATTAAGTAGCCTTTAAAATGGGTTTGGGGTTATTTTATGAATGCTAACAAATGGTTTATGTTTATAATATATCATAAATGATCCTAGGAAGTGTATTATAGTATCTCCATGTTCATAGGGTGGAAAACAAGAAAGTAAGCTCAAAATAGTAAACTAATAACAACCTTGCAACATATGGTTGGTACCAAGAAGGAGTTTGATATTGCATGTTTGATATGATAAAATAAATGAAATATTTGAGAGGAATTATCATTATTATTAGGATAATTATTACAAGTAATAGGGAATAAAACCTCAAACATGAGAGAGGTTAAATGATAAGAGAAAGCAAGAATGGAGGAACTATGCCTTATGTGTAAAATTTTATGCATACTATGTTATGAATGAAAAGTATGAATGCATTTGAGAATGTCAGTTTGATTTATTTTGAATGTAAGTGTTTTTATTCTTATACATGATTTTATGGATTTTTTTATTTTTATTTTTTAGTTCACATGATAACATTCCGCCACATAGTCCCAAGAAAGAGAATTTTGTGTTTCTCAGTTCAAAAATAACACTAACCAGGTGTTAATAAGATTTGTAAGCTTTGAGGAGATTTGTATGAGGTGTATTAAGGAGTATTAAACACTTATATATATTATTAAGTCACTAATAAATCTATATATCCTTTACAATAAGAAGACACAAGGTTTACCTTCATATATAGTCTAGCAAATACACTCAAAACTCTATGTTTTTTATTATTGAGAACGTATTGAGGTGGATTATGTAAAACCAATTGTTGGAAAATCTAAGGGAAGGTTAAAAATACATCATAAAAGTGTCATAAGTGAGACAAGTTTTCAAGAGATCATTTGAGGCCATTTTAATACCTCTTGTCCTGATACAGTCCTAGTATACACCCAAGTTTCTTGAAATCTTATCTTTTGGAGACATTTCATAATTGTTTATGACTAAAGCATATTTGCATAAGTTTAGTGAAGTTTTGACATACTCTAATAGTGTGATATATGCATTTTAAGATTCATTAATTTAGTATAAGTGAAAGAAGTTACAAATATTGTTACATAGTCTAGTAAAGAACCCTCAAACATTGTGTTTAAACTTAAAGAAGAAGTTTAAAAATTGGCCAAAAGAAAATAATTATTGAAAAATATGGAAGACATATTTGAATATTTATATGTAATTGAAGTTGTTTAGAATACAAAATCTTCATTTTTTTTGCCTCTCAGCTACCTACAAGTCTGGTAAACACTAACCTAGGATTTTGGACTTGTAATCACTATAAATTTTGTTCAAACCCTTAGAATTTATCAAAAAATTGTAATCACATGTTATTTAACATGATTAAAATTATTATGGAAGTTTTGGTTTAGTACTGTATGACCTAGTACAAAATCCATGACTGAGGGATGGTTTTAGGCTTAGAGAGACTTAATTGAGAGAAGGAGGTGGTGAGATAGTAAGGTTATGTTGAGAGTTGAGAAAATAAATTTTGCATGAAGTTGAAAGAAGTTAATGGGTATTTGAAACAAGTTTTGGTTTTTAAGAAACCCAACAGATTGTTCTAACTAAGGAGGTTTAGGTGTTTAGAAGGCTATGAGAAGGCTAAGCTTAAAGAGAGAAGGAATGGTTGAGTGAAGATATAGTATTAGAGACCATGTTATTTGATTGGATGTATGAAGTGGATGTAAATGAGTAGGTAGATGGATATATGATCATTGGTATGAAGATCAAGGTCATTGTAGCATACATTTAGTTGTTATGCCTATGAGTCTACACAAGAAGATAATGAAATAATGAAGTCAGGTTAAGAGTGAGAATATGAAAGTATTATATGCAATGAAGAGGTTTATGTTAGTAAGTCAAGATTATAGAGATGATGTAAGTATGAGGTGTCTTGAAAATATTATGCATACTATGTATGATGAGAGGGTTATGATCCTAGTAGAGACAAATTGACCAAAGGTATAGTAATAGAGCCAAATCATTGCATAAGTTAAGTAAAATCTTGTTTCATATAAAAAAATTTGATATGTTTGTAATATATCTACATTAGATTGGTATCAGAGCAACAAGATGTAGCTAGGAAAGAATGACATAGTATTCAAGTAAGAAAAAGGTACATTTTGGTTTGATAATTTGTTATTATTTTCAAGTTGTGAAGAGTATTGTAAGTTGAACTAAGGTGCAGGTATGGCCCATTGAGGTCAACATAAAGAAGAAGATTAGTGAGGGAAGAAACTAGAGCCCCTAAGTCCAAAGTGAAGGACTTGAAGACTAGGAATAATTATGCATACCCCAAGGGTCAATATGCAATAACTTGGTTAAAGAAAAGCACAATGAAGGATTGACCAGACATTTTGGCTATGACAAGACACTGACACAATTAGTGTAAGCCTACTATTGGCCAAGGATGGGTGTGAATATGTATAAAGTGTAGAGTTTTTTAGTTTACAAAGGGAAGGATTCAGGACATAGGATTGAATCCACCACTACCTATTTCAAAGAAGCTATGGGATGAAGTTAGCATGGATTTTGTGCTAGGATTGCCAAGAAAGCAGAGAGATTATGATTCCATCTTTATTGTGGTAGATATATTCTTGAATATGGAACATTTTATTATATGTAAGAAGATAAGTGACATAATGAACATTGATAGTTTTTTAATTAGTGATGTGGTGAAGCTACATGATTTATTACACAACATAGTATGTGACACGAACATAAATTTTTTGAGTCATTTTTAACAAAAAATATAGAAGAAATTAAGAACGAGGTTGAATTTTAGTTTAACATGCCATCCAAAAATAGATGGATAAATCAAAGTGGCGAATTGAAGCCTATGAAATGTACTTAAATACTTAGTTAGAGATAAGCCCAAGCAGTGGGAAATGGTGTTGGCATAAATATATTTTATGTACAATAATTTGGTGAATAGAAGCACTGGGAAAACAAATTTATTGGTGGTGAAGGGAAGTAGCCTAAGGAAAGTTTCAAAGTTGAGAAACATTAGGGAGATGTATTGAAAGAGCACAAAGGTAAAAGATTATGCAAAGTATATGCATGAGTTACACCAAGAGGTGAGGTGAAGGTTGGAGTAGAGTAGTCAATAATACAAGGAATACATAGATGAAAGATGCCAAAACAAGAAGTTTGAGGTAGGAGACCCAGTGATGGCACATTTGTGCAAGGAGCATTTTATGAAGGGAACATAAAATAAATTAAAGATGAATAAGACAAGTTTTTTTAAGGTCTTTTATAATTTTTTAGTTAATGCATATGAAATAAAATTGTTGGAGGGACTAAATATTTTGCACATTTTTAATGTGGTAGACCTGTATGAGTTTTGTGAATGGAAATAGAGTGTGGGGGAAGACTAAGTAGGCATGTGAGTATTTTATTGGAAGACATAGATACCAGAGAAGGATAAGGAAGAAATAGAGGCCATATTGTACTCTTACATGGTGAAGAAAAAACATGTGAAGGAGTACAAGAAATTCTTGGTTAAATAGAAGGATCACTCAATAGAGGACATATCATGATTGTATCTCACATAAATTTCTCATTATGAACATACCCTCAAATATTTTAACTTGTGATTCATAGCTCATGTTTTAGTTAATCAAGGTATATGATACAAGAGCTTACCGGGCACAAAGACAATCTTGCATCACCAAGGACTTCTCCTAAGCGCAATTTTTTGAAGGAAGATGTGAAGCGCGAATGCAAAAATATATTTAAGATAAAAAAAATGCACAAAAGAACACAACTAACATAGAAGAAGCTATTTAAGTAAGGGAACATCACAATTTTCCTCAAAGTCAACTTGGTTTGACTATTAATCACGTGGACCTATGATAACCCTATCTAAATCCTTGTCAAAAGCATGGAGAAGGTGGGGATGATAGCAATGACTATCCACAGATCTACTCTGATAGGTTGTTGAGATTTAGATGATGTGGATTTTTAAGAACCTATAGTTATTGATAGTTGGATGAAAAAGGACATCTAGGTACTTTTAGATGCACACTTATTATTGGTAGTTTTGTGTTGGCATTTTTCCATGCAAGCACCTCGACAAGCCTATAAAAATTATGCTTTGGATTATATTGTGCAACTTAGCTTAGAACTCTTGGGAGGTTCTACTTGTTTTTAGAGAGAAATAGAGTAAGCTCAAGAGAGAGGGAGGGAGGCCTATATAATTATCATCATATATGCATTATATGTGCACTTAGAGCCCAACAAGTTTTTAGTTTATGCTTGGTTGAGACTTATGTAATTATTTATCATATTAATGGAAAAAATTCATTTTGAGAACTATGAAAGTGTGTGATTCAAACTATGTGGTGTAACAAATCCATTTGTTAGGTCCCTTGACAATGATTGCACTAGTTTATAGTACATTTTATTACTTAAAAAGGTTCAATGGTTAGAAAGTTTGTTATAAGACTAGCTACACAAGTATCTATATCAGTACATTGAAAGCATACTCAATAATATGCTTAATTTCGTATTACTTGCCTATACAAAGTCAATATTTCAATACTATAATCATTGTCTTCATCAATGAAATATAGATACAACTTTTATATGAGTTCTCTTGACAATATGCATAACAAGATTTTGCACTCTCTAATAAATTGAGTTGCCATCAAATCTGCATTATTCATGAAACATGAGTTAACACATAGTTGGCATGGCATTCCTTTATAAATATCACAACATTCAACAACATTCAAATAATTTCTTTAGAAACCCTCATAACACCAAGAGAGATAAGGTTATAAATGCAATAAACAAGCACTCGTGATATATTTCCACATGCATGATCATTCTAGATGTCCACTTAAATACTTTTGCCAAGATATAGATTAGTGATAAAAATACCCAAATATCAATAAATCAATGATCTATTTCATATCAAGGTAAAATAATCTCTATCCATTCATGAATCCATACCAGGGTTGTTTAAAGTCCAACAACCATACCATACAACAAACATGGTGCATATATATATGCACATATTGCTACATCTATATATACTTAGATATATGCATCTAAAACATGGTAGATCAATAGATAGAATTCATATCCTTTTTCACATTTAACACTTAAGGTTTAAGTGGAAGAGATAAAATAAGAATAAAAAATCATACACATTCTAGATATAGTATAAGGTAATGACATGCCTAAAAAACACAAACCTAATGGCGATGGCAAGGTAAATGCCTATAGTTATAGATTCTTCTTGTCCTTGCTGAATTCCATAAAACCCTTCCCATTCATTTATAACCATCCAATGAGGGTTTCTAAGATCCCATAATCCAAAACACTTAAGTTCGCTTTCCTATCAACATGCCTCTTCTGGTCTGCCATTATTTCTCATAATTAGATTTGGTTCTAGTGCAAATAATAACCGAGTTTGAATTTAATTTGTGCTTTCTACCATGGGTTGTGTTTACCCTTAGGGTTTATAAACCCACTTTTGTCATGCTATCAATAGTAAATTTTTAATTTTATATTTATTTTACTTGCAAGAAAGCCATAATATCTTTATAGATATTAAACCTTTTTCCATGGTCTGCCTTTAAAGTTGGGATCAAACCTTAAAATATATAAATGTTTCATAATATTTTAATATCAAAGTTAATTTACACATAAACTTTAATATTAGGTTTCATTTAAAAATTCAACCCATTAATTATTATTTATTATCATTGATCCCCTTTAATAGTATTTAAAGGCCAAGGTCTTATTTTTGATTCAATAAATACACCTACTTATGTTAATAATTTTATTACTAATAACAAAAGGTCACGGTATTATGGCCTTAATAAACATATTTTTACTTTTAACCCTTATAATAATAGTGGCACAAAGCAGTCAAGATCCATAATTAACCAAATTATGAGCAATGATACTGGCTCTTACGCTTAGGCAAAGCTTTAAACCATAAGTTCAGCTAAGTCAAACACTATGATATAAGAGAACTTTAATGTGTTAATAACTAAATATAATTCCCATAAATGACAAGGAATAAAGCCATGACCTACCAACTAGGTCTTCACTATCAAGAGGTAACATCAAATGCAAATATTAGCAATGCTAACACTTAACTCTCATATTTAGTTACCACAATACATCTTAGTACTTGTTTCAAATTATAAATATAAGCTGGAAAATAGGGATGTCACATAATCAAACCTAGCTTCTCTACCATCTTACACGAGACCAAATTATCCATGATTTCAATATCCATAATAACCTTGCAATACTTTCCTCCCTATTTGTAAACTATTCAAAAGAGGCTCTTCCTCTGCATCAGTTTATTATCCTCTTTGGGCACCCTCTTCATCATAAGAGTTTATCTGCACTTTGGTTCTTTAGAATGATTTTCCAACCCAATAGACTCTTCATCTCCATGCATGACATCCACACCAACTTTTGACCTTATACTACCTTCACTTTGCAGCTGAGGACACTCATATACTCTTTTTCCAAGCTATCCACATCTAAAACATGTTCTTTGGAATCCTCTTCCCCTTCCTCGACAAAATATTTTGCACTTTGTGGATGGATAAGATGAACCTCCTCATTCTTATTAATTTTTTCATAAGTGTGAACCTTTTTGTGTGTAGTGTTATTCTCTCCTTAATTTTTTCTAGTTTCTTCCAATGCCACCTCCTCCTCCTTTGCATGTTAATCTTCACCCTCCTTATGTGGTACTCTATTTTATATAACAACTTCTCCTTATCCTTTAGTCCAAATTGATAAGCATCCTCCATAGTTTGGATTTGATCCATGCTGAAATATTCTTGGATGCCAAATTTGAACCCATTCAAATATCTCATGACCTTTTGGTCAACTTCACTATGGCTAGATATGATAGTGATTTTGTAAAACTCTTCTATGTACTCCTTAACACTTAGCTCCTTTTACCTTAGAGTTTTTAACTTTAAGAACAAATCCATGTGGTAGTCATCAGGTAAGAATTTACCTTTCATCTTGGTGAACATTCTGTCCCACTCAATTTTCTTCTCCTTTTCTCTTATTATTATTTCATTCTAAACTCCCTTTCACCAAAGCACTACGTGACTCTTAATCTTGGTCTGTGAAACCTTCATGCATTGCAAAACCCTGATATCATCAACATCAAAATACTCGTCAATATCCATGAGCTAGTTAATGAGCTATTAAGGATACATGTTTCCTAAAAAACATGGCACATCCACCTTTGCACCTTGCCCAATCCATGAGATAGCTCTCAGGAGTCTACCTTCCATCGTATCCATGTGTTCCTCATTATCTTCATTATTTCCCTCACCTTTTGTGTGGTTTTACTCTTCTTTAGTGTCATTTTGATAATCCCTTAACATAATGACTCACCTTCTGTATTCCTTTATAGTCTCCAATTGTGTTTTCAAGCCTTTTAAGACATTTAAGGCTTTATCAAGTCTCCTAGTCACATTAACTATTATGGCACCTACTTGATTAACAACTATTCTAAGTAGCATCTCTATTCTTTGGGTACAAATCCTACTACTACAAGATCTCATATCACAATTATATATAGATAACCTCACTCTCTGCACTCCACAAGGTTTAGATCTAGCTTTGATACCATAAATGATGTAGTCATAAGGATGGGGTTCCAAATCAAGGAAAGCCATAACCCAAAAAATAGGTAAGTGCGTACACACACAAACTCAAATCTAAAAACATAGGTTTGAAATCAAATATCAATGCAACAACATGTTACATGGGTTTATTCAAATGCATGAGCTACTAGTTATTATTGGATCTTAACCTAAAAAATTCAATATTATTCTATTACAATATGGAGTCTCACATACTTCCATCTACAATCAAGGCTATAATGACCCTCTACCTATGAGATCTCTATCCTCCCCAACTAAACAATTACTCATAATAGTCCAAGTCTTTATTTTTCTATAAATATCCCTTAATGCCTTACTTAACATGCCTTTATATGGGCTCCTCTAAGTGCTACATGTCAAGAGAGATTCATGCAAACTCTCACAAGCTGCCATGTGTCCCCAAGGGTTGTTTTTTCCTCACGCAAATCTAAATATGCAACATGTGTCCATTGAATATATCTCAAAGAATATTGGAGTCAAATATTCATTCAAATAACTTTGAGCTAAACTTGTTTGGAACTGGGCAACTATGTTGTATTCATCAAGTTTCCTTGGCATAATCCCTTTTGCTTCACTCCAACATGACAATGTTTGCACGCCCATTCTTCCAAATCTCTATATGATTCTATTTTATATGTTGTTTTGATGGAAAGTTACTTTTGTGCTCATGCTAAAAATAAAAGTAAAAATGATCAGTGATATAGTTGTTTAACAATAGGGGAACAATCACAAAAATCTTATAATCTTGGTGGACCAATTGTCTAAAATTGTCTTAAATTTGTTATACTTGATGACAAGAAAAATTAAACCACCAATTAAACCTGATGCAACCAACATTCATATATAAGATCATTGATGAATGATCATGATGGGGCAGCCATTTGGTTTATTAATTCTGCTACTTTTACTAAATGTCACCCCAGGGTGTGTGTTTGACAAGATGTCAACACTATATATGCAACACTATTCTGGTTCAAAGGTTGGGGTGCTTAAATGTTGGTGTAGGGAAACACACTTGAAAAAAGTAAATTGTAGGAAAATAAAATACATAATCATAAATTAAAGCACACATATGAATGAAATTAATTGGAAATGCACACACAACATAACAAAATTATCTAATGGATACAATACCAAACTACCAAATCCATGTGAGTGAGCCTTGTCTCTATTAGACTGGAGCTTGATTCCCAACCTTACTTAAGATATGATTAACTCAAAATAAATTATTTATTCATTTAAATGAAATTGATACATATACATTATAATATGATTTTAACTTGATTACCATACCCTATGCTATTCTAAATTCTAAATTACTAGTTAACTGCCTGATTATCTACCTACTAAATTTTGGCATGCAATTTCTCTCTTAAGTAGAGAAGGCAAAAATTTAGTTAAATATGTCAAATCTATATTTTATATCCATAATCTATGGTTATCCTAGATTATAATACTTTAAATAACAATACTAAGATATCATAAAGAATGTATGATGTTGTAACTATATGGAGGAAATAGAAATGCAATGAATAAATGGAAATGAATTAGTTTTAGGTTATTATAACGTTCTTTAACCCATAAAACTATTTTCCACCTTTGGATAAGTTGGTTCGAAGTGGTATACAATGACAACTTTTCACAACTATCACATAGTGACTTACAACTTTTACTATGGGTTAGCACACAAATTTCTATAGGTTGGCATAGTTGCTACGAGTTGGCACAATAATTGTTATGGGTTACTTCCGTGGGCCATAAGTTTTACATACAAACTCCAAATGAGGTGTCATTTTTTGAAATCACATAAATTTTCAAGAAGAATCAAAATATGTAATAAAATTAAGATTTAAGAACGTCTTTGATGTCATTTTTGCTATTGATTTCAAATTGGTTAGTTCTACCCTTGAAATACATATAGCCACTTGCTACAGGTTTTAGAATAAATGATATGGGCTGGAAATTAGCTACTATGGGTTATAGAAGAGATAATATGATTGATGAAAAATTACTATAGGTTACATATCAACTATTACATGTAATAGAATAACTACATTTTGTAGCCTAATTGTTACGAGAAGCATGCAATAGTTGATAAAAGTTGTCAACAAGTCAAATGGATATTTCTCCTTCATAGATGTGTATATAGAACATATTGCACAAAGTATATTCTACATTTTTCACTTTCCATTAATAACACCATAAACATTAAAGCCATTAAATCATACTAGTTTATTTAAAAATAACTAGTTTTAATTAAAACAATGTGTATATACATTATTCATATAATATGTGCATATATTAACATAGTGTAGGTGAAAGGAGTGTGAATAGAAACACATGAAGGTATTTTATAATTGGAAATTTTGGACCTCATCACTTGATGAACATAATTAAACCACCAATAAAACCTAACACAATATTGCTAATGTTTTCATACAAATTTATCGATCAATAATGGGACAAGGTAGCCACTTGGTTTAACAAAGCTCTTACTTTCACTAATTGTAAATCCAGGACATGTATTTTGGCAATATATTAAGCATTATATATACAACATGTTATTTCAGAGGCTAAGAAGTTACAGATTGCATATAGGGAAACACACTTCCATGAAAGTAAATTACAGGAAATTAGATAAGATTTATAGGATGTAGAAAGAAACTAATTTGTTAATTTATGTTTTTGGAAGCTTCTTGATACATAATTAAGAATTCTCACACAAATACCAATTATTTTTAATGAATTAAAATTATGAATGATGGAAACACATACACAAATTTTAAAGGATATTGTAAATGATCACATAACATAAATAATAACTAATTAACGGATCGAGATTTTCACCACAACTCGTTGTATGGGTCCCCTCTTTGGTTAGATTTAAGTTCAATCCTTCTTTTGGTTATATTTTATTTAATTCAAATCACTTATCCTTTCATAAATGAACATGTAAAAATGTGTGTATTCTACAACAAAACATTACAAAAGCTTCAGGCTATGTTTCTTTAAATTTTATTCCATACTCATCCAATATTCCCTATTACCTTCTATATCCAATTATTTCCTCCTTAGTATACAAGACAAGTTATTTATTATTAATTTGTAGTTAAAATAGAAATTGTCTTTACCCTAGTTGTTTAACATAATTTATAGAAATAACCTATTCATGCTAAATGCTAGATCTATAACTAACAATCAGTTACAATAAGAACATGACATAAAGTAACTTGTTGCATGGTTTTAACGGTTGGGAAACATGATCCATTAGAGAAATGGTGTTGATAACACATTCATGAATTAATCTACCTCTCTCTAGAATTTAACATTCCCTTATCATGATCTGCTAATTGTTACATGTCAACATAAGCTACAGTTAATTGGTATATCTCTATTTCAAACTAGAATAACTATCATGAAGTTGGTAAGGGTTAGACCAACTATATCTATAGTTGCTATGGGTTATGCTAGACATTTTTGTAGTTGTTATGGGTTAGGATAGATGCTTTTTTAGTTGTTGTGGGTTATGATAACAATATACTATTTTTATGGGTTGGATACCTAGTTATTATGTGTTAGCCTAACTAGTTGCTATGGTTTGGCTATTGATTACTACTTTTTCATCACTCATCCTTGAGATCTGTATGCAATAAATTAACAATAAATCCAAAATAGTAATGATAGTACATAATGCAAATATATTCATAAAATAATAGTTTTAAACATAAAACATCAAATACATGAATATGTGCAAGTATATTAATAAAATTATAGTTTTAAACATAAGACATCAAATATATGAATATCATATTCATTGAGTAGTATTTGACATTAAAGAGTACAAAAGACAACTCTATGTAATTGGGAGTCATACAAGGAGATCAACAAAAATGGTTTTACGAAGGTATTCAAGATTAATTTATTAACTCATCTCAACCTCCAATTGAACTTAGTAAAATATTCATTAAAATTAGCATTGTGACTAGCATACGTTTCCACTTCAATGGTAGGTACAAGTTGGGCAAAGATAAAACCAAAGTATGGCTAATATTATGTTTGAACAATTAAAATACACATTGTTGCTTTTTATTGCAAGTAAAAGTCTTACCACTTGCAGTGAGAGCACACAAAGGTGCGGCTATGGAAGAGAAATTCTTGATTAACTTCCTTAAATACTGAATTACACCTCCAAAGCTTCTTGTCTAGGTCACCTTGGAAGGCCTTGGCTAATTCATGATGGCCTCTAGCTTTTTTCAATCAATCCTCAACTCCCCATCTTAAACCACATACCCCAAAAAGACTGGCAATGTTGAACAAACTCACATTTATTCTTATTCAACACTAACTTATTCTCCTTCAAAAATTTCAAAACTTGTTTGAGGTGTTCAACATGTTCATAAAAAGTTTTATTGAAGACAAGAATATTATCCAAATATACAATGATAAAGGAATCAATAAATGGTTTCATTACCTCATTTATCAACTACATGAAGGTATTTAGTAATTGCATAGCCCGAAAGGTAAAACCAACCACTCATATAACTCTTACGTTATTTTTAATGATGTCTTCCAAATGTCCTCTTCCTTACTTTGCACTTAGTGATACATAAATTTTAAATCAAGCTTAATAAAATATTTAGCTTGTTGAATTTGATCAATAAAATCATCATTATGTGGAATAGGGTATCTATTCTTGATGATTATCTTATTAAGTGTTCCATAATCAACATAAATTCTCCATAAACCATAAATCAATATAATTAAGAGTGCAATCCTGGTAAATGATTTCCTAAGCAGTGATGCACAAACCTCTTTAGAAGTAAGATATTAAGAGATGAATTTTTACTAGTGTGGGACTAAGAATAAGAAAGTTATAATAGAGAAATTTGGACTGAATGAAAAATCAATGCATAGCCTATAATATAAATTTTGAAAACAAAATAATGTTCACAACACATGAATATTCAATACTTGTTATTATAAAAGTTTAATTCAAAAATGACCAAGTATTCAAATCTTGATAACGAGAAACTTAGAATGAATAGTAGAACACTGATTTCTTTAATAATGATGAAATGCCATAGATCTTGACAAAAGTTGAAACAAAATGAAAAATAAAAATAAAACAAACAAACAAATAAATAAAATAATAAAACATGAAAGAAAGAAATAAAAGAACCAAACCAATGTTGACAAAATATGTACAAAAGGAAAAGAGAAGAGAAACAACTAACCTACTTCAAATATTTTCCATTGTGAGAAAAATGAAGGATAAGTCAATGTTGAAGGATAACAAAAGTAAAGAAATAAGGTTTAATCCATGTAAGTAGTATAAGAATAACTGACATGTGGTCTATTTCAGTATCATTACAATGTAAGACATTACTTTTGGCATAAATATATTATCATACGTCAAAATATAAGATTTGAAGGCAACAAGACATCATGATAAACACACATATATCCTTGAACAAATAAAATAAAAATAAATGAATCATCACTAGACATTACTTTAGTGAATCCAAACTCTTGCATTATGGATGAATTTATATTTGAGCAAAGATGAAGATTTTTAAAATCAAGTAGTGAGAGTCCAAATCAAGGAAATGATTTATTTGTTTGAAAGCATATTCTAGGTTAGTTTCTAATGTTTTTTTTTGAATATCTTTAGGTTGCATATATTCAATCAAGAATATTGTTTTAAATTCCATAATGGTGCAAAATTTGAAACTTTCTAAATCAACATTATTTATCATGTCATTTTATTTTGATTTTGGAAAAGAAGGATAATAAAACGTGTCATACTCACTTATCAGTATCACATCATGATCTGGATAATCTAGAAAATCAAACCTTTCATATTCAATTCTCATCAATTGATTGCTTATATATTTATAACATCAAGACCTTCAAAATTATTTTTTGTTGTTATAGAACTTGATCAAACATTGTAGAGATCAAAATTTTCATCATTAGCATGACCTTTTGAATTAAAAGTGATAGGACAACTATTAGAAACATTTCAATTGGATTTGAGATTGCTATAGACAATAATAAATTCATAAGGAGAAGAATTATTTTTGTGGAGAAAGTAAGCATATTCTAAATCCAAAGAAATTTCCATATCTAAATTTGGATTTTGTAATTTAGAACACCTCAAAACATCATCAAGTTCTCCATTATGCATATCTAAAAAAATGAAGAATAGTTCTTCTTTGATAAAAGCTTCTTATCAGTAAATGAATCAAAGTTAAATAGCTAATTAGGTGTAATGTCCCCCATTTTAGCATAATTTGATAAACCCTTATCTCGGTTTTATTCCCACAAGACTAAGGGAAAGAAAGAGAAGGGAACTATGAGGGGGGCTATTCAAAGATCAAAAAGGTGAAAAATAATTAAGTATTCTAATTTTCAGTTGAGTTATGTAAAAAGTGCTTTTGATCTATTTTTCAATTAATTAGGGGACATTTAAGGTCATGAGAGCCTAAACCCTCAAAAAGAAGTTTTAAAAAGGTAAAGTTGTTTATGATTTAAAAGACACATCCTTCCAACTTGGGCACCACCCTTGGAGGATGATTATAAAAAGCAATTGAGGATTCATTTAGAGATTATGCCTAATTTTAATATTGAATCATTGATCAAGTATGTCAAGATTTTTCATTACATCTTGAGGATGAAAAATTTCAAGAGTGTTAAGAGTTTGGGAACAGAAACCTCCATTCTTACTTCTTGAACAACTCTATTCAAGGACTGTATTTGAGATTCAAAATTGCATGATTGTATGCATGTGGATCTACAAGGGTATTTTTGGACACCATATTCATCAAAGAATATTACAAACCATATAGAGATCTGGTTCGCAGATAATTTGTAGGTCTTGGAGATTAGCGACTTGTATTAGGAGATTGCTAGTAGGGTTTAGAGCCATTCCCTTCAGTGGTGAATTGATTGGGTTAAGGAGAAAACCTCTCTTGAGATGGTTGCACTACATGGAGACCCTTGAGGGTTTGAAGATTTATTGGCAAATTTATTCCACTTGGGTAAATTTCCTAAGGCATCATAGGAGGCCATTTTTTGGGTCAATTGGTGAGATAAAATATTATGAATTATTTTATATTTATTTCTAAAGTGTAGTGAATCAGTTTGAGGAGGAAGTGAACCTTTTAGAGGGATTATAGACTCTAATTCAACAAGGTAAATTTATAATATTATTTTTGGTTTATTTAGAATAAAATCACAAGGGAATAGAGGGTTTTTGTGAGCAAATATAGAGGTACAAATTCTAGAATTTTTAATAACTAAAATCAGAAGTTGGGTGACACGCTTGGAAGGGAAGCTACAAGGGTTTGGGGTGTTTATTGGCCCTAAATCATTGGGAAAATATTATCCTTAATATTTTTAATATTTTCTAATAATTTCTAGCTTGTCCATGGAGGGTCTTTTTACTACATTTGATCACTTGATATTCTATATTGTGAGGGGGATTTATTTGGTAATTTTCCGTCTTACTTGTGAAGTGTAGTGAAATGATTTTCTATTATTTAGTAGCTATTTTGGGGGCCTAAATTCATATTTCAGTGGATGAAATTAATTTTGGTCTTACCTAGTTTTACAATCTATTTTCAAGGGTTTACATTATGTTTGGCGAGTGGGAAGGCTTGTGTTTGCTGTAATTTTGGGTATATATTTTCAGCTAAGGTGATCATCATTTCTAGGTAGTTATTATAATAATTTGTATCATCTTTTATAGTGTATTCTTAGCTATTAGAGTGGATATTTAGGGCTATAATTGTGGATTAATTTTTTCTTTAGTAGCATTTAACATTTGGATCACTTTGGAGGGTGTTGGGGTGTGTTTGACATTCCTAGAGTGGCTAGTATATTTTATTATTTTTAGATTTTTGATTGGGGTTTGCCCAATCTCATTATTGCTTGATTGACCCAAATTGGGGATATTAAAGTGGTATTAGAGTCATATCTTAGCTATATTGTGGGGTGAAGGGTTTGATACATGAGTGGTTAGAAAGAGATTAAATATTACTTAAGGAGTAGCAGGAGGGAAGCAAGGCTTCCACCAATTGGTTCACTTGAGCAAGATCAAGTCATGGATGACATGGGACACTAGGAGATAGAGAGTGAGAGGATAAATATGTTATATGAGGAGAGGTTTGAGAAGTATTCTCAAACTCAGGAGAGGATGACAATAGTGATGGAGGGGTTCATTCATTCCCTCACTGAGATGGGTGGTTTAAATCCACTCAATGGAGATGGTGGTGCTACAAGGAGTAGGCCATATTTGTATACACCCCCTTTAAAGAATGGAGCATCCACATGTAGGCCTACCCATCAAACATTTGTTTATAGGTAGGAGCCTGCATTAGTGAGGGAGGGGATAGAGAGGGAGATGAATGAGTATGTTACCTTATCTATGACAATGAGAGGAGCTATGACTTTTTCCAAGTTTTCTACTTGGAAATAGGGACAGAGTGGGCCCAAGATTAGTTAGAGTTAGAGGGGAAGCTAGGCAGATCTTCAACATGTGCTAGGTAAGTTATCTCTCTCCATGTTTGATGGGTCACAAAGGAGTTCAACGAGGGCATGGATTCATAAGGTTGATACCTTATTTTCACTTTGACCTATGGTAGAGGGAGAGGCCATTCATATTGCCACATTGTATTTAGAGGGAGCAACCCATGATTAGTGGTATCATGGTTTGATGATGCAGGGACATCAACACGTACACTCCTATGATGAGGTCAACAAGAAGTTGATAGAGAGGTTTCATAGAGCGAATCTGGAACTACATTACCATGATTTAGCTCAATTGAGGCAAAGGGCCTTAGTGGGTGATTATGTCATAGAGTTTTAGAGACTTTCAATCATGGTGATTGATATTTTAGATACGAGATTTGTGGTGTTGTTCTTGGAGGGATTGGTTTATTCCTTGATGGGATTGGCCAAGGCATTTGACCCACCTTCATTAAGATAGGGCATCCAAAAGGCCTATGATTTGGAGTCTTCTACTCCAAGGGGCATATTTACACCATTGGGAAAGGTAAATAATACTTTTTTTGAACCTATAGGGTAGCAAAGAGGTGGTGGTTTAGGGCAGCCAAAGAGTACCTATGCAGGTCCTTCAAAGGCCAATCATGTGGGTCCCTTGATTAAACCAAACCAACTAAGTTTTGGGAAATATAAGGTGCTACCTTGTAGTATCTTCGATGTGAGAAATGAGATGAGAAGGAAAGGTATTTGTTTCACATTCAAGGATCCTTGGGAGAAGGGAAAAAATTGTGATGGAAAATGGAAATTACACTACATTTAGGTACTTATTGAAGAGGAAAATAAAGAGGAAGAAGTTAGGATAGACACTTATGAGGAGGACACTTTGGAGTTAGAGGGAAAAGAGGAGTTGAGTGGCACCTTGGCATCACTATTGGGAGATCCTAGGTATTATCCCTTTAGAGTGAAGGGATCATTGAAGGGTACACCTATAACCATACTTATTTATAGTGGGGAAACTCATAATTTCATTGATAGAGGGCTAGTAATATCATGTGGGCTATAATCCGTGGATTTCAAATGATTCAAAGTCAGGGTGGCAGATGGATTCACCATCCCTTGTACTACTAAGGTTCCAAATATTAGTTTCAATTTGTAAAGGTATGTGGTTGATGATTATTTTTATGTGTTTGGCATAGGGGAGACTTATATGGTCCTTGGTATTCAGTGGTTGCACTAACTTGGCGAGTACACTCAAAACTACCAAACCATAGAGCTAAAATTCAAAGTAGTAGGTAATGAGATTATTTTTCATGGTTTGAGTGATAGAGATGCACCTTATTCTTATTTTAAAAATAGCATGTTAGGAGAATGTTTCATGAGCATGAGGAAGATTGAAAATAAAGATGCTAATAGACATCAAATTCAACCCCTTCACTCCAAATTGGAACCCTCTACAAGGCAATTGGTAAGTGTAGCAAATTATGATTTTTTTTTATGCTTATATTGGGAGGAATGAGATGAGAGTTGATTTCCAAGGTCAAACCAAAAATTTATTTGGGCAACACCCTATTCCTTCTTACAAGAGTAAAAATGGAGGTGTTTTAAGGAAAGTGAGACCCTCTTGAATTTTGAATGGCATAAAATTTCAAATAGCTGCTCACAAGATTTGAAATGTAAGAAAGGATGGTTCTTTGGCTTACCAAAAAATGCTAGACTCAGTTGGGATTACCTATGGACCTCTTTGGGCATCAAGAACAATTTATACCACATATGGTAGCCAAGGGGAAGAGCTAGAAAAATATGTTTGAAGTCTAAATTTTTTGGTTTAAGATTTTTTGAGTGAACAAAATAAGTCTAGACACCTAAAAGGATTAAAAATTGGCACTTTAAGGGAACACTACAATTCATGATGGGGAAGACACGTGCCAAGGTAAATTCTGAAATTTACGACACAGAAAAGTCTGATTTTAAGGGGTGGGTACAACAATATGTAGAAGGTCAAATTTTTTTTTTTTTTGGTAAATTCCAGCCAATGGTGTATTCTAAAAATGTTCATGATGAAGTACACTTTTGGTTTGATAAAGTATGGGAAGTACAATCCTATATTGTAGGTTAGTTGAGTTTTTTATTTGATCAATTTAATGTTCTTCCTATGCATAAAGGAGGTGATAAAAGGGAGTCAGAGGAATAACATGCCACATGTTTTGGGGCACACTCAATAAAGGTTACATCTATGTGCTATTTTCACTCAAGGTATGTTTCAAGATGAGATTATTGTTACTTGTTTCTAATTTTTGGAAACATCTTTTGAGGCAACATTGATCACTATGAGAGGCCACATCAAAGGAAAACTATTATGGCATGTATTATTTAGTTGGGGATATGAGGAGTCCTTGAAAGGTGGTCATGACACCTTGATGTCATAGGGACAACCTCGAAGATACATGTTTATTAAGTTGGGAGTTTAAATTGGAGATTCTTTTCAGTGGGAAGCCATTTTAATTAGTAGGTGCATCATGAAGAATGTGGTGACAACCCCATGGATTTTGCAATTGCTTGAGGACAAGCAATTTTAGGTGGGGAGGACTGTAGTGTCCTCCTTTTTAGTATAATTTGCTTATATATCATTAGCTTGGTTTTGTTCCCACAATACTAAGGGAAAGAAAGAGAATGGGATTTATAAGGGGGGGTTATTCAAAGAACAAAAAGGTGATAATTACTTAAGTATTCTAATTTTTAGGTGAGTTATGTAAAAAGTGTTTTTGATCTATTTTTCACTTAAGCAGGGGACCTTTAAGGGTCATGAGAGTCTAAACCCTCAAAAAGAAGTTTTAAAAAGTTAAAGTTGTTTATGATTCAAAAGACACATCCTTCCAACTTGGTGCCACCCTTGGAAGATGATTATAAAAATCAATTGAGGATTCATTTGGAGATTATGCTTAATTTTGATATTGAATCATTGATCAAGTATGTCAAGCATGTTCGTCACATCTTAAGAATGAAAACCTTCAAGAGTGTTAAGGATTTGGGGACCAAAACCTCCATTCCTACTTCTTGAGCAACTCTATTCAAGGGCTGTAGTTGAGTTTCAAAATTACATGATTGCATGCAAGTGGATCTACAAAGGCATTTTTAGATACCACCTTCATCAAGGAATACTACAAACCATATAAGTAGCTAGTTTTTAGATAATTTGTAGGTCTTGGAGATTGGTGATTTGCATTGGGACATTGCTAGTGAGGTTTAGAGCCATTCCATTGGGTGGCGAATTGATTGGGTCTAGGATAAGACCCCTCTTGAGAGGATTGCAATACACAAAGACCCTTGAGGGTTTGAACATTTATTTATGAATTTAGTCTACTTGGGCGACTTGTTTAGGGCATCATAAGATGCCATTTTGGTGGTCAATTGGTGAGATAAAATATTATGAATCATTTTATATTTATTTTTGAGGTGTGGTGAATTAGTTTAAAGAGGAAGTGAACCTTTTGGAAGGATTTTAGACTCCAAATCAACATGATATATTTATAATATTATTTTTGATTTATTTGGAATAAAATCACAAGGTTTTGGAAGGTTTTTGTGAGCAAATATAGAGGTATAAATTCTAGAATTTTTAGCAATTAAAGTTAGAAGTTGGGCGACTCACTTAGAAGAGAAGTTGTAAGGGTTTGGGGTGTTTAATAGCCCTAAATCATTGGGAAAATATTATCTTTACTATTTTTATTACTTTTTGATAATTTTTAGCTTGTTGGTGGAGGGTTTTTTACTACATTTGATTACTTAATATTCGATATTTTGAGGGGGATTTATTTGATAATTTTCCAGCTTACTTGTGAAGTGTAGTGAACTAATTTTCTATTATTCAGTGGCTATTTTGGGGGTCTAAATTCATGTTTCAGTGGCTAGAATTAATCATTGGTTTTATCTAATTTTGCAAGCTATTTTAAAGAAATCACATCAAGTTTGGTGAGTGAAAAGAAATGCTTGTGATTATTGGAGTTTTGGGTATATATTTTCAGCGAAGGTGAACATCATTTCCAGGTATTTATTAAAAAAATCTATATCATCTTTTATAGTGCATTCTCAACTCTTGGAGTGAATATTAGGGGCTATAATTATGGATTAATTTATGCCCTAGTAGCATTTAGCATTTGTATCACTTTGGAGAGATGTTAGGGTTTGTTTGACATTCCTAGAGTGGCTAATATATTTTATTATTTTCATATTTTTTATTGGGGTTTGTGCCCAATCTCATTATTGCTTGCTTGTCCCAAATTGGGGACATTACATTAGGTAGATCAAATGAATCAGATTATTCTAATTTTGAATTTGATAAAAAATCATAATTTTGTTCTAAATCAAAACACTCTGATAAAGAATTCAAACTATATTCTAATCTTTTAGAGTCATTTTTAGTATTCATTGCCATGATTTTATCATAAACAAAAAAGATAGAAATTTATCTAGGAAAATTATTTTCAAAATCCAAAATTAAAGTAGAGAAACTTTTGCATATGAACATATCATGATCGAACAATCAAAGTTTTTTTTTTATTGAACATTTTTTAATGTGAGTGAATCTCAATGTTGACGTAAAATAAAGAATACCAAATTTTTGAACAATTTTAATATAACCATCACATACATTATTTTTTTAACAGAGAAAGAAAATTTCACCACTTAGTCTGAAATAAATAAGTATTTTATTTAATTTCCAAATAAAAAGCAACAAATATTTCCATACGAATTCATTTTCTTGCCAAGAAAGCATAATCCAGGTTGTTAGATTTTGATCTACTTGATTTTTGATTAAATTTTTTATGCAAAGCTATTATCAAGAGAGCTTATCCATGTTTTCCATAACTAAGTAAGAAAGTCACTAAATTAGAATCAAACTATGGACTACTAGATATGGTAACTATGCACTAAAAACTAGCGACTAATTATGGTAATGTGAATAATTAAAGACAAGAATGAATAATAGTTTAAGAAAGAAACTAGATTTATATGTCCTTAGTGGAGTTTTCAAATTTGTTGAAGATGAAAAATTTCACATCAACAAGTCATCTTGTTTGCCTATCATTAAAGTCAAGATATAATCATATTAGTTTAATTGAAAAAGACCAATGACCAAGAATCAGTTCTAAGGTGAGAAATGGGGTGCTTTAAGTTTTGGATATCATATGTTTAATGATAGATTTAAATCATGTTTTTACTCATTTCATTAAATCAATCAAACATAACATTATTATCAACTATGTTTAAAAAAAAGATACTTATAAATAATGTTGCGATCAAGTATGTCAATCACTGTTTTAATGAACTATTTAATTAATCTCAAATTAGGTATAAAACTATCATTCAACCTATTTGAAAGAGCAAATCCTAATTCTTTGAAGGATAAAATATTTAGATTTGTCAAAAGATGAATGTATCTCATGTGTGTGTGTGTGTGTGTGTGTGTGTGTGTGTGTGTGTGTGTGTGTGTGTGTGTGTGTGTGTGTGTGTGTGTGTGTGTGTGTGTGTGTGTGTGTGCACGCGCGCATGTGCATGTGTTCACATTGTAAGGATGAAAGAAAGCAAGTGAATGAGAAATAAATAAAGAAAGAAAAAATAAACATAGAGGACAACAAGAAATCAAAATTATAATTAAAAGTAATTATAGGACACAGATTAAATATTAACTAAGTTAGAGAATACATAAAAAATATTAAAACTAAAAGACAACGAGGAAAGAAAACAAGGCTATACTAAGGAGACACTCAAATCTCAGGTTGATATGGAGTTTGTATAGGTTGTGGTACAATCTCTTCTCATATTTTCATCATATCATCAATTCAAAAAAATAAAATTAAAATCAAAATCAAAATTGTAAAAATATGAAAAATAAATAAATAATGAAAACCTTTGGGCATTATTGACAATGTTGGTTATAATATCAGTTTTCTGATTTACCAAGTATTAAATAAGGAACTTTAATTAGAAAACCAACTTATTAGTTGAACAAAAGGAAAAAATTAAGCAATCTACCACATATTTTTCATTTTTAATTATCTTTAATTTTTGTAGACACAATGCCTATAGTTGTAGTCCCCTGTAGCCTTTGCATCCTTCTTATAATGTTATAGGCTAGCCTACCATTGTTATATGTCATGTATACAACATTTATAAAAACACTACCATCACTGAATATATTTAAGACACCTATTTTTCAAGGGTTGTGGGCTCCATGCTCTTCTTTCATGTTTTATATTACTACCTACTTTGCTACAGATCAGTCTCATCCATTCTAGGGTTGTATCTCCATGCTCTCATTCTACCGATGCGGTCCTACACTCACTCGGCCTAATAGTTACAATTCCCAAGGTTGCACATGCAACCACTACTAACCTATTTTTATTTTGCATCCACTCTTGCATTTTTGGTCCTACAACCACTACCACCATCTTGCTACCATTTATTTATGCCTTGAAATATTCATCTTGCATTCTTAGTATTTATTTTTCTCAAATTCTAAGTTATTAAGCAAATGTATTAACTTTGACTAACATCAGGGACTAGATTCTACATAATGGGGATGTTCACTTCATGTCTATTCAATATAATATTCCCAGATGACTCACAGGGGTACTATTGAAACTTACAAGTTATTTATCCTAAAATTTATGCTAGTCATTTCTTCAATTTTTTTCCATTCTACATTGTCACCCATCACTCAGGATGTTGGATTGTTGATTTAATCACTTGGTCCCATTTCCCAAGGGACTGCATGTTGATTTAATCACTTGCTAAAATAATCTTATATGGCATCATTATTTTGGTAAACCAATACCAAGTCAATTAATCATACTATTTATTTTAGATAATTATGTTTTTCTATTTTTAATAGGTATGTTCATTTTTTTGTATTTTATGTGTTATTTCCCACTAGTTATTTTTGACCAATATTGAATCAGTGATGCCATTTATCCTATCAACTTTATATGCCTTACCATGTCACCCTAATTCCTAGTCATATAAACATCATTTCACATCCACAGAAAAACCCTCATGATGTCAATTGAGTATCTTATTCACCACATTTTAACATTAATTATCACACTTTTGTATGTCCCATTTATTAACCACCTTTAAAAAGAAAACTATGTAGTTCACTTGAGGACAAGTTTATATCTTATATTGGGGAGAGAATAAGGATATAAATTGCATTTATCTCCTTTGGATTGATATTGCCTTCAAACATTAAGTTTAGGGATATACTAGAAATTCATGTCATGTGTAGAAATGTCAAATGAATGATGTCATTTATTAATTGAGAATTTTGATAATGATATATTCATTATACTAAAAATCTCATCACCTTAAATATTTGAGACATAAGGATCTCTAGATCCAATCAAGGAGGAATACAAATATTCAATATTATAATCTTTTTTGTAAGGGGTTTCATGCATGTAATAACTTTTGTAGGTTATCTATAGCAATTTTTGTAGACACTTGTAGCCATTGTTGTAGCTTACCTATAGCAATGGTTGTAGCTTTTCATTTTCTATAAATGGTTAAAAGGAGATGACACATGTCATGATCAAAACACAATTTTTTGCTAGGTTTAAATAAAAGACAAACTCATTTCCAACTGAAAATGCTTCAAAAAGTTCTAATTTTGTTTACTTTATTGGGTTATAATTGTCAAGATTCCTTTTCACTATGATTTAACCATAAGAAGATGACACAAATAATAATTATGCCCTTGTTGTTTAAGGTGAGACTCAAAATATATCAGTTGTAAGTCTCTCACACTACTACTCTAATTATCATTATTTTTAGCATTCCTATTACTCATATGGTACTTTCTATTGATCACAACTCTAGATCAAAGCATTGAATAACATTCAACATATAAGAAATGGATGGTGCTTGTTGTAATATAAAAAAAATAAAAATATCCACCAAGTTCTTAAAATATAAAAGGAATCACATAAGTAAAATATCCAACATGTTTTTTTGGTTAAAAGCTTATATTTTTGTGTAGATCAAAGATTTTGTATAGGAATGTAGTCATATTTGATAATGGTATTGATTGATATATTTAAATAAAATTTTGTTGTGAATTAAAAAGTAAAAAAGTGTAGAATGATAAATCTACAAAGACTATATCTTAGAGCTGAGTGTATGTAATGGGAAATGCAACATAGCTACAAATCAATCCTAGCTCGGAGAAGATAGATCCTACTTACACTTTCAATTGGGGATACATTAGATAATTAGGGTCATGACCAATATGGATCCTTTAGACCTATCCAAGGGATATCTTACCACAATAATATCACTAGGAAGGGTTCCAAAGCTTCTAATCAAGAAAAACTATGTAATAACCCTAATTATGTCCTATGTTTTCATATTCACTATAATAATAACAATTAAGACTTAATTTGAAAAGAGATGACATGTTAATGATGACTAATTATCTTAAGAAGGATAGTTTATTCCACTAGTTTTATTGGAAGATGCTGATGCGTATCTCAAAGTACATGTTTTTGTACTTCATTTGCTCAATGTCATCTTTGCTTTATTACTCCCTTGTGTTAAGGCAAGTTACTTATCTGCGAATTATAGAGATCTCCTTGTAATCATGTTCGAGCATGAGAAGAGTAGGCTTCAATTGGTCATTCGAAAGGTGGCTCTTATTAATGATATTATGTGCAAACTTCTTATCATAATGGCTAATCTCTTCTCTGACAATAACTTTGTGAATCTCTAGTTTTGGGGGTTCTATGTCTTTGTTTGGAAGGCTATAATGGGAGGATATAGGGTTTGAACGGAGCTAATTTCCTATTGCAAGTTTAAGGATAATGTTGTGGTCTAGTATTACTATAAGGAAGGTGGCATCAACCCTTTTTTGGAATGGCTTAATGACTACGATGAAAATCTGTTTGAGCAATTCACTCAAACTTGGCATAATAGTAGAGTCACTATTGGGAGAATTGGGTTTGAGGTTTTGGATAAATTTATTACTATGGTGACTAGCCTATCGACTAAGGGGACCAAGCTATAAAGGAAAGCAAAAGTAGTGGACCATTCTAACTAGAAGTTATCCTTAGGGAAGGAGAAGAACTGGTTCCTTACCAAGGAGGATTCAAACGGGCCAAGCTGCCAGAGTCATGGGATAATATGTGTTTCCTCCTCATGAAATACTTCACTTTGGAGGGGTGGTTTACTAGGTTCTAAAATTATCATCTTCCTTTACTAAATCATTTTAGACACAATGCTCATATTAGCTTCCCATTCTATTTGTTGTCTTCCCTTGAGCATTCAATTTTCAGAGTTAAAGCTAAGTCAGCTAGGAAACCCTCCAAGAAACCCATTCCCTTGCAATAGGATCTTATTCTATACTTATATAATTTCTACCTTGCTCTAGAGCCACCTAAGCCCATCCAGTCTCATAGCAGTGAAATTTTTGCCAAACATGATGATACTACTATATTTGAAGAGCCTTATCCTTCCCTTGCTTCTCATAAGATGAAAGGGGTTTCCATTTCTCTGTCTAATGAGGAGACTACCATAAGGACCACTACCCACACTCTAGTCCTTAAAATTAGTGTGAAGATTAGGAAAAGGAAATTTAGGGAGGGGGAAGAAGAAACTGTGCAAGATGTTGTGGGGACCCTAAAAATCTTAGCAGTACTCCTGTGGGATCGGGCAATAAAACTAATTTGTCTGCCAAGGATAAGAAGGAGGGTTTATCCTCTGGTGTTAGGAGGTTAGGGAGGATTTTTGGAAAACCTACACTGAAAACTAAACTTATTAATTATTTAGATAATTATTTTGAAGAATCCACCCAGGGGGATGAGGCCAAGGTTATTGAAATCTAGGAGATATCTGAGGATGCAGAGAGTAAGAATGGGAACAAAAAGATTGATGTTTCTGGTGTTGTTGTTGGTGATTCTAATGTTAATGTTGATGAAGGGAGAAGAATGTTTGTGGAGGAAGCTATGGATGAGATGGAGGAAGGCACTGATTATAGGAATGACATTGTTGCCTTGAGGGGTCATGTAAAGAAATTGGAACACTCAATTTCCACTATGCTCAGACGTATGATGTTACTTAATCTTTCTATGTCACAAGATCTTGAGTATACAACTACAGAGGATAAAGATGAGAATTTAAAAAATTTGGATAAATTTATGGAGTCTTTAGCTAAAATATGAGAGAACTTTTCTCCTTAGATCTGGTTTCCCTTATGTTGTTTTTTCTCTATTTACATACTGTCTTTATGCTTGTTTTGCTATCTGGTGGTTTTTATGCTGGTTTAGCGGGCTTTGTTGTTTCTATTTCAAGGCTCTTTGGTGATAATGCCTATGGGGTTTATTTTTGATGATTTTTAAGGGTTTGGCCCCTTGTTATTATCAAAAAAAATTAAAACAAAATTCTAATCTAGTGCTCACCAAACTTGTGGCATAAAGTGGGGGCAATAAACATAAAAAGTAAACATGCATAGAAGACATATAATCATGTCAATGTATATAGAATACTAATGCATGGAAGAGAAGTGAAAATATATATCTATCTACTCTTACAAAGGGGGAAAAAATTTAGGAATACTTACCTTTGAAGATGAACCCATCAAGCCTCAATATCTCCCTTGGCCAAGGTGCTTCATAAAATATTGTTGTGGTATGTAAGGATAACAAGGATAAATTATCTCTAGGCTACACAACCTACCAATGCATCCAAAAGACTTATCCACAAGACAAGATCTATATCTCCAAATAAAGTATGAAACCCTAAGATCGCTCCTCAAGTAGAATAGTGGATAAGCATATGTATAATATATCTTACTTCTCTTATTTTAGAAATAGTGAAATGATTGTATTTATATAGGTGGATCTAACACTAAACCCTTGTAAAAGTTTTGATTGACAAGGTCAACCTGGTCAACCTAGTATCATAATTGAAAAAAACTAACTAGGTCACGGACTAGGTAGGCCATGGGCTGACCTAGTCCTTAATAAGTTCTGTCAATAAGAATAAATGGTCGATGTGGTCGACATAGTCATGTAAACTGCCAAAAATGGGTTTAGGTTAGGGAAAGGGCTAATGAAGATAGTAAAATACTAGATGATGGTGAAAAATAGGAGGCAAAGTTTAGGGGACTAGTTTTTAGGAGACAAGTGTGTAGATACCAATTGGTAAAAAGGGTTAATAATCTTGTGAAACACTAATGGTCTGCCCGCCTCTTTCCTAGTGCACCCCTTAGGGTGTGCACTCAAAGAGATTGAGACTTGATGGGTTCCTGTAAGATAGAAATTATCAATAATTGATAAAGTTTTAAAATATTATATGTATAAATATGCCCCACTCGAAGGTCCTCACATGTCATGTAGGTGTAATATAGGATGGTGTTTTGAGAAAATAACATAGTGACACACAATGTTAAAGTTGAATAAATTATAGTAAGGAAAAAATAAGATAAATGAAACCACATAATTGAAAAACACATACCTTTACTTACCTTAGTGCAGTAGATAAATAAGGAGATGTGAGAAATGTGAAGGTGTCCAATGTGAGGAACATTAGACAAACCTATAAAGATTAGCAAAATCCAAAAATTTACAATATTCAAAAAGAAGAATTAGAAGCAGAGGACTGGAGACTCCAAGATTCAGTTCAAGAACTATAATGCTAAGTTTAGTAGTGGTTTAGGGAACAAGAAACCCGATAATGGTTTCAAATGAAGTTTTAAGGGAAACGAACAGTCTCAGAGGAAAAGACCACCTAGAAGTTGATTCATTTATGGAGGTGACCATTATACATGAGATTATACTGAGGACAAGTTGAAGAATAAGTGTTTTGCTTCTTAATAGGGAACATTTCAGTAGTGGATTCATGCATCTGTTGACAATTTTCAAGCTTAGTATCAAGTTTCACCCATGAAATTGTCAGATATTTTATTTGATCATCCAGTTTCTATTTTGATTGACATGGGGGTTACAAAATGTTTTATTACTCTTGTAAGGATTAATAAGTTGTCTAAGAAAGCTAGAGTTATGGAAAATGCATGGTCAATATAATATGAGAATGAGTCAAAGGTCAAAGTTGATAAATGTCTAGTCAAAGTTGAGATTAGGTTTCCTAAATTCACTTTAGTGGTGGATCTATATGCTACACCATTAGGGTCATATGATGTGATCCTAGGAGTCAATTGGCCTATGAAGCATAAAGTTAAGGTTGACTTCTAGCTAAATAAGGTTGAGTGTCAAGATGATTTTGGAAATCAGACACAACTTCAGGGTGAGAAAAGGGAGTTAAAGCTTAGGCATATTTTTAAAATTCAACTCAAGAAAGGTCAGAAGAAGCGATGTCAAGCATTTATTGTTAAGATAAATAAGATGGAGGAATCTAAAGAACCATCCATCAAGGATTATCTTTTTATAAGGAACTTTCAGGATGTGTTTCTAAAGGAATTACTTGGATTACCACCCAAATCTAAGTTTGATTTCTTAATTAACATCATACCTAGATCATAATTGCAATCTAAGGCACCATACAAGATGATAACCACCGAATTGGTTGACTCTAAGGCTCAAATTTAGGAGTTATTATCAAAAGGGTTGCTTCGACCAAGTGTGTCACCATGGGGTACACCAGTAATCTTCATCAAAAATAAGGATGGTACTCTTTACTTGTGTATTGATTACAAGATGTTGAACAAGGTGACAATCAAGAACATATATATGCTACCTCGTATTGATGATATATTTGATCAAATGCAAGGGGCAATAATATTTTCCAAGATTTATATCAAAGTAAGGTATCATCAGTTAATAATCTGAGATGAGGATATTCTAAACACAATGTTCAAAACTTGATATGGGCACCACTAGTTCACAATGTTATCTTTTGGGCTAATAAATGCTCCTAAAACATTTATGAATCTCATGAACAGTGTGTTCAAGAATTATCTAGATCATTTTATGGTGGTCTTTCTAGATGACATCCTCATATATTCTAAGGATGAGGAAGAACATCTTCAGCATCTAGAACTAGTTTTGTAGCATTTGTGAAAGCACAAGTTATACAACAAGTTGTCCAAGTGTGTTTTTTTCTAAAATAAAGTGTAATATATGGGACATATTATCCTCGTAAATGGAATCTCAGTGGATCTAGTTAAGATAAGAGCCATAATGGAACGGCCATAACCTAAGAATGTACATGAGGTAAGGGGTTTGATGGGATTAGCAGGATATTATAGGAAATGTGTTCAAATTTTTTTAAAGATAGCTAATCCAATTACCTCTCTTCAACATAAAAATTAGAGTTTTGTCTGGTCAGACGAGTGTGAGAAAGACTTTCAAGATCTAAAAAGGAGGCTTACTCCAACACTAGTGCTAAAATTTCCTAACCTTAATGGTCAATTCAAAGTGATCATGGATGCATATTGAGATGGACTTGGAGAAGTTCTTATGCGGGATGGTTTAGTTGTAGCATATAAGTCTAGAAAATTGAAGCCATATGAGGAGAATTATTCCCCTCAGGATTTGGAACTTTCTAAAATAGTGCATGCCTTGAAATTTTGAAGGTATTATCTATTATGGAAACCATTTGATCTCAAGGCTAACAACTTGGGTCTCAAGTACATGATCACCCAACCAAACCTGAATGCTATCAGAGACATTAGTTAGAATTTTTATCTGATTATGATTTTGATATTAATTATGTCAAGGGAAAGGAGAAAATAGTTACTAATGCTCTAAGCCATAAAAAGTACATGACATTTATGGCTACCATTAGTACTTTCTATGATCATGTAACCAAATTTTTGATAGGAGATGAATTCTATGATCGGGTCAAGAAAACATTATCAGATAATACTCAAAATCCTAGGTATAAAGGATTCAAGATAGAGAGTGATGGTATTTTAAGGTACAATAGGAGGATGTATGTGCCTAATAGAAAGAATCTAAGGATCATTGTGCTAAAGGAACTACATAATTCCATATATTTAGGACATCCAAGTGTAACCAAGCTCATGGTTGAGCTAATATCACTGTATTTCTAGAAATGGATAAAAAAGATGCAACAAATTTTGTGTCTCATTATTTGGAATGTCAGCATGTGAAAGTTGAACATGTGTATCTAACATGATTTTTTATATCCTCATGATACACCAAAATGGAAAGGGTAGGTGATTAAATTTGAATTTGCCTAGGGGTTGTTATTATCATGGAACCAACATGATATGATCTTGGTTATAGTTGACAAACTAACCAAGATAGCTCACTTCATACCAAATAAATTGGAAAATGATGTACCTATGATTGTGAAAATATTCACGAAAGAAGTGTACCGATTGCATGGATTTATAGAAAATATTATTCCCTATCGAGATCCAAGAATGACTTCTAGATTTTGGTTGACTCTGAATTTAGCTCTGGGTATGCAGTTAAATTTCAACACTACTTATCACCTAAAAACTGATGGATAGATAAAGAGAGTTAACCAGGTTTTAGAAGATCTCTTTTGTATGTATTATATGGATCAACAATACAAGTGAGAGGAGTACCTTCCATTGGTTGAGTGTGCTTACAACAACTCATGCCAATCAACATTGAAGATGGCTCTGTTTGAGGCATTATATGGAAGGAGGTGTAGAACACCAATCAATTTGAACATGTTAGATGATAGGGTAGTCTTTGGACTTGAGATGTTTGTAAAAATAGAAGAGCAAGTCAAGATAATCAGACAAAGGTGAGCTAAGGCTAACAATAGAAAAAAAAATTATGTTGATTTGAAAAGAATAACAAGGTAACTTTTTGTAGGTGATAAAGTGTTTCTATGGGTTGAGCCTCAAAAAATATTAATTAAGTTCAAGAAGTCAGCTAAAATTTCATCAAGATATGTGAAACCCTATAAGGTTTTGGAAGTGGTTAATCATGTATTGTATAGGCTTGCACTTCCATTAGCTCTAACTCTTTTGCATAATGTCTTCTATGTGTATTATCTTAGAAAGTATGTTGTTGATATTTCATATGTGTTGGATTGAAATGCTTTGCAGGTTTTGGATCACAGGGTGGTCATGGTAGAACCAATTAAAATAATTGACACTCACAAACTCAGTTTGTGTAATAGAGAAGTGTCATAGTAAAAGGTCCAGTGGGAACAATAAATATATTGATAGTGCCACTTTGGAAGACTATGATGAATTACAAGATATTTTTACATTTTTTTGCTTGATATATTGTTGGATATCATTTATTTTCTGTTGAATAATATTTTAAATTTAGAAGTTATGTTTGAATAAGTGTCATTGAGACGATGACCAGCTTTAAAGGGGAAGGATGTCACATCCCAATTTCTTTCTAAACTTAATAACCTTTTGATTCATGGATTTTTATGATTATTATTTGATTAACTATTGTTTAGTTAAGTTTAATTTTCATATGTTGATAATGAGACAATTATATATTGCTTAATTTACATGATTGATTAACTATGGAATTAACTCTACTTTTATATTGAGTACATTATGATCATGTTTTTTAGTTTATACAACAATATTTTGTGGATTATATATATTTTTGGGCTAACTACCTTCATTGTTTTGAGGTGGATGTAAGATAGATCCATCCCTCAAAGTGTGATGGAGGGAGGGCATCATTAGAGAGGGTGGTGTAAATGGAGGCATTGGGGGATAATAGAGGGAAAGACTAAAAACCATACACACACCATGATAGTTTAGTATATTTTATGTTCATTACTTGATTTAGATAGCTACAGTATATCTTTTATTATATCTACATTTAAATGATTGATAATATGCTTCAAATGTGATCTTGATTTATTTTTAATGATCACGTTGATTTAGTTGTGTGATTACATTAATCTAGTTATTGTACTTAGATTTACTCGTATGATATTACTTGGTTGAATGAGTGAATCTATACATGTCTTAATGTGACTTACCACTTTCTTGAATATAACTGAGTGTTTTATAAACAATGCTTTATTTGGTATTCATATCTATAATTAGTAGATGAATTCTATTGCTTTACTTGATTTGTAGGATTAAGGTGATAGTAAATTTCATAAGAAGGTTATTATTGTTTTTGTTGATAAAAATTAAAATAACCTAGTGATAAGTCATTAATCAAAAGGAGTTTCTTGGTTAATGATCATGATGGCATTAGTTGTATTGTTATTGATAACATCATTGTGTTTCATTATGAAAAAAGTACATGAGACATCATAATGTTTGATAACCTTTACTAAGTCGATGCAAATAGTTATGTTGTTTATCCTATAAAGCTAACAAATAGTTAAAAGAGTTGAACTCTTTGATATTAACTACAATGCTAAAAGGATTTGATGAAGTCAAGAAACATGCATAATTCAAAGGGTTATTATAATTGTTATTTTATTGTTAATTGAGAATGTTCAAGATGATTAGGGTTTATAAAATGGCCTTTAAATTGAGTTAAAAATCATTTATAAAAATCATTATTATGTTGGCAAATTTATACATGAGGAAAAGATGGCAAACTGTTAGTTCTATTAGCTCTTTGATTACATGTAGCGACTAGGTCATAAGTTTGGCTGAAAAGTTTGAGAATTTATGGTAAGATGGAGGAGAATAAGAAGAGAAGGGGAGAGGCATATATGGCACAAAAATTAGATAATGAAAAGCGTAGAAGAGGAAGTGGTTCAAGCTTACAGTGGGAGCAAATTTCAAATCATTGGCATATAGATTTCCCTTCCAGGTTGGTATTGTATATAAATTCCTTGATGATTTATGGGTGAATTCTGGTAAATGTTTTCATAAGAGTTTTAGTGTTTCATTTTAAATGAAAAAAAAGGGCTAAATGTTGGGCCCTATGGATAGCTCGACCATCCACATAACCCAACATTCAATGCAAAAAACCCTAATAAGAATGAATAGGGATTTATGTTCTTTGCCATGCTATTTGAAAAACCTTGAAAACTTTTGTGTTTATACTTGACTCAAATTTATGAAAATGTTTGAAAAACTAAAATTAGTTGCCATGGGTAACTATGTGGGTAAAATATATTTACATGCAAATTTATTTTAAAGACCTTTGTGTATTACAAGTCTTGCAAGTTCCTATAGGATACAGTTTGTGTATTTCTATAGGGTTGAAGATAACCTTAGGTTCATACTGCCTGGGTGAAAACTCGATAGGTCTTATATAAAAAAATTTGAGTCATTTAGATTTGTTTTAAATTACTCCCTTCATTATTTGAATATAGACTTGAGTGAAAAATTAACTATCTCAGGTTAAAATTAAAACCCAAATAGGGTTCGGCTATGTATATTGATGTATGGGCAAAATAAAATGAAATCTAGGTTAATATTGTTTATATGTTTAATCTAAAGGATGAATATACATATTCATGGGTATGTATATAAATCTACAGGACTTAAATGGCTTGAGTTATATACATATCAATGAATACACACACACACACACAAAATCCAAGTTTGGATTGTGGCGTTAACCTATATATGTATATGAATCATATGATATTGAAACATACTTAGATGAATATATAAAACCTATAGATGCATAGGATATTTGATAAGACCTAAAATTTTGTATATATATATATATATATATATATATATATAATGGGCAAAATAAAATGAAATCTAGGTTAATATTGTTTATATGTTTAATCTAAAGGATAAATATACATATTTAGGGGTATGTATATAAATCTAAAAGACTTAAATAGCTTGAGTTATATACATATCAATGAATACACACACATGCACTATCCATGTTTGGATTGTGGCATTAACCTATATATGTATATGAATCATATGATATCGAAACATACTCAATGAATATATAAAACCTACAAATGAGTAGGATATTTGATAAGACCTAAAATTATATATATATGTATGTATGTATGTATGTATGTATACATTACACAAACACACACACAATCTAGTTTTGGATTGAATATATAAAACCTACAAATGCGTAGGATATTTGATAAGACCTAAAATTACACACACACACACACACACACACACACACACACACACACACACACACACACACACACACACACACACACACACACACACACACACACACACTTGGCTATGTGAGAGTTAATGGTTATTATTTAAATATATACTACTGTGTTTACATTAATTTTATGAACCGATTTAAATATTTGTGAGGAATGGGTGAAAATATATAAAAATACTATTGCATAAATCCTATGACATGCTTTTAAACCTGTATTGAATTTGGTTTTTATTAAGCCATAAATGTACAAGGCCTAAAATCTGTCAATGATACTCTAGTATATATTAATAAAGATACAGTTTGTTGAGCATATGTTTATATGGTTGTGTATCAAATTAAATACATATGTTTATATAAGGTGCTTATAAGTCTTGGGAATAATAATGAATTTTATATTCAACTATGTATATAATAGATATAGTAACAATAGACTCGATGGGAAATTGTTAAATATAGTTGGCCGAGGCTATAAAATTTTGTATGTTTATTGATATATTTATGTGCATATGAAAATATTCCCTTTTAGATATAGGTAATTGAGTATATTACCAATTGAACACTATATATATATAGGGATTTTTAATGGTTTGGTAATTTAATCTTAGCTGAAAAATATGAAAAACAATCTTAGTTGGTTATAGAAAATAACTATAACATTGTATACATCGACATAAATGATTTGTTTACGACTATTGTCATGTCCCCTTTTCAGGTGACATCTTTAGACTTGATGATTAGCCTATTATGCGACCTTCGTAGGCTGAGAGGATGGATAGAAGGTCATAATGGAGCTTGGCTTGGCTTCGATTAGCAGAATTTCTATAGTTGGTTTTCATTCAGACTCTTTCAGACATGTTTGCCTAAGCTCCTATTATTTAGGGACTTCTGACATGTAGTGGAGCACCCTTATTTTGGCATGATCATGTGTGGAATCACTCCCTGATTCACCAGCTTCAAACGGTTTAAGGATCTAACATGTATTAAGGGAGATATTAATATTTGATTGATTTAATCAAATATTAATTATTTGGTCTAATTTTAATTTAGAAACCCTAATTCTAATTTAAGAAAACCCTAATTAGGGAAAGCATATCTTTTTGAGGGTATAAGGGTTTCTCATGGGAGAGAGGCAAATTATGATTGATTATTGATATTGATTGTTGCTAAGAATTCTTTTGTGAAGACTAAGCCAAGGGTTCCAGGATTCCATTTGCATTGGAGAATGTCCACTCTTCAGTGTGTGCGATTCAGAGGCTGTGAAATATCAGCTGATCTATTGCCAATTTGAGAGATAGCTTCATACAAAAGTTATCACAGAGGTTTACAGGTTTGGGAGATAACTTCACACAGAAGTTATCACAGGGATTTCAGGTATTTATTTCCTTATGTTTTGATTTAATAAATTGTCCAGATAGAGATCTTGAGATCAGGGACCAGACTACAGACTGCAACATATTATCTTGCTTTTATATGGAATCTGTACCGATTTGTACAATTTTGTACCAATCTGTGATAGGTTAGACAACGCCACAGGGGACACAAGAACTGATATCAGCATCTCAGTGATCGACATCGACCGACTGAAGACAGACGTTGGTAGAGCAGTCGATCGACAGAGATCAACGTCGATAGTATATCGATCGACGACGGCGACTGTGTTGTTGACACAACAATCCGAGAGCCGTTCCAGATTTACAAAAGATCAGGTTTTGAGACAATATTTGTATTACTTTATATTGCATGCCAGAGATTCATTATTGTAATCATTCTGAAGAATAATAAGAGTACTAATTAGTCAGTTGATAGATTATACTACTGTCTATCTATTTAATTGAATTTATCTTGCAAAATCATATCTTTATTCATGTAAAAACATTAAAAGGCAAAATACAGAGAAATAGTCAAAAAATATCCAGTTTCAAAATTAAAGGGAAACAGGAGATATTACAGTGGTATCAGAGCTTTTGTTTTTATATAGTCCCTATTGGTTGGGGATATTACAGTGGTATCAAATCTTTTGTTTTTCTATAGTCCCTATTGGTTGGGGATATTACGGTGGTATCAGAGCTTTTATCTTTCTAGAGTCCCTATTGGTTGGGGATATTACAGTGGTATCAGAGCCAAATTCCTGCCATCCTATTGGGTAGATCATAACTAAGACTTGCCATCCTGTTGGGTAGATTGGTCATTGAATCAGTGAAGTACCCATGATTACTTCAAATACTCAGAAATAGTGGGACAAGGATATGAAGAAGCTAAAACAAAGTTTGAAAATGTTGGGTGAAACCTAGAGGAGGATGAATGAATTTCTTTTAGACCCTACATTCGAAGCCAAATTAGTACGGTGTATGACATCCTTTTTTAAAGGGACCACATCATAAAAGAAGAAGGAAGAGGAGGTTGACCGGTTTTCTCATGAGCTGGAGGATACTCAGAATTCCTTAGTGTGTACTTAGTTGGCTCTCCAAGATTTTGAGAGACACGTGGATGGCCTATGTCATGAGGATTTGGACTCTCAGTTAGTTACGAAGGATGCGGGAGCTGGAGATTGTGATGATGAGATAGTTTTAGCAGTAGCTTCTTCGAAGTTAGATGAGGATGAGTCTGATGCTTGCATTCAAAGTGTAGAGGTGTACTCAGATGTTAGTACACTAAGTGTTGATGGTCTTGAGGTGAGTTCAGTTCAGGAGTTAGTGCATGTGGCAGGGACTCAGCTTTCTTTTACAGTCAGGTCATATGTTGATGATGATATGAGTATGTCCAGCATTCACACTCTAGATTTAGAGAGTGTAGAAGAGTCCCAGGATCTGATTATTGCAGATGACACCTAGGAAAATGCAGTGGACAGTTTTGAGGACTTAGTTTCACCGGCAGTTTCTTTCGATATGGAGGAGTTAGACAGTGATGCTACAGTTTTTGATACTCTTGATGTTGATATGAGCTTTGGAGTTGATTCGCAAAGTATGGATGGTAGTACTCTAGAGATCAGTGATTCTGAGTCTACTCTTTTGGACCGTGCATCAGAGGAGGATTGTAGGAGACAATCTAGCCAGTTCCATCATGTGTCTAGTCAGCTGAGAGTTAGTGAGCGAGACATTGCTACCACTTGCAAGCATTTCGATGCTGCTCATCAATTGTTAGCAATTTTTGGATGGGGTTCTCCTATTAGCATTGAGCAGGGAGGCAGTTATTTGTCCTTGATAGAGATCCACTCTTTATGGGAGGCTATCCAGATTCTGAGACAGGATTATATGTAGTTGGTAGCCAACAGAGATTATCTTATGGAGTGGGGTAGCATAGCATATGATGCACTATTGGTCAAGGAAGATAAGGTGAGTGAGCTTACTCAACAACTCGAGGTGACTTCTGAGATTCTTGAGAGTATGTAGTTGGCTTTCGAGGAGTCACAATTTTGTTTGGTGGAGGTGACCACGGAGTTAGAGTGACTTCAGTGTTTACCAGAGTACGTGCAGTCACAGGGTGTGTTATCTAGTGACCTGAGGATATCCATAGTTGAGATCATTGGAGATAGTGGGGATGAGCCTATATCTATCCTCGATGCTAGTATTGGCTTACCTGATTCATTTCCACTGAAGTTAGATTTAGTTGAGTTGGATGCTACAGTTGAGCATGGTAGTCAGCGTGATATGGTGATGGTCTCTACTACTGATGGCACATGGACTAGTGACGTTGTATCAGGGATCAGTTGTGATGTTGGTAAGCCAGTAGTTGGTTTGGTTCCTATTTGTGAGACTACTCCTTTAGAGGTGTCTTTGGAGGTAGTAGTTGGTTTGGGCTTGGTCAGTGATCAATTGTAGTTAGTTTCTTTTAGATTGCAGTCTGAGCTATTGATTGAGAGTGGCCCATTTTATCAACATTACACTATAAGTGCTTGTCGTCAGTTATGGGATGTTTTGATGCCATGGGATGAGATTTGTCATAAACATAGCATGGTGGAATGTGTATATGTTATTTGTGACTTTGGCAGTTTGAGTTATCCACTCTACTTGAGTTCTGATATCTTGAGAGTTGGTGTCACATGGGTTTCTGACTGTGGCAATTATGGAGTTGGGGTCCAGCTAAGCAGTGGTTCTCAATTCACATATGGATTCTTCTTGTTTATTTTTTAGAGGATATTGCAGGAGCTTGCATTGATTGTCATCAGTATAGATCATGACTATATTTGGGATCTAGGGGGATTGATTGGTTTGTTGTTCTGAGATTGCTTGGGGGCAAGCAATTTCAAGAGGGGCAAATTGTCATGTCCCCTTTTAAGTGACATCTTCAAACTTAATGAGTAGCCTATTATGCGACCTTTGTAGGCTAAGATGATGGATAGAGGGTCATAATGGAGCTTGGCTTGGCTTCGATTAGCAGAATTTCTATAGTTGGTTTTCATTCAGGCTCTTTTAGAGACGTTTGCCTGAGCTCCTATTATTAAGGGACTTTTGACATGTAGTAGAGCACCCTTATTTTGGCATGATCATGTGTGGAATCACTCCCTAATTCACCATCTTTAGACGGTTCGAGGATCCGACATGTATTAAGGGAGATATTAATATTTGATTGATTTAATCAAATATTAATTATTTGGTCTAATTTTAATTTAGAAACCCTAATTCTAATTTAAGAAAACCCTAATTAGGGAAAGCATATATTTTTGAGGGTATAAGGGTTTCTCATGGGAGAGAGGCAAATTATGATTGATTATTGATATTGATTGTTGCTAAGAATTCTTCTGTGAAGACTGAGCCAAGGGTTCCAGGATTCTATTTGCATTGGAAAATGTCCACTCTTCAGTGTGTGCAATTCAGAGGCTGTGAAATATCAGCTGATCTATTGCCGATTTGAGAGATAGCTTCATACAAAATTTATCACAGAGGTTTATAGGTTTGGGAGATAACTTCACACAGAAGTTATCACAGGGATTTTAGGTATTTATTTCCTTATGTTTTGATTTAATAAATTTTCCAGATAGAGATCTTGAGATCAGGGACCAGACTACAGACCGCAGCATATTATCTTGCTTTTGTATGGAATCCATACCGATCCGTACAATTCTGTACCGATCTGTGACAGGTTAGACAGTGTCGCAGGGGACATAGGAACTGACATCGGCATCCCAGTGACTGACATCGGTCGACTGAAGACTGATGTCGGCAAAGCAGTCAACTGATAGAGACTGACATCGGCAGTATATCGACCGATGACGGTGACTGTGTTGTTGACACATCAATCTGAGAGCCATTCTAGATTTGCAAAAGATCAGGTTTTGAGACAATATTTGTATTACTTTATATTGCATGCCAAAAATTCATTATTGTAATCATTCTAAAGAATAATAAGAGTACTGATTAGCCAGTTGATAGATTATACTACTGTCTATCTATTTAATTGAATTTATCTTGCAAAATTGTATCTTTATTCATGCAAAAACATTAAAAGGCAAAATATAGAGAAATAGTCAAAAAATATCTAGTTTCAGAATTGAAGGGAAACAGGGGATATTACAGTGGTATCAGAGCTTTTGTTTTTCTATAGTCCCTATTGGTTGGGGATATTACAGTGGTATCAGAGCTTTTGTTTTTCTATAGTCCCTATTGGTTGGGGATATTACAGTGGTATTAGAGCTTTTGTCTTTCTAGAATCCTTATTGGTTGGGGATATTACAACTATGTACTTTTAAATAATTAGTGATGGTCTTTGCTTTTAAGTACTTCATTGATGGTCTGTTGAATATGTTCAAAATTGAATCATTCTAGTTATGTTATGTTATAATTAAAAGGAGCTTTATTATATAGACAAAGTATATGCATCTGTCATTATACACGATACTCATGGGAATTATGGACTAAATACTAAGTCCATTTAGAATATAACATATTTACAAATGCATATACAGTTTGATGTTTATATTATGTCAGTGATATATCAAAGTAATATGGGTGCTTTGTTATATATTTAATGTTTAGTTGAAGCATTAAATATAAGGTATTTAAAATGATAAATATAGATCATATTATGTTGTTATATGATTAGCTTATTGTTATATTTTTGAAATATGAACAAAGAAATAAGTTGTGTAATGTTATGTTAGGTGGATGAAATAACATTAAGAGTTACATATTGATATTTCATAACTTATAGTCTAGATATGATTCTTACTCAGATGGTATGTTTATATTGAGTATTGTATATGAATCTGTTTATTATTCTATAATATATTAGATATTTTAAGATTCATTGCATTACATTTGATGGACTAAATATATATATTTTATAATTTTGTACTTAGCATATTTTATATCTTCTAATAAGGAATATTCTATTTGAATATATTGGTTATTATATATTATATAAATAACCAAATCTCACATTAATGACCCTAAATAAGTAGTGAGATAGATTCCACTTGCTTAATTAGCGCCATTATTGCAAGATGAGGTGTAATCTGATTGAGTGGTGTGTATGAAATTGATTGATTATAGAGATCAATAAGTATATGAAAAATTGAGCCAAAGTAATATTTATAGTTAAACATTGTCATTTCATGTATTTGATATAGTTTACATGTTTGTATGATATCATGTTAGAATGAATTTCTTTATGGTATACATCATTTATCTTAAAACACAAGTTCTAGTAATGGCATCATGTATTTGATATAGTTTACATGTTTGTATGATATCATGTTAGAATGGATTCCTTTATGGTATACATCATTTATTAGTTTACTCAATACCATCCTAAGGTGTTCAAGGTGTTACTTCATTTATCAAGATTCATTAGTAGTCTCTCCTATTTTAACTTACTCAATACCATCTTATGGTAATGGCCTTGATTAGTTCATTCATGAGTCTCATAAAAATTATTGGAGCATTAGTCAATCCAAATGGCATAAATAGCCATTAATAGAGTCCATAATTCATTTTGAAGGCTATCTTCCACTCATCCCCTTCTATAATTTTTCTTTAATGACATCCACTTTTCAAGTTTATCTTAGAAAATTACTTAGCACCACTCAAACATTCCATGAGGTCATCAATTCTAGGCAATGGAAACTTGTACTTGATTATGATCTTGTTTATGTCTCTTGAATATATGCACATTCTCTCGCCTCCTTCCTTCTTTGGTGACAAAACTATTGGGACAACACAAGGACTTAAACTCTCTCTAACGAACCCCTTATCTAATGATTCACACACCTATGTCTTAATTTATTATTTCTCTTTTAGAGTCATCCTATAGGTTGTCTTGTTTGTTAGGATAGATCCTAGAATGAGATCTATATGATGACTGATACTTCTTGGAGGTAACTCATTAGGCAAGTCATCTATAACTATATATGCAAACTCTTTAAGCATGTTCTAGATTTGTATGGGTAGATCAGTCAAATGAGTAGTTGTAATTATTATTTTGGGTTTACTAAATAAAACATAAAATACCTCCTCTTCTTTGATGAGCTGTAAAAATTTGTTGCCACTAATTAAAAACACTTTAGTATGGTTTTTAGCTACTACAACTTCATCTCTTAGTGGAATAAGTGTGTGTTTCCGACCATCCTTTTTAAAGGGTATAAGTATTAGTCCTCCCATCATGAATAAATACTATATCATATTGCCAAGTCTGTCTAATAGAAAATGACAAACATCCATGGGCATTACATCACAAAGAAATTCATGTCTATAGCTGTCTATTTGGAATTCCACCTTGTATTGTTCATTCACTATAATTTGATGTCCTTTCTATAACTATGAGACTTTTTAGGGTGTGGGATGAACTAGATTCCTAGACTTAACTTATCTACTATTTCAAAAGAAACCAAATTATCAATGCTCCCATTATCAATGATTACCTTGCAACACTTACCTTTTATCTTGTAGGTAATCCTAAATAAGGTCTTTCTCTGTGGTGGTTCTTTGATCTTCTTGGTTTATTTGATCAAAACTCCCTTCATCAACAATGATTTTCCTACCTTAGGTACATCCTATTGAGATGGAGACCCAACACTCTCTTCCTTTGCTTGAGTAATCTGATTACTACTCTCTATCTATGTATAAGTTATTTTAGGGTTCTCTAGACACTCATACTATTATATAAAACACTTACCCCAAAATCTTCTACCTCTTCCTCTAGTGTAATGTCTTCTAAATTTGAATGCAAAATCACCTCTTATAGGATAATTTGCATTTTAAGATCTGATACTATCTACTTCATCATGAGTTTTTAACTAATTTTTGCCTTCACATTGCACTCTTCCTCTAAAATTTTTGCCCCTTCCTCTAAAATTCTAACTTTGCCTTCTAGATAGTTTCTCTTCTACCTTAAGTGCAACTTCATATGCCTCCTATACTATCCTTGGAGAAAAAATATTGATCTCATCTAAGATATTAAACCTCATCCCATTTATATATCTAACAAATTTTTTAGCATCTTCCTTAATGTGACTTGTTCTAATAGTCAATTTCTAAAATTCTTTTGTATACTCCTTCAATGTCAAGTCTTTTTGTTTCAGATTTTAGAGCATCCTAAATAGATTGGTTTGATAGTCCTTAGGCATAAATTAGCCCTTCAATTTGGCCACCATCCTATTCCATGACTTAATTTTTTTCATTCCTCTTCTTCTTCTTTCCTCTTTTACTCCATCCCACTAGAGGGATGTATGCCCTTCAACCTTGTGATGGCAAACTCAACCTTCTTCACATCATCCACTTCCTCATAGTCAAAGTATTTATCTATAGTTGAAATCCAATCAACTAGCTCTTCAACATTAAGGCTACCCTCATACATAGACACCTTAAACATGGGTTTTGAAGTAACCCCCATGACTACTCTTATAATCCTCTCTTTTGTTATGTCTTCTTCTCTCTCTTCTGCAACATTTTCTTGAGGATCTTCTTCCTCTCTATCACTCACATCCCCTATATCAGTCTCTCTCGTTTGATATAATTCCATGGATTGAAGCCTTTCCTACAAATTCTTTACCTCTTCCACCAATGTATCTATTGTAGGCTAGAATTTCACCTTTGTGGGAGATTTTTTCAAGCTCTCTCACTCTTAGCTACAATATTGGAACAACCTCAAGTTGTGGGTATCCTATAGTGAGATTGAACCTCTAAGGTTTTTAATAAGGATAACTCTTTAGAGGCTTCACTTTGGCTTGTTTTCCACACTAAAACCTACTAATAACTAAGGAAAAGGGAGAGAAAGATAACATGAAAGGGAAATTTAAGCTAAGGATGGTGATGTACCAAATATGGAATGATCCACTTTCAGCCTAGAAGCCTTAATGAGTACTAATGAATTTAATCAAGACATAGACGAATCTGATCCTATCTCAAGACCACAGGTATAAGTATTTACATGGAGGTCAAAGGGAAACCCTACAATTTAACACAACCGGAAAAAAATCAAAAGAATCAAAGAAAGGTGCATGGAGGATTCATAGATGATGAAAAGAGACATACATTTTGCAAGTTAAAACCCTAATAATGCACACTTTGCTCCAAATTAGAATCAAAAAGTTTATCTTATTGCTTCCAAAGAGTGTTACAAGGTGATTTTGATAGAGTAAATCTATCACCAATTTAGGGATATATTTTTGGGTCAAGAGCCTCTATATATAACAAAAAGGGATGAGAGAAGAGGGGGATTGCATGAAAAATTTGAGAAAGGGGTCATGAATAGCTGCAACCACCAGTATTATCCTTGAGTTATTTTGCATTCAAATCATGCAAATTCATTGAACATGAGATGAACTACCTAAGATTACCGTAAAGCTCCTCAAGCCTCTCGTGCATTCAAGTCCCCCATTTTTGGAGCTGAGAGAGTTATGTCATGGGTAGTTGTATGTCTCTGCCAAGTGTGAATGATTTGATACTTGCATTAAAACTTGGCATGCTCTCTCACTTTGCATGTATTACATGTATAAGGATGAAATCCCCATATATTTGAATCTAGATTGAGCCATGTTGATTCTGTGTTGAGTAATTTTTTGTCAGAGAAAATGTCCATGCTGAAGGATGAGGATCTCTCCATTAATTGCATATACTAGCTCCTACTTTCAAACCTAGACCAAATCTTTCATATATATGGAAAACCAATCTAAGGACACTAATTTACATGTATCCATTTATGTCGATGTAAGTCTATCGATTGCGTAGCTTCTTTGATCTTTATTAGGTCTAAAAGGCCAATTTTTCCCTCCATGGAGCCTTACTATCAACACTTGGCCCTTTTAATGCATCTGGTCCAACTCGAGTCTGATTGAGCTCCTTACATCTCTTTTGTCATTGGATCTAATGCTTTTCTCTACATCATTGATCTACTTGGTTTCACTACCCTTTAAACTTGCCCTCACTCCATTCATCTATTGAGTTTGGACTCCTATGAACTGTTGATCTCTTTGCCAGTTGAATATGCCTATGCCACTTGTCCTTGATTAAGTATCCTTTCAGATTTGCTGACCATTGACCTAATCTCACTTCATTAGATCTCATCTAGGCCAATTCCCATGGAATTTGCTTTCTTTTGGGCTCATTGTGCTCAGATTTTTTCCTTATTCACTTTCTCACGGACACTTTGTCCGAAGGAAACCATGTCTTCAATTTTTTTTTCTTTAGACAATTTTCCCAAAACAATTTCCTTTAGCCTTTTGTTTCAGTTTTTTTCCTTAATTTCTTTGGATTTTTTGAAATTTCCCCTCAAAAATCTTGAAAACATCCTTCCCAAAAGGAAAGGACCCTTTGGGTTTTGTTAAGTGCCTTGTTTTCCTCGAGAAGTGCCCTTCTTGAAATAAAAAATACCCTTCAACATTTTTGAAAAGTACCTCTCTGAAAGGAAAGTATCTCTCGATATTCTTGAAAATGCCCTTCGGCATTTGAGAAATGGTCTTTCAATTTTTTTGTTTTGACACTTCTTCCCAAAGGAATTCTTTCAAAAAAAATTCCTTTGGCTTTTTTGAAATACCTTTCGGCTATGTTCTTGGGCATTTTTATGAAGAAGTACCTTCGGACTTCTTACTAAGTGCCTTTTAAAAAAAATGTAAGTACCTTTACTTATGGAAGATGCTCTTTTGCTTTGGGACAAAAGTTTTGAAAGAAATCTACCTTTAGAAAAATTGTCTAAGACAATTTTCTCGAAGGAAAAGTGTCCTTTTGAAAATTACTTCAGGATTTTTGAAAAGAAACCTTTCCAAAAGGAAAGTACCCTTCATATTTTTGAAATGGACCATTGGATATTTAAAAAATACTTTCCTGAAAGGAAAATGGACCTTCAAAATTTTGAGAAATCCTTTTTTCAAAGAGAAAGGATCCTTTGGGTTTTTGAAATGGATTATTTTGCCAAGAAAAGTGCCCTTTGGCTTGCTGAAAAGACCATTTCTTCAAAAAAATACCTTTGGAGAATTGAAAATTACCTTTTGAAAATTGTTTCGAATAAAAAGTCCAAAATAATTTATTTCACTTAGTCTCCTTACAAAGTTTGATATAATGAACAAGTAAAGACTTAGCCGAATAAGAGATTTTGCATTTAGCCCTTTTAGTCTACATGATCTTCTAGGTTTGTGCTTAAATCTATGAAGGCTTGATTTTGTGAAGGTTGGGAATCTATGAATACTTACTCAGACCCTTCATCTTTGCCACATTGAGCCTGCTTCAAAGCCTTGGTATGTGGGCCAAACATTGGCCAACATTTCTAGCAACTTGTAGGGAAGCATGCCTATTATGCTTGAGAAACCAACTCATTTGCCTCATCCAGTCCATTGGGCACAGAGTCACTAATTTATTTGACAAGGCTAACCTTATCTAGAAAATCCCCTTGAATTAATAAGGACAACAAGAACAAAACAAACACTATGCCCAAGGCACTTAGGGAAGGGAAACACACAACTAAAAAGGGATGTGCACAAGGCACTTAGAAAAAAAAATGAAAAAACTATACAAAAAGTACAATATATACAATGACTATAAACTCTTCTAATAGCAAGGCTTTAGATGAATCCATTTAACTAGGATGGGTAGTACCTCTCCATCCAATTGGGTCAGCTGAAAACCATTATGTTGTTTGCATCCATAGATCAAATAAGGACCACTCCACAAGTTGTCAAATTTGGTATGTTTACCTGGCTTGGCCTTATTTGAATCCCACTTGAGGAATAGATCCTCTTCCTTAAAGTCCCTTACTATGGCTCTCTTTTCAAAGGCTTTTTTGACTTGAGCTTGATGTGACTCTAGTGTTTTCATTGCAAGGTCTCTCATTTCTTCAAGCTCCATGAGTTCTGCAAGTCTCACATTCATGGGCTCATCTTCCATCAACTCCAGCTGATGGGCTAGTTCTAAAGTAGGAATCTCAAGACAAATGGGTCACTTGGCTTCCATTCCATATACTAAGACATATGGAGAATTGCCAATGGTAGCTTTAAGAGTCACCCTGTCTGCCCACAAGGCTATCTTTAGTTTAGTGTCTCATGTCTTTTGATTCTCTTCTACAGTTCTCCTGATGATTTTTAGCAAATTTTTATTTATGGACTTAGCGATTCCATTTCCTTAAGGATAATAGTTAGAAGAGGTGACGAGGTAGATACCCATCTTGAGAGCTAATTCACTTGTTTTCAAATTGAGGAATGCTAATGCATTATCAGAAATGATAGTGGATGGAACACCAAACTTGGTCACAATGATATCATAGAAGTCTAGGTCTGCACCTTCATTAGCTTCTTTCAACACAAAGGCTTCCACCCACCTAGTGAAGTATTCGGTTGTAGTAATCACCTATCTATGTCCTACACTTGACGGAGGGTTGATCATTCCTATGAAAGCTAGCCCCCATTGCATGAAGGGTTGCTCTACCTGAATTGGGTTAAGAGGAAGGGCTACCAATATTTGCTTACCCATAAATAAAGCACACTTTTGACACTTTCTTACCCATGCATATGCATCTTTGAAAAGGTTGGGTCAATAATAACCAGCTCTCATCACTTTTGTCACTGTAATCCTTGAATTAAAATGGCCTCCTACAAGCCCATCATGGAATTTCTCCAAGAGCCTTGTCACTTGGTCATCATCTATGCACCTTAGGAGCACTCCATTGAAGTCCTTTATAAATAAAACCCTATCAAACAATGCATATGGTATGGACTAAATTCTAAAAAACCTTCTCTTTGCCCTATCCATACCTTGTGGGCACTCACCTGTTATCAAGAAACATGTCATATCCTAGAGCCAACTAGTGTGAGGTGGAGGTGCATCTATCTGTGAGTTATCTTATTTTACCAGGATAGCCTCTTTGTCTTCATGAAGGTCATCAACCATATGCTCATACAAGCCTTTACCTCTCACTAGTTTAGTGACCTTGATCTCCACATCATACTCCATGACATTGGTAATCCAACCATATCTCTTTTCATTCAAGTCTTTGTTAAGAAGGAAGTCTCTTACTCTAGGATGAGACACCGTAAGATAGATTTTGCTATTGGAGAGCATTGGCATAAATTTTTTAAAGCTTCTTATCACTACAAGGACTTATTTTTTATGAAAGTATACCTCAATTCATACCCCTCAAGCCCCTAACTAAAAAATGTTATTGGCTACTCAAGTCCTTCACCATTCTTTTGCATCAACATAGCTGATATATTGTCAACATTAGCAATGGCATAAAATATGAAATATCTTGAGAAATTAGAATTCATGAGTGTGGGTGCTTGGGTAATGGCTTGATTGATAGACTCAAATGTTGATTTAACTTCATTTGAACAAGTAAACACTTGGTTTTTATTCAGCATGGCAGTGATGGGTTTGACCAAGTTTGCAAAACTAGGTATAAACTTTCTCACAAAGTTTATTTTCCCTAGGAAACTTTGGAGTTCCTTCTTATTATTGGGTAAGGATAAGGCCAAGATGGCGCATATTCTATTATGATCAATAATTAATCCCTATTTTGAGACAATATGTCCCAAGAGTGTACCCTCATGGATAGCAAACACACATTTTTTGGGATTCAAAGAGATCCCAAATTCCCTGCATCTTTCAAAGATCAATCTCAGGGGATCTAAGTGATCATTGGCCCTCCTAGAGAAAACTATTATGTCATCCAAGTAGACAAGCAACATCTAATTTAGCAATCCTTGGAAGGCCATGTCCATTTCTCTTTGAAAATTGGCCCCAACATTTGATAGGCCAAAAGGCATCTTCTGATAAGCATATGTGCCCCACTTTGTGGTGAAGACAATCTTGTATTGATCTTCTTATTTTACCAGCTCTGGTTGTATCCTAAGTACCCATCCAAAAGAGAGAATCATTCTAAACCAACAACCATTTGAAGGAGTTGCTTCATGGATGGTAAGGGGTAGTGATATTTCAAAGAGACTCTATTTAAGTCTCTAAAGTCAACACACAATCGGATCTCACCATTTTTATTCCTCATAAGTACCAGATTGGCTATCCATGGGAGTGTTTGATGGGAAGAATTTTATTATATTAAATAACTTTGGTCAATTCTTTCCTCATTAGCACTTCAATTTTTGGATTGACAGGCCTTTGCTTCTGCCTTACTGGATTAACATTGGCCTCTAGTTCTATAGTATGTTGGGCTAGCTTAGGATCAAAGCCTCTCAAATCACTATATTTCTAAGCAAATATGTCTAAATATTCCTTAAAATTTTTAATGAAAGCATTCCTTTCTACCTCATTGCTTACCTTCCCAAGCTTGAGGAGCTTGTCCTTGAAAATAAGGACTCCTTCATAGTTCTCCTCATCAGTTGACATCATTGCTTTATCTTTCCTCGTTTGGTCTCCCTCATGGAAAAGACTTTCAAGGGTGACTATCCATTTAAGAAGTTTGTTAGAGCTCAGTTGAATAATTTGATCCTCATACTAATGTTGAAATTTACCTTGGGTCATTAAGGAAAACTCTACTTCCTACTGTAATAAATAAGCAATATGTTTGTCACTATCAAAGACATGCCAATGAGCCTCATTATCTGGCACTGATGGTCTCACTACTACTTTGACATGTGGTTGTACTTTGGGATTCTTCAACTCATATGGGATATCAAATTGAGCTCCTAGATTTGCCAACCTATCAGTATGTTGATTTTGATTCCTTGGCACTGCTTGGATGTTGAAGGCTTCAAAGTCTTCAAGCATATCCCACACTCTATGTTTGTAGGATTTCATCAAAGGATTCTTTGTGATGTTTTAACCTCTAACCTAATGCACTATTAGCTCACTATCCCCATATACTTGTAAATTCTTGATTCCCCTCTTGCTAACCTACTAAAGGCCATGGATAAGACCCTCATACTTAGTTGCATTGCAATAATAATTGAATTAGAATCTTAAGAAGAAAATTACTTATCATCTGAAGGGGAAACCAACATTTCCCTTGTAGCTACTCCATTTTTTCTCCTTGACCCATCAAAGAACAAATTCCACATACTATTGAGGTCTTCTTTAGGTCTAATGAGGGAAGGCATGAGTTGATTTTCTTCATGTAGCACATAGAAAACCATGTCTCTTACTTCAACACCTTCCAAAGGGTTGAGAAATTGATTATCCCCCCTAACTCATCCAAGAATAAGTCTGGAATCTCCTCATAATAAGTATTTAGTTCTTGACTAATTGTAAATTCATCCTCATCAAGGATAGTACAATTGAGGTTTATGCTATTTGGCTAATGGGGCTTAATGTGAAATTATGCCATGGGATCAGCCTTGATTGATACCTTAGTTCCATACCTCATTTTTAATGCCATGTATGACCAATTTGTTATGAGATAGCCTCCTATCTTTGCTATGAATTCTCTAGAAAGGCATAACACAAAGTGAGGAGTTACATCAAGGATCAACACATCCTAAGCCACTGAAATACTAGGACAAACATGTAGGGTTGATCAAGATGAGAACTTTGATAATACCAGTTAGTTTGGTGGAAGAACCATCAAGTTGTATAACTCTCTTAATATGCAACTCATATTTGAGGTTCAACTGATTAGCTATAGAATTTGGCATTACTGAAGTGTTAGCTCCATTATCTACCAAGTAATTATGTACCAAGAAATCACCAATTATTAATGAAATGTATAATGGAGGAGGTTTGTCCACCTTACTTGATCCTTATCCCATAGGACCTTGGGTTACATTAGTGAGGACCTCAATTTTTTTGTTTGGTTGCTTACCTACAGTTATTGTAACACCTATCTTAGACAAACCTTTCGAAAGGATATCCACTTGACTAGGCATGGAAAACATGTCCCACATTGGTACACTCACACTAGATTTCTTCATTTGTTTAACAATGTTGATTTTTAGACCACTAACCTTTGCTTGTGCTTTGGGAGCCACTACTATTGTTTGTTAAATTTGTGAGTTTAGTGGATCAAAATGTGTTACTTGATTCTAATTTTTAGGAGGTGTTAGGACCTTTGGAGTGATAGTAGGTTCATTAGGCTTAGATAATGGAGGGGTAATGATAGGAGGTTATTTGAATGCTCCCTAGTTGTCACTCACATTTCTTCTTTTGAATCTCATATTAGCTGCCACTAGAATATATGCTTGGCTAGAACTAGCCTGGTGATTGAGTGCATAACACTCCTCATGTTCATAATTAACCATTATAACACCCAACTGGTTTGGTTTTTCATTAGGCCCCTGGTCTTGTTGAGGTTCTTCCAATTTTGTCATCATAGGTATTTCTGTGTTCTGATCCATAAGAGTTTGATTGTATCCATAACCAACAACTTGCTGCCATCTGCCATTGGTCATTGAATGCCTAGTTAAAACCATTAGTTGGGATAATGGTTGCCAAAAATATTAAACCCAAGGTATGGTCCCTTCACTTTCTTGAGCAATGTTGTTTTGAGTAGGGACCAAAGTATTAGAGGTGCTTGCAGCATTTGCATTATAGTTGTTTTGTCTAGCATAGTAAGGTTGCCCCTGTCCTTGACCTTGTCCTTAGAAATTTCCTTTGTAGGGTGTCCTATTTGCTTGATAAGACTATTTTTAAGGCTAATATAGAGCTTGATAAGGTTCATTAAACTGAGCTTTTTGTCTCTTCATATTCACCAATTCATTGTTAAAGGATTGAAACATGCTCTTAAGCTCTTGGAAGCTTTTGTGTTCTTGGGAGTCACTAGATTGACTAGTTGACACCTTTTCTTGCTTTGGTGTAGGTATGGTAGTAAGTGTTGGCATAGGGGGAATGACATCAAGGGGACAAATAGACATATGAGGTAGTTTAATCTCAAGAAACAAAGGCATTATTGGACTAGGTGTAAGCTTGCTAGATTGTACTAGACTGTTCTCTGCTTTGATTGCCACCTCATAGGCATCTAGTAGTGTGTTTCATCCCATAGACTAAATCATTACTATAATATCACTATTAAGACCTTTTAGATAGTAAAGGAAGGCATAGTTAGGAGTAGGCCTAATAGAGATTATAATTCTATCCCATGTATTTTGAAACTTGGTAGTGAAATCCTATATAATCTCATGAGGAGCCTTCTTAATTGTTCAACAAGTGACAAGTGGTCACTCTTGTCTTCAAATCTCTTACACAATACATCACCCAAATGATTCCATGATGAGATGGAGTTAGCACTAAGGTTTCTATACCACTCTAGGGATTTACCCTTAAAAGAGATGGCTAATAACTTGATATCTATATTTTCCTCACTAACATTATGAATATTGCAAAGTTGGCTATATCTTTGAGGTGTTCAGAAGGGGTTGTAGATTGGTCTCCTATGAAATAAGGAAAACTTTTAAGGGATACCATTGGAATAGGATCATGCTGCTAGAGGTCCAAAGGACTCTGATCATTGCAAGCCACAAAAGGGAAAGCTCTAGGGGTTGCCATGTTAGTGAAAGGACCCAACAAAGATCTTCTTGCAGAGATTTTAAAAATGGTTAAGGAGGAAATTTTCCCACATATGGGTGAGTACTAGAAAATCTTAACCTTCTTTCTAATTTTAAAGTTAATTCAATAAATTCAAAAGGAATACCTCTAGAAGCTAATCTTGTAGTCACCTTTGGTATGAAAGATAGTTTCTATTATGCCACCAGATTGTTGAGTGTTTTTTGGAGTTGCTAGATACTGAAAGATGAAAGCTATAACCACTAAAAATTGATCAAACCAGCATCAAAATTGACCAATATTCTGCAAAAAAGGTGCCACTGAACATGCTAGAAACTATTTTAGGCTAGAATTTCATCCTTGTGAGAGAGTTTTTCAAGCTCTCTCACCCCTAGCTACAATATTGGAACAACCTCAAGCTATGAGTATCCTATAGTGAGATTGAACCTCTAGGATTTTTAATGAGGCTAGCTCCTTAGATGATTCACTTTGGCTTATTTCCCACACTAAAACCTACTACTAACTAAGGAAAAGGGAGAGAAAGATAACATGAAAGGGAAATTTAAGCTAAGGATAGTGATGCACCAAATATGGAATAATCCACTTTTAGCCTAGAAAATTTAATGACTATTAGTGAATTTAATCAAGACACAGACTAATATGATCCTATCTTAAGACCATAAGCATAAGTATTTGCTTGAAGGTCAAAGGGAAACCCTATAATTTAAAGGACAAAAAAAATTGGTCTATATGAGACACTATAAACTTGTGACACTTAAAGAAGGCACTAATGTCTAACACTTCACACAACTGGCAAGGAACTAAAAGAATCAAAGAAAGGTGCATGGAGGATTCATAGATGATGAAAAGAGACATACATTTTGCAAGTTAAAACCCCAATAATGTACACTTCACTCCAAACTAGAATAAATTTGTTTATCTTATTGCTTTTAGAGAGTGTTACAAGGTGATTTTGATAGAGTAACTCTATCATCAGTCAAGGGATCTATTTTTTGGGTCAAAATCCCCTATATCTATTAGAAAGGGATGAGATAAGAGGGGGCTTTCATGAGAAAATAAAGATGGGGGTAAAAAATGGCTGAAACCATGACTATTGTCCTTGAGCTCTTTTGCATTCAAAGCATGTAACTACCTCAAACATGAGATAAATTTCCTAAGATCACCGCAAATCTCCTCAATCCCCTCATGCATTCAATTCTCCCATTTTTAGATCTGAGAGAGCTATGTTACAAGTAGTTGCAAGTCTCTACCAAGTGTGAATGATTTAATCCTTGTATTAAAACTTGGTGTGCTCCCTCACTTTGCATCCCATATCTTTGAATCTAGACCGAGCCATGCTGCTTTTGCATTAAGTGGCTATTTATCAAAGATGATGTCCATGCCGAAGGATGAGGGCCTCTCCATTAATTACATATACCAGTTCCTACTTTGAAACTTGGACCAAATCTTTCCTATAGATGGAAAACCAATCTAAGGACATTGGTTTTCCTGTATCCATTTATGTCGATGTAAGTATATATATTGCATAGATTTTTTGATCTTTATTAGGTCTAAAAGGCCTATTTTTTCCTCCATAAAGCCTTATGGGAAACACTTGGCCCTTTTAATGCATCTAGTCTAACTCAGGTCTGCTTGAGCTCCTTATGTCTCCCTTCAGGTTTTGCTAAGTGCCTTGTTTTCCTCGAGAAGTGCCCTTCCTGAAAGAAAAAATACCCTTCAACATTTTTGAAAAGTACCTTTTCTAAAGGAAAGTATCTCTCAATATTCTTGAAAATTTCGTTTGGCATTTGAGAAATGGTCCTTTATCTTTTTTGTTTCGGTACTTCTTCCCAAAGGAATTCATTCAAAAAAAATTCCTTCAGCATTTTTGAAATACCTTTTGGCTATGTTCTTGGGAACTTTTCCAAAAAAGTACCTTCAGACTTCTTTCTAAGTGCCTTTCAAAAAACATTTAAGTGCCTTTGGCTTATGGAAGATGCTCTTTTGCTTCGGGATAAAAGTTTTGAAAGAAATCTGCCTTTGGAAAAATTGTCTAGGACAATTTTCTCGAAGGAAAAGTGTCTTCTAGAAAATTCCTTCAGGCTTTTTGAAAACAAACCTTTTCGAAAGGATTTTTTAAATGGACCATTGGCTCTTTAAAAAATACTTTCTTGAAAGGAAAATGGACCTTTGTAATTTTGAGAAATCCTTTTTTCAAAGGGAAAGGATCCTTTGGGTTTTTGAAATAGACTCTTTTGTTGAGAAAGGTGCCCTTCATCTTGCTAAAAAAGACCATTTCTTCAAAAAAATACCTTCGGGGAATTGAAAAGTACCTTTCAAAAAAAAATTTAGACAAAAAATCTAAAACAATTTGTTTCACTTAGTCTCCATACAAAGTCTAAAAAAATGAATAAGTAAAGACTTAACCGAATAAGAGATTTTGTACTTAGCCCTTTTAGTCTGCAGGATCTTTTAGGTTTGTGCTTAATATTGTGAAGGCTTGATTCTATGAAGGCTAAGAAACCATGAAGACTTACTCAGACCCTTCATCTTTGCCACATTGATCCTGCTTTAAAGCCTTCATATGTGGGCCAAAAATTGGCCAACAATATCCACTACTTGTAATCTCCTCTGGGCTAATGGAGGTGCATGTCCTCTAGCTGCCATCTTGGTCAAGTCTCTTCTCACAATATTTTAATGCTTTTATTGAGGTCTCCACTCTTCAAAAAATTTCTCTTTTAGTTTTGATACCCACATTTGGTGTGGATAAGTCTTTCTTAATATTAATTTCTTTCAAAACTTCTTTATGTCATGTTTTAGTCTTACAATCCTTGTAACCCTGTCTAGAGTAAGTTTTATCTTGATATGAATCAAATTAACTTGATTAGTTCTTAGACATGCTTAAAAAATTCAATCTTATGTTTTTTAACCCTACTATACTTTGGATTCCTTTGAAAAGGCTCAAACAACAAGAAATTTGTAAAATTATGTGTTTTTAGGCCTGATTAGCCCTAATCTCTTATATACTTTCTATAATCCATATTGTATGGACCCATACCATTTCAAAACCTCCTACACCTTTTAGATCATGTCAAAATACACATGATTCCAAGGTTTTGACAAATTTGACTAGTTGAATCAAGATATATTCATGTTTGAATTTAAAAACCCTAGTTTAGGGATTAATTGTAATTGAGATAGTCCAAGAGCCTTCAAAAGGAGTTGATTTAAATTATTACCACTTTAAAACACTTCAAACTATTAGTTAAGGATTATTGGACCTTACCTTAACTTTTCCAATATCTATTTTACCTTGAATAATCATGACATAGCTCCAAAATGCAATTTTGTAGAGGACTATGTTTTTGCAACAAGGTTATACTAGTTTGAATGGAAACTTGAAAAAAAATAATGTATTATCAAGTGTATTCAAGGGTTATTTTTAGGGAATTTGGGGTCCAAAATGGGGTCTTAAGTGGACATGTTTTTCCTAAAAAACATGCAACCTTGACTTGTATCGATTATTTGAGATATTTACATCACAATTTAAAGATGTCATATGAAGATAAATTATAGCATTTCGAGTCTAGTTTCTAAACTAATATATTTTTTTAAATGGTCAAGTATAAGTAGGTTAAACATATGAAATTAAAAGAGGTGGTACTATTTTTTTTAAAAATAATATTAGATAGTTGTATGTGTGCCTCACCATTTTTTGAGCATCATTTACTTTTTATTTAAACATTTTGGTTTAAAGATAGGTAAGATTATCTAGTTTGATTTTTACTAATTTCACAAGTCAGTATACCCTAAAATATGATAAAAAATGTATAGCTGACCATACACCCCCCTAACTATCTCAAAAATTATAGAAAAATAGATTTTTGTTAATGTGTATAGAATTAGGTCTAGTTTGCAACCATATGTTTTTTTCCCAATTTGGATCAATGAATCAAAATACAAATAAACAAATATTAAAATGAATAATCATGGCATATAGTTATATAAAATACATACTTAGTTAATAAATATAAATAATAGCCTTAAAGCAATAAAAATATAAAAAATTATATATTTAGAAAGAGGAGATTTAGTCGATGTTGCAATATTATTTTCAATGAAAAATTCTATAAAATGGATAGTGTATATCATGGGTGAAGTTGCATTTTGTTATTGTTAGTATAAAAAACACTTTCAGCTATGTGTGTTATAGGTCCATGCTTGAGGCGCAAGAATACAAGCCATTCTCAAACCTTAAGGCATGTGTTGAAATGTCATGGTAAGTAACTGTTTATGCAAAATTATTATATGCATGGAACTTCCAACTTAGGGCTTTGGGATTAGGGTATATATGGATTAGGTTTTAGGGTATAAGTTCCATTAAAAAATGTAATAGGTCATAAAATAAATCTTGTTTTATTGGGCGTAAAATGATTTATTTAGATTTTTAAGAGTTTACAATTTATGGTTTAGGATTTTGGGCTTAGATTTTAGGGATTATGGCATATGATTTATGTTTTAAGGTACGTAAGGTGTAATATTAAAGGTGATTGGGGTCAATTGAAATACTTGAACTTATTTGTGACTAAAAAATGTGATTTTGGGCATAATTGGGCCCTACGTCACCATAGATTGAGTAAATCAGTCAATTGGGGCAATGACTGATGCGATTTGGGCCAAATTGAGCCATGTGAAAATAATTAAACATTAATGTAAAGGATGTTAATTATGGATAAATCATTTGGTTTATGATTTATAATATAGGGGTTAGGTTTTATATATTATAATTTCAATATACGAGAGAGGTTTTAGGGTTTAGAGTCTAATCACGAAGGCAATTGAGGATAATTTGAGTTGATTAAACCTAGATTTGTGACCATAATGTGTTTTTGGGCATAAGATTTATGTTTTAGGATGTGTTAGGTCTAATAATAAAGGAAATTGGGGCCAATTTTATCTCCTTGAACCTATTTGTGACTATAGAATGTGATTTTGGGCTCAATTGGCCCATGCATCACCATAAATTGACTGAATTAGTCAATTGGGGCAATGAGTGATGCAATTTTGGACAAATTGAGCCCTGTGAACCTAATTATTAGTGTAAAGTATTTTAATTTCATGACTAAATCATTTGGTTTAGGTTTTATGGTTTAGGGATTAGAGTTTTAGGTATACACAAGATCTAGGGTTTATAGTTTAGAGTCAAAGATCACGAAGGTAATTGAGGATAAGTTGAAATGATTGAATGTATTTGTAACCACAATGTGTATTTGGGCATAAAGTTAATGTTTTAGGGTGAATAAGGTCTAATAACAAAGGTAATTGAGGCTAATATAAGCTCCTTGAACCTATTTTTGACTACAAAATGTGATTTTGGGCTCAATTGGCCCCCAGGTTACCACAAATTGAGTAAATTAGTCTATTGGAGCAATGAGTGATGCAATTTGTGCCAAAGTGAGCCCTATGAAACTGTTTGTTATTGTAAAGGATGTTAATTGCACGGATAAATCATTTGGTTTAAGGTTTATAATTTACAGTTTAGGGATTAGATTTTTAGGTATATGAGAGATAGGGTTTAGGGTTTAGAGTCTAATCATGAAGGTAATTGAGGACAATTTGAGTTGATTGAACCTATTTGTGACAAAAATGTGTTTTTGGGCATAAGGTTAATGTTTTAAAGTGAATAAGGTCTAATTTAAAAGGTAATTAAGACTAATTTAAGATCTTTAAACCTATTTGTGACTACAGAATGTGATTTTGGGCTCAATTGGCCCCCAAGTCACCATAGATTGAGTAAATAAGTCAATTGGGGTAATGAGTGATGTGATTTGGGCCAAATTGAGCACTTTGAACCTAATTATTACTATAAAAGATGTTAATTGCATGACTAAATCATTTGGTTTAGGATTTATAATTTAGGGTTAAGGGATTAGACTTTCAGGTATATGTGAGATAGGGTTTACGATTTAGAGTCTAATCGTGAAGGTAATTGAGGACAAATTGAGTTGATTGAACCTATTTATGACCACAATGTGTTTTTGGGCATGAGGTTAATGTTTTTATGTGAATAAGGTCTAATCTCAAAGGTAGTTGAGACCAATTTAAGCTCCTTAAACCTATTTGTGACTATAAAATGTGATTTTAGGCTCAAATGGCCTCCAAGTCACCATAAATTGAGTAAATTAGTCAATTAGGGAAATGAGTGATTTGATTTGGGCTAAATTGAGCCATGTAAACCTAATTATTACTATAAATGATGTTAATTACATATTTAAATAATTTGGTTTAAGGATTAAGGATTAGGGATTAGAGTTTCATCTATATTCAAGATAGGGTTTATGGTTTAGAGTCTAATCATGAAGGTAATGGAGGATAATTTGAGCTAATTGAACCTATTTGTGACCATAATGTGTTTTTAGGTATAGGATTAATGTTTTAAGGTGAATAAGGTCTAACCACAAAGGTAATTGAGACCAATTTAATCCCCTTAAACATATTTGTGACTACATAATGTGATTTTAGGATCAATTGTCCCCAAAGTTACCATAGATTGAGTAAATTATGCAATTGGGGTAATGAGTGATACAATTTGGGCCAAATTGAGCCATGTGAACTTAATTATTATTGTAAATGATGTTAATTACATGAATAAATCATTAGGGTTTAAGATGTACATATGGGTACATAAGGTATAGGGTAAAATAGGGCTTAGGGTTTAAAGTGCGTAGAGTTTAGGGCTTATGGTTTATAATTTAGGGTATAGGGTCCAATTATGAAGGCAATTGAAGATAATTTGAGTTGTTTGAACCTATTTATGAGCACACATTGTGTTTTTAGGTTTGATTATCCTTCCATGTTATCACATATTGAGTGAATTAGTCAATTGGGTCAATTAATGGTGTGATTTGGGCCAAATCGAGCCCTTTGAACCAAATTCTTAGTCTAAATGATGTTAATTAGGGCTTAAATGATTGGTTTAAAGCTTGAAAATTTTACCATTTATAGTTTGGGGTCTTTAGGGCTTATGAATTAGGGTTATAGTTTAAGTTTTATGGTTTATGGTATAGGGTACATAGGATTTGAGGATTAGGGTTTAAGGTTTAGGATATAAGGTATAGGGTTTAGGGAATAGGGTTTAGGGCGTAAGGTATAGGGTATAGGGCTTATGGATCAGGGTATAATTTTTAGTGTTTAAGGCTTAGGGTATTTTCCATACACTAAATACCATGTATGAGGTAGTAAGGTGTAAGAGACCCTGATTTGACCATCAAGAAGGCCACTTGTCATTGAACAAGCCAAAGTAAAGGGCAATTTTAGAGAGTTATTCAAGGTGTCAAGAAATAATTCTAACTCCTACACCACTTAGAGAAAGGGATCATATTTATAGGAGCTACACATGGCATTTAGGACCTATTGAGGTAGTTTCATAACTCCTATCTTATTTGTAACTCATGAGACACTTATCAAATCTCTCTCTCCTATGCCCTTTTCTTCTTCTCTCTCACTTATGATATATATTTATCCTTAATTGGATAAGTTTATATCCTCCACCTAGGTAGTCTAGTAAAGCCCTACCCATTTGCAGCCTTTGATCAATGAAGAACAACCTAGTTTTACCTTCTCCATGGACTATTTCAATGTGCATGTTAGACTAGTTGATCTTGATAAGTGATAGATCCACTTCCTTGGCATGTTGCCCTTGTTAGCATTCATATTTCATTTGAAAGTTTTTTTACATGTCTCCTGAAGTGTTCAAATGAAGTGTGTATGAGTTTAGTGAATTATCTCATCACTAGTGTCATGTCATGACCTCTTTGATTAGTCCTCCTAGCTCAAGCTTGATTCACACATCTCCATGAGAAATAATAATGTAGAGAGGCAAATTTGGATTAGTGTCATGTGCATGTTAGGTTCTTATTTGAAATGCAATTGTAGCTAGTTAGTAGTGATCAGTTCATATTTGGTACATCACCTCATTAGGTTAGGTTTCTTTCATGTTTTCTCTCTCCCTTTTCATCCCAACAAGTTAGTAGCATAGCTGATGAGATTAAATAGATATATCAAGGGAGCTAGCCCTTTAATGCTAAATTTTACCCCCATTATAGACAACCCATAGGTATAGGGGTAACCCCATTGTTTCACTTAATTGGAGTAGGCTTGAACTACCTCTCCAAGGGTGAAAAAATAAGTGACAACAATTCTAGCACACCCAATGGGACCAATGTTCAAAGTTGTGGAATAATTCTTGGTGTGTTCTAAGCCTTTGGAGCCATTTAATAAACACTAATGATGAATTTTAATTAATTCATCTAGTTATATCATCTCATATACTTATTATGAAAAGTATTTGATAATATCTTGTGTTTTCCTTTGTCTCATGAAGTTGGGATGGTTGAGTATGAAGAGAACTTCTGGTTCTTACCTTCCTATCAGCCTCAACATAACTCCTACTAGCCCTATGATCCATATCATCTTTACTTTGATTCCTATCAACCTTGTCATGGGTCATATCAATCCTATGGTTATGTCCTAGATTTTCCTCATATGATTCCAATGATATACCTCAACAGCCTTACCATGACTTGCAGCAGTCAAACTCTTCCTTTCCTACTTTAATTCCATCTCAAAATTATGTTTTCCCTACCATATCCTTATTAGCACTAAGCCAAATATGTTAAAATCAAAATAGGTTATGAGAGAATGGGATAGAGAACCTAATGTGATCCCTTTTCATCTCATAGAGAAGATGAGGAAATCAACTCAAATGTTGATGGGTAAGTGGATGTTAGTTGAAGAGGAAACCCAATATGCTATCAATGATGAGTTGTATGAAATGAAATTTTTTATCCAATGGTGGATAAATAGATTAGAGAGGTGGGAGAATAAAGAGACCTAATCCAAGCAACATCAACCATCATCTCCTATTCATATTCCTCCTCCTTTGAATCCAAGTCTTCCTAAAGCTACACCTATCCCACCTTAATTAAGCAGATCTCATCATCTTGAAGGCCTTCTTGGACTATGATTCCTAATTATACCATGCCAAATCTTATGGAAGAATCTAAACCTATGCAAGTGTCTCCCTCCATCCCCAAGACCATTCATGAGCCATCCACCACACCTCATACTCCCTCTCCAACTCATGAACTTGCCCATCACCCTCCCACCTCATCCCTTATTGAAGAGGAATTTGTCCTATGGGAGATAAGTGAAGAGAATTAGGCTATAGTTGAAGCTAATGAAGAAGACAACTCAAGTGTCTATGATGAAGAGTTCACTATTGGTACTCCCCTTAGTGAAGACAAACACGAATTAGTCTTCTTGAGTAAAGAAAGAGATGGTCTAGATTAGTTTGTAGCTACCAATAAAGTGGTTGATCAAGACATGGAAGAGAAGATGTTTGAGGGAAATATCATATTGACTGAGTTTGTTGAGTCTCATGAGCATGATCAAGAGATTGAATTTAAAAAACTAATAGAGGTTGAAGTTGTTGCTAACTCCATAGAACAAGATGATATGTGGTTGAGGTTCAAGGAGATTTACAATGATTTTGAGGCTCTTCAAAAGCTCACACCCCCTGCTAGATAGTTTGAAGATGTTCTTGTAGATGCCTTGCTTTTTGAAGGATAATATGACAACCTCCAAGGTACCATGATTGAGGTTGCTCCTATAAGATAAGAGATGATCATGTTTGAGATAAGCACAAGTATCAAGAGACATCATCAAAAGGATCTTAAACCATAAGAGGAATTCACCTTCATAGGTGATTAGTTTGTAACTACCATTACTTCATTTGAGATCATGCCAAGAGGATCGGTAAGCATGAATAAGATGAAAATAACAACACCCAGGCTTAAAAAGAAGCTTGATTCATGCCATACTTCATGTCATAGATCAAGAGATTATACAAGCTTCCCCTTTGATCTAGGAAGAAGAAGTTATTTTTAGTTTAGTTTTATATAGTTAGTTTGCTTATGTTATTATTGTGTTCCCTAAGTGATTGATAGCACATGTGTGAGTCTTGTTGCTTTGTTTTATATGTGTTATCTTTGTTTGGTGTGTTTGAAGGTCTAATCAGTTTTTTGTGTCATGAACAAGGTCTGATCAGGGCTAAAATTGAGTGCAAATGACTATTTTGCCTAGTGGATGGACAAGGCTATTGGTCTATTTAGCATTATAGGCATGCTACCTTTGTGAATCGTCAAATTATTAACCAAAATTTGACCCCAAGTTAAAATTGGTCAACCCCTTTAAATTCAAAATTTTATAGGGTTGTCATGTGGTCTTGTCATGCCTTATATGGTCTCTAAAAGTCTTCATAAAGCCTTATTAGCATTGTTTAAGGTTAGTTTGGAGAAGTTAAGGTCATGTCTTGTTTTGGTCATATAGTGGTCTAAACATGTCATGAAGAGATAAGGCTTGGTCAAGTGGTGTCATAGGTTGTTAGGATTTTATCAAAGTCATTTTATTTTTTAATCGCATTGTTATAACATTTCATGATGTTTTGGAGTGTTTAAGGTTCATTTATGAATTATAAAGTAGTGAAAATGAGGAAAAAGGTGATTTTTGGATAAATCCAATGTATGTCAAAGCTCCCAAAGTAATAAATACATACAACACACCTTTCAAATACCTTGGAGTAGTTACAAAACTACCACACTTGTCAGCAAGTTAGAATCTTGAGTTTCGATGCCAAAGAGAGGATTTAAGAGACTTGTGTGGACTTGTTGAAGTAATTTACAAGTAAAAACATTGTATAGGTGTCCCTTGAGATTAAAAAGGTTATAAATTATCATGGGAAGAAGTTTCAAGTTGAATAGTGTCAGAAATCTCTCTCTCCCCTTCATCACTCCATTTACAAGCTCTTGAAGGCCATTTTCAACTGCATGATACAAGCCGTATAGGTAGAGTTGGGGGATAAGATTTTATAAATATTTGGGACCCTTATGGTATTTCAATTTGTGGCATTGGTTATTGAATTGATCTCATTATCTATATGAACAATTACTAAGGAACTAGACTGATTTTTGAAGGCTTAAATCCCCACTAGTTGAGTTTTATGTAATTGTAGTGCAAGTGTGAACTCTTTGGATGCATGAAACCAATTGGAATGAGTTATCAAAGGTTTGTAAATTTATCATACATCTTCATCCACCAGGTTGGCATGTGTGGATGGAATTTTGACAAAGGGAGTTGATCTTATGCATAATTTGCAAGTGACGATCAATATTTATATGTTTTAGGGTTCTTTAAATGGTATAATGAATATAAGTGTTTCTTCATTGTCTTTTACCATCCTCTAAATCCATTCATGGTCCTATAATTAGCTAAACATTTTGTACTAGTTTCAAAAAGGTCACACCTTCATTCACCTTTTGGACTATGTTCTAGTGTACCTACATAATAGGGTGATTTGAGTGGATTTGAATATGTATTTACAAAGAGCTTGAGAGTTATGATCTCTTGATGAATGTGTTGATCTAAGGGAGGCATGATATTTGATCCCTAATATATATGTTTACACTTCTCAAAGGCTTCTACATAAAGTTGCAGACCCACAGGGTTACAAACCTGAAGGTCTACAGCTTCAATACAAATCCAATGGTTTCAATGTTCAAAGTTGAATGTCTAAGCATGAAATAATTGTGATGGTTTCAATATGAAAAAGGTCATGGATAAATTAATATTTCTAAATCACCTAAAGCCAAAGAAAGTTGAAGATAAGATAAACAAGCCTAATGCACCTACATGACTATATAGGGAAATAATGAAGGCAAAGGTGGTGAGATGCTTTGAGAATGCTAATAGAAATGAGGGAAGTGAGAATGAGATCTTGATGAGGACAAGACATTAATAAGAAATCATGGTGTAGTTGAAATAATTCAAACTCAAGATCACATGAGCAGACCCCTTCAATGACTACCTACAACCATCTATACAAAAGAGTGCCTTGGACAATGCTTGATGAAGTACAGAGTTTCAAGGCATTGAGGAAAGTATCGAGCTAGTAAATAGCATGGTAGGATTTTTGAAGAGGCTCAGTGTTGTAAATAAGACTCCTAAAACACCAAGATTGCAGACCATCCCAAATGAATACACACATGTAGATGGTCACATGTAGGTCTATTTAAGTAACTAAGGGCCTTCTAAAACTTGAGATAGTGGTGTGAGTATTTGGAGATTAGAAATTAACTCAAGGTTATTAGGTAATAGATATCAAAATAAGGTATGACCAATGTGATCTAACAAAACAAAGCTCAAGACTCTACCTACTCATCCAAGGTAAAACATTGTCCTTGCTATAAGTCTGCCTACCTAAGTTCATAAGAAAAATTTGATTGCTTGAAAGGTTTTAAGGTCTACGAAAATTATGATATAATGAATCCATGATGATGGATAAATATATTATACCTCAAACCTATCATGAAATAAATACATAATGTCACTAGGTTTTATCTAGACCTTGCATAGACTTAATTACATTGGTGGACCTACAGGGCAGTCCTACAGAGAAAGTAAATTAGAGTTGGGTTGAGAGAATAAAAATCATAAGGGGAGGATGGAAGTATATAAAAACATTTCATGATTACATATACATGTGATATTGAGATAAACGAGAGAATACAGTCAGCTAGGGTATTCTATGCAAGTTGGCTTAAGAATCCTAGGATTGAGTGAATGAGTTGGTTAGAGACCTAATGAGAGAAAATGGTGAAGATTAACATCAGAATAAGTAGAAGTGAATGTAATGGAACTATGTAAGTCATTTTAAACCCAATAAAAACTTAGGAAAACTCTCAAAAACCTCATTTCTATCTTAGCCCTCACAAATATAGCCTGTTAATTTGAGAGGCTATCTTCTTTTGCTCAGTATAGTACATAGGTGTTACATGGGGACGATGTCTCCTATGGTAAATTATCCACCATATTATACTTTAAATTTGTGGATTTTTTTGTGGATTCATTCTCTAAACTATATGAATAATCGTTAAGACCTTGAAACACTTTCAAGCTGCCTAGGAGAGCCAAAATGCCCTGATGAGAGAGAAATGGATTTATATACCTCTAGATGCATTGGATTAACTTCAAAATTACCTAAAAAATTTATAAAAATATCCTTAACATCACCCTATACCACTATTTTATACTTTCATTTATGAAACTATATAAAATAGGATAAATAAGACTAATTTTAACTTCGTAGGAGATCTGTATAAGGTGTTAGAACTTCAAAATTGACATGGAAAATGGGGAGGAGGTCATATAATTGAATAAAATGTTTAATTGGGGCTTGAAATATGTGGTAATACTATATATTAATACAATTAAATCACATGTTTATTTGGGGTTTGACATGTGTGGGAATCTTGTAGAGTCAATTTTCAGTCTCTAGGCAGGGAGGCCTAATTGAAACCTAGTTAGGAGAGAGAAGAAACATAAAAATATACTTTCACTCATTCTCAAGACGTTAAATTGAACATGAAATTTTAATGTCATACTGGGTCTTATAATATGCCTTCATATTCTTAATATCCTTTGTACAACTATTTACACAAGAAGGTTTGCATGATTTTAGGGTTATAAGGAATGAGGCTAATTTGTAGATCTTGGTGTAGAATGAGTTCTTGGGGCTACTTTAAGACTTAAAAAGGGATTTTTTTTAGGTCCAATATAAGTTTAATAATCCATCCATGAAGATAGGATGAGCTGAATAAGATGAATTCAAGTTTTGATACTTGTATGCAATATTGGCCTAAGGAGATGAAGAGTCCTTTAAACACCTAGTAAGAAAAAAAAGTGATGTGTCAAATAGAATATAAATGGGTGAGTTGAGAGGTGTCAAGATTAGATAAAAGGTGTAATAGAACTTGATATGACCATCAATAAGTTCAATTTTTATTCAACAAGCCAAGGCAAAGGGTAGTTTTAGAGAGTTAGTTAAGGTGTCAAGCAAAAAACTAACTCCTACGCTAATTAGAGCAAGGGACCATCTTTAGAGGAGATAAATATGGAATTTATGACTTGTTTAGGAAGTTACATATCTCCTCTCTTGTTTTTAACTCATGTGACACTTGTTGACTCTCTCTCCTATGCCCTTCTCTTCTTCTCTCTCACTTGTGATATATATTGAGCCTTAATTACCTAAGTTTGTATCCTCCACCTCGGTATGGCAAAGCCCTAACCATTTGTATCCTTTGATCAATGAATAAAAACCTAATTTTACCTTCTCCATGGAATAATTCAATGTGCATGTTAGACTAATTGATCTTACTAAGTGATAGATTCACTTCCTTGGCATGTTGCCCTTGTTAGAATTCATATTCTATTTGAAACTCTTTTTTTAGGTCTCATGAAGTGTTCAAATGAGGTGTGTATGAGTTTAGTGAGTTGTATCTTCACTAGTGTCATGTCATGACCTCTTTTTTAGTCCTATTAACTCAAGCTTGATTCAAACCTCCACGAGAAATACTAATGTAAAGAGGTGAATTTGGATTAGTGTCATGTGTAGGTTAGGCTCTTGTTGGAAGTGCAATTGCAGCTGGTTGGTAGTGATCAATTCATATTCAATGCATCACCTCATTAGGTTAGGTTTTTTTTTATGTTTTCTCTCTCCCTTTTCATCCCAACAAGTTAGTAGCATAGGTGATGAGCTTAAATAGATATATTAAGGGAGATAGCCCTTCAATTTAGAGGTTTACCCCCACTATAGATAGCCCACATGTTTAGGGGTAATTCCATTACTTCACTCAATTGGAGTAGACTTGAACTACCTCTCCAAGGGTATAAAATTGAGTGACAACAATGTGTAAGCTCTGATACCCTTGATCTAGAGCCCATGAGGAGACCTAATGGATAACTTACTTAAATAGATTAAAGAAGGTTATGAATGAAAGTTAATTATCAATTACCAAAGGATATGAAGCTGCAATGAATTAAATTACAAGGAAATCAAATAAAGTGATGAAAACCAAATGTATAATTGTAAAGTAAAATTTTATTAAGATAAATTATGTATAATATCTGAGAGATCATATGTCTAGTGTTTTTATGCATCCTAATTTCACTATTTTCTATGTAACCAACTACAAAGAATGCAATTTTACATTAATATATAATTGATGAAGATGAAGTATTGGTTGAACTATTATAATATTTGGTGACAACCACTTCATAACTGATGGATGTTGTGACATCATTGACTACTGTTACTGATGAGCTGAGGTCTATAATACTATCACTCTAGGAGTTATGTGGTAATGAAAAGGGGATTTTGATATTAAAAATTGGTAGGTAGGTGTATAACCTCGTGCCTATAATTTTGACATTAGGGAAAGGATAAATATGTGACAATGGTAAATTGTGATAAGATATAATGACCCAAATCCTCCTAGATCAATTGAATAGGTGTGATCATCGACTTAATTAAGTAATGATTATGTTTAAGTGGTATTATTTCCTCTCGTTTCATGTTTTATCAATACCCAAGGCATAAAAATCTAGTTGGATGAATATTTTGGTCACCAAACCATTGAGGTTATGACCCTTTTCTTTGAGTAATTTATATTGAAAACACCCTTGTATTGAATCAATTATGCTTCAAAGGAGACCTTTTTATTATGGATCCTATAGAGTGGAATTATTTTCCTTGTTACTGAAGGTTTGAGTGTACCTTCCTTTATATGGATCATGTTATTGATAGATATGTCTAAGATTTTATGAGTTTCTGTAAGTGTAGTGAGTTATTCCTTGTCTCCTAGTAAAGGAGTGATATGTCATGGTGGTGACACTCAATTGAGTGGGATTCCTTTGAGTTTTAATGGAATTTATGATAGGCCAAATTATTTAAAAATTATAAGTAACCATAACCCATGAGTGGGTGTGCCTTCCTTTTCTTCTAAACATTCTCATGATAGAATAATGATGTTATCGATTTTGTAGCATATATGATTGTTGCCTAGAGCACATGGTTTAGATTGGATTGTGACATTAAATTTACCATGGGCTTTAACCTTTTTATAGGTGACCCTATTTCTATTTATTTTTTACCATTGCTTATTTTAGATAGTACATGTTGTAAATATGCAAGCAAAATATAGTATCATGTGGTACCTTCTTGGGCGTACATGTTGATTCTTGGGCCTTGAAGTGTCTCATTTGTTATAATCATGAAACAAAATTTCATGAATCAAAATTGTATGAATTGATAAGGATTGCATGTGTTGCACCTCCATGATTCTTGGTAATTTGATTTCCCAATAAGATGTATTCTACAATGGTGTTATTCTCATTTTCATGTATGGGTGTCACGTTTACCTTGAATCCTTATATGATGTATTTTTACATTTATTTATGAGTTTTTATTTGATTGATGTATGATTTTATTATAATGCCCATGAGAGTATAATTATAGGATGGACCTAGTCCTGTTGGAGGGACCAAATTCTAGGTCACTATATTGGATACAACACATGAGCCTTAAAATATTGGGATGATTTAAGGGACCCCTTTTGAGAATGGGTTTTATAGTATGAGTGTCTATCCTTAGGTAAAACATATACCTTCATCAAGTTTTTTTTGATTCATTTGACTAAGAATTATCAATGTATATTGTTAAGTAGGTTAGTACCTAGCATAGTTCATAAGTTTCATGAACAAGAGATCTTAGAACCTTATTGATCACCTTAGATAGATTAACCTTAGTGATTATTATATATTTTTTGTTATAGTAAAATCACAAGGGATACTTGTATTATTTATAGTGGGTATTTTATGAGTATCAGATGTCTCTCACCTAGAAAAATGTGCTCTCATTTGGTGGAGAAATTGTGCCTTAGGCATATTAATTTTAAGGGAGGGGATTCTAACCCCTCAAAGATTGATACCACCCTTGAGTGGTTCAAATGCTCCTCATAGTTTAGGAGTACATTATGTGATGTTAGTATTTTATACTGTGTTAGAGTTAATTGTTTACGAGTTGATATTATTTCCACCCCTTCAACATAAGGGAAGATATTTTATTGGAATTAGCTTATTATAGACCTCATGGAGAATTTATGATCTTTTATATCAAATCACAATGATATAAGTATTTTAAGTGGATTTATATTTTATGTAATGATAAATTAAGTATTTTTAGTGATTGGATCTATGTACTTTCTATATTAATTCACCTACAATCCTTAGCTTTGGAGAAATAAATACCTTTGCTTCATGTTGGTTGGAGAGGTTCCTAGTTGGAGTGGTGTGATGCCTCTATGTGTTTTTAACCTTTTTCCCTATTGTGTAAAATTGTGTGAGATTTATCACTTGCGTATTTGTAAGGGTGTGGTAGTCTTAAAGACTTTAAGTTACTATGCATACTTCATACCACCCAAGGGTATTGAAGAGTTCTTTTTTGGTTTGTTGATAAATTTAACTCCTTACTCCCACTTAGTGGCCTTCCATAGCCACATTATTTAGTAGTATTATTATAAATTTTTTAAATTTCCCAATGATGTGGTGTACTTGAAATTATTTTAGTTATTGATTGGAACTTTTAATTTGATTAAGAATTATAATTTTATGGTTTTCCTTGTTATGGGATTTAAGGTTGTTTAGCCATTTATTGTTTCAACCTTTTGTTAAGTTTTGGAACTCCTACATTTTGTTTTTATCTTCAAATTTTTATACATTGGGGTGCTTATCTATTTTTCACCTTCATTATCCTTTGGATTCTATTAAGTTGTTATCCTTTTTCATTTGTTCTCCTTTTTGGATTGAGGTGGTTTACTTAGCCAATTTGAATTTACTTCTTTGTTGGATTAGGAAAATTTTCACTTTGTTAAGTGAGTTGTTTTGATGATCTATTTTATCATACCTTTTACCTTATGTGGCTTTGGGAGTAATAGGAAAGAATTATCTTATTAGTCTTATCTTAATGGAAAATATAAAGACATTGAATAAAGTATTGAGAAACATGAGATATGTTGTTCTCATAACTTTCCATTATGAAAGGCTATAAGGATGATATTAGTCATAGTCTTGTTTTCATGTTATTGATGGCATGTGTTCCCTTAAAAATATGGGAGCGATCGAGGTGGCTTGTGTTGTGATTTTAGATACACCTTGGTATGGATGTTTTGATTAGGGTTGGGCACCAGGGCTAACATCCAAATTCCTCCTAACGGATTGAGGTATTAGGGTTTGCGCATCAAAACTAACATCCAAAGTCCTCCTAATAGGGTATTTGATTAGGGTTTGGGCATCGAGGCTATGTCTAAATTTCTCCTAATGGATTTTGTAATTAAGGGTTAGTTATCACGATGAGTGTGCAAAATCCTCCTAATTTTTGTTATGATTAGGGTTTGGGCATTGGGACAAGTGCCTAAAATTTTCCTAATGAATTAAGTGAATGATTTTGGTAATGATGATAAATTAAATTCTCAAAGTCTTCTTTCCATGATCCTATTGATTATAAATTAGATATTATGGTCCATGTGAGTAAATTATGAATCTATTAGTATTTTAGATGGTAAAATATGGATAACCTTGTGGGCTCCATGTGTTTGGAGTGTTTTATTCATTATTGGTATAGTAAGAATGGGATAAGAAGGAATTTAAAATGTTTTTGGTCCTTTAGGAGAAAAATAAAATAAATAAATCCCTACCTATTTAATTGGCCATGAAACTTGGCACATTTTTATACATACTCTTACCATTATGTGACATTTGACTAGAACCAAATCATTCTTAATTATATGTTCTCATATGTTGGAAAACCAAAGATTAATAAACTAAAATTAAAATTTTCCTTTGGAGAGTGACACACCTTTGGTGGAGTTGATCTATATTTGGACATGGATATATTTTTGAATTGATTTTTTAACTCTTTGATCTATTGGTGGATATATGAGATCATTAGCTTAGAGAGACAATTGAGTCGAGTCAATAGGATTCCTAGAAGTTGTTCTAGTGTCATTGAAACTAAAATTCAAACATTTCAACGACTTCCAAGGGAAAGTATAATAAGGGGATACGAATGTAAGGACCAATTTATACCTTTCATATTTATTGTCTTTGTTGTATAATTACATTTATATCATGTTGTTTAATAAAATAGACACTTATACATTTATGTTTGCTTCATTTGATATGTTGAGATAATATTATCATTGTGATGATTTTATGTATACGTTGTGTGTTTATACATATGTTTAACAATAAATTGAGATGGGTTAGTACAATATAGGTTTAATAATATAGAAATTAATAAGCACAAGGGTGATAAATAGATCTATAGTAGTTCAATTAATTTATAAACTTTGATAAATAATATTCTGAATTTAAATGTTGAGATATGCTAAAAATATAAACTACAACTAATGATTAATATTAAAATGAATTATAAATAAGATTACTTAGTTGGTTTAATATGTACGTTCAAGTCTAATATGGAATAGGCTATAAGTATACTAGATCTAGATTCTAGATCAATCGTCAGATTCTTTAAATTTGTATTTTGTGCCCTCAAAAGTTTGCATCGAACCTACACAGTTACGTTTATGCATCTATCTAACTTGGATGTAGGTGTATATTATAAAATATTTATTAGAATTAGATGTGACCACCTAAAACCTTATAGGTTTTCTATCACCTTTTCTCTACTATACTCAGATTTTGATCATATGTTATCGCTCCTTATTAAAGATAAAACCCTAACTTTCTCATGCTTAGAGTGACTGTGAAAAATGGGTTAGTGGCCATAATGTGTTAAGTTACCCCAAGGAACTATCTATTAATGGGTGTTTACTACATATCCAATACTCCTAAGAGGGCCTCAAACTTATTTAGTTATCCCCTGTGTGTTGGCTTGTGTGTGCATAAACATGCAACATGTGATAAGTAAGTACATAGAGTGACCTAGCTTGTAACTTAGAAAATATGGCTCATGGAATGTTCCTTAAATACTTGAGACCCATATATTAATTATCTCTATGAGTGATATTTCTATAGGAAATAATAGGGAAGCTTTGTTCACTTGAATGATTGATTGAATGCCTTTGGTAGGTTGCCTTGTGAATTGCTAGGTCTAATATAGGTGAGGGATGAATGAGGATTGATATTTTATATATAAAAATTCATTTTGGAAATATATCACATTAAAACACTTAGGCCGACCATAGAGACATGTTAAAGTTATAAATTTGATGACTTTAGGGTATTGGACACTTAGTTTGGCATAAGACACTAGTGTGATGTAGGGCATCTGGATAGGACACAAGTGTCAAGGAAGCTAGAAAATAAGTATAGGTCCAAAAAATTATAGAGGAAGATAATAAGAAAGTATTATAAAATTTTATGTGACATATAAGTCCTGGTCATAAAAATATCATATGGATGATTAAGAGATATGCAATAGGCACAAGAGATAGTGGATGTGAGCCTTTTGATAGCAGGATAGTCTTAGAAATAAAGGGTACAACATGAGAAGTACTTTCCAAGTATACATGACTGAGGTGCTATATAATTCCAATTTAGTATCTACATTCCTCACTTTAATCTAGTAATGAAATTACTAGTTTAAAGGAAAATAAATGCGTACCTAAGTGTGTATAACACACCTTGTCTTTATGTGAGTCCCACTTGAGTGATTTACTAGTGACTAACCTACAACCAAGAGCATGTTACAACATATAATTAGTGCATATAATCTATAATTGAAATAATTTGAAATGATTGAAAGTAAAGAGAGCAAGGTTATGAGTACACTTATGTATCGATCCAACCATCTTTCCATTTGGAAATTTGATTTAAAGAGATGCTTTATTGTGAAGCTTTGGAATTGAGATTAAGACAAATATAAAAATTTCAAGTGAAAAAATATATTAATATTGGAGGACAAATTTCCCCCAACCTTGGAGAAAATGTGAGTTTCCACCTAACAGTTGAGATTAGCTCAACCATGCAATCCAATCAAACTTATAACCTACTGAGTATAAGTGATCCAAGTCAACTCACATTATAAATTTGGTGAAGGTGGTTGATTTAATCACTCCATCTTATAAACTTGGTAATATTTTTTATGCCCTAACACACCCCATTTCTAAAATTTAAATAAGGACCCATAATTGTTAAAAAATATTTATTCATGGTCCACATCAAGCTTAGGAATTCTAAAATTGATCTAATGTGCACAAACTTAAGTTTGTTTACAAAGCCTAATTTTATTACAAATTTAAAAAAGGGAGAAAATCAACACTTGGACATTTCTCATGAATTATTTACCACCTTTGATTCTTTTTTAAATTTTTAGATGCATATTTAGTATCGGGTTTTGATTTAATCAACTAACATGACTAATGAAAACATGTTAGCATATTTAATATTTGATGTGCAGCATCCAGTTCCTAAGTTTTAATTTTTCATCAAGTTCCCTAGTTCACGACATCTATCTAAATCTCATGTGCTCGTAGATGACTAAGGTTTTTGTGAAGTTTCCAAGATTCCTTGAGCATCTATATTCCCAAGAGTCCTCCATGTGGAATTATCTCATTCATTTGAAACTTGTAACATTAAAACTATATTATTAGTTTTCCAAGCAATTGAGTCATCATAGATTGTCCATGTGTCAATATCTTATTCATTTGGGACACAACTATTCTTTGTGAAAATTTAAAATCTTTTGAGTCCTCCAATCCCTAAGATCACACCACATGGTGACATCTCAAGCATTAGGAGTCTATAGAAGGGAAATACATAGTTGATATTCAAAAAGTTCTCATACTCTTGAGATCATGCCAAGTGGATAAATCTCATTGACTTAGAACTTTGAATATAAAAGCAAGTCCAATATATTCAAGTTTATCAAGTAGTCAAGCAAATGAGATCATGATATGTGGCATAATATAGTTCACATGGGCTTTATCAGTAACAAATACACTGTCAAAAGTTCTAAGTCTCTATATTTCCAAGAGTCATCCACATGGCACGATATTGGAAGCTAAGAGCCTAATAAGACAAAACACAATGCCAAAAGTTCTAAGTATCCAAATTTATACGATTCATCCATGTGTTTTCATCTCAGAAGCTTGGAATTTCTAAGAGGAAGGTACATAAACAAATATAGAAATTTCCTTGGGGTCTTGATATTTCTCTAGTGACACCATATATGCATATGAAGTCTTCTCAGTAAAGGTACACAATTTAAATTTTAGGGATATTTAAGTCCCTAAGATCATAATAAGTGGAAAAATATCATTAAGAAGTAGCATGTAGAGCATATAAATCAAGATTAAAAAGCTAAATACATCAGATAAGTGATAACGAAACAAGTGTCACAATATTGGAGATACATAGCCAAAATACAAATTCAAGAGTTGGCAACTGGGCAAAAGCTAAATACATGGGAAGTGGACACTTGGCTAGTGAATATGACTAAGCATTCTCGATGAATGAAAAGCTATCACATGGAAAAAGACACCAGCCAAAGTTGACTTATAAATTTCAAATCAAAATGGGAAGTAGAGCTAAAATTTGTTGTTGTATTAAATTTACATGAACTAAGCATTCAAGTCTCAATATTTAAGTGATATAGGCAAAATATTGAGAACATAAAATCACTTTTCCATTAATCAACAAGTTGTGAACTATGGATTTGAGCCACTAAGCCATCAAGATCCCTAATTTTCTTACTATAAAATTTGTGAATTAGTATGGCTAGCTTAATAGAAACTCTATAGTAAAAAAATGGCTTCATCATCCCAAGTAGCTAACCAACCTCCCTCTCAATATTATATCATAGGATCAACCAAGTACTTGGACATAATTTTTTACATAAGGGTATTACAATTTCCCCATCACTCTGCTCTCTAGGATGAGATTGATGACATCGAGCCATATTCAACCTAGGACCAATTGGAGGAGGACAAGAAAATATATGTAGATGATTTACTATTAATTAAAATAATGGGTTTACATAACATGACAATAAAATTTGAGGTAATGTCAGGCATTGACTTACTTATGATTTATTTCTTAATGGCACCATTACTAGAGATTGTTTGTACTTTAAAATTAATATAAATGTGGATTATTATATCTTTGGGGATGGTTTTGAGAAGTATCTAAACCCACCAGTGCTTGAAATGAAATATAACCAAGTTAAATCCAATGCTTAGTTAGACCATAATGCAATTGAGGGCAAGCTCAAATAGTGACCAACAAAAAGCAAAAAATTGAGTATTCAAGGGGTTATTTCTTTGATGCCCAAAATCAAATTTAGGACAGGTATTAGGATAGCCATGGCCTTTTTGAACAAGTTTTATGGGTTTATTATCATCACTTATGTACATGAGGTATGGGTACCCTTATTAGACATAATTTTGACTTCTAAAAAAATAGTGACACTTTGATAGGTTATTATTGTCCTGCTTAGGGCACAGATGTTCAAGGTTGATGAATGGCCATTTGATGATTTTTTTTATATGATGTATTATGTAGTAGATTCAATCATTGGGATAGTGCACACAAGTAATGGACAACCCTAGGAGCCATATACGGAATATGTAAACAAATGGGTCTATGATGACATTTCCCTACTCCATGTCTACAGGTTTTAGGAGAGAAATAAATAAGATTGCAAAGGAAATATACCCAATAGTATACTAAGACATTTATGGGTGTTCAATGCCCACACTTTATGACAATATAAGATACAACATTATGAATATGAGAGACTATTAGTATTATCCAGACTACATTATAATTAGGATAAAAGGAACTAGGGATTCTCATCATTATTTTTCTCATTTTGTCCTTAATAAAGTAGCAGAGCAAGAAATAGCTTTCTAGATTTATAAAAATGTGGATAAATATTTAAGTGCCAAACACCAAGGTTACTAACATAATACACCTCTGAGCATTGGCCAAAGGTAGTATTAAATAAAGAGGCACCTCAATTCTGTTGGGAAGATTAGAACCCACTATGGGTTAAATCAAGCATAATTTCAATATTGGGACCCCAAAAATAGAGTGAGGCAATACCTCAACAACCTTAGAAATAAGGGAGTCCACATTCCCTATGGACATAGGAGTTAAGAGCATGATCCAATTTTTATTAATGTTGTAGATGATTATAAGGTTTATACTTAGATGAGAAAGCATAATATGTCAATGGTGGTAGCTCAGGCAATCCAATATGATCCTTAGATCAGAAGAGAGCAGGAAAATAAGATAGTGGAGGAGGTAAAAAAAACTATAATCCATCAATTGTCCCAACCACATTCAATTATCAATAGAAAATGGTCATCATGTCTCTCCACAACAAGTAAAAGAGGGATTATCAGATAAAGGTGCCTCTCAAAGGGAGATGGAGCCATATTATGAAGAATATTCTTAAGGGACTTCCAACCCCTCAACCAATAGTTAAAGTGAAAATTCCCATAGAAACTATAAAGACTCCACCTCCTACAACTGGATAATCAATAGAAATATATTTGGTACCCTTTACCGCCCTTAGCCATGGTTCAATAGGGGAGTCTTCATGCATTATTACAAAGATCTTTTGTTACTCTTTCACCTATAATTTCAACTTTGGTACCTCCAAAATCTCCACTAGTAACATCTATAGTCTTTGTGCCCTCACCTCCACCCTTCACTCCTATAGCTCCTTTAGTTTCCACTCTACCATTTCTACCCATCCACCAATTTCAACCTATAACATAAAATCCATGACTCCTCATGTATCTCCTCCAAATGTATAACTATAATAAATGCCTATTAAATGCCCACTTACCAAAGGGGGTCCTCTATATGAGGAATCAGGGGATGAAAAATAGGAATTAAAATGAGGATCAAAAGAAATGGAATCTATCTACTTATTGGATAATGATGAAGGAGGATGGAAAATAAAAAAAATTGGTGTCTAGAGAAGACATAGAACCTAAAAAATAAGTAGACTTATTTAAAGAAATAAATGAATATGAATCTAAAGATATAGAGATATTGGGAGAGGAAGGAGGAGTGGAACAAGAAAAGGATGATTAAGCAGCCATTGAATTATTAATGGAAGATAGGGAACTAGATTCAGATGTAAAATCTATATTAAAAGAATCCCCTACTCTAGGAATTGATAATGCACCTACAACCACAAATCCCAATCCCTCCTATGAAGCTATAACTTTGATATCATCTACTCCAAAAGATACACCATCTTCCAGCTCAAGCATAAATATTCTTATTGAATAAGAGATTCAAGCTTTGAATAAGGTAGTGTCCTCCCTCACTTTTTCCATCAAAATTATGGATTCTCACATGGTTAATTTGTCATCTAATAGTTCAATTATTTCAACTCTATATCTATTTGAATCCTTACTTAAGTATTGTAAAGAAATCAATTCATTATATGCCCATGCTTGCATTGAGCAAATTAGGCCACAAACCTCCAATTATTTTAATTATTTAATTCCTTACACCATAGTTAGGTCCTAATATCCTAAAATGAGGGTTTATTTTGAGGATTTGGTGTTCATATCTATTTTTCATCCTCAAGCACCACTTATACCATCTACCCAATTAGACTTGTTTATTCCCCAATCTACTCAAGTTGATTCTTTTGTAATGACTATCACAAAGACTTTAGGGCAGATGAAATATGTGGTGGAGACTACACCCTGAAGGAACATCTCATATTGGAGTGAAGTCATTCATTCACTTCTTTAGTTTCATATCCAAATAAGTTCCTCCATACTACCATTAGTTTTCATTCCACCTTCCACCACTCCAAAAACCACTCAACCAGAGGAGCAAGGAGAACTCATTGTCCCTCTATGGATCAAGGAATATCAAGAGAGGAATAAGGATAGGATGGGTCTGGTCCATATAGAATTACCCACAATAAGTACCTATTTTGACAAGAAAAGTGGTACAATTCAAGGGTGAGGAAGAAGAAGGAAGTAGACATTAACATAGGGGAAGAATAGTGTCAGAACAAAGAGGAAATATTTTCCCCTTGGTAAAAAATAGAAGAAGAATCCTAATGACCCCACTAAATATAGAGAGGACTTTTGTTCTTTTATGGATAAAATAGGGGAGGCAATGAAATAAATGTATAAAATCCAAAAGCAAGCCAAATAGAGACTTCTGCAATAATAAATTATTTAGGCTCCCTGAGAAATTATGGATAACATCTAAAGTGCAGCTACCAGGTTGTAAAATATTTTCAATATGATTAGGACTTCTAGGGGTGAGTCCTAGCCTAAATGGGGGAAAGTGATAAAATTTTGGAACCAAATGAAATAAATTATAATAGGCTCAACTCTTTGGTCCAATGTGTAAGGAACAATGCATATAATCATTTGAATTTAATGATTGCCTAGGATGCATCTTGGGCTTTAAGTTATGTGATTCTAAAAAGATATGGTACCTTCCATTGGCATACTCAAATGAAAGTTTTGATAACACAACTCATAGGTTAGGAAAAGGAGGCCATAAATATCTTGAGAGACATGAGGGTCACATGTGTGATAACCTCCATAGGGCAGTTCATAAATAGGCCCAATTTTGAATCACTTCTCAAAGCAGCTATCGATAGCTTCAAAGGCACTTAGAGTTGGATTTAAAGCCTCTGAAGCTAATCATAAAAGGTTTATGGGTGAATTTAGTAAGATATTTAAACCTTATATGCTCAATTTTATATTATTAATAAATAATTTGAGGTTACTTATGCATTATTTAAAAAAGTAAAGGCTATTGAGGAGGCTACCAAGACAATGTCTATTGCCCAACTAGCACCAACATTAACAATTCATCCTCAATTGTCATTCCTTATAGTAGTATTTTATCCTCCTTAGCCTACTGGTACTTTATCAATAACAATGTTTACCTCAACTATCCCTTCATATATATTTCCTCCAACTACTTTAGTTGTTACCTCAAGCATGCAATCTCCTTATTCTTTAGGGAATGCCAAAAAAGAATTGTATTTGAATATATATATATATATATATATATATATATATATATATTCTTGTATTCTATTATTATGAAGACTTAGATATTTACTCTATTTTGAGCATATATGCATTTATATTGTACTTTTGTAATTTAGGCCATTCATTTTACTTATATCATATACAAGTATATTGTGCATGAGTTATAAAATTAGAAATGTAAATTTAGACTTTGCTTAGAGGATGAGGTAACCCCTCCCCAAGCTTATTATACTTGTATCCTCTCAATTCTAAATGGAGGACAATTTTTGGTTATTGAGATAAATAATAAATCCTATAAGTTATTTTACAAATTTTTATTGATGTGAAATCTTCCATTCTTCTTCAAATCTATGATTCATTGAAGAAGTTCTATTATTATGGTATTTTAGTCTTTTATTTGTGTAGAAGTGTTATTATGATAAAATTATTCATATTATATAGTAGTTAATTTGAATGCTTTGTGTTTAATAATCATAATCTCCCTTTGTAGATGTGCAATGCAATCATACAAACATAGTAAATTTTTATTATGTACACTAAAATTTACTATATTTCATTTATATAAACTCTTAACCATGTTTGAATATTTTGTGTGCTAATAATAACCTGAAAAAAATATTGGTTTCCTAACTAGTCTAACCCATAGTTTAAGATCCAGTTTAGAAGAGTTTCATTTGACTTTGATTCACAAACTTTATTTTTTGCCCTACACTTCTCTATTTTGAGTTTTATTTTAATCCTGCACACCTTAAGTAAGATTCACCATCCATCTATCTCAAGTAGATTTTAGCCTCACATCATATCTAAACCATCTAAGGTAAATAACTCGCTCGCTCACTAATATTACACCGGGTTATATACAAAACCCAATACCTTGTAACTCATGCCTTGGAGTGAATATTTTTTCATTGATCCTAAAATGTTAAAGGCAACCTCGTAAGATTCCTTGGTGTGCATAAATCACACATCAATAATATTGAGTGATGTAATCACCTCAAACTTACTAAAAGTGAACCAACTACTACAGTAGATTGACTTAATAATAGTTCTTAATGTATGCTAAATTTCATAGAAGTATTTGATATCTAAAATTTGATTTAATTTTAAAATGTAAGGTCCTTTTTTTCATGGCATATGCATCTCATATGTGTCTCAAGCTAAAACCTGGGTATAACAATGATACCAATGTATAAAATGTTACCACAAATGTGTATCTAAATCATACAACTATGAAATTTTAGCCAATTTGTTAATTGTGTAAGTGTGGAAGACATCTTCCCATTACATGTCCCCACTAAAATCTAAAACTAGGAACTGGTATAATTGTGGAGAACATGTTTCCATAACATAACCCCATTATAGTTTGAATATACTGAATAGTGAATAAGTGTCAAATTCGTGCTTTTTTGGCATGCCCCCATTGAAATTTGAAACTTTGTGAAGGTGTGAAAGTCATGCCTTTGTGACATGCCCCCACTAATATTCCCCCTTTTTCAGGTGATGGGAAGTAGAAACTGGTAGTTACCTTACCCCAAGAGGAAAAGATAATTGTATAATCTGTGTAAGGACCATGTAGTAAATATGAGTAACATGTCTAGGTGGATATAGTAATGAGGTACATAGTATGTGATCACATCAAATCCTAAGATTCATGATGTGAATCATGGAAACATCTACATAGTAACAGTCTAAGTTCTATAAACAATCAAGTACACACACAAGAGAATCAAAATCAAACAAAATATGATGGTCCAAGGAGACCTCAAACAAGGGGCATGTTTAAATGTCACACAATTAAAGGGACATGACTTAGTAAAATGTCCACAAAGCATAAAAAGACATGTTCAAATGTCCACATAAAAAACTATGACATATGCAAATGTCACAATAGGCAAACATAGGAATGGGGATCGTAATCAATGGAGCATATTCAAATGCTCAAATAAGCTATACAAGATAAGACACTCAAGGAAATACATAAATGTAAATCATGAAACATAAGAAACCAACATAAACATATCATACTAGTCCCTGGATATATGTGTTAGAAAAAACATTAAGTACATAGCATGTCAACTACATTATAAAGATATCATCATGGATAAAGGCATGCGTAAGTATATAATCTCAAATATGATAATAGAAAATAATCTTAAAATGATATAACCTAGGTGTATCATGATCAAATAAGTAGATTCCCCCAATGTCCAGATGACATGAGTAGAGGGAAGGCCCAACGTGTGAAAGTGCATAGATCATATGCCTAGTTTTGGCTATATCACACTAAAAAATATGTGTGAAATACATGTGTATATATAAATAGATGATATGTTAGCTACCAACATGGAACTAACAACATAGATGTCAAGGAGCTAATAGAATATGTAAATGTTGAAAATATTTTTGGATTTTTGCATATTTTTGGTACTTTTGGTATACTAAAACCAATTTAATCCAAAAAGTCTTCAAATTTAGGAGCCAAGATGCTCTAGGTGGCCTTATTTTCAAAATTGTTTATAATGTTTTATTGCTAATTCTTATATATTTTCTAGTAATTCTTAACCAAAAACCTTAGGCATCTACCTCTCATCATATCCATCATGTGGGATAATAATTTATTTGTTTTAGATTAAGGTAAAAGCAGGTTTTGAAGGGGCCCCGAAACCCTATTACAGAAGTAATAAAGATAAAACGTTTACAAGCACCAGGAAAAGCATTCCTGAAACCTACTAAGAAGTAGCAACAACCTTTGGTTATACTATGACGGCCTCAATATTCAATTACATCCAGCCCTCTAATTTCCAAATAATAGTTTAATAACTATTTTTTTGGGGTAAAATCCAGAATTGTTGCCTGCCTTCCATCAGCTATATTCTGCTTGCTTTCTAGCTCTCTGATTTTTCTTATGGGTGATAATAATTTATTTGTTATCATGCTAGAAAGTAAGGTATTAACATGTGGAATTGACAGTTATTTGCATATTGGTCAACCAATGTTGGCCAAGATGTAGAGTCAAATTTGTTTATTGGTCCATTAACCATATAACAAGGTCTACTACCTTTGGTCCACATACAATGGGTAGTATAATGTACCCAAGAGATCTTGGAAAAGCTAGAGCATATTTCAACTCATATATATTATGTTCCATCTATTGTAGTGTGGTAATACTACAAGTTGTGTTCTAAGTGTTTATGTCCACCTTGATATGTTGGTAACGAATCCCATCAATATTTTTAGTAATGGTTAAGGCTTCATGCCTTGGTCATTTTGAGGGAGGTTTTCTTCTAAATAATTTAAAGTATTATGACTTTTTCATTTATTGAGCATAATTTGTGCATGTCCTTCACTCTTGTATTTCAAAATTTGGTTTTTTAATACCTCAAAATGATTTGTATGATGGCTAATGATCTGATCATAGTTATAATATGGTAATTCTTCTTTAGGAAATAACCTATTGCCTACTTTATGTCTATTATGAGGCAAATATATCATCATATGTTCAAGTAACATATAAAGTATCATATTCAGAGTGTCTTAGTTTGTGATGATTAGTAGAGTATGTTGAGGAGTCTTATGAGAGACCTCCACATTATTTACATGATGTATCTACATTTGACCCTTCTAAGGTTGAATCAATGTATGTATCTAAGAGGGATGTATGGAATAACAAGCATTTACTTGCTCATCTTCTATTTTTTATTTACCTTTATCTTGATTTTGTTTTTTATCCCTTTAAGGTGAATATATCTTATGTGTACCATGACCTATAGGTGTGAATAGGTTATGAAAAATATGCTAAAGTAGATAAATTTTTTTTTTTTACTGTCTCACCTATCATATCATGAGCTAGATCATCATCACTTACTAGTTATTTAAAACATGGCCATCTTGTTGCTTAGTATTGACTAACAAAGGCAGTTCAACTATTTATTTTTTATTTGATTTTATTATCATTGGTTCTTATGGTAATGGTTGTTTCCCTTGATGTGCATCCATGTGCATCTCAGTGTCTAGTGCTTTATTTTCATATGGAGATAAAGGAGTCATTGTTCTTGGCTCACCTATCTTAAAATTTTATTAATTATCAAGTAGAATACATTGTTTAGGTGGTACCATTGTAGGGATGCCCTTTATATCATAATGTATCATTTAAAAAAAAAAATTAAAGGTTCATCATTAGCAGGCATTGAAAATGAGGTGCCATTATGTATGAATTTTATACATTGATGTAGTGTAGATGGGATGACCTCCATTGTATGTATCCAAGGTCTACCCAAAATCAAATTATAATGTAATGACTAAGAGATTACCTGAATTATAGTTGGAACCATTTTTGGCCCCAATGTCACATCTAATGTTATTTGGCCAACTAGAGGGATTTATGAATTAACAAATCCCTTGATATGCATAACTATTTTTTTAAGAATATCGGTTAATACCCATGGTGGTTATGAAATTTTTGCTACAAATGTTTGCCCCCAATCCATTATCAATGAGCATCCTTTTAATTCCTTTATTATGTATAATCACTTGTATGAACAAAGGCAAATCTTAGTCAATAATATCTTTGGATGGTAAATCTATTGGATTAAAGGTAAGAAGTTTTACATTGTCTTTGATGTCTTACATGATATCTACAAAGTAAGTTGGTTCAATATCACATGGAACATGGGTATCACATAATGATTTATATAGAATATCCTTATAGATAGTGGATTGTTTTATAAGTTTGAGGATTGATATCTTGGCATGCATGTCATTTAATTGGTCAACAAGGCAATATCCTTTAGATTTGAACACTAGTATATTGAAAGGTGGAGTGTTACTTTGAACACCTTTACCTTTTCAAATAGTGAAAACATGGGCCACATAATCCAATATAATATGTGGCTGAATAATGGGTCTGGGATGGTGTCTATCACTTGAAAATGATATAGGTGGAGCAAATGGTTGAGAGCATGCACATTGATGTCTAGATATCAGCTTTATAGTATTAAAAAAGTGATTATTAAGAGAGACTAAATGTTGTTTTCATTTTATAACCCTCTCATTATATTGACAAATTTGCTATTATGTTGAATGATATGTTTGATTAAACAACTGTACGAACAAACCACAACTATAATCATAAATTGGAGCCAAAATTGGATATAGATGCATCAATATTAAACATATTTATAACTAATTAAAATCTATTATTTAACTTATGAAAGTTACTAAATCAAGAATAAAAAATAAAAAATAGAGAATAAAAAAACCCTAGATCAAAATCTAGGGTTTTAAGGACCAAAGGTCAGGTTCACCAAATGGTTAACCCTAAATTAATATGGGTCAATATAGTATAGGGATAATAATATAAAAATGAATAAGCACAAAGGTGATAAATATATCTATAGTAGGCCAATTAATTTTCAAACTCAGATAAACAATATTCTGAATTTAAATGTTGAGATATTCTAAAAATAGAAAATACAAATATTGATTACTATTGAAATGAATTATAAATAACAAAACTTAGTTGGTATACTATGTGCATGTAGATCTGATATGGGAAAGACTAGAAGTAGACTAGATCTAGACTTTGGATCAATCATTAGATTTTAGAAATTTGCATTTTGTGTCCTCGAATGCTTGCATTGGACCTAGATAGTTGTGTAAATGCACCTGTATAACTTGGATGCACTTATGCTAACCATAAGGACATGTTAAAATTACAATTTTTATGAGTTTAGGGCACTGGACACTTGGCATATGACACTAACATCGACATAGACATCCGATTGGGATGCAAGTGTCTAAGAAGATGGAAAAAAGTATAGGTCCAAAACTTGTAGAAGATGACAATAAACAAGTTTTATAGTATTTTGCATAGCATAGAAGGCCTGAACATCATAATAACATATGATCAAACTAAGAGATAAGTAACATGCACAAGAGATAGAGGATGTGAGCCTTTCAGTAGTATAAAGGTCTTAGAACTAAAGGGTACAACCATGAGAATTACTTGCCAAGTATACGAGATTGAGGTGCTATACAATTCAAATTTAGTGTCTACAACTTATTACTTGAGATTGTTTCAAGTTTATTTGCATAGGCCATCCTAGGATAGAGAAATTTTATGTGCACAATGATGTACAAGGCTAAAAGGAGACCAAGTGGGGGAACTTGAACTACACAAAGCATTTATTAGCCATTATTTTCCCTTGAGGTATTAAATGTGTTGCTGTGTTGCCTAATCTTGTCTAATAAATGTAACTTATTGCTAATTTGGAATTACATAAGTTTTATTCTAATTGTTCTTATTCTCCATGTATTCCATTTTGACACTTGACCCTTGAAGTTTTGAGAAGACTTTGGGATATTAATTGAGGTTTATTAATGAATGGACACTTGTGAAACCTGGTTTTGAGAATAAGTGACATTTATGGAGGGATGTTGGATAAGTTTGGCTTTCCTAGGTGTTTTATTAGGCCTATGAAATTTATAGATGTGTTGGGGATAATATTCTTAACATATTGTTAACTTTTGAGTGTCATTTGATCCTTTTGATTCCCTTAGTTGAAGAGATAATAAATGAAGTGTAATATTATTATATGAAAGTGTAAGAGGGACATAGTGCCCATGTGACTTATAAGAGATATTTTCTATGTTTTAAGAGAGAGTTATTGGTAAGGAAGACTTGAGTAGAAAGGCTTGGGAGAGACTATGAACACATGGCAAGATTTAATTGGGTAAACCTTTGGGGATATTTTTTATAGATCTATTCACTTGTGAGGAGCTTCTTTCATTATTTTCTTCCATCCTTAATAGGTTATCCCTTAGCTCTTCTTGCATTGCGATAATTTAGCTTGGGTGATTTGGTAAATTTGATATTTGAGTTTGAAGGGAGAAGCTTAAAGTAGGGATGGGTATGCTATTTCAACTACTGGACATAAGGTATGACCCTAATCATGGAATCCTTCCATGTGTGGGTTAATTTAATTAATGTTATTTCTCATGTCTTGTTTCTTGTTGAAAATATAGTTATGGTTGACATGATGGTATTATTGGGGATCACAAATTTATTACTTATTAAACAATTTATAAATATTTAACAAGCATTTTATTACCCATTTTTATCAATTTTTGAGAGTATTCTAAAAACCCATTTGTGGTTACTGTTGGGGTACTAGATTTACACCCTAGTTGAGGAGGGGATTGTTCAGATCTTTCTACTCAAATATAGTCCATCATGGGACTGATCCTAGGCTTTGGGTATCCTAAAAGGGGATCAGACCTCTAGATAAGGCTAACTTCCTTATGGATCTATCACCTACACTAAACCTAGACTAGCATCTGCTTGGAAAAGGGAGAAAGAATTGACAAAACTTATAAAAGCATGTAAAAAAGTGGTGATGTACCATTGATTTGATCACTCTAACTCGCACAAAACACACAATGAGACACTTTTTAGACCAAAAAACATCAATCTCACATAAATATTTTAGTTGATCAATTATCAAATTAGCAAGAGAGGGAAAATATCCACTTTCAGGCTAGACAATAAACTATAAACTACACTTATAATGACCTATGAGAACTATTAAACACTTTTGAAGGTGATAAAAACTCAAGACATAAGTAAGGAACATACATTCACTTAACTATAGTGCATGAATTCAAAGAACACACTTCAATCTGGCTTAGAAAAGGGTGGAATTCAATCTTTATTATATCAAAGAGGTGTCACAGTATAAATTTTGGTAGAGTCTGGTCATACCAAAAAGAGGAATAGATGATACATTTTAAGGCTTAAAATCTTACATTTATAAAAAAAAGGAGGGAGAGAGAATTATGCATTGGAAAAGGACCAACCACTTATGATGGATTAACACCAATTCAAAGATGTGGTCGAGTCAGGATCTTATCAAGAAGGCAAAATTTCAAAGGCTTTATAAAATAATTTAATTCTCCATTGATCTTTATTTGGCCACCAGGTCAATAGCTCAGGACTCCATGCCATTTTCACATGATCTATTGACAAGGATCATGTCTTGAAACTGGGTAAAAAGTGCCACATCTACATTAGGTGGCCAACTATACTTGTATTATAAAAAATGATCAATGATGATAGGTGAGACACAGGTCCACTATAGGTGAAAACCAATCTTAAACCATTGGTTTTCACATGGTCATAATATCTATGAAAGTCTACAAACTGCCCAAATTTGCTTCATAGTCATTGGTTCATCCTCAACTTATGTATTAGACCCAAAAGATTTATTACATAGAGAATAATGATAATGTTTGTTCTCTAAATTTTAGCCCTGATTAAAATTTGGTTCACCTTCAAGTTTAGTTCTTCTAAATTTGCTTTGGCTGGGTCCAAAATAACCTCTTCGACTTTCGTTAAAAATGTCTCAGGGCTTGATCTTGCTCATTGGTTATTGAATGCTGACTTAGACCCTTGAATTTTCTAACTCTTGTTCACCCCATTGATCTTCCTATGTAGAGATACACATGAGCCATCGATCTTCTCCCAACTGATTATGTTTTTGCCACTTGGCCTTGACTCATTAGCTCTTTGGATTCACTGACTAGTTTGAATCATGCTTGTCATTCAATCAATATGTATGAGTTCACATGCACCATAGATCTTCCTGGGCCCACTTTCCTATCAGCTCTTTCACTTCATTAGATCATTGGTATGCTTGAGTGCAAGCCCCTAGATCTTCCTGGGACCCATCCTTTTGTCAGTGATTTTTCTTCGTCTAATCAAGACTTGATCATTTTGTATTATTATATCATATCCAAATTATATATATTTAACGGCTTTATATTGGAGACCTTTTGACTTATTTTAATCCATGTGGATCATTATATTTTATGTGACTACATGAGGGCTCCCATGGACTGTTAGATCTTGACCAACTTTAAACCTTTTAAGGATATTTTGAACTCACACAGTTACTTACCTTGATTAAAATTAGCATTCACATGAATGTCATTTGATGTCCATGTAGACATATTTGACATCTTGTAAACCATTAATTTTAAGCACAAATAGACTTTTAAACAAGCTTCATTTTGATGTTAGCATGAATGTCTTATATTGTAGGTCTAACTTTGAAGGATTGGATCTCGAACCAAATAATTCATGGAATCACAAAATTTGAAGCAAGTAATCAAGGTACTAAGAGCAACATGTCTACATGACCCGAGGTATTGTGAGGCTTTCTAAGCATACTTATCAAATATGCAAACAAGCTAACCAATCTATTTTTGAATGATGTCCTGATGATGGTCTGGCTCCTAGATTTTTTATTTTGAGCTTTTGCTTGATCTTTAGAAGCTTGAATAAACTTCTAAAGCATAAGCAAACTTGTCTATGACCTAAACTATAATATCACATATGAAAATTTATCTAGATCCTCAATTTATCATTGGATTTTTCTCTCAATTAATAATATTTCTCAGTCCTTGAAAGCTTTGTATGTAGGCCAAAAATGGCCAACATCTTTGGTGACTTGGATGGGTAGCATGCATGTTATGCTTGAGAAATTAGACCATATACATAACTTTTGGATCATCATAGTTAATACATGGACCATTACATGACTGTAAGACAACCTCTTGACTTGCAAAGATGAAAAAATCCTAACAATAGGGAAAGAAAACAAACTGAAAAGGATACTAACCTAAAAAACAAAGGCAATTAAACTATTGAATGATTATGCAAGAAAGAAACACATATTTAGAAAAAAATAGAAAGGAAACTAACTAATGTGTTTAGAAAATAATAAAAAACTATGTACAGGGGACTTAGCTTTCCTTAATAGTAGTGTTTGAGATGTATCCCATTGATTGGGATAGGAAGTTCTTCACCATTCATCCTTGTGAGTTGGAAAGCATTATGGGATTTACAACTAGAAATTATATATGGTCCACTCTAGAGAGAATAAAATTTTATGTATTTTCCTGGCTTGGCTCTATCCTCATCCCACTTAAGGACCAAATCTCCTTTTTGGAAACTTTTTGAAGAAGTTCCCTTGTCAAAATATCTCTTTGTCATTGATTGATGGGCCTCCATAGTCAACATGGCTTGATGCCTTGTCTCCTCTAGCTCTATAAGCTTAGCATATCTTATTTCCATTGGCTCAGTCTCCAAAAGCTCAAGCTAATGCATTAATTCCAAACTAGGGAATTCAAGAGAAATAGGCATTCTTGCTTCCTTACCATATACTAGTTTATATGGATAATATGCAGTTGATCTTTTATAGGTGGTCCTATTATCCAACATATCTAACTTTAATTTGAGATGCCATGATATATGATTGTCTTCTATAGTCCTCCTGATGATCTTCAACAAATTTTTGTTAGTAGACTCATCAAGGCCATTGCCTTGTGGATAATAGTTTGATGAGGTATTGAGAAAAATACTATGTTAAACTTCCCATTGGCTGATATTAGATCCTAAAAAAGCCATAGCATTATCAAAAATTATAGTTGAAGGGAACCAAAATATGGTAAGTAAACCTTAATAAAAGTCTAAAATATTGATTTCATTGGCTTCTTTTAATGCTAATGCCCCTGTCCATCTGGTAAAATAATCTATGGTAGTTAGGATCTACTTATGTCTAGAGCTTGATGGTGGGTTGATAACACCAATAAAGTCCAATCCCTTTTGGATAAAGGGTTGATTAATTAAAATTGGTTAGAGAGATAAGGTTTTAAGTCTTACTTTTCCAATAAACATGGCACATTGTCTACATTTCTTGATCCATACATGGCAATCACCAAATAAACTTAGCCAGTAATAGCCACCTCTCATGATCTTGTGAGCTATAATCCTGACTATGTAATGTCCTCCATCATGTCCATCATGGAATTAATCAAGTAACATCTGTGTTTGACCTATTTCTATGCATCTTATAAGTATATCATTGATATACTTTTTAAATAATACATTATCAACAAGGAGAAAAGGAATTGACTATAATCTGAAATATCTCCTCTTTGAAGGAGTGAGATGAGAAGGATAAACACCATCTTGTAGATATCTTACCATATCTTGGAAATATGTAGAATTTGATGCTTGATTACTTATAAGTTTTTGATCATTTGACACCATAACCTATTCATCAGACTCCTGTAAGTCTTGGGCTATATGTTCACAGAGTCCTTTGCCTCTAACTAGCTTTGTGACTTTGATCTCAATGTCATATTCTATAACCTTGGTTATCCAACTAGCTCTTTTGTCACTTATATCTTTATTCAAAAGAAAGTCTTTAACACCTAGATGTGTAACCATCAAATGTATCTTATTATTGGATAAAAGGTACCTAAAAGTTTTAAGAGACATTATAACTAAAAGAACATGATTCTCAATAAAAGAATACCTTATTTCATATTCTTATAAGCCTTGAATGAAAAAGGCTATTGGCTAATTTAAAGCCTCTTTATTCTACTGCAAAACAATACATGATATTGTGTCAAGGTTAGCATAACTATATAAAAATAAATCTTTTGTAAAATTAGGGTTTAGGAGTGTAAGAGCACTGGCTATAGCTTTCTTGATTTCTTCAAAAAAATTCACTCCTTCTTTAGACCAACTAAAACTTTGACCTTTATTTAACATGGTTATAAGTGGCCTAGCTAAAGTAGTAAAATTTAAAATGTATCTCCTTATGAAGTTAATCTTGCCTAATTTTTTTTGTAAGGCCCTCTTATGCTTAGGAAATGATAGTGTAAGAATTGATTCTATACTATCAGGGTATATGTTTGTACCTTTATTGGAAATGACATATCCAAAAAGCCTACCTTCATGAATAGAGAAAACACACTTTTTGGGGTTCAAAGACACTCCAAATTCTCTGCACCTTTCAAACACCTATTTGAGATGAATCATATGCTCATTTGTGTTATTAGAGAATATTGTTATGTCATCTAGATAAATAAGAATAAACTTATTGAGGAGACCTCGAAATGCCATATCCATATCCATCTGAAAAGTGGCTCCAACATTAGATAAACCAAAAGGCATCTTTCTATATGCAAATGTACCCTACTTTGTGGTGAAGGTTGTTTTATATTAGTCTTCTTCTGTGACCAAAATTTGGTTATATCCACTATAACCATCCAATAAAGAGAACCTTTTTTAACCTACAAGTAGCTATAAAATCTATTCCATTGATGGCAATGGATAGTGATCTTTGAGAGAGGCCTTTTTCAAGTCATAGATGTCCACACATAGCCTTATTTCACCATTATTTTTCCATATTAGAACAAGGTTTGATACCCAAGTTGAGTGCTTAATTGGAAATATTATGGTTGACTCAATGAGCTTATGCAGTTTAGCTCTCATTAGAGGTTCAAGCTTTGGACTGATTGGCCTTTGCCTTTGTTTGACTGGCATAGTTTCATATTATAACTCTATGGTATGTTGAGCTAGACTTTGATCAAAACCTTTAAGTTCATTGTATTGCCATGCAAAGACATACGTAGAATTTGAACATAACTTAATAAAAGTTTCTTTCTTTAAAGATGTGTAAACTTTACCTAGATTTAAATTTTTGCTAGTTGCAATCTCTAAATTTGTGTAGTGTTCTTCCTTGGTTGATAAATCAAACTTTTCTATTCTTAATTCATCATCTCTATTGAATATATTTTCTAGGGTGATCAGTCCTTTAGGCAATTTATTTGTCTTTAATTGCACATTCTAATTATCATATTCCTGTACATGCTTGTCTTGATTCTTTGAGAAGAATTTAGCTTCCTCTTGTAAGATATGACAATATTGCTAACATATTCAAATACTTTCCAATTATCATGGTTGTCTATAACATAAGGTATCACAACTACCTTGATGTGTGATTGGACTTTGTCTCTTTTTATATTATCTGGGATATTGAATTGTGATCCAATAACAGCCAACATGTTTGCATGCTTGTTTTTATTTCTTGATATGACCTACATATTGAAGGCTTGAAATTATTCAACTAGGTCCCATACTCTATGCTTATAAGACCTAAGTAGTGGGTTCTTGTATATATTAAGTTCCCTTACTTGGTGAACTACAAGTTCACTATCTCTAAAGACTTGTAAGGAATTAACCTTCATCTTTCTTACCCATTGTAAACCATGCACTAGTGCTTCATATTAAATGACATTATTGGAATAACCAAACTAAAAATTGAGAGAAGATAATACCTTTTATTATATGGATAAATTAACATCATTCTAGCTCTAGTGCCATGTTTGTTCCTAGATTCATCAAAATATAGCTGCCATAGTCTATCACTAGGTTGCTCATCTTTCAACAATGTTGGAATTGGTGCATCATTTTCATGAAGACAATAAATACCAAGTCATTTTTCTTCAATTAACTTATAGGGAACATGATCATGTAAATTAGAGGCCCATTCATCAAGGAAAAGATCTGGGACTCCATCTAGAGGTGATTCAGATTTAACCTCACTATTTTCTAACACCTTATTAGAGATAACATGATTAGTGCTCACCATGCTTGGCATATATGGCTCCAAATGAAATATTACAATAGGTTTAGAATGTATTGTCACCTTAGTGCCATACCTAGTTTTGAACATTGGATAGGTCCAATCAACTAACAAATATCTTCCAATTTTTGAAGTAAAATCTCTTGACAGGCACATGACAAAATAACGAGGTAGGTCCACTACAACTACATCTTTCTAAATAATAACATTGGTACAAGCATGTAATGTAAGATTTAGGTCTTTTATCATGCATAATATTTTTGTTGGTGGGCCATCTAATTGCAATAATCCTTTGGTATTTGGCTCATAAATAAGACTAAGCTTGTCTGCAATTTTTTTGGGCATGATAGTGCTACTAACTCCACTATCTATCATACAATTATGGACTAAACAGTCACCTACTATCAAATAGAGATAAAAGGGAGGGGTCTTACTTGACTTGACTTTGGTTTTATCCACCTTTTTCATGTTATGTATCTATTGATCAGGTTGCTTGATTTTCTAGTTTGAATTGGCCAAGATAGCTTCTTGTTTCTCAACTGGTTTTTTAGATACCTTGAGATCTAAAAGTTCTTAAATCAACATGTCCTTTTGCCTTGGGATGGAAAGGGAATCCCACATGCTAATATTAACATTTGATTTCTCCATTTGATCAATAATGTTAAAAGATGTTCTACTAACCTTTGGCTATAACTTCTGAGCCACTAATTGTTCTCTAGTTAGGGGCATTTGGGGAACTTTCACTGTCTGTATGTTCTAAATCTTCTGTGCTATAAGAACAACAACTTTATCTTTGATATTCTTTGACACAAATTTTGGAAGAATATAAGTATTTCTCATATTTTTAACTTCTTCAACTGCTCTTCTTTTAGTTCTAGTTAGAGCTGCCACTTGACCATTTATGTTAGTAGTTTCACCAACTTGGTTAAATGCAATGTGATAATCCAACTACCAATTAACATTGATAGCATCAAGCTGCCCTAAAACTTGTTGAGCTTCTCCTTGGATTTCCATACTCATGTCTTGATATTGACCACCTTAAAGAGGGAACTCTTCTTGTGTCATCTATGGCATGGTAATCTCTTGTGATACCAAAGCTATTTTTTAAAAGTCATTTAGATTGGAAGGCTGCCAACCTAGATATTGCATTAAGTTATTTTGGGGAATGATAGATTTTGATCTGAAAGGCACATTGGGATCTAGGGTTGCATATGGCTTAGTTTGGGTTATAGTTCCTTGATTTTGATAAGGTTTCCTATTATCCTTGAAACCTTTATAAGGTGGTCTTTATTATTGAAAGACTGATAGGTAATCTAGTTTTGTTGTTGATAAGGTCCACCTTGGTACTGTTATCTCTTGAGTGAAACAATTTCATTTTTGAAAGCTTATAAGATGCTTTTCAAATCACCAATCTCACTAGATTGATTAGGAGGGGATACAACTTGGACTTTTGGAGATGGAATAGGGAATATAGATGGAATTTGGGGAATTTGAGGGGGAGAAAAAAGTTGTATTTCTAAAAAAAGGTCATTAAAGGCCTTAGAGCAAGTTTACCATCTTGAATCATGTTATTCTCTACTCTGATAGTAATTTCATAGGCATTTGGCAAGTTATTACCACCCATGGATTATATCATGACACTTACATCAGAATTAAGGGCCTTAAGGAAGTACACAAATGTGTACTCTAGGGATGGACTAACCAATGCAAGGATCCTAATCCTTATATTTTGGAATTTGAGGTTAAAATCTGACATAAATTCATGGGGGTACCTTTTTATGGTAGTCAATTGTTCAACCAAAGATAGATGATAAGACTTTTCTTCAAATTACATAACTAAATTTGCACCTAACTCATCCCAATTAGAAATGGAGGTCAAAGGAAGATTCCTATACCATTGCAATGCTTTTCCCTTGAAAGAGCTAGCAAGTAATCTGATAGCCACATTATCTTGAGTAACATTATGAACAAAACATAGATTGGAAATATCTTGGATATGCTCAATAGCAATAGTTTTATCCCATTCTCTAGATAAAAAAGGGATACCTTTTAGAGCAAACATAAGAATGTCATCATATTGGGCCAAATTCAAGGGACTACCCCTATTAAATGGGACAAACACTTTATTCCTGATAACCATTTGGGTAAAAGGGATTTGGCTTATGGGGACAATAGATTAGACTAAAACAATAGACTAATTAGAAGATAAATACTACTTTGGAGGATAAGGCCTTGTGTTATTGAATCTTGATCTTTTATAAGAAGTAGGAGGCAATTCAATATGTTCAAAAGAAGTACCTTTACTTGATGCTCTTGTTGTAACCTTTGGCATGAAAGCATTTATCTAAAAGATTCTATGAGCTCTGCAACCTAAAGGATCTTCAACTTTTGATGATGGTAGATCTCTCCTATTGCTACGAATCTTTCTTCTTAATCTTCAAACTTCAATTATACTAAAGAAACTTTGAGTCCCATCAGGGGTACCAAAACTATTAGAGTAATAGATTTGCACCCTAGCTAAGGAGGGGATTGTTCAGATCTTCCTACTCAAATCTAGTCCAACATGGGATTGATCCTAGGCTTTGGGTATCCTAAAAGTGGATCATACCTTCAAAGAAGGCCGATTTCCTTATGGATCTATCATCTACACTAAACCTAAACTAGCATCTACTTGGAAAAGGGAGAGAGAATTGATAAAACTTATAAAAACATGTTAAAAAATGGTGATGCACTAATGATTTGATCACTTTAACTCACATAAAACACACTATGAGACACTTTTCAGACCAAAGAACATCAATCTCACATAAATATTTCAAAATAAGGCATTGATCAGTTATCAAATTAACAAGAGAGGGAAAATATCCACTTTTAGGGTAGACAATAAACTATAAATTACACTTATAATGACCTATGAGAACTATTAATCACTTCTTGAAGGTGAGAAAAACTCTAGACACAATTAAGGAACATACATTCACTTAACTATAGTACATAAATTCATAGAAAACACTTCAATCTGGCTTATAAAATGATGGAATTCGATCTTTATTTTTTAGAGAGGTATCAAAATACAAATTTTGGTAGATTCTAGTCATACCAAAAAGAGGAATATATGATCCATTTTAAGGCTTAAAAGCCTACATTTATAGAAAAAGGAGGGAGAGAGAACTGTGTTGGAAAAAGAATAACCACTTATGATATATTAACATCAATTCGAGGATGTGATTAAGTTAGGATATTATCAAGAAGGCACAATTTCAAAGGCTTTACAAAATAATTTAATGCTCCATTGATCTTTATCTAACCACTAGGTCATCATCTCGAGGCTCCATGCCATTTTCACCTCATCTTTTGATGAGGATCATGTCTTAGAACTAGATGAAAAGTGACACATCTACATTAGGTGGCCAACTATACTTGTATTATCAAAACTGATCAATGATGATAGGAAAGACATAGGTCCACTATAGGTGAAAACCAATATTAGACCATTGGGTTTCACATAGTCATAATATCTATGAAAGTCTACAAACTGCCCAACTTTGCTTCAAAGTCATTGGTCCATCCTCAACATCTATATTAGACTCAAACTATCTATTATATGGAGCATTAATGGAAATGTTTGGTCTCTAAACTGTGGCCCTATTTGAACTCTGGTTCACCTTCAAGTTTGGATCTTCTACATTTGCTTTTCTTGGGTCCAAAATAACCTCTTTGACTTTCATTGAAAATGTCTTGGGGCTTGATCCTGCTCATTAGTTGTCGAATGTTGAATCAAAACCTTCAATTTTCTAACTCTTGTTAAATATATTGATCTACCTGTGTATGGATAAGTGTGAGCTATCAATTTTCTACCAACTAAATGTGATTGTGCCACTTGTCCTTGACTCATTAGCTCCTTGGATTTACTGACCAATTTGACTCATGCTCACCATTCGATCAAGATGTACAAGTTCACGTGCACCATAGATCTTCCTGGTCCCACTTTTTTATCAGCGCTTTTACTCCATTGGATCATTGGTATGATTGAGTATGAGCCCTTAGACCTGCCTGGGACCCATACTTTTGCTAGTGATTTTGCTTTGTTTAATCAAGACTTGATCATTTTGCACCGTTGGATCATATCCAACTTGTGGATCTTTAACAACTTTAACTTGGGGAATTTTTGACTTGGTTGACTCCATGTGGATCATTATATCTTATGTGTCAATATGAGGGTTCCCATGGAATGTTAGATCTCAACCAACTTCAAACCTTTTAAGGATATTTTGAACCCAAATGGTTACTTTCCTTGATTAAAATTGACATTAGTGAAAACATCATTTGATGTTCATGTTGACGTATTTGACATCCCATAAATCATCAATTTAAGCACAGATAAACTTTTACTCGAGCTTCATTTTGATGTTAGTGGGAACATCTTATGTTGTAGGTCCAACTTTGAAGGCTTGGATCTAGAAGCAAAAAATTCATGGAGGCACAAAACTTGAAGCAAGTAATCAAGGTTCTAAGAGCAACATGTCTATGTGACCTGAGGGCTTGTGAGGCTTTTTGAGCATACTTATAAAATGTGCAAACAAGATAACTAGTCTATTTTTGAGGGATGTTCCAATGACGGTCTAGATCTTAGACTTGTTATTTTGAGCTTTTACTTGATCTTTGGAAGCTCAAATGAGCTTTTGAAGCATAAGCAAACTTATCCATGACCTAAACTATAAGATTACCTGTGCAAATTTATCTAGATCCTCCATTTATCACTAGATCCTTCTCTCAATTAGAAACATTACTCAGTCCTTGAAAGCTCTATATGTAGGCCAAAAATGGCCAACAATTACTTTTTATTTTAATAGTTAAGGGTGGTAAGATCATATTACCACTTAGACCTAACTTTTTGTATATGTTGGATATTCTCTTGAATTTGGTGTTAAGTTTTTTGGGATTTGATAAATAAAATGCCCCTTATTATAACAAGAAAATTGAAATGATTATTTGATGTTAAGCAAAGAATTTCAGATTGGTTATAGCCTTTGTGTTTATTAAGCTTATAAAGAAATCCTCCTTATGATATTTTTGGTTTTGGATGTCATTTTGATAGTTTGATAAAAGAATGGTTGTTCTCTTATGTATGTTGTAGTTGAGAGTTCATACACCCTTTCTTTGAATTAAGCCATGTTACATTTTGAAACTTTTAATTGGTTATGCAATGCCTTGGGATGGAATTTATTGTCTTGGGGTTGCCTAGGGTAGATGCCTAATGATTATAAATGGATGGGAGGTGAACCCCTCCTTGATTTGGTCTTGTGGCTTGCTTTGGAACACAAAGTCAGAGACTAGATTTAATTTATTATCATTCATGTTTTTGTAACTTTTGTTGGCTATTAGAATTCATGAAAAATTTAATTAACTTTAGTTTATAATTGTGTATAAATATAAATGTAGTTGAGATGGCAAACACTCTGACACTTTTCTTGAACCTTGTTAGAAAGAGAAAAAAAAATCATGGATCTTAGTATTTAAATGGTTAAATTGAATTGGAAATGTTATATGAAATTTTCTAATTTTTTTGTTATAATACAGTAGTTTAAATAAAAATTTGAATTTCACTTTTATTACTTCAAATGGCTTGCAAACCCTAGTTTGCTATCTGCAATTTTTTGAAATAATTAGAACTCACAAAATTTTCCTTAAATTAATTTATTATTAAACCAAATTCCACCATAAATATGCAACATTTTATGGATTAATTTTGAAGTCATGGTTGAAACATTATGAACTTTTGAAGTTAAATATACTCTTCTACCATAAATCCTTAATAAAATAGGCTAAGTTATAAAAATTTGGACACATCTAATGAGATATAAGTATGCCAAATGAAATTTATACTTTTTTAACCATGCTAGTTTTTGTTTTGTAATTTTTGGAAAAACAAGGTACTCATTATGAATTTTATAAAATTATGACTCTGTAGGGAAAAAAAGAATTTACACGGGCTTTTTCCCTATAGGGTACTACCCTTTGTGTAAGCTAGGATTAAATTTTGGGCTGAGTTCTTTCACATGATTGCATAGTGAAGACTTAAGGCCCAAAGAGACTGGTGACTATAATAGTATAGTGTAGGCCATTGGGATAGTTGCATCGGTCTCCTGACCAGTTGGAGTGGTGGTGGTCAATTTTAGCGTGGTCAATGCTAACATTTATTGGGTAGGTTGATCCAAATTTTTTTTACTTTATTAATTTTTCTTGTATATGGGCATGCATCACTTTATGTGACATTCCCATCTTACTTAATCTTATGTTAGTAGGTTAAGTTAGTGAATAAATATTTGTAGTTAGTTTGTGTCGGTTGAACTCATTGGTTGATCACATAACCAACTCTTGTAAACTTTTAAAAAATTATGTGACAATGTTTTACTATTGAATAAATTTCATATTATTCCTCTAACAGGGGATATCTCAAGTTCAAAACCCACCAAACTATCTTTTTGGTCAAACATTTGTTAGTCATAATTAGTTTTTGGGAATATTTTTTTAATATTCCATTTATATTTTTTGAAGTGGTTATAAAATTAGATGTGTAATTTTCAAAAAAAATTATACTTATGACACTTTTTATGACTTTTTTATATAGTCACTCTTTTGTACAAAGGTGGTCATTTGACCAATCAATCTCTAGTTTTTGGAGGTTCCAGACACATCGGTATGGTCAATTTTATGATTTAAAGTTTATTTCAATGAGTTTTAAATAAAATTTATTGAAATTAGTGAAATAAGGGTGTAAAAGTACTTTTTTATGACTCTTGCATAAAATGACCACCTTGTCCCAAAATCAAAATATTGTAACTAGTTTGTACTTGAGGTTCAAGGTAAAGCCCCAATATACATTTTATTCTCTTGATTTTTAATCACTATTACAAAAAAAATTGAGTCTTGTTTTAAAAAATGGGCAACTTACTCCAAAAAAATATAAGGAGTGGAGAAAGCATATGGAGAATAACTTGGTTTTTAATGACTTGTGCGATCTCATCAAAAATGAACCCACACCTCCTACTGAAGTACCTGAATTGGTTAAATTTCACAAGCATGATAAATGAAATTTTGCATTATTGAAATCATATTGTTTCATGCAAGTTATCATTCATATAGAAGCTATAAAAATTGAAGCATGGAAAGCATGAAAATCACTAAAGAACTTGTATGATAAACACCCTGCATACAATAAAATGATTTTCTCATGTAGCTTCTAAGCAATAAACTAAAAGATGATGAAGATGTATTTGAATACATCTCATGAATGAAAAATTTGATAGAATATTACTCTAATACATGTGATAAAATAGATGATGACATGCTCATTTCAATCACTTTAAATGGCCTCAATTATACCTATATAAATTTTGTTGAAATGTTGTAGTTTAGTGATAAGCTCAATAAAACAACATTTGATTTTATCTATGATTGTTTCAATCAACATGTGCTTTAGTTTACAAAGAATAAAACTCAACCTAGAGAAGATTCCTACTTCACAAAGATAGGGAAACACCAATTCTAGAGAGGACATGCCCAAAGGCATTTTTAAAAACATTCTACACAACACTCTCCATACATTCTCTTAGACATTCCCATCATCACTCTCATTGGCTTCTTCAGAACCTTCTCTAGAGTTATCCAAACACAGACATCACCATAAGCATTCTTCTAATTCTAGTGGTTGTTGCAATGATACTTCATCTTCTAGTTCTCGTAAACACTGGAAAGAACCTAGATGTTATGAATGTGGTGGTATTGGTCATCTTTATCAAATATGTCCTTCTTAATGCACATGATCCCCACATAAAAATAATGCTGAAGAAAATTATGTTGATCATTCTAGTGGCATTTCTTTTGTCTACTCTAGTTACTATGGTTATTCTGACACTTCCTCTAATTAGGTGGCATCCTACTGGCTAAGTTATATGGTCCTAATGGACTTGATGATCTGGTGCAGTTTAATTTTTTTTTGTTTTTAGATTTAGGTTTATTTATGTGGCTTAGTTTTTTTTTTAACTTTTTGCTTTTTGGTTTGAATCCATGGTTTTAAGAAAAGATTCATGGTTTTAATTTATTATATGTGGTTTTAATTTAAAAATAAGTTTCATGGTTTTTTTATAACCCATGGTTTTATAAACTACATATGTTTTTCTTTTTATTTTTTAAGTTTATGTGATGATTTTAGATTTATGATTTTTTGTTTTAATTTTTTAATTCTTAGTTTATAAAGTTGTTATTGTCTTATATATTTTAGTTTTTTAATTATTTTTAAATTTTATATTAATAAGGTATGTTTATAATATTGTAGATTTTTTTTTTAATTTTCTTTAAAACTCATTTGATATTGAGTTTATAAATTCTTCTTATGTCATCTATGTAAATTAGTTATTGATCCGGGCAACAATTTAGGCGACAATTCAGGTGACAGTTCCACCCCAATTGATGACAGAACTTTCGGGAGTCATAACTTTTGCACCGTAGCTCCAATTGACTCACCGTTTGAACTGTTGGAAAACTAAGAATGAGAATAACATCGTGAGATGGCATGGAGCTCTTCTCAATGAAGTTTGACCCCAGAAAACCCAATGGAAGTGCCCCAAATTTCAATTTTAGTAGTGTAGTCTAAAAATAGTAAGTTTCTAAAAATAGTAATACCTCAAATTCTGTATTATTTTAAATATTGGAAGTCGAACCACTTAATCTCCCTTGAGATTGGTGACCTTCCACATCCTCCCCATGCTTTCAAAATGTGTATAAATGAAGAGGTAACCCAAAATGTTAAGACAGACATCTCTTCCCAGAGATAAGCATATAATTGTATTGTGATCTTGAGTAATACTACATCTCTTCTCATAGAATTCATTGTTATTGTTATCTAGAATAACTTTAAAAGAGTCAGGGTAAATTAATGTTTTAGGCATTTTTAGTACACAAAGTTAACATCAATTTAAGGACACATTTTCATTTGAAGCTAACATCTATTGAGCAAAAAGTGTGAAGGAGATAAAATGGAAATGATAAATCCAATTGACAAATTTGAAGGAAATGATTTCCATACATAGAAAATCCAAATACAATTGTTATTGATTGAAAAAAATCTTTGGGATATTGTTGATAGTATTATGGTAAGACCAATAGATGTTGACGAGATTAAAAAATACAAGGTCAAAGATAAGAAAGCCTTAGTAATTATTGGTCTTAACTTATCAAAACCATATTTGCATCATGTAAACTACAAAAAATCTTCTAATTGAACACGGGAATCACTGAACACACTATTCAAATCTCAAACTGATAATGCTAAAATAACTATGAAGGAAAAATCGTATGGGTTAAAAATAGAAGAAGGCAGAGATATAATATCTCACAACAACAAATTTCATTCTTTCAAAAACCATCTATATGGAATAAAATAATAAATAAAGGAAATTGATGTAAAAGCTATAATTTTAAATAGCATACCAAGTAGTATGTCCAATATGGTGTTTACTCTAAGTAAGCTAAATCCAAGATTAGATAACATTATATCGGCATTTATTTATGAGGGAAATAAGAATAAAAATAATGTTTCAGAAGAAGAAGTATCAGTCCCACAAAACAAGCCAGACACTTCTTATAAAAATTCTAAATGTATGATCAAATCTAAATATGGAAAAAAAAACACATGTTTATTTTTAAAAAGTAAGGAATATTCTCATGAATTACAAGCTAAGAGAACAAGACCTCCTTGACAAAAAAATGCAAGCCAAAGACATGGAAACATAATAAAATGACTAGGAAGAATCCACTTCTCATTCCAATAATGAATAATTTTTCTATCTAAGCGATGAATATTATGTGTACTAAGTATTAATGTGTTTGTATTTCCCCATGTGAGAACTAAGGGTGGAATATTGGAAATAATATTGTTTGTATTCACATTAGTGATATATTAGTTTGTTAATAAATTGATGTAAATGATTTGATAAACAAATCACGTAGAGATTGTGTGAGGCTATCTAGGAAGGATTATAAGTTTGTTAGTTGTTAGAGCAACTAACTTCTTATTAGGGAGAGTGGTTACAGGATAATTGATATATAATTATATTTTTCTCATTGAATAAAACATGTTTATTGTGATCGACCTCTATCTGATATTTTTTCTCTTCCATCGATTTTATCATCGATGCATATATAATTATTTGTATAAATTTTTTATTCATACTTCTCACCTCTAATTTGGTAGGAGGAAGCTATTGCATGGCCTTTGATTAGTCATCGGTGGTTGTATCAATGGGTTTCTATGTGAGACCTTATGTGGATCAATATGGTTGAAGAGGCCTTGATCATGTTATAATGTAGTAAAATATATAATGGTAAGAGGAGATGAGTTGACCTTGATCATGTTCATCATTCATGCCACACAGGTATATAGGGACCTATATATCCACCTAGGTTCACTACACTTCATTCACCCCTCTCCAGTTTATATATATAGGGATCCTATCTATTTATCCTATATGGCCCAAACCCCTCCCCCACCCCCAAAACACACACACACACACATAGAGGGATACTATAATTAAACTCTATAGAGTACCCCTCACCCCCTATAACTAGATATGAGAAGGTCCCTATAGATCCCTATCTAAAAAAGGGGTGGGTATATATATATATATATATATATATATATATATATATATATATATATATATATATATAGGAGTGCCCTTATTCCTATCTTTTATATGCTACCAAGGTGGGATTTTATACGAAGCGATATTAGTTGATCAATACCATGGTGTACAGTGTGCTAGTTTCAAGTGTGGTAAAGACTATTGATGACTTCATAGTCATACCTTCTGATCTTTTTCTTCGATACCCCTTTGGATCAAGAGGGTTTTTATTGGGTCGATTGATCCATAAGTTTTTTCCTTTCTTAGTTTTCTTTGTATAGGGGCATGCATCACTTTATGTGACACCCCACTCTAACTTAATCTTATGTTAGGAGGTTAAGATAGTGAATAAATATTATTAGTTAGTTTGGGTTGGTTGAACTCATTGGTTGATTCACACAATAAACTCTTGTAAGATTTAAAAAGCTTATGTGACGATGTACAAAAATAATGTTTTACTATTGAATAAATTTCATATTATTCCTCCAATACACGGTTCTAAAAACATTAACCATGGAATTTGAAATCATGTATGCCTTCTAACTACATGAATTATTTTAAATTTATTAATTTAATATTTAAATATAATGAATGCTTTTGCATTATAATTTTTCTTTTATGTAAAATTTTCCAACCATAACTTTTTCCTTATACATGTACTAGTTTTTTAAGGATGATAAATACTAATAAAAGGCCCAAGGGTGGGGTGACCTGAAAAGGATTCCCTTTATTTTTTCTTCTCTTCCACATGGAATTAGTTTCAAGTCATAAAACCCTGTGTATTTTTCGTAATGTCTCATTTTTAAAATAAGGATTATTTAGGCCTTATTTACCTTATGGTCTCCTAGAAGCCTTAGAATGGGTTGACCCCAAAAGGATACCCTCTTATGTTTCTACCCTTCACCACAAGAGATTATTTTTAAAACTTAAAACTAGAAATAAATCTTACTTTCTTCTTAACTTAGACAATGAAGGCCATTAATGGTTATGAAGGAGCTTGAAGCTCCCAATCACCATTTTCAAAAATTGTAAGAACTTGAGACACCCTTGAGACATTTCAAGAATATGAGTACCTATAAAATAAACTCAAGCAACTTTGTATCAATATATAAATTAAAAATGAAATAAAAGGAAAAAAGACAAAAGCTTGGATACCCCATTAATGGTCATTGTCTAGGGGTGAGGAAGGTGGATCATGATGACTATGGACAAGTCACTCTACAAACCTTCCCCCTTTTCCAAATATTAATTCTAAACTTGAAAAATGAAATGGAAGCCTTTATTTACTTTCATAAGGATTCCTAGGGTTTCTTTTACCTATATAAATATGATAGTTGAGATATAAGAGATATAACATATGAGATGGAATGTTCCATCCTCAATGAGCTAAACAAATATATTTTAGACCCTTTTTGAGGTCATATCAAGATTATAATATATATTTTTTATCCCTTTCCATAAAATTAACTTAACTTGAAAAAATAAATAAGTTACGACTTAAGGTCCAAATTGGGCCCTATGATTGGTTGGAATCCACCAAGGATCTATTTGAACCCAATTAAGAGTTAAGTCAAATCATTTGAGCCAATGGTTTCTCAAACTTACCCTATTTCATTTGAGTGTTTAGGGTTAGGACTTGGATCCATGGGGATTTCTAGGTCCTCGTATAACATTTTAGGCTAGTGGATGGCTTATAGCCCAATTAGGGAAAGTGGGACTGACATGGTTGCATAGTGACCATATAACAACTTATGCATTATTATAAGTGTGCATTTAGGAATATGCTTTATCTTGACACATTATGCATCTCTTATCATGAATTTGGATATATATTAGCATTTTGGGTGTGTAAAATGTGTATTCTACATTCTAAAGAAAATGGCTTATTTTTGTATGGTTTTCATCATGTGTAATTTTGGACATAACATGTATAGTATTAAAATAAACCTTTCTCATAATCATATTTTCTTGATATTTTTTTCCACATTCAGTAAATTAATCTAGCAGTGCATTGTTATGGTAATACAAGATACAATCATTATTACACACATCAATTGTGGCTTACATCAATCAAAATTCTTTGAGAATATTACAAATTTATCCATATGATCAAGGCAAAGAAAGTGATTTAAGAAAAATCATGTCTCTAAACAACTTGGTAACCTTAGTCTTGATTTAGTTATATATTTATGCATAACTAAAGAATACATAAAAGAAATTTTTTTTACTAGCATTACCTCAACATTTGTGTGAATTTTTTTTTTTGTGTAGCCACAAACAATTGTCAAGTTCACCAATAAGAAAATAGTAATAAGAAAGGATATATTTGCTTCATGATACAAGGTTTTTTTAGCATATCCATCAAGAAGAGGTTCAATATAGGCATAATTATTATATTTATTTATATATAACGGATTCATAATAACATTCACTCCCTCTCTATAGACATAATATTCATTTTGTTGCATTTCCATTTGATCTACATTACCATTATTGATATTATGCTCTATCACTAGTTGATGTGATTCAATATTACAAATGTTTTGGGACATGAAAATAAGTTCTAATGATTTATAAAAATTAAGGTAAACATGTTATAATAATTAATGAATATAATATTGATATAAGGATGTGAATTATTTCACAAACTATAACATTCATATATTGATGCATTTAAAGACACATCTATAAAACATAAAAACTGAACCAAAAATCACACATAGTTACATCTCAGGTGAGTACCAAGTATTCTCATTGAAGGTTTAAGATCTTATATAAGCTTATAAACTATAATAAAAGTGATATCACTTTCATAATATTGAACTCACTAAGATATCAAGCCATAATTTAAATATATTTGCTTATCCACAAAACACAAGTAAATGTTCTAAGTCCCTTATTATAGTCCATGTGACCATATTTATTTCAGACATTTTGTTGAATAGTTCACCTTGTATCAATGTGTTTGCAACTAAAGCATCTAAGAAATTTACACATTTAAAATACTTTGATGGATATACATACACTTATGTATCAACAATAAAATATTATGTAAGGCACAAACCCTTGAATGAATTCTCAATTGTAAAATGTAGAAATAGAGGAGGGAAATGAATTGTTGGAGAAATTACAACATTCATATGTTATTTATTGATAGAAACATATACTAAATACACTAACATATAAGGTCATAATGTTAATATCCCTACCTATTCACATAACATAAGTAAATGTCTAAATTCCCTAATTGCATTCCATGTGATGACATTTATTTCATGTATTTTTTCCAGCAATTCACTTGTGTTATGTATGTTACCACATTTTACATCTAGGTGTTTTCAAATACAATAAATGACAAGTATTTTCTTTTAATTATGTTTTTATGGATGTATAGACCTTTATGTAATAACATTGAAATATTATGTAAAATATATAAACCCTCTAATGCAATCTCAACTAGAAAATGTGAAAAAATAGAGAAGGCATGAGAATTATTTAACAAACTAAAACATTCTTATATCACTAAATTTAAATCAACATATATATTACATAAAAACTTAACAAACAATAGTTGCTAGTTACATATCACAACTATTAAGTATGCTCATTCAATATTTAAGATCTTATAGAATTTTATCAACTATTATAAAATTACAATCCTTGGCATAATATTGAAGCCACTAATATATCATGCCATAGTGCTAACATCCTTACCTATTCATTAAAAAAAATGTCTCAAATCCCTTTTTATAGTCTATGTGACCATATTTATTTCATACATTTTTTTGAATAATTCACCTACTTTATGTATGTTGTAACATTTTACATTGGGGTGTTTTCAACTAAAACGTCTAAAAAAATTTCATTTATAATTATGTTTTGAAAAATGCACATACCCTTATGTAGTAACATTGAAATATTATGTAAATAATGCATACCCTTTAATGTAATCTCACTTGAAAAACGTGCTCACATAAATAAAGGGCATGAATTGTTTGATGTTGCATTGAAATTAATACACTAATATATTAGGCCATAATGCCAAATTTGATGCCCATTCATAAAACACAAGTAAATTTATAAATTTCATCATTCCAGTTCATGTGATCACATTTTTTTCATACATTTTATCGAACATTTCCCCTACCTTATGTATGTTACCATGTTTTTATCAAAGTATTCGTAACTATAAAATTTGAAAAATATTTACTTTCAATTATGCTTTGAAGCATGTATATACCATTATGTATTAGATTTGAAATATTATGTAAAGAGGACAAACTCTATACTGCAATATCAATTAGAAAATGTGGTAACATAGAAAAAACATGAGAATTGTTTGACAAATTACAAATTCAAATGCCATTACATTCATAGCAACATCTACATTGTATAAAACCTTAATGAAAAAATATATAGTTGCATCTCAAACAAATATCAAGTATTATTCTAGGTTTAAGATCTTATAGAAGTTTATAAATTTTTAGAAAAGTATGATCCTTGGAATAATATGTAAGTCACTAACAGATCAGGTTGGAATGATAAGACCTTTGCCTATTCATAAAACATAAATAAATTTCCAAATCCCCTCATTACATTATTTATGACCACATTTCTTTTAAACATTATTCCAAAGTGTTCCCCTAATTTTATGTATGCTGCCATATTTTACATCGAGGTGTTTGCAAATACAACATATATGATTTTTTTTCTGATTTTAATTATATTTAATGATGTATGTACATAATATTATATAAAAAAAATTTAAAAAAAATATAATTAAAATAGGTTTATATTAGAGCCCTCACCTGTTTGGAACTCATACAAGATAAATATTCATAAAGCTATAAAATAAATAGTGAGAAAGAGTTTAGGAATGAATCTAGGAGAACAAAATAAATCGATAGATAAGTAGATAGTTTCGTATCCTATACGATACGAGTCAAAAATAAAAATTGATTTTTTTTTTTTTACTTTTAGTGTGCCATAGCTTATCAACTATAAAACTTAAGACTGTGATTTACTCCTTTTTCATTTATATGAAAACATACTTAAGAAATAATTTTGCCATTATTTCATAGAAGGCATGTGAGGTTTGATGATAGACTGTGATTTACTCCTTTTTCATTTATATAGAAACATACTTAAGAAATAATTTTGCATTATTTCATAGAAGGCATGTGAGGTTTGATGATAGACCAATAACCATTAGATACACTGAGAAAAGGTAAGACACATCATAAGTGAAAATAAGTTACTTTAGTGATATGTCAATACCAAAGAAGACTTCTAGAATTGATGGATTTCCTAGGGGTATGTTGTCATGCTTAACCATCCAATGGTCTCTATCATATTTCAAAAGGGTTTCTTATTTTTCTAATGCTTGTAAGGTTCAACCTTCAAGGACACTTTGAAATTAGATGATGAAGGGAGGATGTTAGAGTAATTTTACCTACCTCTTTGATTTGTAAAACTAGGGGCTTAGGGAATGAAAAATATGTTAAACCACTAGTCCATAAGTTTTTCCAATGACTCTATTCTTTCAAACATGTTATAAGAAAAAATAAAAACCTTGTGTTCACCTTTCGCACTTGCCTTATCTGACCTGATAGGTAAAAAATACTCCATATCCTATTTTTTTATATTGAGGAGTCCACATCAATCATGTGTAGGATTTGGTAATCTGTATAAAACCCATATCTCTTTTAAAGTATTTTCACATGAAATATTCTCAATGGGAAGGAAAAAATAGATAATGAATTGGAATGTGAATAAAGAAGTGGTGAGTAGATCAAGAACAATGATTAGGTCATCTCCAATAGTTATGGAATAGTATGGTGGGCATCCATTAATTTCATATTTAGAGAAAGAAAACTAAATTAGCTCAACCATTTTTTCAACAACCAAAAATCCATTGTGTATGCATTCATTGGTAAGAAGCTCGTGAGAGGAAGACAGACTAATTGAGGCTATTCTATAGTTAATGATAGATAAGAGAGTGTGATAAAATCAATAATGTGAGTGGTAGTGAAGATTTAGGGAAGATGATAAAGTTAAAAAGAGTGTCAGATGATATTTTCATGTTGCAAAGGGATTTCCAAACATGCCAAGCCATGATGGGAATTAGTGTAAGGCTATGGTAAGATCTAGATGGGAAATCTGCTAGAGATGAATTTATAATTTTGGAGCAAGGGGTGGAGAATTATGTTGTTGAGTGATGATATTGAATCCATCAAAATTTGCTTTATGACCACTTTCACTAAGACTAAATATATCTGAATTAAAACTTATATTTTCAAAATGGTTTGCTGCCATATTTGCTTCTCTCAAGAAATGTTTTATTGTAGTTTTCTATAAATATTGAATGATTAAGATGGTCAGGTGAAATGCTATCAAAATAAAATTTATCTTAATGAGAGAATCAAATCTAATTTCAAGTTTATTGATATTACAGCTTTAGGCCATCTTTAGACTATCTAGATGTGCTTAAAACTTCACTTCATTGTAGGTGGCCTTGGATATGTGCGATGTTATAAATACTAGAAAGAAACATATGTGGTCCTGAAGACTACTGTATACATCCAAAATTCATTTTTCCATCACTTGCTACTAATTTCATCCTCATTCCATACTAATTATGATTTTTAATTAGTTTTATATTATTATACATACTTTATATTAAATACTTTACTCTAATACTCCCTTCCACATATCCTACATCACACAAACCTTATTGTTAGAAATATTATCATTGATGTCAAAGGTCTAGCTTTGGTGATAAAGTCCCCATAGAATTTAATGATGTTTTTAATATTCATATATTGGCTAATGTGTGTTGATATTATTTAATATGAATGAATATATATTTTTTTGCATAAAATTCAAAAGAGGGCCCATGGAGAAGTCAAAGAGTCACAGGATAAAGACAAAAGAGGAATGGAATACATTTTCCCATGAAGAGTCATCTTAACGAATTCTAAGAGTCACCAAATAATTACAAAAGAGGGTATGGCACATTTTTACATGAAGAGTTACCTTAAGGAATTCAAAAGGTCACCAAGATAAAGACAAAAGAGGAAAGTATGCATTTTCTCATGAAGGGTCACCATGTGACTTTTCAAATACAAGGATTTGAAGGGTCATGCAAGTTTGGCACCATTTTCCATGAGGATTGAAGGGTCACAAAGGGTAAATGTCAAAGGTCATTTGAAAAGCTATAAATAAAGGCTTGAGAATCTATTTGTAATATTCAAGAGAGTACATGGTTTTGTAATTATTTTATATAAGAAAAGAGGAGAGAAAAGCAAGAGGTATTGTAGATTTCTATCATTTGTTGATTAAGCAACATTGAGAGATAGTTGTGTTTTATACACAAGAGGGGTTGGTGCTCCTGTGGGTTGGTGGTCACAAATATTTACAAGTGGTTGGTGATCCTACGGGTTGGTGCTCACAAATAGTATTATTTTGGTGCTCTTGCAATTTGGTGCTTGAAAAATTTGTAATTTGAATTGGTGCTCATTCATATACTTGAGATTGTTCTCTGTGTTTTCTCCCACTTTGGATTTCCACATAAAAATCTACTCTCTCTCTCTCTCTCTCTCTCTCTCTCATGTGGTGCATGTTATTATTTTAATTTTATTGCATACCTTGAATGTGTGATTAAGTGGTTAAAGAAAATAAATCAGATTAAGTAAAAGATATATAATATACCTATTCACCCCCTCTTAGTATATTTCATGCTTAACAATTGATATCAGAGTAGGTTCCTTTTGAAAAAAATTTACAACTTAAAGGTAGATTGGGGAAAGCATGATGGTTGGATCACATGAAGGTTTTTCTACAAATAAGGCACCTTTTTTTTATGAGACAAAATATGCTTTTTGGAGCATAAGGATGAGGACTTATTTGATGGCTCTTGAATTTGACATTTAGCAAGTAGTGGTGGAAGAATATGAAAAGTCACAGACATTTATAACTACTCCAGTGAAAAAGAAGGCAAGTGAAAATAATGCTAAAGCTTTAAATGCTATTTTATATGGTTTATGTGAATCAAAATTTGTTAAAGTTATGCAATGTAAATTTTCTCATGAAACTTGGGTAAATATTGAGAATATTTACAAAGTTAATGGAAAGGTTTAACAAGCTAAGCTTCAAATTTTTAGAAGATAGTTTGAGAGTTTAAAGATGGAAGAGGAAGAAAATATAGAAAGTTGATTTTTATGGGTTGATCAAATAGTTAATCAAATTCAAGGTTTTGGAGAAAATTTAGAAGAATCAATAATGGTACAAAAAGTTTTGAGATCTCTACCATTGAGATATGATGCAAAATTTTTGATAATTGAAGAGATGAAGAATTTATCCAAGCTAAAGATGGATGAGCTACATGTTATTCTTACAGCATATGAGACATGGAAAAAATAAGAGAAACCATCAAAGAGAGAATCTATTTTTAAGACATCAAAGAAAGAGAAGGCTAAGATTTAAAAATCAAGTGATAGTTCTAGTGATGATGAAGATGACAATGGAGTTCTATTCATTCGCAAGCCAAAAAAGAGCATAGATAAATATCAAATAAAATTACCTTTTAAATGTATTAATTATGTAAAGATTAAAAATTTTGCAACTAAGTGCCCAGACAAGGTTAATGGTGATAATGAAGAAGAAAATTCTACGTATAAGAATAATTTCAAAGAAAAATTCAAGAAGAAATTCCAGAAGAAGAGTTTGTATTTTAAAGATCCTAGCTCAGCTGAAGATAATGGAGTCAGTGATTCAGAAGAAGAAGAGATTCTATTCATGGCCATACATGAAGATGCCTATGCAAGAAAAATTATAGATGATCAAGAAGAAGAATAGGATGAATCCAAAGTGAATCTAGAAGGAGAAATCATTTGTATTTTAGAAGAGTTAAAAAATCTTGAGAAGAAGAATCGAAGATTGAAGCTCTAGATCAAGAAAAATGAAAAGGAGTCAAAGGAAACAATTGAAGATCTACAAATACACTTTGAAAAAGCCAAGAAGAATGAAAAAGATCTAATGGCATAGTTTCAAAAAGTAAGTGAATAATGTGAAAGGTATGTTATTAAAATTGATTTTTTACAAGCAGATCTTGAGAAAATAAATAAAGCAATAAATGATAGAGCAACCAATGATTCAAAATTTGAGAATAGCACTAATATGTTGAATAAGATATTAGAAAGTCAAAGATCAATGTCAGATAAGATAAGTATCATATTTAAAAAAGAGAAAGGGAAGGCTAATACTTTTAAATAAAATGCTAACATAGAAAAAGGAAAGAGTTATGTTGAAGCTCTTACAAAAAAAGAAATAAAAAAGGAAGAATTTAAGAATATAGAGGACATCTCAAACAAAGAAGGCTGAAAGGAACAGAGCTACAAAAGACAATCAGGTTAGAGATAAACAAACAGATCATATTTTTATGGTTACTATTTTTATTGTAATGGATATGGTCATAAAAAAATAGAATGTCAAAAAAGGGCTAACAATTTTAGAAATAAGAAGGAAACTCATGCAAATTCAAGGAGAAGCCACAACTCTTTTGCTCCTCTATTAAGATTTAATGAAGAGGCCATAATATGTTACAAGTGAAATAGCTTCAGACACATAACTTGGTATTGTAGAAGCGTGTTTGAGTCAATCAAGAAGGACCAGAGTTTCAAGGCTTCATTCATCAAGAAGAAAGTTTAGACATGTTCATGGTAGAAGAAACAACCTGAAAAGTCTATGTTGGTTAGACAGCTTTGCATTTAATAAATAAATAAAAGCCATGGTTCATTGATATTGGATGTTCAAGGCACATGATAGGAAACAAGAGCAAGTTCATAACCTTGAAGAAAATCAATGGTGGCACAGTGAAATTTGGAGATAATACTATTACCAAAATTGTTAAAAAAGGTACACTAAGTTTGGATAATGGTAGAACTAAAACTAAAAATTATTTGTATGTAGAAGGTATTAAGCATAATATTTTGAGTGTAAGTCAAATGTGTGATCAAAGGCACACACTAATGTTTTATGTAGAAGGTTGTGAAATTAGGAGAAAAGATTCAGATGTGTTGGTTGTAGATACTCAGAGAATAGGTAATAATTTGTATATGTTATTAGACATCAAAGGTCAAAGATATTATTTGATTCAGATTGAAGAAATTTGGCTATGGCATAAGAGAATGAGACACATAAATTTTAACAATCTTTTCAACATCAGTAAGAAGCAAGCAGTCAAAAATATTCCAAAGATTACAAATCCATCTAACATGCTTTATGAACCTTGTCAGCATGGGAAGTAGGCTAGAAGGTGGTTCAAAACAAAAGAATACTCGACCACTCAGATGTTAGAGCTTGTTCACACTAATTTATGTGGACCTATGAGAACTCAAAGTACTCAAGGTGAGAAATATTTCATATTGCTTATTGATGATTTTTTACGTATGACTTGGATAATGTTTTTAAATAAAAAATCAAAAGTTTTCAAAAATTTCAAAGCATTAGTTGAGAATGAAACTGGTTTGAATATTAAGTACCTAAAATCATATCAAGGAGTAGAATTTATGTCAGGTCAATTTATTAAGTTTTGTGAAGACCATAGAATAAAGAGACATTATTCAATAGCTATAACTCCATAGTAAAATGGAGTAGTTGAATGGAGAAACATAATAGTTCAGGCGATGGTAAGGACAATGCTAATGAATCAAACATACCAGATAAATATTAGAGAGAGGAATTTGGTACAATAATGTATATCTAGAATAGAGCATTATTGAGAGTCAACAGTGATAAGACTCCTTATGAGCTATGGAAAGACAAACCAGCTATAGTTGATTAGTTTAGAGTTTTTGGTATTAGATGATTCATAAAGAGAACTGATGAAAATTGGGTAAGTTTGAATCTAGAGAAAATGAAGGTATATTTCTTAGTTATTCTTCCAAAATTAAATCTTATAAATGTTATAACAAAAGAACCAAGAAAATATTTAAAAGTGCAAGTGACAAGATAGAAAAAGATGGAGCACAAAGAATCAGTGATCCAGTAGATATTCTTGAAATCATTGAAGAGGAAGATTTTGAAGAATTAGATGAAGATGAGAAGAAGGAGAAAAAGGACACAAAAACCCATCCAAATATGTCTAGATAAATCATAATTAAAGTGACATCATCAAGGACATAAATGAAGGAATTTACACCAGAAGAATGATAGAAAGTAAATCTAAGCAAGTTAATTTCTCTTTGTTATCCAAAATTTAGCCTAAAACTTTTTTAGAAGCTAGACATGATAATCATTGGGTTAAGGCAATAGATGAAGAATTAAATTAGATAGGAAAAAATGATACTTGGGAATTAGTGCCTAGACCAAAATATCATAATGTGATAGAAACAAAATGGGTTTACAGAAATAAGTTGAATGAAAATGGAGAAGTGACAAAGAATAAAGTAAGATTAGTATGTAATGGATATGCTGAAATTGAGGGAATAGATTTTGAAGAAGATTTTGTACTAGTAGAAAGGCTAGAGGCTATTAGAATATTTCTTACATATGTAGTGTTTAAATTTTTCAAAGTGTTTGAGTTGGATGTCAAATCTAATTTCTGAATTAGAATCTAGAAGAGGAGGTCTATAATGAGCAACCTAAGGGATTTATTCTCTCAAACGATAGTAACTATGTATGTAGATTGAAGAAAGCATTGTATGGATTGAAATAAGCTCTCAAATCTTGGTATACAAAACTTGATAAATACCTACAAGATCAGGGTTTCAAGAGAGGATTTGTTGACAGTAATCTCTACATCAAAATAGAAGGTAAGCATCAGTTAATTATTGTGGTATGTATTGATGACATAATATTTGGAGGTAACATTGAAAAGATGACAAAAGAATTTTTTGACAATATGCAAAAATAATTTGAGATGTCTATGCTTGGAGAATCATGATTTTTCTTAGGGTTGCAAATTTTTCAATCAGATAAAAGAATTTTCATAGCTCAAAGTAAATATGCCAAAAAAATATTGAAAAGTTTGGTTTTGAGAATTGTGCACCAGTTAGTACACCGATGGATATAGGGAACAAGGTAAGTAAGGATGAAGATTCACCTATTATAGATCAATCTTTGTATAGATCTATGATTGGTAGTATTTTATATTTGATAGCATCAAGGCCAGACATTATGCATGTAGTAGGCATGGCTTTAAGATATCAGGTAGCCCCAAAAGATTGTCATGTTTAATTGGTAAAAAGAATATTTAGATACATCAAAGAGATATTGGATTATGGATTATGGTATCCCATAGGTAGAGATTTGATCTAAAACTCAAAATTTTTAGTTGATAAATATCTCAATAGCATAGAAATAACACAGTAACAATGAATTCTCTGAGAAGAGATGTAGTATTACTCAAGATCGCAATACATATATATGCTTATCTCTGGGAAGAGATGTCTAATTTCCATTTCAGTCACATATTCATTTATACATGTTTTGAAGGTGTGGGGAGGATATGGAAGGTCACCAATCTTGAGGGAGATGAATTGGTTTGACTTCCATGATTTACAACAATATAGAATTCGAGGAATTACTATTTTTAAAAACTTACTATTTTTAGAATGCACTACTAAAATTAAAATTTAGGACACTTACATTGGGTTTTATGGGTTAAAACTTTATTTAGAAGATCTCCATGCCATCTCAAAATGTTCCCCTCATTATTATCTTTCCAACGGTTCAAACGGTGAATCAATTGGAGCTACAATGCAAAAGTTATGGCTCTCGAAAGTTCTGCCATCAAATGGGGTGGACCCATCACCCGAATTATCATATGAATTATTGTCTAGATCATTCCTCCCTCTTTGAGAAGCAATGGTCCCCATTGCATCAATATTTTTCATTAAGTGTGGTAGTTTTACTTTGATTTGATTCCCGTTGCATACCTGATTGTTCACCATTTCTGTCTGACCATCAAGTATGTGGATGGGAAGGTTGTGAACTTCTTCAGCTCGATATCTATTTGCTTTTGTTGTTGTGTTGTTTGTGTATTCAGGGCTGTAACATTAGCATTTTTAGATTCATGTGGCTTGACCACCATGAGAACAAATTTTTTGGTACTAATCAGAGAGACAGATGTAGAAGGTGGTACTTCTGGTACCCTGTAGCGCTGTGTTCCAAGAGTGAGAGTGATCCTTTTGGTTCTTGATTCATATATACCATGTCAATCATACATGAATGGCTGACCAAAGAGTACATCACAAACATATAGATTGACCACATCACATAAGACCTCATCTTGGAAAGGTTGTATTGCATATGAGAGAAGACATTGGTGGGTAGCACGGAGGTTTCTCCCTGGACTCAACCATCTAATACTGTATGGTTTTGGGTGAGGCTTCATAGAAAGATTTAGGCTTTTCACAACATCAATAGAGATTAAATTCTTTTGAATTCCACTATATAGAATGAAATGTAGAGGCTTACCTTTCACCCATAACTTAGAGTGCAACAACCTTTCCTTGTCATCTAGCATCTTGTCATGTGTCTGTGATGAAGCAACAATGGCTTCAAGATCAGCATCTATAATTTCTTATTCAACCTCTTCGACTGCAAGATCTGTATGAGCTAGATCAGAGGATTGTGACTCAAAAAGTAGTGATTTGATAGCTCGACATTCTTCTTTGGAGTGATTTCCAGATTTGTGATAATGACACCACTTCCTAGTCTTTCCTTCCTTTTGCTTCCAATTTTGGCCTCGTGTTTGACCTTCTTTGTCACTTTGCCATTTTGAAGACTGATTCTTTATATTCATTCTTCCATGCTTTTGCTCGATCTTTATTGCAAACTTGTATGCCTCACCGATGGTTTCCAAATTGAAGAGTTCCATTTCTCCCTGAATGTACCATTGTAGTCTGCCACGATATTTGAGAACCTTATATTTCTCACTTTCTTGGATGCCCAATCTCGTAGATAGAGAATGAAAAATGTCAGTGTAATCTTGAACAGATTGTTCCATACCTTGGCAAAGTTGTTGCCAGTCTATATACAGATTGTCATATGCTCCAATGGGGTAGTATTCTTCCTTTACAGCATCTATGAAATCATCCCATGTAGGTTCTGTCTCAAGGCCAATATCATCTACACTGAATCTCTTTTTGTACACTTCCCACCAATTTTTGATAGGCAATGATGCTTTCAGAAGAGCAAAAGTAATCTTCTCTTTATCGGTGAATTTATTTATAGAAAAATGAGATGATAATTGATCCAACCAATTTTCTACTACATCAGCATTTATTTTGCCTTCAAATGTAGGGATATCAAAATTCACCTGAACCTTGAAGGGTGTTGGGGCACTAAAAGGATGTGTAGGTGTGGATGAGGAGCCAGAATTTCCCATTGAGATTTGTTGCAGATTTTGAGTGAATTTTTGTAGCATATACGCTTGTTGTTGTTAGAGGCCTTCATTCACCATTTCCTTGAAAGGATCAAATGCCTCGGTGTTGTCCACCATTTGAAGTCATTTGGAGTGAATAGGTGGATATTCTGTTGGTTCTATTTTCCACCCAAGCTTCCTGTAATCTGACCTCATCCTCAGGATCATACACTCTAAAGACAAACCGCTCTGATACCACTAATCCAAAACTCAAAAGTTTTGGTTGATAAATATCTCAATAACATAGAAATAACACAATAACAATGAATTCTCTGAGAAGAGATGTAGTATTACTCAAGATCGCAATACAAATATATGCTTATCTCTGGGAAGAGATGTCCAACTTCAATTTTGGGTTACATCTTCATTTATACATGTTTTTAAGGTGTGTGGAGGCTATGGAAGGTCACCAATCTCGAGGGAGATGAAGTGGTTCAACTTCCACGATTTACAACAATACAGAATTTGAGGAATTACTATTTTTAGAAACTTACTATTTTTAGACTACACTACTAAAATTGAAATTTAGGACACTTTTGTTGGGTTTTATGGGATCAAACTTCATCAAGTGAAGCTCCATGCCATTTCATGATGTTCCCCTCATTATTATCTTTTCAACGGTTCAAACGGTGAGTCAATTGGAGCTACGGTGCAAAAGTTATGGCTCCCAAAAGTTCTGCCATCAAATGGGGTGGACCCAGCACCCGAATTGTCATCTGAATTGTTGTCCGGATCAAGATTTCACGTTGGTTGCTTACATATAATTAGATTGGGTAGGTTGCTTGGATGACAGGATGAGCACAAGTGAAGGAGATTTCTTCCTCGGTGATAGCTTAGTATCATGGCTAAGCAAAAAGTAAATTTTAGTATCACTTTATACAACTGAAGTATAATATCTTGTAGCATTATTGTTTTGTACTCAAGTGCTTTGCATGAAGCAAACTTTGGAATATATCAAGGTAAAATATGATGAACCTATTTCTATTTTTTGTGACAACATAAGTGCTATTAATATTTCTAAGAATCCACTGATATATTTAAGAACAAAACATATTCCTATCATATATCACTTCCTAAGAGAGTAGGTTGTAGATCAACAGATTAAGATGGAATATATTAGTACTACAGAGTAGATTGTAGATATTTTCACAAAGGCACTACCAAAAGACATATTTGAGTATCTACAGGAGAAGTTGAGAGTAATTTATTTTACTTTCTATCATTGAGGATTAGCATCAATTGAGAGGAAGATAATTGTTACCTCCAAGATAGGCCCTTTACCATTGTTTTCAAAGGGGGAGAAGAACATAAATAGGTATAGGAATAGGTATAGGTGCAAAAATAGGTATAGGGAATAGGTACATGTTGCTATAGTAAGGGGGAGTTACTGTATATTTTTTAAATGGTAGTATGTGCAGGTTGACATGTGCATTGTAGGTTTCAAGATGTGGCAATTTCATTTTGAGGTTTCCATCAATGACAAAGGGGGATATTGTTGGAAATATTGTCATTGATGTTAAAGGTCTAGCTTTGGTGATAAAGGCCCCATAGCATTTAATGATGTTTTTAATATTCATATCTTGGCTAATGTGTGTTGATATTTATTTAATATTAATGTATATATTTTTGGTTGTATAAAAGTCAAAAGAGGGCCCATGGATAAGTCAAAGAGTCATGGGGTAAAGACAAAAGAGGAATGGGATGTATTTTTTCTTGAAGATTCATCTTGATGAATTCCAAGAGTCACCAAGTGAAGTCAAAAGAGGGTATGGCATATTTTTCCATGAAGAGTCACCTTAAGGAATCTGAAAGGTCACCAAGATAAAGACAAGAGAAAAGGATGTATTTGCTCATGAAGGATCACCATGTGACTTTTAAAATTCAAGGATTTAAAAGGTCATGAAAGTTTGGCACCATTTTCCATGAGGATTGAAGGGTCACAAAGGGTGAATGCCAAAGGCCATTTGAAAAGCTATAAATAAAGGCTTGAGAAGCCATTTGTAATATGCAAGAGAGTGCATGGTTTTGTAATTATTTTATATAATAAAAGAGGAGAGAAAAGTAGGAGATATTTTAGAGTTCTATCATTTTTTGAGTAAGCAACATTGAGAGATAGTTATGGTTTATACACAAGAGGGGTTGGTGCTCCTATGGGTTGGTGCTCATAAATAGTTTTTGTGTTGGTGCTCGAAAAAGGGGTTAGTGCTCTTTCAAGTTGGTGCTTACAAAATTTGTAATTTGAGTTGGTTCTCATTCATATACTTAAGATTGTTCTCCATGGTTTTTCCCACTTTGGGTCTTCATGTAAAAATATGGTCTCTCTCTCTCTCTCTCTCTCTCTCTCTCTCTCTCTCTCTCTCTCTCTCTCTCTCTCTCTCTCTCTCTCTCTCTCTCTCTCTCGTGTGGTGCATGTTATTGTTTCAATTTTATTGCATATCTTGAATGTGTGATTAAGTGGTTAAAGAAAAGAAATCATATTAAGTAAAAAATATATAATATACAAATTCACCCCCCCCTCTCAGTATATTTCATGCTTAACACTTATAACATCCCTTACATCAATTAATCACCCTCTTATCATGTCATTTATCCACTAATTCCCACTTACAAAACATTTTAGGAATTTTTAATTCCTTATTAACTACCTCCACTATGTCTCCTACAAATCCTCCCTATAATCATCATTAACTACTCATAATGGATTCTATAAAGCTATAAGTTTCCTAGAGCCCCTCACCAAGATTCCTCTAGAATTTTTTTAGAATTTTTAATCCCTAAAAATTTCCTCCATCCTAGATCTTTATCCTCCATGGATGAAGTCTAACCATTGATCTTTCCCATCAACTCCTATATAAACAACTACATCCCCAAAAAATTAATATTTTATAATATTTCCATCATCTTGTCAATCAAGTCAATCAAGCATCCTTTACTTACACATGGTGACAATGTTGAGCATCACAAAAGCAATCCAATAATTCAAGCAACATAACAATTATATCAAGTCTTTGGAGCCATCTACAGTCGTTAAGAGGAAGTCAAATTGTATGCAAACTTGAAATATAAATATTCTTCTTTGTGTTTCATTTAGTTTTCTATAATTCTCTCTCTTTTGATATAATTCAAGGTTATTTAATTTAGCTAGGGAGAGAGTTATGTCTATAATATTCATGAATTTATATCTAATCCCTTAGAATCTAAATTATGCTTACACTTTTGGTGACTAAAGTGAGAGAGATCCCTTCAATTTTGCTTGTGAAGGTTTTGGTGTGATCTAAAAAGCTTGAAAGTTCCTTTGTGAGAGTATTTGGCCATCAAAAACTCCAAAATTTTGTGAAATAACCATTTCTAGATTGTTAATAGCTTCAAACTGTGTCAGAATGACTTCACTCAATGGAAATGTGATTTCTCTCTAACCATAAGAAATTTTGCACTTGACTACCCAACTTAACTGTTACATTTTACTTAACCATTTTACCTTTTTGACCATTTTTTCAAAACTGCTTCTCTCAAGTTAGTGATTTTGTTTTAGAATTAACAATTTCATGATAGTTTTGGTGGTTTTGCACTTCTCTCTCTCTCTCTCTCTCTCTCTCTCTCTCTATATATATATATATATATATATATATATATATATATATATATATATATATATATATATATATATATATATAGGTTGCAAAACTGCTATTATAAAAAAGTGGTTTCATCTTTGACACAAGTGGCTTCAAAAGTCTAGATGCAAATTCAAAGTTATGATTGTTTCTATCTACCAACCCTTTCCTTTATTTTTAGTAAAGTCATTTATGTCTTTGAGCAGTTTCACGTTCATATTTAGCAGCTTCATTATTTATCAAGTGACTTCATGATTTTGACTAATGGATTTGATTTCAATAGCATTTTTAGCCTATTTTATTTATTAATGGCTTTGTTTTTAATATAACATTTTTTTGTTGACATATGTGGTTTCACTCTTTACTATTTTCCTTATTTTTGGCTAACATGTCTATTTCAATAGCCTTATTCTTACATAAGTAAATTTGTCCTATGGATTAGTGGATTCACTCTGCATAAACATGGATTTGATTTTTGACCATGTTTTATAGGTTACCCATCAAGAACTAAATCAAACTACTAAATTTTGGATCCACCCATCAAATAATCAGTAAGTCAAACCCTGCATAAACATTTTTGATCAAATCATTTAATTAAATCTTTGTTTGTGTGCATTTAATTATTTTAGTTTATTTTTTGTGTTTGTATGTTTGTTTCACTCGAGATAATATTGTGTATGCTCTATCCTCATACCCATAGGGTGAACTTGGGGATAAAAATAATCAACATTCTCCTTTTTTTATTTTTCTATGGGATCAAAACTAATTCATGCACACAAACTTGTCTTATTCTTTAAGAGGGTTATGACATGGATTTCATCACCATGCACTAATATGTTTGGACTAAGCAATGCATAAGTTGAGGTGAATAATTACATTGTAATATAAATCTTTCCAAAAAAATATAATTATGTATTATATCAAGTTGTATTTACAAATGAGGTAAAAACTTATAAAGCTTTCATGGGATGGTGATACTACGGGACACAACTAACTCTCCCACGAACCAATTAACCTACTAACATTTATTACTAAATGATTTATTAATAAAAAATATAATTTAGATTAGCCAACCCAAAAAAACCATTGATTCAAAAAGGGTATAGAATATGATTCAGAGTTATGACTATGAAGTCATCAAAAGTATCTGGCACGTTGTGCATCATGGTACTAAAAAAATTAACATTGCTTCATACAAAATCCCTCCCTAAAAATTTTGGCATAAAGTATAATTAATATGATCAAGACCTACTCATCCCCTAAGATCATTTGTATTGTACTATAGTAGAACATGATCAAGGTCTGTCCAACTATATCGACCTGCATAAGGACTCACACAGAAACCCTTCCAAGTGACTAGTCAATACTAAGTATGGCAAGTCTCCCTGATGTCCAACAAATGTTGGCATACCTTTTCTTAACACTATGGTGATAGTAACTCCTATGTCAACTTGTACAATCATTGATGACTAATCAAAATCCATGTATTATCTTACCCCTTATCAAGTGAGAGGTGAGAAGCCCTTGCATTAAAAAACCAAATCAAAATTAATCTATCTACTCCTCATCATGAATATAATTTAAGTGAATAAACTAAAACTAAAATCAAAATAAGCATATTACTACTACCAAAATTTCCTTTCAAATATTTGACCTAAACTCTGAGTGAATAATTAACTAGAGAAGGGGAATATCCCTCCAACCTCTAACAGATCTTCCAACCTCCAATTTGATATTTATACTTTGTCAATAACAAGGATTTGATGGACTTATAAAGAACTTTATATTCTCTGAGAGCATAAACATGAGGTGTTTTCATTTGGAAGGTGTTGGTTTCCACATAAAATGCATTGGTATACACCATTTTCAATACATTTATTGCTAAAAACCTTTTTACACCCTTATATTACCATTACACCCTTTGTTTTTATTTCTTGTTTATACAAAATGAACTAAAGTAAAAAATAAATTTTGACCAAAATATAGGTCCAATGGGTTTTGAACCATTGACCTCCCATTTTTCAAGTGACTAACAAAGTTTAACTAACCACTTACCTTTAATCAATTTGGATATAGAAAGGGATACTATTCTAGTTATCTCTAATTTTTTAGATGTGAAAGAAAATAATAATAAAAATTTACATGCACGGGAAAGTTTTACCTAATATTTCACTTGGCATGTAAAAAAAACATTGTGCCTTTTCCTTTCCCGGGCCCACCAAAACAAAGCATGAGAAAAATTTTAATGTAAAATTTCAAAATTTGCACTATTACGCCAATCTTGGACTATAGGTCATGTCATATTACTTCCTAAAGTTTTTTAAGTGTCATACATTTCTTGTTCTATATTCATGAATCATAGAATTGCTTTGACAAAAAAATAATAATCATTGTACTTGTTATATATTTTTGTGGTTCACTATCTCCAGATGGATATTTTTCAGACCCTCTTCCAGAAAAAAAGTGTTGTAGAGAAGCTAAATTTTAGTGAAAAGTTTATTGAGATAATGAATCATGGGTTATATGTAATTTTAAATAGAATAAATTCTCATCAATAACATTCTAAAATCCTTCTAAGATAAAAATCAGATTCTTCAAATTTTTAATCTTCCTCTTTAAAAACCCAAGATTTGATATCACTATTAGGACTGGGCAATGCATGGGTTGAGGTGTATAATTACATTTTAATATAAAATTTTCCACAAAAATGTAATTACATATTATATTAAGTTGTATTTACGAAGGAGGTAAAATCTTATAAAGCTTTCACGATGTGGTTCCACTATTAAACCCAACTAACTCTTCTGTGCACCAGCTAACCTACTAACATTTATTACCAAATACTTTATTACTAATAAAACATAAAATATAATTTGAATCAATTGACCCAACATAATCCACACTCTATGTTATGGTAGAGTATAAATATCAAGGAGAGTTGTCATTAAGCTAAGAATATTTCCCCATAAAGTTTTTTATGAAGTGAGGAGGTTACACTCTAATACTTGAGTATTAGATAGCATCCTTATAAGGACTTGGGCCCCACGTGTGGTGAGGTATTTGGGGAATCCCTTAATGATCCTTGTATAACCTAGATTAACACCCTTTAGCCACAAATAACTTATAGTGTATGGGAAATAACATCCCTAAATATTACTCACCATATATAAATGCAGAGTGAGGGTAGGCAGACCAACCTAGACACCATTTTATGCTAGTAGATCGGTGGGATGGTAGTTGTGTTGCACATCCATAATTTACTAGTAGAGGATTGTCATAATATGTGATCTTGTTTGTGTGTTTTTATTACCAATACTATTTTTAGACCTATTCCATTCACCAAACAAGTCACCATGCCACATTTAATAGTAGGCTCACACATCAATCATATTTTCAAATTCTTACATCAATCAACCAGCACCACATCATAATGTAACAACATCCATTTTACCTTGTCTCTTTTACACATCCTCTCAATAAGTATAATCTTTTCCAAAATCACCCTCATCATTTGTCCATTATCAAGCCTCTTAAGCTTGTTTGAAATCAAGAATATAATCAAGTCAGCTTACATATACTTATCTAATCATCCCATCATCATCTATCCAACTTGATAAAATCCCATCAAATCACTTAATTGATCTAGTCTCAATCAAATCAAGTCAACTTTGGTTAATTTTGACCATGACCTAATCAATCTATTGAATCACATCTCTTTTTAACTAGTCCAGACCTGGTACCCATCAAACTAAATCCCAAGTCAACCCAAGTCAAATCATGAGTTGTCTTAGCTCAGTATCCAAGTCAAGTACTAGTCAAACCTAGGGTTACTAATACTCCACCCCTTCTTAAATAATAACTGACTCATGTCCAAAGCCAAATTTGTTTAAGAAAACCTTGTCCACAATCATATAATCATATCACATTTGAATTCAAAAATTGATCAAGGAAATATTAACAATAAATATCCACCATATCATATCATTTAAACCTATCATATCTCATCCACATATCAACACTGTACCTATCCAAACTCATAAACAACTCAAGATTGGACAATCAGGTCATAATGATTATATTAAAACTATTTTACAAGGTAAGAAACATCATGGTAATGACGAATAAAACCTTATTGATATGGATGAAAACAATAAAGATCCAAAATATGACTTGTTGAATATTGACCATGGTAGAGCCCAATTACAACAATATGCATTTGACAATAGGGATGAGTTTTTACTCTAGCTTATTGAGATAAGAGATTTACTCCCTCCTGATTTTGACTGTGACAACCTAAGATATATTATCTAAAGTCCCAAAAAATAAATGTGTACACATAGATGTAATCATTTTGAAGTAGAAGAGGAACCTTAGGCCACATATGTAAATATTAAACACATCAAACTTAGCAAAGGGAAGTCTACCTTAGAATACCAAGCTGAACAAGACCATAAACAAGTTTTGATTGATTGTCTAAATCAAATCACTCAACAAGTGGCCTCCTTATCACCTCAAATAGATCATGATGCTAATAAACCTAAAACTCCCAAGAGGCCATCCAAAACTAATCCACCTCTCAAAATTCAAAATCAAGCGACACATGAGCATCATCTATCATCATCAGTCTTATTTTTTGACCCCATGTTTGCCCAAGAATGGCAAGTGATGAAGGATTTTCTCCAAGGGATAGAAGAAGGATCATGAAAAAATTATTATAGATTTTAATATATATTCCTTGACACATATATATTACATTATCCCTTCCCATATCATTTTGAACCACCCAAATTTGACAAATACAAGGGGAAGGGGATCCAATGGAGCATGTCAAGGAATTTTTCATGTCCTATCAAGATGTTTCTTACAGTGACACTTATCTTCTCATATTATTCCTTTTTAGTCTTATATGACCATATTTGGAATAGTTCATGCACTTACCAAAGTGATCAATAACAACATTTGTAGACTTGTTAAAGAAGTTTATGAAACATTTCTCCTATAATGTGGAACATGAGATTACCATATTAGATCTATATAATGCCAAACAAATAAATGGATAAATTTTCTCATCATTCTTACAGATATGGTGAAGTATAAAAAGTATATTCCCATGTTATCTCCCTAAGAAACAACTGGCCACTATTTAAATTGCCAACATAAATCAAGAATTGGCTCTCCAATTGTGACTACATTATGTCAATAAATTTCATGATTTTGTTGAAAAGGGTAATCAAATTGATAAATACCTCATTTTCAAGGGGGTAATAAAAATTATTTCAAATAATGATCAAATTTAAACTAATACCTCAACAAAAAATCCAAATTTCTTTAATAAGAACAAAAATATGGTTGGTGATGGAGTTCCAGATGCCAAACATGTCCAAATCATTCAAGGCTCTAATCCTTCTATATCTCATAGTGCATCTAACATCATTTTACCTAGAGGAAAGCTGAAGACATAATCCATGAAGCTATGAAACACTAGTCTTGGTTAACCTATGGAGAATGTATTGAAGAATATTATAGTTACTAACATGATCTTTCTTCTTGAAACAAACCCCCTTGATGAGAATCAACCAAAACTAGAATGGTATAATGAAGATAAATATTGAATCTATCACCGAGTCAAGGGCCATAACACCTGAAGGTGCATGTAACTATGAGATTATATCCAAGAATTGATCAACCATGGATAAATAGAGGTTGAAGGAGAGGAGTTTTCTTCCAAGAATCAATAGTCTAGAATATACTAGGATCCTTTCCCCAACCATGACTACAAATTAAAAGATGCACATTGGAATCAAGGTCAAATATCTCATTCCAATCATGTGGAATAAAAGAGGACCCCTCCCCATTATAACTCTATTTTTTTCCACATTTACCATTTTAACCACATAGTCACCACCATCAAGATAAGGGCCAAGTCTATTAAACATCCTCTTGTCCAAAACCAACCTATTATTAAGATCAAAGGACCATCATCTGATTATTTTGCTACCAATGCCATGAAAAAATAATTATATTGGGGCACCTCTTAAAGCTCACCTTCAAATGGCACCCCCAAGGGTTAATGTTCAAATACCTCCTCTAATTACTCTTTTAGGTGATTATGACATCATCCAATAGATTGAGAAGACCCCAATCTAGATTTATATTATGGATCTTCTCAAATTATCTTCTACACACCATAACATACTCAACAAAACTATTCAAAAGTTAAAATATATATTGACCCCATCTAGTTCTAAGACCTCATAGGTCATATCTCATCCACACATCAACTTACCTCTGATATGCAAAGCATGTCTCCTCTTGATCCCAATCATAATAACCTCTATATATCAAGGTCATAATTGCTAATAACAATATTAATAGAGGAAATCTGAAATCTCCTCCTCAAAGGGTACCCCCAAATTTAAATTTCTAAATACATCCTCTAACTACTCCTTCAAGTGACTAAGACATCATCCATTAGCTTAAGAAGACCCCAACCTATAATTATATTATGGAACTTCTAAAATCATCTTTTGTCCATTGTGACATTCTTAACAAAACTCTCTAGGAGTCAAGAGTTATGATAAATATTGACCCCAGTTAGTTCTAAGCCCTTGTGGGTCATCTCTTGTCTACTCATCAACTTACCTTTGATCCACATGATGTGTATCCTCTTGGTATTGATCACAATAACCCTATGTCTATTCAGGTCTTAATTTCTAATCTCAAAATTAAGAGAGTGATTACAGATGGTGGATCTAGATTCAACCTTTAAAACATCAATTAGATCAAGAGTCTGGGATATTTAGAGTTCACCTTCAAGTCATAAATCATCATGATCAAATCTTATGATGATAATAAATGAAAATCACCTAGCACAATCTACCTTCTTATCATGGTGGGACATGTTATGCATTAAACCTTAATCAATGTGGTAGACTTTAAGTTACCCTATAAAATCCTTTTGGGTCATCCTTGGATACACGAAATGTAAGTTGTGCCATCAACCTTTCATCAATGTATTAAATTCTCTCATTATGGAATGGAATTCATAATCCTTGGTGATCCATAGCCATTACAATGATGTAAAGCATTAGAGGGACACTATCAATATTTCATTAATTTTCCTAGCACTAAGAGTTCTCCACCTATCAATAATAATTCCAAGTATTACATCCATCTAGATGATTTACCATCCACTTTCTCTAAATCACCCCAAAAGGATGTGGTGACTATGAATACCACACCTTTAATGTTGTATAAATCCATGTGTCACCATGAAGGAGGTTAAGTCATCATCTCATCAGTTTGGCAAAATAGCATTTATTAAAACTAGACTCATGTCAAAAGAATAAATTAAATCATCAAATGATACTTGGATATTTGACGAAGGCCTCACATCATGCTTCAACCATCTAGGGTATCTAAAGGCTAATAAAATATATAATAATATGAACAATAAAGGAAATGGACTTGGACTTCATGAATAGGGAATTCTATATCCCAAATCTATTAAATATCACTAGTTGTATTACAATCTAGGATATAAACCACCAGGTAGTGATCCCTATGATGTCATCTCTAACACCTCTTCAGTTTTTAAAGAATCTTTGTCTAATGAAGATGTTGAAACAAGGTCCATTCATAACCTATACATGGATATTTCCACCATGAACCTATTAACTTACACATCCATTTTTACAATTAACCTTGACCTCTACTACTCTGACCTAGTTGGTTAGGACCAATAGGAAGAACAATCTTTTGATATCTTTTAAAATGATAAAACCATCACTAAGTTCATGGGCATACATGACCATTTACCATCAAGAGAAGATAATAAGGTGTTTGGATAAATTTTGATACATGTGCCTACTTTGGGGAACATGTAGAATTCCCTACAAATAAAAAATCATAAAAAAATCAAAGGACAATCAAAAAATTCAAAATAACCAAAAAAATGCCCCTAGTGAAAACCTCTCTTAGGTTTTAGGGGATGAGAAAAAAAATCAAAAAAATAAATATGTATCTATTAGTGAAAACAACTCTGAGGCAGAAATATATGGGGAATTATTTTTGTACTCTAAGCATGACACTTCAAAATTAGACCCACCCCCAATCATATCATTGATAGATTCCCTTAGCCCACAAGAGTGGAATGCATTTGACATTCTATTCACATAATTTCCAGTTATCATGCAAACACATGAATATTATTAGTCTCCTCCTCCTCTAACTTATATGAAAGATCAATCACCATCATTAGTCAAACAAATAATTAATGTTATCATTGGAACAAAAGACAATCCTAGGATTATTAAGCTTGGGGCCACCCTCACTTTCAAAGAATGAGAAATCCTAACCACTCTTCTCAAAGAATTTATCAACATCTTTGCCTAGTCCTATGCTAACATACTATGTTTGGATCCATATTTGTTTGTACATCAGATAGTTATCCATCTAAATTCTAAGCCTATTAAGTAGAAACTTTGTAAAATATACCCCAAGGTGGCACTCCTGATCAAAGAAGAGCTACAAAAATTCTTAGATGTGGGCTTCATTCACCTGATTGAATATTTTGATTATATCTTGAACATTTTACTTGTCAGCAAACCACAGGGTGGTATTTGCATCTGTACTGATTTTAGGGACATCAAAAAGGCATGTTTGAAAGATGACTTTCCCCTACTAAACATTGATATGATAGTCGATTCGATGGATGACTTTGAAATTTTGTCACTCCTAGATGGATTTTTAGGTTGTAATCAAATATGTATTGCACCAGAGGACCAACACAAGACAAGTTTTACCACACCATGGGGAAATTTATACTTCCAAGTCATTCCCTTTGGACTAAAGAATTCCAATGAAACATATTAATGATCCATGACTATAATCCTCCATAACATGATGCATGACATTGTCAAATATATGTTGATGACATTTTGGGTAAGTCAAGAACCTAGGTTGAACATCTTTTAGTTCTCAAAAGGATTTTTTATAGACTAAGAGAATACGAATTTTAGGTAAATCTGAATAAGTGTGTCTTTGGCATCACATCTAGAAAACTTTTGGGATTCATTATTTTCCAAAAAATCATTGAATTCAATCTATTTAAATTCAAAGTCATTACTAAGATGCCTCCACCATAAAATAACATGAAGATTTGAAGTCTCCAAGGAAAGATTCAGGATGTCTATCACTTCATATCGCAACTTGAAAATAAATGTCCACCATTCACACACTTTCTAAAGAAAGGGGATGAATATCACTAGAGTCTAGAATATCAAAAATCATTTGATGATTTTAAGTAGTATCTTTTGCATCCTCTAGTCATAGCACTGCCAATACCAAGAAAAACATTGATTTTTTATACATTAGCAAATTAATGTGCCTTAGGAGCCCTCCTGGCTCAACATTATGAGCATGGAAAAGAATAATCCATATATTACCTCAATAGGACACTAGTTTCATATGAGCTTAACTATACCCCAATTGAAAAATTATGTTTAACATTTGTCTTCACATCCTAGAAGCCCTATCATTATATGTTAAACAACCAAACCAAGATCATTGTCAAGATCAATCCTCTAAATTATCTATTATCAAAGTTATCCCTTCCAGAATGAATGTCCAAATAGATCATGATTCTTAGTGAGTTTTACATTGAGTATGTCAATCATAAATCAATTAAAGGACAATTTTTGGTAGACCAGTTGGTAGAATCCCTTTGTTTGATACACAGCCATTGGCTACAAGATTTCTTGATGAATCCATCTTAGCAACTGATGAGTCACACATTTGGAAGATCTATTTTTATGGAACCACTACTCATGGATCAGGAGTTGGCATAATTATAATCATGCCTCAAGGTGATCTCATTTCAAAGGATTTTAAAATCTCTTTCCCTTGCACCAAAAACATCACAGAATATGAGGTGCTTATTGTAGGACTTCAACTTGCTCATCAATGTAATATCTAACATATCAAAGTCTATGGTGACTCCCATTTTATAATTAAATAAGAAAGTAATGATTTAAAGACAAAAAATGATAAACTTCTTCCTTATAAACACATGGTTGATTGTCTTAAAGCATAATTTCAAAATACCACATTTGAGCAGGATCCATGAGCCAATAACAAGTACGTGAAATCATTGGTCTGTAGATGCAATGGATAACATTGGATTTATGTCAATCAATGTCTTGTGTTATAATATATACATTAAATAATTGGTCCTACTCCCACATGGTATCAAGATATATATAGTTACCTTCATGATAATATCCTTCCTACAACCTTAACCAATACCATCACAAAGCCTTCATTCAAAAATCCTCTCATTTTACCACTCTTAGCAATATGCTTTATAAACAAAGGTATTATAGAACCTTATTGAGATGTCTAAACTCAAATGAGGCCCACTTATAAGTTAACAAGGTTCATGATGGAATTTATGGGGCACATACAAATGGGATGGTCATATCTAAGAAACTCCTTCAAATTTGTTATTATTAGTAAACCATAAATCATGACACATGTCATTGCATCAAAAAATATGTGGCATTTCAAAAACATGGATATTTTATTCATGCTCTATCACAAAAACTATAATACATAACTAATCCATGAATTTTTTAAATATGTGGATTTGATCTCATTAGAAAGATTAACCCATCCTCAAACTATGAAATTCACATCATTACAACGGCTAAGTACTTCACCTAAGGGGTAGAAGCTATGCGACTCACCTATGTCACTGATAAGCATATTTATAAATTCATCCTTAATCATATAATTTACCATTATGGTATCCCTTTTATAATTATTTTTGATAATTGTAAATAATTTAACAATTATAATGTCAAGGTCCTGTGTAAATAATTCCACATCTAACACAAGTGGTCCACACCATATTACCCTTAGGGAAACAACCAAATAGAGATAACCAACAAAACCATCATCAAAATCATCAATGACATTGGCCATGATTGGCATTTGTAGTTATATCCATCTTTATGGGCTTACTAAACAAAAATTTGTACTCCAAATAGTGTTACTCCCTATTCCCTAGTCTTTGGTGTTGAGGCCATCTTGCTAGTTGAGGTTGAAATACCTTATTTATGTATATCACTCCAAGGCATCATAAATGAATAAACATATAGGGTTTCCTGACTTCAAGATCCATAACTCTTGGATGAAAATAATCTTCATGCCCTTAATCATCTAAAGTCATATCAAAATTAGTTGTGTAGCCAATACAAAAATAAATTTTGGCCAAGAGAATTGGATATTGGTGATCTAGTCCTTAATTAAAATAAATTAATTATAAGTTGTCATCATGAAAGAAATGGAAATTTTGAGCCCAATTGGCTTGGACCCTATGTCATTGTTGCCAAATTTAGTTTAGGTTAATATAAACTCATTACTCAAGACGGTCAAGAATTAGAGGAACTGATGAAAATCTTGCAGCTAAAGTGGTTCCATACCTAAACATGTCCTTACACTCACCTCATTGTACATAGTATTTTTTTTTTTTTAAAAATTGTCTAATGGTAAAAACCAATTATCTAATGCCTTGGATAAGCATGGTGATGAAAAATAGTCCCTATCATTACTCATGATCATCCTTTGTCTACAATAATCTCAACCTTGTATACTCGAGGGTAGTCTATCCATCATATCCATTCTCACCCCATCATTATTTATTTCCATCCCATTTTGTTTATCATATCATCTCCATCATCCCATTCATACTATTTGATCTTGGTCTTGGATGTTATACACAATGGTACTTTTGGGGAAATATTTGTTATGACAACTCTTCATCTTGAGGAATTCAATGGAATATAAGAACATGAAAATAAATACCCTTGGATATATATCTAGATATTCATTTTCATCCTTACCTTATCTATCATCCTTCCTCATTATATCACTTCATCTCTCATCAGTCTTACCCTCTTTTGGCTACTAAATATGGATTACCTTTGGCCAAAGTTTTATTTTTGTGTATATTATCCCCAAACACTAATTATACAATTCCTCATCCTCACATCATATGCCCTATACCATTTAAACCTACATCCCTTAGCCTCACCATACCTTGTCACTATTTAGCAAGTCACTACGTCTATCTAACACATCTCACTCTACAACTTATATTATGACCTAGGGGTCTCTTTTTCCCCATCCCTAAGATTGTTGATGTGACAAAGGTTGAATCATAATGACCATCATCATTTTTCATGTACATATGTGTGTGTATGCCTTTTATGATTTTTTGGTGCATGTATTCATTATGTGTTTGCTTCTTCTTTGCATATAGTTAATGTCATGTCATTTTTTCTTTGTCTTTTTGTTTTATCCACTTATTTATTATTATGTTTTTGTGTAATGGCATAAAGTAATGATGGCATCTTGGGCTATCAATACCAATGATGCATCTCAAAAAATGCTACTTGCACATTTTTGGGTTTTATCTTTTTGCACTAGTCCATCATGCATTATGGTAATAAGTCATCAAGATTACATATTTATCATGGTGCATATCACATGGTGCTATATTAATAAATATTTATCAATACATACATCACTCAAGATATATCCACATAAAAAATCTACATCATCATATAACACTATCTATCTAATCATCATATCATATCTATCATAATCATCCATTTACACTAAAATAATGATCATAATCTTATAATTAATCATCCAAATTTATATCATACATCATAATATCACATCTATCCAATCAATGTCATATCAACACATAACATATCTCTGACATGCTAGTCTAATATCATAAACATCATCATCTAACTAACATAACATTGCATCCTAATCTAACATAATCACATCAAGTATACATCGATAAACCTAACATGAAAATTAAAAGGTAAAAATGTCATCATTATTACCATCCATGGTATAATCATCCTAAACATAACATCATAAGTCCTACACAACATCATAATCAACATAAGCATAATCATGAACATCATATAATATCATCATATACACATCCTGAACATAATTAACATGCATATATAATCATTGTTGTTATCCATAAACATTATGAGACACATACATAATAAGATAAAATCAAATATATATATATGAATACATTAAATATAATACATATACATGAATGCATGCTCATCTATATATATCAACAAACTCATCAGTGCATTATCTCATTTCACATTTGGCTCTAACCATCTGGAGGTGGTGGTGTGGAAGATGTATTGATTGTGTAGAAGTTTAGACCAGGATGTACCCTCTGAGGTTCTGATCTCTGCAAATGATGATGCCCTATGGCCAGTTAGGATAACTTGCTCATATAGGCTCATGCAATAATGCACCTCTCAATTAACACTCATCAACTATTTGCCCATTATTCCTAGTCCTTGTAAATCCAAACTACCCTATGTAGCATCTTTTTTTACCTCTAAAACCTAGGCCTCAACATCCCTTATAGTTAGTTGCACATGGATCCTCATCAATGACCCTATATGGTCATCATATGTGTAACCTAGGCATGTAAAGTGGCTACATGTCCATGTGCCTGAGCTAGATGAGTCTGTAATCTAGCCACCCTTATCTCTAACCTTGATATCTTTAAGACCCTAAAAATAATATCTATCTAAAAACTATCTATCATAATTTGTTCCTCTGTAGATATAGATGGATCTAATGACCTAACCACATTTATACCCACTCTAATGTCCATTGTGTATATTTATCTCTAGCTCATACTAAAATGTCACCTATGAGTCTTCACAGTTACCCTCTGAGGTACTAAGCCTAATATAGATGGTGAATCTAGAATGGTAACCAACAATTGAACCCCATATTCCCCTCCTCCATGTCCTTTATCTCCATCCACATCCCATTGCCTATTTTCATCTCCCATATTTAAAATTTAAGCTATCAATATCTGAGCTCTAACTTCATCTTTGTCTCATAGATACATAATCTAAGTTATTCATACCACTTATGTGTTGTCTTTGTCCCCTAAATCTCCATATATGTCCCTAAATTTCCTTTACCACCTTCGTAGTCTCTGCACCATGTCCTTGTAACACTACTCTATAGGTAGGCCCTCATAGCCACCATGATCCTATCCTATAAGGTCATCATTAATGATTTTAGAAGGGTCAGTGTAACTAGGTCCCTCTATCCCACCATGAATCATACTCCCTTGTCACCCCTATATCTAGAATCACCATCTAACAATCCCACTAGACAACACCTATTTCATCAAAATATATGATCATTGTCACTCTGTCTATTATTGACCCCACTCTGACCTCTCTAGTAACTCTAATGAAAACATGAAGCCCTTGTGAAATTCCCTATTGCATGTCAAACTACCTCTAGATTCTATCTAGTTGATCTACCTCTATAACTATTTCAAGTCAACCCATCAGATAATATTATGTCAACATATATCCCATATATTTTGCATCTTCCCTTTATCACCATGGAATATGTCGATATGGCATCCATGTAATCATCTTTGTTATCAACTCATCTAACACCCATATATAAAATATCAAGTCCCATACATGTGCTTGCTAAGCTCCCATAATAATATCCTAATTTTAAACCATTGGCTCCTCTGGAGCTCTCTATTTTTGGGTCCTATAAGCCATTCGATGGCTATATGCTCTAATGACCAAATCTATAATAGTTTGAATTATCAATTCTCTATTATCCCCTATAGGCCACCAAATGAATATATCAGTGTATCTAGGCTAGGACTATCGATCCCCATGAAAACACTCTCCCATACTCCACTAGTCTGTCACGACATCACCTAATCTAATTTGAAAGAATCGACCACTTTTGTAAGGTAGTAAGACATTGTTGACAATTACCATAAGGTTTAGGGTGAGTCTGTCCATCATATCCTCATGAAGACATATCCAAATCAATTTATATTTTGTATATTCCTAACATAACATGGCCACTAATATATCCATTGTCACCATCTAAATATTTGATCACCAATATAGTCAATCCCCTCTAATTGGGATCTAAAAGATGCACTAGACATCCTCCAACATCATAGTCATCTCTCTTGTCACAAAGTGGAAGGTGTTTTTACTTGTGTGACACTACTCAATAAGGGTTTTCATTAGGGATATGTCTTCTTAGATAAGTGACATTCATGCCACATGATTTAAACTGACCACCAATATACCATAATCACTTATTTTCAACTTATGCAATCTCTGCATAACTATTGAATGTTGTCCACATGAAGAATTAATTGGAAGCCACTCTGGCAATCATAAAATGTCATCTTATTATTCCATTTCATGATAATAAACATATTAACTATATTTACATCAATTTTTGGTTAAGTATGCATCATTGTCCCTTGTCTTATTGACTCTCCGACACCTTTTGAGGTAAATCCGCTTGTTCAAAAGTGAATTCATTTTTTACTTCAAACCCGCTTCTACTATAACATAGTATTTATTTCTTAATTTAAAACAAATCCACTTCTCTATGGATTAACTACCTTAATTGTCAAAAATAACTTCATTCTTGACTAGTTTGCAAAGTTGTTTCACCTTTTAGTAAAGTTGTATTTTCCAATCACAAAGTTATGCATCCTTTTTCAAAGCTAGTTCTAGACATGAAGCCGTTAAAATCTTGAAAACCTATGTGAATTCACTTTTAATTAGTGCAAATCAATGTTTGACCCTAGTGTAATCACTTTTCATGATAGAAAAATCACTTTGAGTAAAATTCTCCCTTGAAGCAGTTTCACTTTAACCCTCCTTTAAAGCCTAATAAATGTCATTAAATGCCAAAATTAATAAAAAAATAAAGTACTCCATGAATCACAATGATCTGAATCTCACTAATGTTCCTAAACATTCTCTCCTTAGTGGTAGTGGTGCGACACATAATCAATCTCCGTTTGGCAACTTGTTCTCAAATCTAGAGAAAGATTGTCAAGAGATGGGAGGAAAATGAACAGGGTTTACCCCTCTTACCTACTATTTAACCCCCATTTTTCACATTTTTAATTCTTATAACATCCATTTTTTACCTTTATCTTCATCTTTCATCTCATTTTCACCTATCATTCTCATATCTCATCATCATTTCAATCACATCACTAATTTAATCTAATTCCCAACTCTATCCCCACTTTTACATCATTATTATTAATCCCTAATACTGATAATTCTCCCATCATATCCTAACATGTCTTCCTATGGCAGATTTTTGGGCTCCCTTATGCCATATTATCATCATTTTTCATCATCCTTATACTTTATTGAGAAATACATTGGCCTGAGGTCCATATGGACTATCAGCAACACTCGATCACATGGGTTTTCTAAGGTTAGCTCAGTCATAATCTTACAATCACCCTGATTAATATCCTAGGGGCATCTTCAGGGCATTGTCATCATATCATATATCCTATCATTCCTTATATCATACTCCCTTTTTTGGATAACTACATCGACCTAAGGTCTAAACAAACTATGTAGGAAATGTTCAGTCACATGGGGTGTTTGAGGTCAATGTGACCTCAATCATATCACTTTATAATATCATCCATCATCATCATTTATCCTTGAAATCTCATAATCACTCACAATCTCACAATATTTTAATTTTAGAATCATGTCACTCTCTCAATCATCCATTATGTAATCATCACAATCAATCAAATCATTGAGCTATAATTAATCAATCAATAAATCAACTTAATTTCACATCAATCACCATCCACAATCATTTTCTAATCCTTCCTTCCATTCAATGTCTTGTACCTTTTGATTAGAACTAAAAAATAATGACATGCATATTTTCTCCCATCAATCATCAATAATCAATAATCAATCAATTATTCAATCTAATCGAAGCTCGTAGCTATCCCTAGCATGCATCCTTACCTAAGTTACATCTAAATGTCACAACATCACTTAATCAATCATTTAATACAAGCACACAACTCTCCTTGGCATGAGTCATTTCCTATGATATGTCCAATGTTTGTGTCCTCCTTTATTATCCTCCGCTTACAAATTCTTCCCTCATCTAGGTCACATTCATGACCATAACATTACCCTCTTCATTCCCTTACATATGAATTTTCTAGGGGCATTGCCAAAATTTTAGCTCATTTATTATATTAATATTATTTGTCATCATCATTTTTCATATTCATCACCATTCGTGAAAACCAATCCTTTTTTTATTTATCTGCACATCCCACCCCTCATTTCTATTTTGATTTTCCATTTATCTTGTTCCTCCTTGTATGACCCCTAGAGGGGAATCACCCATCTTAATGTATTAATTCACAATACTATTTATTATTTGAAACACAATTACTTCTTTTGATTGTAATGCCCTTTCAAAGAGGAGTAAAATGTATATGTGCACCAATTTTAAGATCCTTCAAAATACTATCAAATATGATATGCACCCAAAACCAATGACACCAATAGGAATAGATAGAAAAGGTAAATCAAAATAGTTAGAGCACTCTTACCATCACTTTTACCTTCTCATAGCTCCATTCCAAGACTTGAAACTTGTTATTTAAGCTTTTGAACTTGATTTGTTGGATTATTTGTGGTTGCTTGACATTGGTTTCCAAGAAGACTATGGATCTTGTCAATGGCTTGGGTGCTTGAATGGCTTGATGGGAGTGACAATGGTTTGCTTGTGATTCACTTGTGTATTAGTTCATTCATTTGTTAATTAGCTTGAGAAAGGGGAAGTGGTTTAATTTTATAGATCTATGGAGGAAGATCTATGGTCCAAATTAGAATTTGGGCCATCAAGATCTAGGGTAGAGGATTTTCCATGGAATTTTTAATTCCATGTAATCCTCTAGAATAGAAAATTCTAGAGGAAGAGGGCTAAATTGGAGAGATTTCTAGATTTCTCCAATTATATAAATCTCCCCATAGGGTTTTAGGGGTTTAGGGAAGGCTAGTGTAAAGTGGTGGGTGGGTAGTTATGATTTTCTTGAATTTTAAATGTTCCTGTACCAGAGGGAGCCAGAGGTAGGACCACCGGTAAGTAATAATGTCATGAATTAAGTTCTTATGTTTTCTAAAATGTTTTAGATGAATTTTAGGCTAGATTTAGGAAGAAAAACTCATGGGTTGGCAATCTCATGACTACAAAGTTTGCCCATAGTTGTGAGGTTGTTGATGTGAATGGTGATATTTCCAAAAGAATGGTGGGATCATTAGGATTACAATCTCACTAGTGTGGAATAGCGGGATTACAATCCTAATAATAGGTAATTATGGGGTTACAAACCTGCTAATGGGGAATCATGGGATTGCAATCCCTTGGGTAGAGAATGACAACATTGTAATATTATGATTGTTAGTGGTAGGATTGCAATCTTGTTAATAAAGAATAATGATATTGCAATATCACTACTAGGAAAATAGCAAGATTGTGAAAACTATAGTGGGATTGTGAGAGGGGTTTAGATGGCTAAGGCTTGGGTTAGGAAGGGGAAAATTAGATATAGGGTAGGCTAAGGGAATTCTAGGGGAGTTAGTTAGTTAAGAATTAGTATTTAAAAGCACTTAGGACTTAGGATGTGAGATGGGGTCATAGGTTTTAGGGTAGTTAGTGTGGGGAGGTTAGATGGTAGGATAGGCAAGGTTACTTGATAGGGTATGGGTAAGGATTAGGTAGGTAAATGACACAAGTGAGAGTGATGATGATAGTGTATTATTGGTGTGGTACAGGAGCATTTGGGGATCTTGGAATCACAGTCTCATCATCCAAAGATTCTACATGAGATGTGTCAAGTGACATTGAAGGAGTACAATGTGTTAGAGCTAATAAGGTTGCATGATATGGAATTTTGAGACCAACTCCTTTCATTTTTTGATGGGTGAGATGACAGTCACCCTTGAGGATGTATATAGGATTTTAAATCTACCCATAATTGGTATGAGGATCTATTGGAGATCCCGTACATTGATGCAAATATTATAGTGATTAGGTGATAACTTATATATTCATGTTCATGATGGTCGATTGATCTACACTGATGTTGATGGGAGGGCCTCTAGATAGACTTGCACTAGTGGTGATGGCTCTTGTGTCTGACATCTTATTGTTGGACAAGAGTAAGAGATGGTTCCACTTGGGCCTAGGAGATGTAGTAGTTGATATGGTTCATGACCATAGAGTATTCACGTGGGATCTAATGGTTTTAGCACATTTGTATAGAGAGATACATTTAGGTGCATATAAGGGAGCTCACAGTTTTGGGCCATCATTCTTGCTTTAGATATGGAGTTGGGAGCACATTTTTATCTATTGGCCATTGGGTACACTAATGTGTTTGGATCTTGGGTATCCCATGGTATTTAGATGGTGCATAATGGTGGAAGTATCACTTGGCCATGTGAGAGATATGATATATTATAGAGAGGCCATTGACACTTTACATCCTGACCATATTACATGGATGTTATACAAGGGGATAGCTTTTAGATGGGGGGATGAGGCATGTACCCAATTCATGTTGACTCCATGTTACATTACCAATAGGCGAGACTATATTATAGAGAGATATAGGCCTGACTGTTTACAATTTTAGTTTGGATTCATTCAAGATGTTCCTCACCTTGAGCACATATTTTCACGTAGTGAGTGTGAGATACCCTATTGGGGGAGGTCGATGGAGAGACTGGACATAGTTTTTGACTATGACAAAGGAGCTTCTTGGTAGTGGAATTTTACTATAGTGATACCAAATCCAAGAGTGATTATAGCTTACATAGAATGGTGGTAGACATGGGTGCCCAGGTGGTTGACTTGACCATGTGTGGTGGTTAGAGGGGAAGTATGGTGGGTGTTAGCAACATGAGCTTAGATTAACCAACAGGATCGTTAGAGGAGATAGGTGCCAATGTAAGAGGTAGTGAAGGGAGATAGAGGAGGGGATGATGTTATGGGTGTTGATGGAGATGATGGTCAAGGGTATGGACTAGCAGTGACACAGGTGGTTTCAAGAGCTACCTAGAGTCCATAGGTCTAGTTAGTTGGGGGAGTAGGGCCATCTCACCTACCTAGATCGATAGAGGATGAGGCCTTGGTAGTGAACCTATAGGTAGATATTCAGGCACATATTGGAGAGATCAGGGGCATCACTTGAGAGTGAGACTAGGTTCATGCCTAGTTTTAGACTTTATAGACTTAGGAGGATGGGTAGGTGACCCAAGCATGGGGAGAGATCTCAATTTTATAGGTCTGCATTACCTAGAGAGATAGGGAGTTAACCTAGTTATGGGTATAGGTAGTGGCACTTCAGGGATAGGTATAACAGAGGGATACCTAGATTGCTAGTTTTTAGGCCCAGGTGAGTTAGAAGGATACCTAGCTTGATCAGGCACAAACATAGATAGTGTTATTATAGGGCTAGGTGGATGGGATTTTGGGGTAGATGGTATAGTTACAGACATAGATCGAAGAGTTATAGAGCTAATTAGTGATAGCTGAAAGGGCCTAAGATGATGTCAATGAGGGTTTATAGGGGCAAGGCATGATGGGCATGATGAGTCAGATCATGCTACTCATTCAAGAGGCTCATTATTATAGGACTTTATATGAGGGTTTCATACCTATCGAGAGACGAGCAGGATCTTTCTGAGTGAGTCAATCTTTTATGAGGTAGCCATTGAGGAGCAAACAATTGAGGCCACCTCCCTCACCACAACCATGACTTTATTTTAGACATTCTTTGTATTTGTACTAGGGATTATTTGTATAGCTCATGGGCTCATGTAACTATATATATATATATATATATATATATATATATATATATATATATATATATATATATATATATATATATATATATATATATATATATATATATATATATATATAAGTATTGATCCCATGTGGACATGTGTATTATAGTTATTTGATGAGAAGTATTTATTAGTTCAGATTCTTGTGTTATGAGTTATGATGGACATGTGTTATTATGCTTTATGGATGTGTGTTACATTTTTTATGAGTTATGTGATGATGATAGACCTTAGTGATTCTTATTAATGCTTATGGACATATGATGGTTATATCTTATATAACATGGATTATTATTTTTTCCTAATGTACGATGGATGCAGATGTTTGATGGATCTAATGATGGATGCATATTGGTGTTATCATTGATATATTGTAGTTATTTATGTGTTATTCAATGTATGATGTATAAAATTATAAGATGTGAGAAATTATTTATGATTAGATGTTCATGTGAGACACAATCATTATTTACATATTTTATGTGTAGAGATAGATGAATCTCTATTTAGATCAGTGATTGCCCCTAGTAGGAATGCTCCAACACCACAGAGGTAGAGGATAGGTACGGTAAAATGGTTTAGGTATTAGCTTAGGGTTGGTTTAGGGATGAGACTTGCCTCTTTATGAATATTGTCAAGGTAGGAGTATATGCAATCCTTTTTAATGTTTCATCTTTATGAGATATGCCAATGGTCGTAAAATGACCTTGGCATTATAGCAAAGATGCGTGAGGGGGAATTCATTTTAAAAGGGATGATCCATTTGAAGATAAAATTTAATGGTAATCCAATCCATCCTCATTTCCATAAGAAAATTTATTTATTATGAAAAATAGTACACACACATATACATACAAATGAACTTAATGAAAACACATTAATGATATTCATGCACATACAACACCTACACATGCACAAATAGTCATATTTACATAGAATGATTTGGAAGATGAGGATGATATATAGATGGAATTGAGATAGGATGGAAAAATATGGGGATAGATGGACTTGAGATAGCGTTCTCATATCCAATCTATCAAGCATCCATCGTCAAAAATCAAACATTAAATAACATCACTTTGTCAATCTGAGTCTACAAGCAATCATCCTCTTGCAAATCTTGGAAGGAGGTAACATACAGCAAAGGAATTGGTAAGCTTCTTTATCATTTTGATTTTTTTTTATAAATCCTTCCTATTGGTAATTTGCATTTTGATTTTGGATTTAGTGTGTTTAAATTCATAGTGAGCTCAAAATCTCTCTACACATAGAAAAATGAAAAGTCATAGTATAAGATATAAACAAAACCCATCATATCTTATATCATGAGAAAGATCTTGAAAAAATGCTCAAAAGGGTTTTTTTATTTTTTTGAAATGATTAACCCTATGACCTACCCTCTAAGTTTTTTTTGGTAAAAAGTTGACTTAGTGATAAATCTTTCCAGAAAGGTCACTTCGCACCATCATAACTTTTCACTGGAGACTCGTGCAGCTGCAAAACCAAGTGCATTGCCTTCTCATGACATAAAAGTATAATAATGAAAATTTTAATGTGATTTTCACTTAATTTTATCATATTCAAATGGGAATCAAAAGTGATCACTGGGCAGAATGGAAAATTGGAAACACAAAAAATTGGCCAAGTACAAAATCAGCTTAGAAGCCAATTTTTGTAGCTACATATTTTGCACGTGGGAGTGAATTTTATATGAAAAAATTACTTGCATATTTTCCTCATATTTTGATGCCATAATTTTAAATTTTAAATCAATTGGATTCCATTCGACCCTGCAAAATGGTGTTTGAAAAGTGATGTGCATGTTAATTTGGCACCTAGAAACACATAAAATTTATGCACTAAGTAAATTTCATGGTTGTGTATATTTCAACTAAAGAATCATGTTTTATGAACACCATCTCCATTATGTTCTCCTGACATTTTAATACCCTCATACAATTTTTGGATAAAAATGAGCATGATTTAGTCATGTGAAACTTGTCCCAAAAAGCACTACACAAACTGATTTTGTGCAGAGAGTTCCACCTCTTTCACAAGGGATCAAGGTGACTTGAAGAGTCAAAATTTATGGTAACCTATGTAGGCCACTTGACTACTAAGTATATATCTGGTATCCTTAATCAATCCATTGGGCATGGAGTTGCAGAAGCATTTAAAACTCCTCACATTCTAAAAATGCAAGACAATTACAACCTGTCTGACCTTTTGCTTGAGCCAATCCTTTAAAAATAAAAGTGTACCTACATAAATGAGGTATATATATTTCCTCATTTATGTAGGTACACTTTTATTTTTAAAGGATTGGCTCAAGCACAAGGTCAGACAAGTTGTAATTGTCTTGCATTTTTAGAATGTGAGGAGTTTTAAATGCTTTATATATTCCATAGGCACTTATAAAAAGGTATAAAATACTAAAATATATTCACAATGTGCACGTAGGCACTTGGAAGGAAAAAAACATCTAACCTACCCTAAACTAACTGATTAAAAGTCCATTTAAACAAAGCCATTGACTGGTTATACAAAATAGTTGCTCTTTCTTAATAATCTAATATGATTCACATGTTTGAGGGAAACCAAAAAAATAAATATGAGTGAATAATCAACAATTTGTTGATATATTTCTCCAATTATTAGAACATAAATAAACTCGCTTACCCAATCCAATTGGCTAAACATAAAAACTATCTTGGAGTGGATAGGCAAGTTAATCCTGCTCTTCTTGATGCTCAATTTTTTGTATTTAATTAAGCACAACATGCGATGGTTCCTCCTTCCTAGCTTCCAACCAAACTAGGTACCAAATAGGACACCCGCTTATCAGGGGAAAGTTTGAGCAATTAGAATTTCCCTCTCTTATGCATTTTGCTTCTCCATCATTCTACTGACTGGGATGCACCTACCCAAGTGATTGAGTTAGGAACACATCCACTTCCTCCTATTTTTCTTTATGTTCATGTTTTCCCCTTTAATATATTATGGTTTAATTCCCATGCTTGAACAAAGTCCTCTAGCTCATCCCAAAATAAATCTTCCTCTAATTGCTCTTCATTCTTCTACATGAGTGGCCTTATTACAGTTGCATAACTGACTTCATCTTCTTCCATACTAAATGGAAGCTCATTTATCCAAGAGTGTGCCTCATCATCTAACCCATACATAATGCCCTACTGCTCTAGCTGATCATGTCTGTCCTCTTCATGTAGTAGCTCTATAATTCCTAATTTAGTGGCACAAAATGGGCTACCAATGATGATTTCCTTGTCATACTCACTTTAAATATCCTCCTCCTCATCCAAATGATCTTCACTTGCCTTCCATATAATTTTTCCTTATTTTAAAATGGATATGGTGTGAGGGTAAGAGGTTTCAACTGGCACAAAGGAAGGTGTTAGGTTGTGGAGCTAAAAGCTTCACTAGGATGCAAACAGGAGTTACGGAGGTTGCAGAGAGTTGCAAAATGAGTTGCAAGGCAACTGACGTCAGTCTGATCAACCGACATCAGTCAGATAGCAGTGAAGAAGCAACTGACGTCGGTTACCAGTCGGCCAACATCGGTCATGGAGGAGCCGACGTTGGCAGCCTGTGCGTGAACATGCAGTTTGCATGTTGATTTCGGAGAGTCTATTTTTGGACTGTTAGTTTGCATGTTAAAGGCCAGTTGTAGTCTTGAGTTGCATGTCTAATTATTGTAATTAAGATAGTCTAATTATTGTAAGCATGAGATCTATATAATAGACTCATGGGTTGTAATGTAAGTGAGTGCTAAAGAGTAAGAGAGCTAAATAAGCTCCTTCTGAGAGAAGAGAGCAATGGTGTGTTCCTCGTAGTGTCGCAGTACCAAGTGTGGGTGCTGGTTTGGAGAATCAGAAGGGTTCTTCATGTTTGTATGATCTTGGTCAGTAGGTGTGCATGGCTTCTTTTGGAGATCTACAATGGTGAGTAAGGTCTAGTGATTTGCAGGTAGCAGCAGAGAGCAGGAGATCTACTTGGAGTACGGTTGTGTACTTGGTGTACTAGCAGCATTGTTTCTGACTGGTGGAGGTGAACATCAATTCTGTATTGGAGTTGATTGTTGGGACTGAGAGAGAGATGGAAGAAGGTCTTGAGGTGTGGCGAGCCTTTGAGGTGGAAGCAAAAGTGGCATCTTCTTTATTGTATTTTCTTTTGAGTGATTATTAATACAATTGTGTATTGTCTCTCATATTCCTGTGTTATTTCATATTTCTAGTTACTTATCATTCTGGTTAAATTTTGTGTTTAGTTGCTAATACAAGAGGTAATCATATGTGCTCTAATTGTGGAGCAAGATCCTGACAGAAGGGGATTCTACAGGGTTAGGCATTATGAAGTCGGGATGCATGATCCAAAAAGCCTACCATAGCTATGCTTGGGGTTTTTTCGGAGGAATGAAGGTAGTCTCTTTTAAGGAAGGATGGCCTTTGAAACTTATAACCTTAAAATCAATGGATTTACTCAAAATTATAGAGGATTTATCTTGCTTGAAGCTAGGAAAGGGAGGAGTAGAGGTGGTTGGCTATGATTCAATTTCTTTTATCTACACAAGCAACTTGTGCATCTGCTCTTCCTTAACTATGATCTTCTTAGCCAAGCACTCTTATTCATATTTTTAATGTCTCATCACCTCCTACTACCATGTGTAATCTTGATAAACAAGCTCTTCTTGTTGCCTACTATACTTCTCTCTTTCAATCTCCAATAATTGTCTCTGAAAATCAAGTTGTATGTCATTGATGCTCTTTTGGGGATGATTAGGAGGGTAATAATGTAGATTGGGAGCAAGGTATCCTTCTTGAGGCTGGTCATAGGTGTCAACAAGTTTTTAAAATGGTTGAACTGGGGTGGGAAAGAGGTAATTATTATGAAAATGAATATATCCTACTGTAATAGGGCCATCTGGAATAAAACCAACAGCATTTGTATTCATATATGCATGGTATGAAGGCGTAGAAAATGAATTTTGACAAGGATGAAGGGAAAATACATCTTTTTCATGATAGCTCAACATATTAGAGTGTTTAAATAAGGAACAATCAAGTTTTCCCTTTCAATAAGAAGTACATACTTGTAGACACCAAAAATGTGTCTGCACCTTGGTCATCTTTCATTCTCCCCCCTTGTCCACCTCGACCCATATCCTAGCCCTTGTCCTAGCCCCCTCCATTTATCAAATTAAAATAATTAAATATTTGGCCCCCTTTCCACCTCACCCTTACCACCTTGGATCCCCCCACCTCTCTCCTAGCTTTTATTGTCCAAATCTCCCCTTTATCCTTCCTCCCACATCCATTTATGTCTTCCTCGATCGTTTTCCCAAGGCCCCTTGACCCAGCAGCGTGCAAGAATAGACAGAGGCTAATTTTAGCCTCTATGCCCATTCTGACCTCACCGACGTCGGTCATTATTCGGCCGATGTCGACGATTCTGCCGGTGTCGACAACCTTCAAAACGGTTTTCTGCAACCATTCTGGCCCCCCCTGCGCGAACATAATCCTCTTGATGCTCCTGGCATTCGTATTATCCTTTATCTCCACCTCGTACAGCAACAGAAGTAGGTACATGCACTCTACATCATTCATTTCTTCTTGCAACAGGTCTTCCACAGCTCCAACAACAGGCTCCTCCATTCTTCAACCAGCAGGGAAAAGGTAAGCATTTTCACTGTTTTCATTTCATTATTTCATTTGATTTCATTTATCTATCCTATCCACTATCTACCACTTGCCCTGCCCTTCCCTTGAGAGGCTGAAAAACCTTCTTAGACCCTATCTCCCGTCCATTTTCCTTTTACCCTATCACCCTTTCAGTCCAGTCCCAGACAACATTCTCAATCCCTCAGACCCAAGACAAGTCCCTCAGACCTCCAAGCAATCCCTCAGACCCCTAACAGACCTCCCTGACCCTCAGACAAGACCACAGTCCATTCTGCGTGTCCATAGAACCTGTCCATAGTCCATTCTGTAGCCCAAAAATCAATCTGAAACCTGGCCCGACCCGTCCCTGACTACTGCCCCGACCGACCTCGGCTAGTACCCCTACCGACGTCGACAGTCTAACCGACATCGGTGACCTTCCTGATCGACGCCAGCAATACCACTGACGACGGTGACTGTGCAAAGGCAGACAGCTTCTAAGCAGGTACACATTTGTCTTAAGTTCTTTCTTTCTATTTTCCATCATTTTTCACTTTCTATTTTTAACAGTGGACTGACATCCTCCAAGAAGCCTTTGCACTTCTAGGACCAAGCTCTTGCTTGGCAGTCCACCCTTTTGTCATCTAACATTTTTCGTGTTTAGTGTCTTTCTCTTTCAGGGGTCATTCCTCCATAGCCAAAGAGGAGTTCTCACAACGTCTAAATGTTGGTGCGCACGTCTACAATCTGGGTACGTACAAACCCTCGTCCCTTTTCTTTAAGTTTCTCATTTCTCTATCTTTTGAATGTAGAAAGTGATTTAGCATAGAAACATTCTGGCACGCCCAGTGAGACCCTAGGGTCTCCCTTGGGTTTCTTTCCTTCTTTTCATATAGGGTGCATTAGCATCCTCCCTTTTCACCTCTTCCTTCTTTTCTAAACGACATCATAAGCAGGAATAAAAAGAACTTTTCTTTTCTTTTCTTGCATTTCTAGACTAGTCAAAAATCATATTCCTCAAACCCTTTCTCAACTTGTTTTTCATCTGAACTTAACAATTCGACTTGGGGCTTAAAACACTTTGCATTCCATTTCTGCTTGTGTTTGCATTAGTCCACACTCAGTAATTAACAAAACGCATATTGAATTAATCGTAGATCACTTGATGTTACACAACCTAAACCACGTGCACTAAATCTAAACATCAAACTTACCTGAGACAAGGCCCGACTAGGATTTCATCCCCTAGTGGATACCTTACCCATCTCAGTGATCCTACTTGGATTTCATCACCAAGGGGAAAGCCCACTCTGTTCTCTGGCAGAGTTTAAACTATAGGGAAAGTATATTTTAGCTAAGCGAGACCAGCTTACCACTGGACTCGTGAAGTGAGGGGAGCTTGCTCCTTAGCACCAGGCCATGTACGAAACCTAACCCAGACTTCTTGAGCACCTAAACAAACTTGAAACCATCCATAGACTACCTCTTTTAGGACCTGACTCAAAAGCCAATCTTCCTACACACATTTCTAAGGCATAAGCCACCATGATCCTAATAAATTTCTAGGGATTTAATGCTTAGGATTTGCTTGTGCTCTTCATCTTTTTCATTCTTATATGCTTGTTTGAGCTTGTGAGGATGACCTTTCTTGCCTTGAATGGTTCTGACTCATAGTCAAGCCAAGGCTCTAGTCAACCACGCGAGGCATCAACCGCTTCTGTCTACCCTGTCCATAACCAGGCCTATAATAGAGTTCCACTCGGAGACTGAAATAACTCCTACTCACCCAACCCTGCCCCAGACTCCTATTGTCCCAGAAGGGGACCAAGATTTTGCACGATTCTTGGACCTCAATGTCAAAGCCTTGCAGCACTATCTCGTGCATAGCCGAATGCGAGACTCCTTGGGCAATCCGATTTACGAAATGCCGACCTCTCTTGTCGCGACTACGGCCGTATCGACAGCGTCCGTAGTTCAACCTTTAGACACCCAAGCTATCACCTCAACCAATGACCAGACCTTGACCAACCCTCTAGGTGTGGCCTCTCCCTCCATCTTTGGGCCCACTTCCATCGGGGTTTCGGCCCCCTATCAACCTTAGCCTGCTCAACCGCTATCCACTCCTTTCCAGAACCTGGTTGTCTCTATTCCACCTACCCTTGCTCCTATCAACACCAGGGTGGCTTCTTATCCATTGGCCCTTATTACCACAATCCAACCTCCCGTGGCAACATCAAGCCTAGCTATGCCTTCTACCCAACCACCCTTAGTCTTCTCTTCTATCCCTATGACTAGTTATCCCTACGTTGCGCCCTTACAGGCACAACCAACTACGTCGTATGCCTCCTCTAGCCTCTTCCAAGTGCCCTACAATCTAGGAGGTGCTCCACCCGCCAATCCATTAGCAGATATCATCAAAATGCTGATAGACAAGATGTCTAGCCTAGAGACCTCCGTTTCTGGCTCACGCAATGCTCTCTCATACGAGCAAATTTGCAATGAGCCCATTCATCCTTCTGTCCCGATCAGGCCATATCCTAGCCAGTGGGAACTTCTAAAATTTTCTCATTTTCAAAGCAAGGAAGACCCACAACAACAACACTTATGGGCATTCAGACATGCCTGTTACCTTATTGCCCATGACAATGCGTTGCTTTTACGCACGTTTCCTATGTCTCTCTCTGGTGTTGTGCTTGATTGGTACAGCTCTCTTGCCAGCCATTCCCTCTTCACATTCACACAGTTGGCCCAGCTCTTTCTTGATCACTTCTCCATCAACATCACCAAGAAGGTCTCGATTACAGACCTCTATTCTATCTGCCAATTCGAGGACGAATCCATAGCTGACTTCATTGCCCGATGGAGAGGCCTCATCAATCAACTCTCCTTTTCCTTACCCTAGCCCGAACTTATTGAACTTTTCTCCCAAGCCTGTGCCAAGCATATTTCTTCCACCTTGAGGGTTCAGACCTTTCACACCTTCGACGAAGCCTTCACGATGGCTCGCAAACTCAAATTACATGCCATCGAGGAGAATAAAGTCAAGTTACGAAGCAAGAATCCCAACTCTAAGACCAATGACTCCTCTTCTTCTAAACCTTCATCATCCAATCCTAAGTCTAAAGCTTCAGCTAATGCTGTGGTCGTTAGACCTTCATCCTCTTCGCCTTCAACCAATCAGCCTGAGCCATCCACATCTCAGAGTGCCACCTGCCAATTCTAGCAGAGATACGTACAATGACAGTATACTCCTCTCGGAGAATCATACGCGTCTGTGATAGAAAAACTTGTTAGATAGGGGGTTCTTAATCTCCCCCAGATCTGACCACCTCCACAATTTGATCCCTCATGCGCCATCCCTGCGTGGTATAAGGAAAATGACTTCTGCAACTACCACCGTGTTAAAGGACATGACACGAGAAACTGCAAAACCCTTTAAAACATAATCCAAGACATGCTTGAAAAGGGTGACCTCGTCCTAGACAATCCCAATGTGCCCCCTAATCAGGGCATCGACATCTTCAAGCAACCATTCCCCAATCATCCACCAACCAAAAACAATGTCCAGACCTTGATTGACGACACTCATGAACACAACATTTGAATAGTCAATACGGTCTCGCCCTTCATCCCCAACCAACCTCAAGAGGTTAGTCCATCCATTAGTCCATCACGTGTGGATGAACCTCTTTCCCCGATTAGTTCTCCGTCGACCTCTCTCATCTTGGAGGACGCCTCAACCTTACCGGCACCACCAGTCTCACCGTCCTCCTTCTTATTGCCTATGGAGGACCCGACCCTTCCTACTCCTCGACTACAAGTGGAGGGCACCATCATCCCTGCCCTTTACCCCCTCGAGGAGCCTCATTCTTCGATTTCTTCTCCACCCAAGGAAGAACCTGCCTCTCCTTCGTCTCCAACCAAGGGTGAATCTGTCACAACTTCATCATGCCTTGGGACCGAGACTGATATACCAATCTCGTCTTTGACCCCACAACCGTCAACATCTTCTCAAGGACCCAAATCTCATCCATCATCTTCTCAGCCATTTTCCTGATTAGTGGAGAAAATTGGACTTCTCCCTTCAAGGAAAGTGGAGCATCAGGGATTGTGGGAGCATCTTAAAGCTCTTCAACATGCCTGTGCCCTCTCGTCTCATGCTGGCAATTCTCCTAAGGTAGAATCTCCCAAGACTCTCAACAAAGACCAGACCCCCACTCCTAAACCTCAACCAATCCCATCAAGACCAAAACCTGCATCTACCCCATCTAAACCTATCAAGTCACTTGGTGTTTGCCCTGTCTCTACCCTCACTCACCCGCAAGTGAAGGTGGACTTAGACCAGACCTTAACTAGTAGTAGTCTTCCAACTAAATTGAAAAAGACTGCCAGACCATAGAAGCGAATGCCTCTTCTCCCGTCACCATTGCCTTCCATTTTGGGCCCCCATCCTTCGACCCTAACCAGAGTCCTTCCCACTCTGACCTCTAATCAAAACTAGTTGCCTCTTTTGCTTCCTCTGCCTACCTCTAGCCTACCCTCTCCTAAAAATGTGGTACCCCTCACGAAGAAAGTGCCATCTCCGCCCATCACCGCACCACCAACTCAAAAGGTGGTATGAAAGCCTCCTCCAGCTCTACCTAAGAAAAAGTCACCGGCATCACACACATCAACCAGCACGGACCCTTTAGTGGGCTCATACTCATTGATATTGCATCAACTTTTGCAGACTTCCAGCATAACCCTTCCACCCATCAGGCCTTTCCAACCTCTCGGGTCCAAGCCCTCCTGGTTCGACGACACGAAGATTTGCTTATACCATCGTACGCCAGGACACAATACCGAGACTTGTTGTGCCCACAAGGCCGTCATTCGCAGTTATATGGAGAAGGACACTCTTCTCCTTGAGGACACTCTTGACCAAACCTCGACACCTTCCCATCCAACCTCTTTAACCACATCAACATCTTACCAACAGGCCATGACCCCTTCTTCACCTCCTATCTTTGAAATCAATGCTATTCATATAACCACTAGGTCGCAAAAGGACAAGGTGAAAGAAAAAGATGCCATTCTTTGGACCTACCCTTTCGTCAAGCCACCTCTAGCGCCCAAGCCTAAAATTTCTATCCTCGACGCATCTCAGCCTTCTTCATCTTCCTCTTCAGGGGCGATTCATGACTCCATGTTGAAATAGCTTCACCAGACACCTATGAAGACGTCCCTTTATGACCTCATCCAAACCTCACCTCAGCATCGTCAAGCCCTCATCAGAGCCCTGCAGGCAGCAGAGGTCCAACCCGAGGACCCTCAACCACTCGCTGCCCTCGTCCACTCTTTGGCCCCTATTTCCTCCATCACATTCAGCGATTTTGAGATTCCCACATCCAACACGGAAGATCAGGACGTCACCCTCTTCATCACTACCTATGTTGATCAGACACGCATTAAACGTATTATGATCGATGGAGGTGCTAGCATCAACATTATCTCAACCCATGCCTTTGATCAATTGGCTCTTCACAAGAATTGCGTATCCAAAATTGACGCAATCTTGTGCTCCTTTAATGACACTATTGCCACAACCATTGGCACAATTGTCCTTCACATTTACATTGGCCCACACACAATCTCGAAGCTCTTCTATATTATTGAAGGAGAGTTTTAATATAACATGTTGCTGGGCTGACCCTGGATCTGCGCCATGGCCTGTGTCCCCTCCACTCTGCACCGTTGTGTAAAATTTGAGCATGATGGGAAAGTCCACACCATCCCTGCTGACCCTTCACCCTTCAAAACTTGTAACACAACCTACCGTCTAAATGACATTCTTATTCCTATCAAGTCATCAACCCCAACACCGCCTCCATCCGTGGAAGCTTCGACTAGTTCGCAACCGGCGGTCGCCCTCACCCCTCCTCTTCAAGCAACGACCAAAGACCCCATGGAAGACATCTTCCAATGACTTTCTCTGAGAGAATATTGCTTATTGGCCTTAGACATGTTCCAAACTCCACAAGAGTATGGACGCCTTCACCACAGCCCCAGTTATGACCATCAGATCAGGATGGTCGTGCCTTATGGTCCTCCTCACTTCCGAACCAACCTTGTCTATGGGGGGCTCAATCAAGCACCTACTGATGGGAATCCTCTCTCTTCACCCCAACCTTTCACATTAGATTTCTCATTTCTTGGCAACCCCACCTTTGCACACACTTACCTTTACAGGTGTGCATGGAAGGGTTTTGGTTTCAGATGTTATGAGTAGGGCTCCCATCAGCCCATCAAACTACTCAATGATGATGATGCCAAGAAACGGTATGGCCTGGGATACCACGACCCCACTCAGGCCCCTGTAGACCTCTATCCTAAGCCAACCATTGACCAATCTCCTCCAAGCTCGCTCGTTTCTCCCCCTTCACCTACGGAGTCCGTGGTTTCCATCCCTCCTAGTTTTTTTTTTTTTTTTTTTTGCGTAAACACCATCCGCCTAGAACCCCTGACCTATCAGCTCGATGGGGTGTCCAGGTCTCTCCCTCTCATTTTTCCCAACATGATATAAGATGAGTCAGCGACCATTCACACTGTCCACTGCATTGACGATGACACCATCCTTTCCTACATGGGCGTCGACGACTCTTTCATCCAGCGCACCCTCCCTTCTGAGACCCAGGTTATGTTAAATGAATCAACCATTGACATCAACCTTCCTTCTTTCGATGTTCCTCACATCTTGAAGATTGGCCAATCTTTAGACGCTCAGGAGCAGCTTGACTATACCCAGTTCCTCTCTGACCATAGCAAGGCCTTTGCCTGGACTTACAGTGACATGCCTGGCATTGACCCCACCATTGCTACCCATAACATTGTCACCAAACTAGAGGCTAAGCCTGTTAGGAAAAAGCTTCGAAAGATGCATCCTCGTGTTGCGCTCCTTGTCAAAGAGGAGCTTCAGCACCTTCTTTTTATCTCTTTTATCCAGCCCATCAATTATCTGTAGTGGGTCTCTAACATCATCCCAGTCACCAAAGCGACTAGGGGGATCCGGATCTGCACGGACTATCGCGACCTCAACCTAGCCTGTCCCAAAGACAACTTTCCTCTTCCTAACATTGACCAGCTTGTTGATTTCATAGCTGGCCATGAGATGCTATCTCTCATGGATGGGTTTTTAGGATACAATCAGATCCTGATTGCATTGGAAGATCATCACAAGACTACCTTTATCACCCCATGGGGGACTTTTTGCTATCGAGTCATGTCTTTTGGCTTGAAGAACGCAGGCACCACATATCAGCGCGCCATGACCTACGTTTTCCATGATCTCCTCCACAAAATCATGGAGGACTATGTGGACGACCTTCTCGGCAAGTCCAAGCTTTACCATGACCATTTGGCCATTCTCAAGATCATATTCTCTCGCCTTCTTCAATACAATGTCTGCCTTAACCCCAAGAAATGTGTCTTTGGGGTCCTCTCTAGCAAGCTCCTCGGCTTCATTATTTCTTTCCGAGGCATCGAGATAATCCCACCAAGATCTGCGCTATCCTCGAGATGCCACCCCAGACCAATCTCAAGCAGCTTTGCAGTCTACAAGGGAAGCTCCAGTCCATTCACCGTTTCATCTCATAGCTTTTTGACCGCTGCCAACCTTTTCATCACCTCTTTAAGAAGGACGTCACCTTTAAATGGGATAAGGATTGTCAAGAGGCTTTTGAAGCCCTCAAAAGCTATCTGGTCTCTCCACCAGTCCTCATTCCACCTAGAGACGACCAACCCTTCTACCTTTACATCTCTGCCACCAACCATTCGTTAGGTGCCATGATCGCGCATCGAGACGAGCATCACCGTGAGTAAGCAATTTACTACATCAGCCAAACACTGGTCGACTATGAAACTCGGTATACTCATACCAAAAAACTCTATTTGGCATTAGTCTTTGCTGCTACCAAGCTCCACCACTATCTTCTCAACCACAAGACCTTTGTCATCACTCACACTGACCCTCTCAAGTATATGCACTCCAAGCCATATCAGAATCAACGTATGGCTCGGTGGCTTATGCTACTTGCTGAGTTTGACCTTGAATTCATCCAACAAAAATCTATCAAGGGGCAAACCATCACTGACCAACTGGCAGATGCCCCTCTTCCTGACAATCAACCTTTGCAGTGCGAGTTTCCTGACGAATCTATCGTCGCGCTTTCCACCGATGACATCGTCTATCAAATGACCATGTTCTTTGATGGCTCTAAATGTCAACTCGATGGGGGTGTGGGAGTCATTCTCATCCCACTCGAAGGTGAGCCCATGCCTCTGTCTTTCAAGCTCGACTTTGATTGTACCAACAATATGGCTAAATATGAGGCCTTAATTTTGGGACTTCAGACCACCCTTTCTCTCAGCATCAAGTCTATCAGCATCTTCGGTGACTCGCAGCTCATCGTCAATCAAGTCAACGATTCATACCTCTGCAAAAATGAAATTTCACAAAGGTACAAGAACCGTGCTGACCTTTTCCTCACCTCTTTTGACCATTACCTCTTGCAGACTGTTCCTCGATCCACAAATAAGTTTGCTGACACCATGGCTTCTCTCGCTTTGCATATCCCGTCTTCATCATCGTCATCTCGACTTTTTGTCACGATGCATTGTGTATCATTGCCTTCATACATCTCTCCTCACGTCAATTATATCAACACTATCAATTCTAGTCCACGAGATGATTGGTATAAGCAACTTATGGACTACTTGTCTCTTTCTGTCATTCCTCCCAACCTCTCTAGCAATGCACGGTGAGCATTCATCAAGGGCACAACTCGCTATACCATGCTAGGGGGTCTTCTCTATAAGTGAGGCTTCGACAGCCTCCTTCTTCACTGTCTAACCTCCACTGAAGCCTCTCATGCCATTAAACAAGTCCACGATGGGATTTGTGGCAGACACTTCAGTGGGAACTCAGTTGCCAAGCGCATCCTTCGACTGGGCTATTATTGGCCCACCCTTCATCAAGACTGTAGCGACTATGTCTGGCATTGCATCAAGTGTCAGTAGCACTCTAACTTGCTTCATCTCCCTAGTCATGCCTTACAAGTTGCTCAAGATTTTTGGCCTTTTTCTCAATGGGGCTTAGATCTCAATGGTAAGATTAACCCTCACTCGTCTCTTCGTCATCAATCCATCATCACCACCACTGAGTATTTCACCAAGTGGGTGGAAGCCATTCCTCTCATCTCCACAAAAGCCAACAAAATTGTCAACTTCATCAGCAGCCACATCATCTGTCGTTTCGGTGTTCCTCACAAAATTATCACCGACAACAGCAAGTCCTTCAAAAACAAGACTGTCTAAAAATTATGCGACTCATTTGGCATTAAACTCAGCTTCTCTTCACCTTACTATCCACAAGCAAATGGGCAGGCCGAGGCTTCCAACAAAATTTTGACTAAAATTCTCATGAAGGTGGTCAACGACATAGGAAGGGATTGGCACATTCACATTCCCTTTGCTTTGTGGGCCTACCGCACTAGCATCTGAACCTCTACAGGTGCTACTCCTTTCTCTCTCGTGTACAGAATAGAGGTTGTCCTACCTCTCAAAGTACAGATCTCATCTCTCCGCATCTCCTTGCATAACATTCTATCCAACAATGACTTTCGTCAAGATTGCTTAGCTCAACTTGAGTTACTTGACGACCATCATCTTGCTACCCTCAATCATCTCCATGTCTATCAAAATCGCATAAAGCGAGCCTATGACAAAAATCTGTGAGAATGAGATTTCAACATCGGAGACCTCGTCCTCAAAGAGAATCAGCACGTGACCAATATGGAGCGAAGTAAATGAGGCAAATTCGCCCCTAATTGGCTTGGACTTTTCATCATCACACACAAGTATGGGTCAGGGACTTATCGTCTGTCCTCTCTTGACGGACGGCCAGAACTTGAGCCTCTCAATGCATTGCATCTATGACCATTCTTCTGTTAGTCGAGTACTCATCCACTTGACATTTAACTTGAGCTCATCCCTTGAGCAATCCCCGTCCTTCTAATCCTCATTCCTTTCAACCCTATTCCCCTTAACAAGTCCTCTATAACCCTTTTATGACGCATGGATGCTTTGTCCTAATAAAAGGGAGCCCTTGAACTTCTATAGTCTTCTCCATGACTCCAAATTATGTCAAAAAAAAATCAAGATGTCAAAATATCTAAGGTCACAAAATCAAATCAAAAGGCAGACTGCTCCCTCAAAGGACAGCTGTACTATCATTGTTGTAGCTAATAGACTGCTCCCTCGAAGGATAGCTATTCAAACATTATATAAAGCAAAAATATAGACCACTCCCTCGAAGGATGGCTATGACTAAATCTTGCTACAAACATCACCTTTCTTAGAAGCTTCCCGCATTGATCAGCTTCACAAATGACCACAAAGCAAAATGACATCTCTATGTAGACTTCCCACATTGATCAGTCTGCACCCAAAAAAAAAAAAAAAAGGTCATGGACTTGGCTTGTAGTTGTCTCAGGGTCTCCTATAAAAAGGGGCAAGGTTCTCTCTGCTCTTAAAATGGGTTACCCCATCCTCCTCCTATCATAACACCTGCTCAAGGGACTTCAAGCTCACTTTAATGTCAAAGTGATTCGATTACCGTTCTAACACAATTCATGGTCAACGACACAACGCATGAATGGGGCTCTTTGTTCTAACAACCCCTATCTATGCTGTCATTCTGGTCCTTGTCAATGAAAGGATGAATATGCCTTTCACTTCTTCTACACTTTGGTCACATTCAACTTCATCACTAGTCAAATCTAATCAGCTCAACTCCAATCTCTTTTCAAACCACTCTCATAACCTATTCACACTAGTTTCTATGGACACCAATACACATCGAAACTATGGACTGCACAATTTATGTTAAGCATAAACCAATACTTGCGGACATCCATCATGACTATGGACAATTGCTAGGGATGAAAGACCATCGACCAATGTTACAGAATACACCATTTGGGAAAGGTTGTAGCATCTTTTTTCTCTTCATCATTTCGACATGTGACCAAACCAATCATCGACCAATCTTCTCAACTAAGTTCAAACTACATTGGTCTGAGGCCCTAAGACTAGGGCTATGTAGGTAGCACTTAGATAACACGACGTCTTTTGAGATTAGCTCGACCACCCTCATTTGTTCATCTCTCTGATGGGCAAACCGTTCCTCCTCTTGACCATGACCTTGACCTCTTCCAAAACCAATCCTCGACCTTGACCTTGACCAAGACCAGTCTATCGACCACTTTGACCAAGACCAATCAATCTCTTCAACCCTTCCTCCCTTTTAGGGAGAACTACATTGGCCTGAGGCCCTTCACACAAGGGCTATGTAGGCAGCACTCAGATCACATGACGTCTTCTGAGGTTAGCTCGGCCACATCCTTTCATCCATCCATCCACCTTGACCAAAGACCATTGGAGATCATGCCTATCTCCTCCGACCATGACCACTTTCAAGACAATGTTGCCTTGGTTGTTTTTGCATGTATGTTACCCCACGACTGGTTAGCAAATTATTCGCAGACCATATTTTTGTGACCTTCACAAGTATAGGATCGCAAGCCAGTTGATCCCTACTACTTGTGGCATTTTCATGTTTCTGGGAGCACTTCCTAAGCCTGGAATACCTAGAACACGATGACCATTTAGAGCTTCAGCTTAGATTGAATAACTCGATCAACAGACAACTAAATGCTGGGGCCCAGTTATTTTAATTTTGGCACTCCTCGACCCTTGACATGCGACAATTTGACTCGACCATCCCGTGAAGTGGTATACGCATAATCACGACTATTGCATCATTCACACTCACCCTCTCTCTATCCATCTCTCTGTCAAATCGGCACTCAATCTCCGATTCCCTTCCCTCGACTCTCGCTTTGAGGGGGGAACACCTCATCCCATTCCTGGGGCAACCAACTCCTATTTTTGTCTTGCAGTTTGTCAAGAACAACCAACAAGACAAAAAGGGGCAAATGTAGACACCAAAAATGTGTCTGCACCTTGGTCATCTTTCATTCTCCCCCCTTGTCTGCCTCGACCCATATCCTAACCCTTGTCCTAGCCCCCTCCATTTATCAAATTAAAATAATTAAATAGTTGGCCCCCTTTCCACCTCACCCTTGCCACCTTGGATCCCCTCCTTGGATCCTCCCACCTCTCTCCTAGCTTTTATTGTCCAAATCTCCCCTTTATCCTTCCTCCCACATCCATTTATGTCTTCCTCGACCATTTTCCCACGGCCCCTTGACCCGGCAGCGTGCAAGAATGGGCAGAGACTAATTTTAGCCTCTGTGCCCATTCTGACCTCACCGACATCGACAACCTTCAAAACGGTTTTTTGCAACCATTCTGCCCCCCCCCCCACATGAACAAAATCCTCTTGACGCTCCTGGAATTTGTATTCTCCTTTCTCTCCACCTCGTACAGCAACAGCAGTAGGTACAGGCACTCTACATCAGTCATTTCTTCTTGCAACAGGTCTTCCACAGCTCCAACAACAGGCTCCTCCATTCTTCAACCAACAGGGAAAAGGTAAGCATTTTCATTGTTTTCATTTCATTATTTCATTTGATTTCATTTATCTATCCTATCCACTATCTACCACTTGCCCTGTCCTTCCCTTGAGAGGCTGAAAAACCTTCTCAGACCCTGTCTCCCGTCCATTTTCCTTTTACCCTGTCACCCTTTCAGTCCAGTCCCAGACAACATTCTCAGTCCCTCAGACCCAAGACAAGTCCCTCAAACCTCCAAGCAATCCCTCAGACCCCTAACAGACCTCCCTGACCCTCAGACAAGACCACAGTCCATTCTACGCGTCCATAAAACCTGTCCACAGTCCATTTTGTAGCCCAAAAATCGATCTGAAACCTGGCCCGACCCATCCCTGACTACTGCCCCGACTGACCTCGTCCAGTACCCCTACCGACGTCAGCAGTCTAATCAACGTCAGTGACCTTCCTGACTGACGCCGGCAATACCACCGACGACAGTGACTGTGCAAAGGCAGACAGCTTCTAAGCAGGTATGCATTTGTCTTAAGTTCTTTCTTTCTATTTTCCATCATTTTTCACTTTTTGTTTTTAACAGTGGACTGACATCCTCCAAGAAGCCTTTGCGCTTCTAGGACCAAGCTCTTGCTTGGCAGTCCACCCTTTTGTCATCTAACATTTTTCGTGTTTAGTGTCTTTCTCTTTCAGGTGTCATTCCTCCACAGCCAAAGAGAAGTTCTCACAACGTCTGAATTTTGGTGCACACGTCTGCAATCTGGGTACGTACAAACCCTCGTCTCTTTTCTTTAAGTTTCTCATTTCTCTATCTTTTGAATGTAGAAAGCGATTTAGCGTAGAAACAATACTAGCAGAGTCACTAGGTGATTAGATTAATTTAAAAGAATGGAAAAGACCAAGAATATCACCTAAATCCCAATCTTTAATAATATTTAAGTGCTTGAACTAGTAGATTTGAGCTTTGCAGTCACCATGGTGTTGAATAAGCTAACCTGAATGGCAAGATGAACTAAATAATACACCAAAATCCTTTAATGGATGATGTAAGGACCATCAAACCATATCCCACTGGGCATACCAAAAATTGTTGTTGTTCAAACCCTGCACTTGTTAAATCAAAAGAATTGGTTCAGTGAGATGATGGGAACATCCCCAAGGTTGTGGGACCATTTCCATCCTTAGGATGAACCTTTTGAGTAATCTATATTCCTTCTATTTTAGGCCCACTGGTTTAAGACCAGCATGTAGACCTAAAGAGCAGAAAGGTAAATCTGTCACTAATCTAAACCTATTTTTTTTAGAGAAAAGGAAGGTAGAAGGTAAGAGAGTGATAAAATAAATAAAAGGTGATGCACCAAGAATATATTGATTTCCCCTGCTACCTTGATGAACACACTACAAATTTATGAGAATGATACAATATCATACATATTCCACCAAGGATACTCTAAATACATAAGTATTTCATATGGAGGTGTGAGAACATAGTGCAGCATTGAGAGGGATGAATGTTATCCATAGACAATGCCTATGTAGACTTGAGTGTGCATATAATATTACCTTCAAGTGAGTTCCAAGTTCTACATAGAGGTGTTGGGAATAGACATCAATGAGAGGAGTGAACAATTCCCACAGATAAAGATCAACAAACACAAATAACACATAGAATACAAGAAGAATGAAGGGAGGTGAACTCAGTTTTCATTAAAGTGAAAGGCTCAACTAATAGAGGTGATCTTATAGAGAAATTTTCTTTAGCATTTTTGTGCTTAAAAAGTCCTTGTTTACAATGATAAATTTACCTGCTTATATAGGCAATTAGAGAACCTATGGTTATTACTCCCTCCCACCCACTATCAAGATAGTTATAAAATTAAATAATGATTTGGAAAGCAGTTAAGATATTTTTTATAAATGAATACATGTCCATGATTTTCATTCTTGGAAGTGAAACCCAATTTTAGTAGCTAATTTTGCATTAAAGTCTATAGACTTCTCAAAACAATACACCGCTCCAGCTGTAACTTTGATTAATTTAATTATACACTTCTCCAATTTTAAATAAATATAATCATAAAGAGAGATAATTCAAATTTACAATGCAACAAACAAAATCAAAATCAAATCCATGGATCAAAAATATATGATTAAAAACCAACACATAGTCATACAGTCGCATCATCACCTTCAAAACATGGAAAAATGAAAAGTTATAACATAAGATATGAGCAAAATCCATCATATCTTGTATCACTAGAATTATCTTGAAATATTATCAAAAGGGTATTTTTAGTTTTTAGAAATTATTAAAATAACTACTATGACCTGCCCTCTAAGTGTTTTCTGGTAAAAATTTGGCTGAGTGATAAATCTTTCTAGAAAGGTCACTTCGTACCATCATAACTTTTCATTAGAGACTTACACAGCTATGAAACCAAGTGCATTTCATTCTCATTACATTAATGTAAAATCATGCAAATTTTCATGAAATTTGACTTCATTTTTTCTTTCATAAATGGGATTCAAAATTATTCACTAGGCAAATTTAAAAACTGGAAACACAAAAAATTGGCTATGTACAAAATCAGCTCAGAAGCCAATTTTTGCAGCTGCATATTTCACACCTGGGAGCAATTTTTTTGTGAAAAATTTACCTACATATTTTCCCCACATTTGGATACCATCACATTAAATTTTAAATTAGTTATAATCCATTTGACCCTATGAAATGGTGTTTGAAAAGTGTTGTGCAAGGTGATTTGGCACCTGGAAACACAAACTCTGTGCACTAGGTAGTTTTTATGGATGTGTGTCTTTCAACTGAAGAATAATTTTATGTGACCACCATCACCATTATGTTACCCTAAAATTTTAATACCCTCATACAAGTTTTAGATATAAATGAGGATGATTTAGTTGTGTGAAACTTGTCCCAAAAAGCACTATTTAGGTTGGTTTTGCGCAGAGAGTTCTACCTCTTTCACAAGGGATCAAGGTGGCTTGAAGATTCAAAAATTTTAGTGACCTATGTGGGTCACTTTCCTACTAAGTGGAGATCTGGTAGCCTTAAGCAATCCTTTAGGCATGGATTCATAGAAGCATCTAAACTCCTCACATTCTGAAAATGTAAGACAACTACAACCTGCCTGACCTTGTGCCTGAGCCAATCCTTTAAAACTGAAAGTGCACCTCCAAAAATGAGGAAAAAAATAACACAACTATTTAAAAGCAACTTAGTGGAAGGTAAAAACTACTAAAATCTATTCATAATGTGCACACAAGCACTTGGAGGAAAGAAAAACGTCTAACCTACCTTAAATTAACCAATTAAAAGTCCATTTAAACAAAGCCATTGACTAGATGTACAAAATAGCTACCCTTTCTTGATAATCTAATATGATTTACATGTTTGAGTTCAACCAATAAAATATAGAGGAGTGAATAATCAATAAATTGGTGATATACTTCTCCAATTATTAGAACATATATAAACTTACCCAATCCAATTGGCTAAACATAAAACTATCTTGGAGTGGATAGGCAATTAATCCTACTCTTCTTAATTCTCAATTTTGTGCTTATAATTAAGCACAATATGTGATGGTTCCTCTTTTTCAGCTTCCAATCAAGTTAGATACCTAATAAGGCACCCGCTTGTCAAGACAAAGTGTAAGCAATAAGAATTACCCTCTCTTATGCATTTTACTTCTCCATTATCCTGTTGATTGGGATGCATCAATCCAAGTGATTGAGTTGGGAACACATATGATTATTCCTATTATTTTTTTCATGGTTTTCCCCTTTAATAGATGGTGATTTAATGCCCATGCTCAAACAAAAGTCCTCTAGCTCATCCCAAAATAAATCTTCCTCTAGTTGTTCTTTCTTCTTCTGCATGAGAGGCCTCATTATAGTTGCATGACTGAATTCATCTTCTTCCATACTGAATGGAATCTCATTTATCCAAGATATTGCCTCATCATCTTGCCCCTATGCACTACCCTGGTTCTCTAGCTGATCATGTTTATCCTCTTCTTGCAGTAGATTTTGAATACCTTAGTGTCACAAAGAGGATTTCCAATGATGATTTCCTCATTATACTCACTTGAAATGTCGTCCTCCTCATCCAAATGGTCTTCACTTTCCTTACATACAACTGGTCCTCCTTTGACAATGGAAATGGTAGGAAGGTAAGAGGTTTCAACTAGTATAGAAAAAGGGGATTCTACAAGGTTGGGTATTATGAAGTTAGGATACATGGTCCAAGAAGGCTACCATGACTATGCTTGGGATTTTTGAGGAGGAATGAGGGCAGTCTCTTTCAAAGAAGGAGGGCCTTTGAAACTTAGAACCTTGAAATAAAGGGATTTACTTGAAAGTACAGAGGATTTATATTGTTTGAAGCTAGGAAAGGGAGTAGGTGGTTGGCTACGATTCAATTGCTTTTATCTATGTAAGCAACTTGTGCATCTGGTCTTCCTTAGTTGTGATATGCTTAGCCAAACACTCTTATTCATATTTGAATTGTCCCTTCACCTCTTGCTACCATATGTAAGCTTGATAAACAAGATCTTCCTATTGCCTACTATACTCCTCTCTTTCAATCTCCATTAGTTGTCTCTAAAAATCAAGCTATATATCATTGATGCTCTTTTAGGGCTACTAGAAGGGTAATAATGTAGATTGGGAGAAAGGTATCCTTTTTGAGGCTGGTCATAGGTGAGAACATGTTTTCAAGAAGGGTGAACTAGGTTGGGAGGGAGGTAAATGTTATGAAAATGAAGATATCCTACTATCACAAGGCCACTTGGAATAAAACCAACAACATTTTTAGTTTGATATGGATGGTATGAAGGCATAGAAAATGCATTTTGACAAGGATGAAGGGAAAAGACATATTTTTCACAATAGATCAACATATTAGAGTGTTCAAAAAATGAATAATCATGTTTTCCCTTTCAATAAGAAGCACATACCAATAGAGTCACCAGGTGATTAGATTAATTCAAAAGAATGGAAAAGACCAAGAATATCACCTAAATCCTAATCTTTAATAATATTTAAGTGCTTGGACTGATTAAACTAATAGATTTGACCTTTGGAGTTGTCATGGTGTTGAGTAAATTACCCTGAATGGTAAGATGCACTGAATAATATACCAAAATATTTCAATGGATGATGTAAGAATCATCAAACCGTGTCCCACTAAGTGTACCAAAAATTATTATCGTTCAAACTCTGTACCTACTGAATTAGAAGAATTAGTTTAATGAGGCTATAGGAACATCCCTAACATTGTGGGACCCTTGCACTCCTTAGGATGAACCTTTAGATTAGGTTGGATTCCTTCTATTCTATGTGCACTGATTTAACATCAACGTGCAGACTTAAAGAGTAAAAAATTAAATCCATTGCTAATCTAAACCTAAGATTTTGAGATAAAAGGGAGGGAGAAGGTAATAGATTTATAAAATAAATAAAGGGTGATGCACCAAGAATAGATTTAGTACCCTTGCTGCCTTGATAAACACATTATAAATTTCTAATAATGATATAATATCATATAGACTCTACCAAAGATACTCTAAATGCATAAATATTAAATATGGAGGCACAGAAACATAGTGAAACATTGAGAGGGATGAAATTTATCTATAGACAATGCCTATATAGACCCACGTGTGCACAGAATATGACCTACAAGTCAGTTCCAAGTTCTACATAGAGGTGTTGGGAATGGATAACAATGAAAGGGTCAAACAATACCCACAGATAAAGATCAACAAACACAAAGAATACAATAAGAATGGAGTTAAACTTAATTTTCATGAAAATGCAAGGTTCAGCCAATAGAGATGCTTTTGGAGGGGAATTTTTTGTAAAATTTTTGTGCTCAAAAATTCCTTATTTACAATGAAAAATTTGCTCGCTTATATAAACAATTAGAGAGCTTATGGTCATTACTCCCTCTTACCCACTATCAGGGCAATTACAATATTCAATAATGATTTGGAAAGTAGCTAAGATATTTTTTGGAAGTGAAGACATGTCCATGCTCTGCATTCTTGGAATTGATGCCCAATTTTAGTAGCCATCTTTGCATTAAAGTATGTAGACTTATCAAATCAATACACTGCTCTAGTTGTAACTTTGACCAATTTAATTATACACTTCTCCAATTTTATATCAATATAATCATAAAAATGGAGAATTCATCTTTCCAACATAATAAATTAAATTGAAAACTAATCCACAGGTTAAAATATATGATTAAAAAACTAACACGTAGTCACACAGTTGCATCAACACCTTCAAAATATGGAAAAATGAAAAGTCACATCATAATATATGAGCAAAACCCATCATATATTATATCTACAAAAATATCTTAAAAATATGATCAAAAGGGTATTTTTATTTTTTTGGAATGATTAAAATAACCCCTGAGACCTTCCCTCTGAGTGTGTTCTAGTAAAAAATTGGTTGAGTGATAAATCTTTCTAAAAGGGTCACTTTGCACTATCATAACTTTTCAATGGAGACTTGCACAACTACAAAACCAAGTGCATTGAATTCTCATGACATCAGGGTACAAGCATGCCAATTTTCAAGTAATTTGTAATTTATTTGATATGGCACAAATGGGATTCAAAAGTGCTCACTAGATAGATTTGAAAACTGGAAACACATAAAATTGGTTCAGTACAAAATCAACTAAGAAGCCAATTTTTACATCTATGTATTTCTCACGTGGGATAAATTTTTTTGTGTAAATTTTACCTACATATTCTCCCCATATTTTTCTACCATCATGTTAAATTTTAAAGCAATTGGACTCCATTTGACTTTTCACAATGATGTTTGAAAAGTGTTGCGCAGACTGATTTGGTACTTGGAAACACATAAAATCTGTGCACTAGGCAGTTTTCATGGCTACATATATTTTAATTTAAAAATAATTTTCTATGACCATCATCACCATTATGTTTCCCTGACATTTAAATACCCTTATATAATTTTTGGAAATAAATGAGCATGATTTAGTCGTGCAAAACTTGTCTTGAAAAGCACTGAATAAGCTAGTTTTGTAAAGAGAGTTCCACCTCTTTTACAAAGAATCAAGGTGATTTGAAGAGTCAAAAGAGATAGTAAAAACTTCAGGTGTTATTATACTTATCAATCACATCTACCACCATCATATTATCATACTCATATAATGAACACACACCATTTGCATAATAGCATTAGTGTGTATCATACTATAATGCAAGCTAGGCCTCTTATCACTTTCTCAAAATAAGAGATCATTGATGATGACTCAAATTTATATGCACTATTTATACGATCTTACATTAATCATAATCCTATTCAAAGTGTCATGGTTGACAATGGGTCAAGAATAAATATGTGTACTATTACAGTTCTACATCACTTGGGCTATTTAGATCAAGATATTTCTTTGACAGATACAGTTATTTGTGGCTTTAGTGGCCATGTCCAAAGCTCCATTGGGAAGATCGTATTTCTATTACAAGTTAGGCCCACACATTTGGTCACTAGATTCATAGTTTTACCTAGTGATGGAACATTTGATATGTTATTGGGTAGGCCTTGGATAAAACAGCTTTGAGTCATTCCTTCCACCATACACAAATGTCTTAAGTATATACGTGCTAATTAAGTTATTACAATTGAGGGCCTTGTACATGAGTATCATTTACCTATTCCATAACCATATATATATCATACACTATTAATAGATCAAACCACATATTCCAATAGCATGCCTCATATATCAATTGAGCCATCGGTGCCAGTGAGATCCACTTCTATAGCATTACCACATATACACACTCTCCCATGGAGACCCTTATCAAAGATACCCCTATATCATAGAGATGTTGTGGATTATAGAGAATATATCTACCCCATTACCACCCAAATCAATGTTATTGAGTCCCCAAAGCACTCCACATAGAGCATCCATTCTAGTTATAACTTCTTCTACCAGATGGGTCTCCAAGAGCCCCACAGTTCAAAGGCTAGTTCAGTCATATCCAAAAATTCATAACCACACTTTGTAGTCAATTTAAGCTACATATTATTCAATACATATAGTTCCTAGATCTTAGATACCTCCTCGCACATCACATGTAGTCATTCTTCCTTTACTTGATATAGGTCATCTTGATAGTGAGTTTCTTACAAGACTCATGTAATGTCCCCTTTTCTCCTTTGAGGCATTTGAAGAAGAACATTAGCCTATTTCATTTTCATATGCTAAGTCAGGTGATATAAGGAAACAATATTGTGTTAAGCCACTATTCTTAGTTACTACTCATGTGTTACTATTCACTATCACTATTCATGGTGATGTGGTAGGTGATATAGTTGATGATACAATAGATGAGGTGGTTATGGATGATGTGACATGGCCCATGCAAGATATCCCATGCAATCTAGTGCATTTTAAGGAGTGGGGTACTAAAGGATAAGTGTTTTACCTTTTATGAGTCACACGACTTTATTTTGGGTGGTAAAAGATAAGGGTGAATAGTTGGGGTGCCCCCCTTGGGAAGATGCATGTTTTGAAGTGTGGGAGAAGACAAAATAGGTTTGAAATCATGTGTGCACATATGATAAAGATGATAAAGGGTTATTGTTGATTATTCATCTTCACATGTGTGATTGAGGTGCCTTTTTGGAAGCATGTGCAAGTGGAGCTTGGAATCCTATGAAGGTGGAAGATAAAAGTAAAAGAAGTGGCTAATTTTGTCTACTTGGATTCCCTTCCTTTTGAACATTGGCACAAGTAACAAACAAGGCACTATAGATCAATAGTGATCCCACTTGGAGTGGGGTGCCATTCTTACTTCTCCATGAAGTTTCCTACTTCTCTTTCTTTCCTCTCTATTTTCTATATAAGGAGTGATCTCTCCTTTGTAATGCATGAATGTTGGATATTATAACCCCCTCCCCCCCAATTTCAGAATTTGAACTTGGTTTAACTTATTCCTCTTCTAAAAATGAAAACCCTTGGAGTGAAGAAATCTTTAAGGACAAAAACCCTCTAAGGTTTGTTGGTTTAGATGGTGAAATATCTTCCCTAGCTAGGTGATGGTGGTTTCACTCAGGAATCATAATTAGAGATTCATTGGAGTATATTTCATATATGTGCTATCATTTGTTGTAGGAGTATATTGTAAGTTGTGTTATTTAATGTTGAGTTGTAGTAGTTGTCACAAGTTGTTCAATCTCTTATTGTAAGAAGTTATCATGATTAGTTGTTCTAGTTTTTATGTATCATTTATTGTTATCATTGTAATAAACTCCTTGGTTTGTATTAATATTTTAGTTGGATCTTAGTGTTGTAATTAGTGTCATATAATTCTTGTGTGAGTGTATTCCAATACATATTAGAGTAATGACATTATATATAGCTATCTAGTATGTTTATTAGTTAATCACAAGTATGTAAATCTATTTTATAGTGTCATAGGTTCACTTTGAAATTAATTTTATTGTTAACGTCAAATTTTTAAAATATTTTCATTTGGATATATTTCAATGGTATCAGAGCATAGAGTATCTTTCCAGCCTATTGGTGTTTAATCTTTTGTTGAATATTTATGTATTGCATGTAGTATTTCAATTATTATAGGTAAAATATGGAGTTTATTATGTAGAAGAAGTATTTTTTTTAAATGGGTCCAAGAAGAATAGATCCATCCAATCTAGATAATTTTATGAGTAATTTGATGCGGCAAATGACTCAAAAATTATTTCAATCTCATCAATAGATGGCTCAATCACAATAACAATTTACTCAGATGCTTGCACAAATGATAGGTAAAAGATCCAATGCAATCTAGAATAGAGATGTTCCTTCATAGGATTTCAGTGGTTCGATCAACTTTAGACCTACCATGCCTACCTTCATTTCAAGGAATAATACTCTAGAAGGGAATCATGACCCACTAATCAAGAATTTCATGCTCAATTAATGAGATATTGGAGAGCATTAGGGGCAATTTTCTAGGTTGAAATGTCATTCCATGACTATTTGAAATTTAGGCAAAGGCATAGACCCCATTGAGGTTGAAAACCACATATTAATTAGTTACAGAGGAAGGAGGGTAAGTTGTCAATTCCTTATTTTGATGGTTCCAACAAGTATAGTGCATGTTTGTGGGTGTATAAATTAGATAAATATTTTCAAATTAATCCCATATTAGAAATAGAATCCATTGAGTAGGCCACACTTTATTTAGATGGGGAGGCTCATAAGTGGTGGTATTATGGTTTGGTGACCTGGGGACATGGCAGTATCACATCTTATGTGAACTTCACAAAAAGATTGATTTCCCAATTTGATATAGAGGATATGGAGTTTTCATCACCTCCTAAAAATAAAGTTTAGAGAAAATCTTTCCCTTCTAAGAAATATTTTTAAAAAGATTTGCCCTAAAAAAAAAATGTGGATATAGAGGTGAGAATGATCTCAAAAGGAAACAAATTTATTTCTCATGCAAGGAACCTTGAGAGCCTGGACACAGATGCCTTTGAGAATGCAAGATACATCACATTGAGTTTAAATTTGACATAGAGGAAAAGAAAGAGAAAGGATACTCTAGTTCAGATGAATATTAGGTGAATGTAGATGTGCACTCATCAAAGGAGAAGGCAGATTCTAGCTCGAATAGTGATCAAGAGAAGGCTGATACAAAGCAAATCAGGAAGCTAGATAATGAAGATAGAGCTAAATAAATAAAACAAGTAATGGATGATCTTGATATAATTCAAGATGAATCTGATTTATAGGTCTCACCAAATAACTCATAAGTTTCATGTACCAATCACCTAGATGGGTTTGAACAAGAAGTCAAAGAGGTAGTTGAAGACAAATCAGAAGATTTGTTGCATGAAGAGGAAGAAACCTTTGATGCTTACCAAGAGGAGGTAAAATAAGGAACCATAGATACTCTTCCTATTACTCTAAGGAATAACCCATTTAGAGTAAGAGGTGTCTTATAGAGCATCGAGTGACAGTTCTGATTGATATTGGGGCAACCCAAAATTTCATCAATGAGGGCTTCATGGCCAAGAGGAGTCTATAGGCAAAGGATTTAGAGAGGTTAAATGTTATGGTGATAGATGGCTCTATTATGATAAGTGGTTCACCCAGGATCATGAAAACTAAGTGGATGGAGGTCTTATCCCTAAATGGTGAAGTATGCACAACCCAAACATATGGTGTGGACATAGACGTTGAATTTGTTATGGAAAAAGCATTTGATATAGCATCACTTGGTGTAGGGCTTCCAAATATTGAGTATATCATAGTAGTGAATCATAATTATGGTGGAGTAACTACATCATGAAGAGGTTTGACGATTGGGAATTGAAAATTCTCACAGCTATTTTGGGATCATAAAATTTGAAACTAGGAAGTGAACAAGTATTGCTTGAGGACAAGCAATATTTGAGAAGGGAGGACTGTAATGTCTCCATGTTTATTTTAAGACATTTGAATAATATTGTTATCTTATTTCATTATCATAGGTTAAGTCAAATGACGTAAAGAAATAATATTGTGTCAAGTCACTATTTCTAATTACTATTCATAAGTACTATTCACATGTTATTATCCACTATCATTATTCATGGTTATGTGGCAAGTGATGAAACTAATGATATAATATATGAGGTGGTTTTAGATGATGTGGCATAGCCCATGGAGTATATCCCATGCAATCTAGTGCATGTAAAGGAGTGGGACACTAAAGGACATATGTTTTGTCTTTTAAGAGTCACATGACTTTGTCTTGGGTCGTAAAAGATAAGGGTGAATAGTTAGGGCACCCCCTTCGGGAAGATGCATGGTTTGGAGTGTAGGAGAAGACAAAGGAGGTTTTTAATCATGTGTGCACATGGGAGGTAAATGACAAAGGGTTATTTTTTATGATTCCCCTTCACATGTGTGACTGAGGTACCAATTGGAAGCATGTACAAGTGGAACTTAGAATCATATGAAGGTGGAAGACAAAGGCAAACGAAGTGGATAATCTTGTCTCCTTGGATTCTCTTCCTTTTGACCATTGGCACAAGTGAAAAATAAGGAACTATGGATCAACAGTGATCACACTTAGAGTGGGGTTTCATTCTTACTTCTCCATGAAGTTTCCTACTTATCTCTCTTTCCTTTCTATTTTATATATAAGGAGGGCTATCTCCTTTGTAATGCATGAATGTTAGATATTATAACCCCACCCCCATTTTAGAGTTTGAACTTGGTTCAACTTATTCCTCTCTTAAAGATGAAAACCTTTGGAGTGAATAAATATTTGAGGATGAAAACCCTCTAAAATTTGTTTGTTTCGGTGGTGAAAATCCTCCCTAGCTGGTTGATGGTGGTTTCACTCAGGAATCACAATTGGAGCTCCACTGAAGTATATTTTAAATTTATGTTATCATTTGTTGTAAGAGTATATTGTAAGTTTTATTATTTGATGTTGAGTTCTAGTAGTTGTCATGAGTTGTTCAATATCTTATTTCAAAGAGTTATCATGAATAGTTGTTCTAGTTTTTATGTGTCATTTAGTGTTATCATTGTAATCAACTCCTTGGTTTGAATTAATATTTCAGTTGGATCTTGGTGTTGTAATTAGCTTCATACACCTCTTATGTGAGTGTATTCCAATAGATATTAGAGTAACAACATCATATGTGGCTATCTATTATGTCTATTAGTTATCATAAGTGTGTAAATCTAAAATTTATAGTGTCATAGGTTCACTTTGACAGTAATTTTATTGTTACGTTATAATTTAGTAATATTCTTATTTGAGGATATTTTAACTCATCAGTTATTATGTTCCCCCATTACTTGTACATAAATTCATTCTTTCAATTACTTATACATAATTTATTTATTTTTTTAACTTGTACATAGTTTCATTTTCATGTTGCTTGTACATAGCTTATACTCAAAAAACATAATATATAATATATATTTGTGTGTGTGTGTATTAAAAAATACAAAAACATTCAAATATTGTTTAGAAAAAATAAATTTTAGATTGTATGCATTTTCATGTTTACATTCCATTTATGTTACATCCTAATTTCACCTTATGACGTATAACCTTTGAATCTATGGATTAATATGGTTATGAGATGATTATTATTGCTTTGATTTGAGCTATTTGATATATATTATAATGTAATGATGATATTTTTGATTGGTATACATGATGTGATAGCTAAATTTTATTATTCTGTATATTGTGGATGTATATTTATTATTTTACATCATTAGATGATATATATGATGACTTAGACTAATCACCTATATATTGAGAGGTGGATGCAGGAAAGATCCTACCCTTAGAACTAGATGAGGGAGTGCATCATCAGAGAGGATGGGCTAGATGGGATGATTGAGGGATGACGAGAGGAATTTTTTATGACCCTACATACACACAAATTAGATATTTAATGTTATATGCATATAATGTTTTAAAAGTTAGTGCATAATTAAAGAAATATGTTATGATTATATTTCTATGTGGATTTAGTTCTTGGCTACATAGGATTCTTTTACTTATAATTACCTCGATTTTTTAATAAATCATGAAAATAGATATTTAATTGCTATAAAGATATGAATATGGTTAACTTGCAATAGGAAGTAATTAATGACTTAATATCTATTAATTAAATAAATAATTTTCCTTGTAATGATTGATTTCTTAGAATTTAAGTTATTTTAAAATGCTAATAATGAATTATGACAATCTAAACTTAGTCTTCAAAAATATACATGAGATTGTATTGAAAGATAAATTTAGATATATTTATTTAATTGATCAATTTAGTTTATTGTTTTAGATAACTTGGAAAATATGGCATAATGATTTTTAAATAAACAAAATAAAATATTTTAAATATTAATTATGAAAGTTGAAAAAAATATAGACTATGACTTGTAAAGAAAAGATAACTACAGGAAGGTGAAGTTAATGCCATGCATGGAAGGCAAAAAGGGAGATTTAACATACAAGAGATGAAACGCAACAGAATGAAGGAAAGAGAGTTTTATAAATAAAGGATTGTGAAATTAAAGAAATGATAGATAAAAATAGATGAAAGATTTTGGTAAAAAGAGGGAGCTAGGGCGTTTTGATACGGACGGAGATAGAAAGAAAGATATATCATCTTGTAAGTAAATTCTTAAAAATATTGGTGATGTAATTTGTTTTTTTTTGTGTATGATTTATTTATTCTAAAGAAATAGACCCTTATTTATTAAATGGTTCTAGACGGATTTATTTTGTCTTTATATTTAACACTCAAAATTAATTATTAAATTAGTCTTCATCATAAAGAGATTGTATATTTCATTATAGTCTATGTATATATCCTATGAGTAGTGCTTGTTTAATAGACTAGGGTTTAATATGAAAGAGCAACGCTTAAAATAATGGGTTGCATTTTATAATGATCAAGTCTTGGAAAAAATATTTTGATGACATCATACATATACATGCAATGTATCACACTATAGACTACATCATATATTTTAAATGTCAACACTTTACCATTGAGTAATCTTATCAAATTCTATATCAGTAATAAATATTGTCTATGAGCAACGTCTTATTTTTGGTAACTACGTTATATTTTTCCAAAGCTATGCTTAGGTTTAGATTAAAATATGAACTTATATATATTGAAACAACATACTAATAAGATTTTAGATTACGATTTTAAATATACATTGGTTTCATCTTAATTGAAAGGACTCTGTTCCCTTTATATTTATACTGCATTTTATTTTGAAATGACTACATATTGTTTTTATTGAGGACTGCGTTCTAATATATAAAATTAAATTGTTGAGTCTTAACTTGAAAATGCTGAAGTCTTTTAGTGAAATTGCCAAGACATAAATTAAATTGCTGAAGTCATTTATTAAAATCATTGAAGTCATTAATTTGGTAAAGCTTAGTTCTTTTTATAAAATTCCAAGTCTATTAACACGTTGTGTAGGGTATATAGGATGAGACACTAAGTCTCGATGATAAACGTTGAGATATATATTGCATTGTTGAGTTTATATTAAAAGCTGAGACATTGTTAAATCTTGTATCAAATGCCAAGTCTTAAATAAAAGTGATGAGTATATATATTTTAACACTGAGTATAAATATTGCAATGTTGACTTCATAGTTAAATGTTGAGTGCATAAAAATAAAGCACTAAATTTTAAAAATTAACAAGGTTGCATGCTAATTTACAATAAGCAGAGTATGTTTTTTAAAATGTTGAATGTCTAAATTGAAACGTTGAGTCTATATGGAACTATAGCGATGTATCCTTTTTAATGCAAGGTTGAATGTTCAGTTGAACATTATTGTTTCCTCATATTTTTGTATCATAGCTCCAGACATATTGCACCACCAGCGTAAGTTGAATTACCAACACGCTACATTTGAGATAAAATCATTATCAAGGGATATTTTTAATAATTAAAATTTTAAGATTAAAATAAAGGCTACATATTTAATCTTGTGGCTAAGTTTTAGTTTTGAGAAAGGGGAAAAATTGAATTCTGTCATATACATTGGCATCCCCTTTTAATAAATAATTTAATAGAAACATATATAGATAGCATTCTATATAGATAAGTTATAATATCATCCTTATCACATTGATCAGGGCTTGTCTAAACTGCATTTTAAAATAGAATCCTATTTGAGTCATGTTGGGTTTCTTGGCAATGATTTGTTTTTTATTTTTGAACCTATTGTTTGTGGTTTTGTCACGGCCATGATTTTGGGGGGTAATAACTTTTATTTCAAGATCCAGGTGTTTATAAAAATCATTAGGGTTTAGAAAAATATGTTCTTTAGTAAAAGATCGAATGTTTGGTGGAACTTTAATTATGCCCCCAGATTTTTTATTCATGTTTGCAACTCGAGTGACATTTCAAAATGAGCATGATTATCATTAGATTTGTATGAGAATCTTGAATGATAGTATATATTATATATTAATAATTATTTTATCATAAAGTATTAAAAAGCATCATAAAGAGGAAATTTGAGGGAAAAAATTAATAAACTTGTAAAATTAACTAATAGGAAAATACTATTTATTTAAGTACATTTTGAAACATAATATACCAACACATGGTCATATCTATATTAACCAATTATATTAGGATCTTTGGTAAGATATTGATTAATGTATAAATATTTAAAAGGATAATATGTCTGAATGGTATATATATTATGAGTCATGCCTAGATGTCCATAAAATATGATATGACAATAATAGTTGATGAAAGTCATTAGTCGAAATTCAAATGACTATTGAACTTTACAATCCATTTTTGTATTATTGATAAGTACTTTTGAAACAATTAAATTGAATAGGGGTGTTCTTATAGAAATTTATTTAAACATGGGTTTGAGTATTAATATAATTAAATAACTTCATAGGACATTAGATAATTTGTCTATATCCAAAGTAATAGATTGATAATAAGAATATAAGAATTCTAAGAAATAAAAAACTTCAACCATGCAAATAATGACCCTTAAGTTATGTTCTTACGAGGTATAATTTGATTTACAAATATTTCAGTATTATGATAACTGTTGGAGATTAAAACTTAAGTGTGACTGATCTTATAAGAATATTAGTACATTCAAGTGTTTAGACATAGATTGCATTTAATAGTGCATCATGATGTGCATCTTTAAGTTATATTTTCTTGAATGATAATATGCAATTTAAGTGTAGGATATATCTAGGTGGTATAATCTTGTACTTGTTGGTTTAATAATTATAGTGTAAGATTGACTATTTATGATTGATTAGAGTACTCATGAGCTATGATGGTATGGGATATCATAAAATATTTCAATTTAAATGTATATGTTCGAATGGTACATAGTATATTTATATGTCTAGATTCTCACTTATGTTAACTGATTAAATGTACATGTTGGTTATTACTTGAATAATACATTTTGTAACAGTTAGTAGGACATCATGTATGAATACTTATAACTTTGAGAGTATAAACGAATGTTAAGACTAAATTTTTATGTGTTTATTTGAATTAATTTTTATATATACTTATTTGAATAAAAGCTTATGATTCTACATATTTTTGATTACTTTATATGACTGATTGTGAGAAAACTAGTAGTTATATTTTAGAACACTAGACTATGATAATATGAGATATCATGGGGTGTAGTTATTAAAATCTTATTATAATAGTTGGGAATATGTATTTTAATGGGAACCATACCTAGGTAGAATAACTATAGCCATTATTGCATGTACGAGTTAAATAATAATGTATGATTCATTCATGTGTTGATAGAATAAAAGTATATTTTGCTTACTCCAATGTTTAGCCTGTGATGTGATATGATTACTAAGAGGATGTACTTAGTATGAATCTTGTGGTTAAATAATGTATAGTGAGACATTATTTTTGGTATATATTATTTACATGTCAGTGTGATATCTTGTAATAGAAAGAGTTTTCTATGATACACTGCATGTTTAGTTTTATCATACACACATGGGTACGAGCTTGTTCTCTAAATTGTTATACCATTTTACCTACCTATCCATGAAAGGAGGGGAATTCCCTGATAGGAGATTGTGTGAGAGATTGTTGGTTTGTATTTGTTTTGTAAAAATATTTAGATGATGCTCTCTCTCTCTCTTTATAATAGTACTACTTATCTGAAGACTACAATTAAAATTCAAAGATACACGAGTTGGTCCGACTCAAGCTCTGAAGGACATGGTATCTATTGATTATATTAAGATTGAATGCCTAATAGAAATATAATTGTATTTCATTTATATTTATTTGAGTATTAGTTATTGTATTATTGGATCAAATATGGCTAAGTCTTAATTTATTTACTTTCTTTGCAAATATAATACATTATATTGCATTCAGTATTGAAATTCTGAAACTGTTAATGTTTGCAGTTTTTTTTTATATGATTAGCTAAAGTTATATAGTATAACTTTGGTTGAATGAATGAATGTTATGTATTTAATTTTTTTTTTAAATTATTGTATTATTATAAGTACAATTTGAGGGGTTCTAACATGTGATATCAGAGCTGTGGCTCAAACTTTAGGACCTAATGAGTCCATTAGTGTTTTCATATCTTTATAATTATCAGAAAGGAGGATTGTAAATGTATGTATGGTACATTGAGTATATACCCCAAAGAAAATATGTAACCCCTTAAATTTTTCAAATGGTTGGTTTATCAAGTATCTTATTGGTGATGGTTTTATAAGGTGGTTTATGTAGGTATATGCATAACATAGTTTTTGAGTTGTGAACAAGAGTTTCTTACCATATTTTCAATCTTTAGATTAAACACTTTAAATATGATTACATATTTCTTGGTAACTGAATCACCTTCACCATTTGTGCTTTGTGTTGTGAGTGTTTAAAAATAATGGAATGCTTCTCACTTAGAAATTTATGCTTTAGTTTTATGTCTTATTTATACAAATCCTAGGAATGGAAATTTTCTTGTAGTTGAGTGTAGATGTCTTGATTATAAATTTGTTTGTATTAGGAGTTTGTGGATTAGCACATTTTTAGAGACTTGAGAAGAAGTGTCATCTCTCTTAGTTAGCTTAGAGGTGAGTTGTTATTCTCTCACTCTCCTCTTACATCATTTTAAGTTAGTGAAAAGATTCATATTTATAGGATTTTATTTAGAGTTTCTTTGGACGGATACTTGTTTCTAAATTATTATTTTATTACCTTGAATTCACGGGATAGTGTTTACTACTTCTTGATGAAAAAAGTTATAGGATTGGATGGATTGATGCATCCTTGTGGTTAATATTTTCTTTCTAGTTGTGGAAGTAGGTTATGATTCTACTCTTGCAAATTTGATAAGTAAATAGTGTTTGGCAACTTGGGTTGTGTTATTCCCTTTTATCATGAGAAGGTTTGTAAGAGACTTGTTTTTGAGATTGTATCTCTATACTATCCACTTTGTGATTTTTAGAGTTATTATTTTATCTAACTTGTTAACTTGACCTCAACGAATTATAAACCTTGAATTTATATTAATTCTAGTTGATTCTAGTTATTATGTTTTTATATTCTTTTGTTTAGACTGATATTATTCTCTTTTTGAAGCATTTTTTTTGAAAAATTTTATATGTACCTTTAATCAAGAGAAAGTAAGGTATAAGATGTGTAGAACATCTTGGTAGTCTAAAAATATTGAGATAAAAAATTTAACCTGTTGTGTGATAGTTGTACAAGCAAAGAGACATTGTCTCACTTATAAGGTTATAAGGAAGTATGATTTTTGGCCTTTGTATATTATGATAATTTTAGCATTATTTCCTCTTAACTATAAATATAACATTATGGGTTAATATGTGAAATATGATACTAATGTTTAGTTAGAGGCAACTTAATACAATCTCAGGATGATTGCATGATTTTTCTTATATGTATATTAGTACATCTATAATCATTGAGCATATAGTATTGTTTTCTTTTATCTATTAGTATATATTTATGTTTAATTAAATTTTATACATATTTTAGAGATTGTCAAGTCATGAAGACATGAGGGAAGAGTGATGAATTAAAAAAGTGATTTTTAAGCGATAGGATGGTATCCTACTTACCCTCACATTGACTCAGTTGTTACTGAGTTGGATCTGATAGATGGTCTTCTCAAATCTAAGATTTGATAGGCAAAACTTATCAAATTTAATCGTATGGCCATATACATGTATACTATGGATGGTTATTCCATTATTTTATATACATTATTTTCAGTTCTTATTCATCATCATACTTGTCAGGGGTTTTGATTGAGTAGTGGAAGTATTGACATGTTATACTTATCTAAGGCTATGTGGAGTAGCGATAGTATTAATATATACACATTATTTTTTCCAGGTTCCCTAAACACTTTTCTATAAAATAAGAAATACACTCTCTAGATTAGAAAGATGTACATAAGGGCTAGAAGGTCCTGTGGAACTCTCCCTAATCATTTGTTTTGGTTTTTGTGATGATCTCATGTGCTTTTGGGAAGTCAATGAAACTTTTAACCAAGATATTTTAGGCTTGTCTTGCTAGTTCTGAATTCCGAGTTGGTCATGATAAACCCACTTGGTGTAAATGACATTCTAAAACTAGTTTACAAAAATGAAATGTCATAAAGTAGGGTCTTGTGGGACTAATACCCTGAGGATAGTGATACTTAAGAAGACTATGATGAGTTTTTCAGGTTGTTCCTGCATTTGTTTCCATTGTTTGTTATTTGATACTATATTTTAAAATTCTGTTAAACTCTTTAGTTATTCAAAACTATTATTCAATAAGCATCATAGGAATGATGACCACTTTTAGGGTGAGGATGTTACATCCATATTTTACCATATAACTTATAACCTTTGAATCCATTGATTAATATAGTTATTAGTTAATTATTATTGTTTTGATTTGAGCTTTTGATAAATATTATAATGAAATAATGATATTGTTGATTAGTATACATGATGTGATAAATGTATTTTATTATTTTATACATTGTAGATATATATTTGTTAGTTTTACATCATTAAATGATATATATGATGACTCAGACTAACTATTTACTTATAGTGAGGTGGATGTAAGATAGATCCTACCTTCAAAACTAGATGAGAGAGAGCAATATCAAAGAGGATGGGCTAAATGGGATGATTAAGGGATGACGAGAGGAATTACTAGTGACCCTACACACACGCACATTAGATTTTAAATGTTATATGCATATAATATTTTAAAATTTAGTACGTATTTAAAAAAATATTATTATGATTATATTTCTATGTGAATTTAGTTCTTGATTACATAAGATTCATTTACTTATAATTGTCTTGATTTTTGAATAAATCATAAAATAGATATTTAATTTCTATAAAGATATGAATTATTGTTGATATAATTATCTTGAAATAAGAAAAAAATAATGACTTAATATCTATTAATTAAATAAATAATTATCTTTATAATGATTATTTTTTAAAATTTAAGTTATCTTAATATGCTAACCATTAGTTATGGCAATCTAAACTTAGTCTTGAAAAGCATGCATAAGATTGCATTGAAATAAAAATTTAGATATCTTTATTTAAGTGGTCAACCTAGTCTATTGTTTTAGATAAATTTAGAAATATGGCATAATGATATTTAAATAAACAAAATAAAATGTTTTAAATATTAATTATGAAATTTGAAAAAAAGATAGACTATGACTTGTAAGAAAAAGATAACCATAGGAAAGTGAAGCTAATGCCACGCATGGAAGGCAAAAAGGAAGATTTAGCATGAAAAAAATGAAGCACAATAGAATGAAGGAAAGAGAGTTTTATAAATAAAGGATTGTGAAATTAAAAAATGACAGATAAAAATAGAAGGATAATTTTGCTAAAAAGAGGGAGTCAAGACATTTTGATATGGACATAAAGTTGGTGATGTAATTTAATTTTTTATGTACATGATTTATTTATTTTGAAAAAATAGACCCTTATTTAATTAAACGGTTCTAAACATAGTTATTTTATCTGTGTATTTAACACTTAAAATTAGTTATTAAATCAGTCTTCATCTTAAACATATTATATATTTTATTATAGTCTGTGTATATATCCTATGGGAAACATTTGTTTAATAGACTAGGGTTTAATATGAAGGAGCAACGCTTAAAACAATGGGTTGCATTTTATGATGGTTGGGTCTTTGCAAAAAAGTATTGATGATGTCATACATATATATGTAGCATATAACATTAAAGACTGCATCATATATTTTAAAGGTCAACGCTTTAACATTGACTTAGTCTTATCAAATTTATATCAGTAATAAATATTGTCTATGAACAACTTCATATTTTTGGTAACTGCTTTATATTTTTTTAGGGTTGCATTTAGGTTTAGATTAAAATATGAACTTATATATATTGAAAGCATCATAATAATAGGATTTTAGACTACGATTTTAAATATACATTGGTTGCATCTTAAATGAAAGCACTACATTCCCTCTATATTTATATTGCGTTTCATTTTGAGATGACTACATAGTATTTTCGTTGAAGACTGCGTTCTAATTCATAACATTGGATTGTTGAATTTTAACTTGAAAACGTTGAAGTCTTTTAATGAAATTCCCAAGACATTAATTAAATTGTTGAATTCATTTATTGAAATCGTTGAAGTCATTAATTTGGTAAATTTTAGTCCTTTTTATAAAAATCCAAGTCTATTAACACATTGTGTAGTGTATATAGGATGAGACATTGAGTCTTGATGGTAAACGTTGAGATATATATTACATTGTTGAATTTATATTAAAAGCTAAGATATATATTACATTGCTAAGTATTTTACCAAATGCCAAGTCTTAAATAAAAGCATCGAGTATATATGTTTAAGCACTGAGTATAACTATTGAAATATTGAGTTCATAGTTAAACGTTGAGTGCATAAAAACAAAGCGTTGCATGTTAAAAATTGGTGTTGTTACATGTCGATTTATGATGAGTAGAGTATGTTTTTAAAATGTTCAATGTCTAAATTAAAATGTTGAGTCCATATAAAATTGCAATAATGTATCCTTTTTAATGCAAGATTGAATGGTCAGTTAAACTTTATTATTGCCTCAGATTTATGTATCATGGCTCCACTCATGTTGCACCACCAATGTGATTTGAAATACTAGCAAGTTGTATTTGAGATAAGCGTCATTATCATGGGATCTTTATAATAGTTAAAAAGTTGAGATTAAAATAAAGTCTACATATTTAATCTTGTGGCTGAGTTTTAGTTTTAAAAAAAGAGAAAAATTGAAATCCGCCATATATATTGGCATCTCCTTTTAATAAACAATTTAGTAGAAACATATATAGGCAACTTTCTATATAGATACTTTATAATAACATCCTTATCATATTGATTAGTGCTTGTCTAAACTGTAATTGAAAATAGAACCCTATTTGGGTCATGTCGGGTTACTTGGCAATGATTTGTTGTTTCTTTTTGAACCTACTATTTGTGGTGTTGACGCATCCATGATTTTGGGGGGTAATAACTTTTATTTCAAGCTCCAATTGTTTATAACAATTATTAGGGTTTGAAAAAAATTGTTCTTTAGTACAAGATCGAATGTTTGATGTAACTTTAATTAAGCTCCCAAATTTTTGAGTTGTGTTTCCAGCTCGAGTTATATTTTAAAATGAGTGTGATTATCATTAGATCCTATGATTAGCTTGAATGATATTTTGTATATATTATATATTAATAAATATTTTATTGCAAAGTATTAAAAAACACCATAAAGAGGTAGATTGGAAAAAATAAATTAATAAACTTGTAAAATCAACAAATAAGAAAATACTATATATTTAAGTACACTTTGGAACATAGTATACAAATACATGGTCATATCCATATTAACCAATTATATTGGATTTTTTGATAAGATATTAATTAATGTGTAAATATTTAAGAGGATAATATGCCCGAATGGTATATATATTATGAGTCATGCTTAGATGTCGATGAAAGTGTGATATGACAATAACAATTGATGAAAGTCATTGATAGAATTTGAATGATTGTTGAAATTTGCGATCCATTTTCATATTGTTGGTAAGTACTTTTAAAACAACTAAAGTGAATAGGAGTGTTCTTATATAAATTTATCTAAACATGGGCTTGAGTATTAATATCATTAAATAATTTCATGGGATATTAGATAATGTGTCTACATTTAAAGTAATAGATTGATAATAAGAATATAAGAATTCTAGGAAATAGAAAAATTCAACCATGTGGAAACTGACCCTTAAGTTATGTTCCTACGAGGTATTAATTGATTTACAATTATTCAGTATTATGATAATCGTTGGAGATTAAAAATTAGGTGTGACTGAGAATATAAGAATATCGATACATTCGAGTGTTTAGATGTATATTACATTTAATAGTGCATCATGATGTGCATCTTAAAGTTATGTTAATTTGAATGATAATATGCAATTTAAGCGTAAGATATACCCAGGTAGTATAATCTTATACTTGTTGGTTTAATAATTATAGTGTAAGATTGATTTTTCATGATTAAGTAGATTGCTCATGAGTTATGATAATATAGGATATAATAGAATAATTTAGCTTAAATGTATATACTTGGATGGTACATATTGTAGTTGTATGTCTAGAATCTCACTTACGTTGACTGATTAAATATACATCTTAATTAATACTTGAATAGTATATTTTGTAACAGTTAGTAGGACATCATGTATGAATGCTTACAACCTTGAGAGTATAAGTGAATGTTAGGATTAAAATTTTATGTGTTTGAATTGTTATATATACTTGAATAAAAATTTATGATTCCATGTATTTCTAACTGTTTTGTACGACTGATTTTAGAAAAACTAGTAGTTATGTTTTATAACACTAAACTATGATAATATGAGATATCATGGAGTGTAGTTGTTTGGATCTTATTGTAGTAGTTGAGAATCTATAGTTTAATATGAACCATACCCGAATGATATAAACTGTAGGTATTATTTCTTGTATGAGTTAAATAATAATGTATGATTCATTCATGCATTGATGGAATAAAAGTACACTTTGATTACTCTTATGTTTAACATGTGATGTAACTAGGAGGATGTACTTAGTATGAATCATAGGGTTAAATAATGTATGATAAGATATATCTTTGGTATTTATGATTTGTATGTCAGTGTGATATCTTGCAATAAAAAATGTTTTCTATGATACACTACATGTTTAATTTTATCATACACACATGGTTACTAACTTGTTCTTTGGATTCTCGCACCATTATATTTATCTATCCGTGAAGGGAGGGCCATTCATTGATAGGAGATTGTGCAGGAGATCATTGTTCTGTGGGTGGTGTGGAAAATCACTTGAATGATGCTCTCTCTCCCCACAACAATACTACTTACGTAAAGACTACACTTGAGATTCAGAGATATATGAGTTGGTTCAATTTGAGTTCTAGAGGGCTTGGTATCTATTTATTATATTAAGGTTGAATGCCTAATAGAAATGTAATTGTATTTTATTTGTATTTATTTGAGTAGTTGTTATTGTATTAGTGGACCAGTCATGGTTGAGTCATAATGTATTTACTTTCCTTGCAATTATAATATATTATATTATATTTAGTATTAGAATTTTAGAACTGTTAATGTTTGAAGTTGTTGATTATATGATTGACTAAAGCTATATAGTATAACTGTGGTTGAGTGAATGAATGTTATGTATTTTTTTTTTAAATTACTGCATTATTATAAGTACAACTTGAGGGGTTATAACATTCTAGTTGATAAGTATTACTTATGTTATCTATGTTAGTGTAATCAGTTTTATTATACATACATGCTTCATTTTTTCTCTTTGAGTGTTTATAGATTGCTACAAGAATCCGGTCCTATACACAAATATAGATTTACCACTATCCGTTCATCGGGGGCACATATACATATACACCGATTCAACATTGATATATTAACCCATTGGGGAAATCATACACATAGCTTTTGATTTGCCAAGTTATATATTTCTACACTCCATGTCACAGATTAAGTATTGATTATATCTTGATATTGATCATCATCTACTACACTGATTTTTTGCCAACTACTACTACTATAAGCTCAAATTATGTACATCTTTGCTCATATATAGATTTTGTACCACATGATTATTGCATACTTTCATTTCTAGATATACTAGTCTAGATTTAATTGTCTTTTTGCTTCCACATCTACTCGAGGGCATTTGCATATGCCATTGTGATTTCATTGCTTTTATGCTTTGGACATATGCCCATGTCCTTGTGTATGCTTATTGATTATGTATGTGGACATTTAAACATGTCCTTCCATGTGGCTCTAAGCCAAACTTACATACTTTTTTATGTATATGAACATTTGAACATGTCCTTGTATGTGTTCTTTATCTCAGACATAGTGACATGTGTTTGTGTCCCTTGTATTGTGTCTCCTTGACCTACTTTATGTGCCTCATGTGTTTGTATGTATGCTTTCATATATGCAACATGGCCATGGCACTTATCTCTTGTTTGTTGCTTTCACATCTAATTTTTTATACCATGAGGGACTTCATGCATCTCCCCTTCCTTCTTGGGTGTCTTGATGGACATCATGCCCCATCCCTCCAGGTAGTTTACTCAAATTATATTCAGATGTTTAGTTCATATACATGCTTACATTTTTATATATTTACAACCTTATGAATGCCAGATCTAACATACATTATGCATTACCAACTTATACTTAATTTATTTTATAATCCAATATCATGTATACATATTATATTAGTTTATCACATAGATATCATATATTTTTAGTTTAATACACATGATGCATAGCCTTTATTTTTAGGATAGTTATTGCAGAGAGTCAACAACTCCCCTAAAAAAGGGGGGCATTCACAGGGGTTTGTTATAGAGATCAAGCCATCCTAGTGAACACCCAAAAACATAGTTTTCAACATGCACACACAGATTATAGAGCTCAAACTCAAGAAAATATAGTGAAATACAGTCATACATATATTAGTTTTAGTTTTTCTCAGAAACAACACTTTTGAGCAATAGTGCAATACACTATTAAAAGCATAGTGCATTATAGTCCACCTAATAAAAAATATAAAAAATTAAAATTTTCAAAAAGGTATAGAAGGTACAGTTCATATTTGCATAGTCTCAATCATAGATTATCAGACATGCTTAGTATATATTCAATTTTTACATAGAATTACACAAGTTTGTTGAGATTGGGGGAATAATGTCTGGCATGATCACTCTCATTTTAGTTTTAGATATCTACAAACATAGATTACTATAAATTGGTCCATAATCCATTTGCACAGATATCAAAAATTGGGGGCATGTGCATGGCACATTATTTCCATATGCTCAGTTTCACACCAGTTCTATCAGATGGAATGAGAACTACATGTCATTATCCACATTCTATACTTCAGACACCATATGCACCAAGATTAAACTAGATTAATGCCTCATTCTATCAACAACAGTTGGCATTCCTGAGTATCCCTTGAACCTTTTTACATTTCAAAGTTCTTGATTGGACCAGAGCCATATTTTACAACTTCATGACATCACACAATTTCAATTTTAGATTATTTTACTATAGATGGGTAGGTAATGATGGATTCATAACCTATTTGAGTTCTTGAGCCCCTTACATAAGAGAGATGGACAAGTCATCAGTTCAATCCAAGTTATTCACAGATTATGATCCACTGAATAGTGGTGGGCAATGATGAAGTCAAGGCCAGCTTGAGTTCTTAATCCACCTACACATGGGGATTAGGCAATCCATCATCTTAGTCTAAGTTATTCACTATTTTATCACCATCTACATGCACACATAAGATTTCACTAGGTTTTCGTTGACGCAGTGGATTGCACCCTGGACAGGAGGCTGAGCTCCTGCCTTCCACACGTCACAATGGAAACTCCCCTCTTGCCTATGGGCCTGGCAAAATTGGGGGGAGAGTCTCTAGATAAGGGCTAGCTCCCTTTGATGCATTTGAGTTATTCTAGTAAGTGCTAATATATATATATATATATATATATATATATATATATATATATATATAATGGGAGGTGAAAAGGGAGAAGGATTACAGAAAAACAAAACCTAATCTAAGAGGGTGATACACCAAATAATTTTGACTTACTCACACTCACACCCTAAACCATAAGAAACACATACATACACTTTAACTGGTAAAAGGACCAGACTGCAGGAAGCTTGACAGGGAGGCTTTAATGGAACACATAGAAAAAGGGACTTACCATAGGCGTTGTAGGAAAAGCACACTGTCTAGTAACCTCCTTCTGCCTCTGCAATCCAAGTATAGCTCTTCTTGTCACCTATAGGAATGGCACCTTGTAGATACCAGGTGCATTAGTGTCAACCCTGTGAAAGCATTAGGAAGCAATGACTAAACACAAGACTAACACTCAGACACACTCAGAGATATCTAACCAGAATAGAGGTAAAAATGATTTTTATTGATTCTAGGTGAAAATTGCCAGGGCTTCACCTTACAATGTGAGAGATCCTTCTCCAAAATCAGAAGTCTACAATATATAGAGGAAGAAAAGAGGCCTTTTGGCATCCTTTTTACAAGTGACCCATGTGTGTTCCGATCATCAGGAAGAGGAAGCTGCTTAAACATCATATGCAAAATTATGGGCTGCACCGTTTGTCTATAAACAAGATCACCCCTTCAAAGCAATTATGCAGCTTGTCTGCTCATCAATGCAAAGTGAAGAAAATGGGTCACACCGTTTTCCATTCGTGCCTCTTGATGATCAATTCATGGACACTGTGTCAACCACTGGAGTAACTCCTTGAGTCGACACCTTCCTTCACCACTTGGACTATTTTATCCGTCTCTGCACTTGGTTATTTTGGCCTTATGTCTTTGAATTCCTTCAGGTTCACGCTTAAGTTTGCAAAGATCAACAGCTACTTCATTGCCACAAATTTGGCATCCTCAGGTCCGTCGTCCTCCTTAACAATTCGTTCATGTCCTTCCTGCTTACTTTGGCTACTTTTTGATGATTTCAATAAGTGACACATGGCATGTTCCGCTGTGAAACAGGTGAGGACACATGGCAGCATCCACTGCTTATAGAATCTTTAGGCACATTTTGAGATTCCTACAAAATATGACACGTGGTGGCTTCCACTGAGCTTTAGAAACAATACAGAAACATTTGGGACTCATTCAGATTCACATAGATGATGACACTTGGCACCTTCTACTCTCTTTAGCAATACGTCCAGGGCCCACCATAGTCTTTATGGAACAAAAGGGAGAGACCGTAGATGTTGACATTTGTCGACTTCCACCAAGATTTACAAGGGACACATGGCACGTTCTGCTGCTCTTAGAAAAATATGTCAAAACCTTTCGCATTTGCCACTTGGTACCCTCCACAGAACTCTGAGGGAAGCTTGTTGAAATGAGCTTTGGGACTTGGATGTAGACACTTGTTATGCTCCACCAAGTTTTTCAAGGGACACGTGGCACGTTCTACTACTTTTAGAGGCAAATTATCATGTATCCTGATAGACGACACTTGGCAGCTTTTGCTCTCGAGCTTTTTTGGTGTAAAATTGATGTTCACGGGTCTGTCACTATTTGAAAACCAACAGCGAGTCTATTTCCCTAAAATTGATGGCCTCGAATACGTCACTGTCCTTGGCAAATCCTTTGATTCTTTTTTTTTGGTTTTTTCCCTCACGGTGAATTTCTTCAGACTTTTTGTTCGAAGGAATTCCTTCGGACAAAAAGTCCGAAAGAAATCAATTTATGCCTTTGCCTCAATTCCTTTTTATGGGATTTTCCTCTGAATAATTTCTTTGAAATTTTTGTCTGATGGAATTCCTTCAGACATTTCGTTCAAATAAATTCTCGTGTTTCTCACCTTGAAAAATTTCGAAAGAATTCCGACTTGCCTTTTGCATTTTTTAAAGGAATTCCAACCCTTTCGGCCTTCTCTTTGGTCCCTTTGAAAATGTTCCCTACCCTCTGCAAGGGTACTTGGGTCAAGAACTACCCTCCATAAGGGCATTTGTTCTTCGAGAGACCTTCTTGAATCTTCTTATTAAACCGTCCCTTTGAAACAATCTGTTGAACCAACACTTTGAACCATTTCTATTGAATTGGTTCAATGGTTCAACGGTTGTTGAACCAAGGCATTAAACCAAGCCTTTGAAATAAGCATGGGACCAAAGCTGGAATGATGTTAATTAATCCTATAGAATATAGGTATTTCTCCTCTATTAAATTTTAGTTTAGCTGTTCAAACAACATTGTTGAATATGAAGCACTAGTTCACAGTTTACAGTGGGCTAGGAAGATGAAAGCAAATTGTTTGCAAGTGTTTAGAGATAGTGAACTTGTAGTACACCAAGTAAAAGGTTTGAATATATGTAAGAATATATTGCTTAAATCTTACATACACAGAGTTTGAGATTTACTTGAATATTTTTAGGCTTTTAATATTCAGGCAATACCAAGAGATAGGAATAAACATGTTGATAGGTCGGCTATTGTTGGGGCATAATTTGATATTCTAGCTGATGTAAAAAGTGACATTGTTCAGTCACATATAAAGGTAGTTGTAAGGCATTCTATTCCAGATAACCAAAAAAATTGGTAGGTGTTTGAAAATGACAATCAAATTGTGAGATTTTTACAGGAAGACGCTGAGTTTTCTTTAAAAAATCAGTCAAAACACTTACAGCAGTATGGTGATCAGATTGTACAACTAAAAACTAATAAGCTACCAAAGGGATTGGTCACCCTTGAAAATATTTTCAGTGAATATGATGAGCTAAGGAAAGATAAACCATCCTTGTCAACAAAGGAATACCACTATGCCAATGTAGAGATTGCAGCTAGTAAAATTTTGAAATTAGGCAAGGTATGCACTCTACAACAAAAGAAAGCTTTCATTGATTTATGCACAAGTTTTGCTAATATATTTGCATGGAAATATAGTATCTCAAAGGTTTTGATCTAAGTTTGACTCAACACACTATTGAGTTAGAAGATGAAACTAAACCAGTGAGACAAAGACAAAGGCCAATCAATCCAAAGCTTGAGCCTTTTATGAAAGCTGAGCTTCACAAGCTTAGAATTAGCTATTATATTTCCAATCAAGCACTCAACTTGGGTGGTGAACCTCGTTCCAATACGGAAAAAGAATGGTGAGATTCGTTTGTGTGTTGATTTCCATGATTTAAACAGGGCTTCGCTTAAAGACCACTATCCATTGCCATCAATGGAACAAATTTTACAGCTTGTTGCAGGTTCAGAGAGGTTTCCTTGTTGGATGGATATAGTGGTTACAATCAGATTTTGGTCAAAGAAGAGGACCAATCCAAGATAGCCTTCACGACTAAGTGGGGGACATTTGCATATAGAAAGATGCCATTCAGTTTGTCTAATGCCGGAGTAACCTTTTAGATAGCCATGGTTATGGCCTTCCAAGGCCTTTTTAACATGTTTTTGCTTATTTATTAGGATGATATAATAGTATTTTCAAAAGATGCAGAAGATCACATGGTTCATTTCGAGCAAGTTTTTGAAAGGTGTAGGCAATTTGGGATATCTTTAAATCCCAAAAAGTGTGTATTTTCAGTTCATGAAGGTAAGCTTCTTGGACATGTTGTTTTAAATAATGGTTTAAACATAGATTTTGAAAGGATTCAATCCATTCTTGCACTCTCCTTGCCTAAGAGAAAAAAGGCCTTGCAAAGTTTCTTTGTAAAAATCAATTTTATAAAGAGATACATTTTAGATTTCGCTACTATAGCTTAACCACTTACATCCATGTTAAATAAAAATCAAAACTTCAACTGATCCAATGAGGGAGTAATAAGGTTTAAAGATGTTAAGAAAGCCATAGCATGTGCTCCTACACTTTTAAATTCAGATTTTATGAAAGATTTTATTCTGTATACATATGCTAATGTGGACACCATTTCAGGGATTCTTATGAGCAAAATCATGAAGATTTAGAGTAGCCAATAGCTTTCTACAGCCAAGGCTTGCAGGAGTATGAGACAAGGTATTATTTTGTTTAAAAACATGTCCATTCAATTATAAGATCACTGAAAAAATTTAGGCACTTGTTGTCTAATAATAAAATATATCTAATGGTTGTTCATCTAAGCATCAAAGAATAAATTCTGGACAAAGACATAAATGAGAAGAGGGCTGATTGGATAACCAAGGTAATGGAATATGACGTAGAAATTAAGGTTACAAAGTTGGTTAGAGGCAAAGGACTTTGTGAGCATCTAGCTCAGGACTTGCAAGAAACTAATGAAGTTGTTTTAGTGTCAAATGATGAAGAGATTGTTGTTGTTCACACCTCACCTTTTAGCTGGTTTCGTGATTTGGTAAGCTATCTACAAAATGGTTTTTACCCTTCTCACCTAAGTGCTTCAAAAAGAAGGTATTTCAAATTGCAATCAATTCCATTCTTGCTTGTTGACGGTGTTTTGTTCAAAAAATATATTAATGGAATGTTACTAATGTGTGTGGATCCAAGCCAAACTCAAAGATTACTTGAAGAATTCCATGATGGACTTGGTGGAGGACACTTTTCTACAAGAACTACAACACTTAAAATCATGAGAGGTGGGTAGTATTGACCTACTATATTTGGCGATTGTCATACATGGGTTAGGAGGTGCAAACAATGTGATATGTTTGTAGGAAAAGTTAAACTTGTAGCCCTATCCCTTCAGCCAATTGTAGTGGATCAGCCTTTTGTCCAGTGGGGATTGGACTTTATTGGTCTCATTAATCCTCTTTCAAGTTCAGGGCATAAGTGAATTCTAACAGCTACGGATTACTTCACATGTTGGATGCAAGCAATTGCATTGAAAGAAGCAAATAAAACTAACGTTCTTGATTTCTATGAAGGTTTGCTTACTAGGTTTGGAGTTCTTTTGACCATTAGTTCTGACAATGCAATGGCTTTTGTGGGATTTAGGATCAGCCAATGGGTTGTCCAACATAGATTTTATCTCAACACTTCATCGAACTATTATCCACAAAGAAATGGCCTTACTAAATCTACAAATAAAAACCTCTTAAGGATCATACGAAGGACTATTGAAGACAATCATAAGTCATGGCATCTCAAGTTAAATTTAGCTCTATGGGCTGATAGGATCACCTACAAGAGGTTAATAGCCAACTCTCCCTACAAGCTAGTCTATGGTAAGGAAGCAAGGTTACCTATTTCTCTCAAGTTTAGAGCTTTGGAACTAATGAATCAACTTGAGTTGTTAGAGAATGAGCCTATGGAGATCAAGTATGCATAGCTTATGGAGTTGGAAGAGATAAGAAATCAAGCCATGCTAGCCATGAAAAGTCATCAGGCACAAGTGAAAAGAACATTTGACAAAGGAGCTTCCTCACGAAGCTTCAATGAAGGAGATTTGGTCCTAAAGTAGGATGAGGATCAAGCCAAACCAAGAAGGCACACAAAGTTTGATTCCCTTTGGAGTGGCTCATACACCTTCCAACTTGCCAAGATGGATGGTTGTAAATCCAACTGCAAATCCAACAACACCTTCCAACTTGCCAAGATGGACGGCCAAGAGCTTCCAATCCCAATCAATGGGATACATCTAAAACATTGCTATTGAATATCAAAGCTCTATGTACATAGTTAGTTGTTTTTTCTTTCCTCCAAGTGTTTTTCAAGCACAATAGTTTGCTTCAGTTTTGTTCGATAAGTGTTTATTCACACATTTGCTTCTTAGTTAGTTTTCTTGCTTTCATGTTTTCCCTTCCTTTTTGAGGGAGAAAGGTTACTTCAGCCAAGGCCAGGAGGAGATTTTTAGTCAAAAATTAGGTTCACCATTTGGGAATTCAAATAGCATTTATATGGCCTCAGTTCTCTAGCATAGCAGGCATGCTTCCCAACAGAATCACCAAAAATGTTGACATTTTTGCCCCCATAGGGAAAAATTGTCACCCCTACACTTTGGAACTTTGCTATGGTGCCAAGTTGGTCTTGTGAATCAATTTTGGGGGTCCTCAAATGAGCGTTTACAACCACCGAAGTGGCCATCTACAACTAGGTGAAGTTTAGTCATGTAGAGGTTTCCAAGGAGCTTGCTTGATTACAGCCAAACATGCAAATACAGCCAAGATATTCAAGATGTAAGTTCATTTGTTTGTATTCCCAATGAATTTTTGGGTATAAGAGGAGGACTATCTCTTCAAACATTTTGTCCGACAGAAGGAGCTCTCAAAGGACTGACAAAAAGTCTGAAAAAATGACTAAGTGGCAGTCATTCAAGGCTTTTTCTTCAAGTTTTTGTCTGGAATAAAAGAGGAAGAGCGCAGTTGAGAAGACAAGACAAAAGTCTAAAGGAATAAGGATGCTTATAAAAAATCCGGGTGCCTTCCAAAAAGCCCGAGTTACTTTCAAAAAGCCTAGGTTACTTCCAAAAAGCCTGGGTGCCTTACAAAAAGCCTAGGTGCCTTCCATAAATCCCAGGTTACTTCCAAAAAGCCCAAGTGCCTTACAAAAATCCCAAGTGCCCTAAAAAAATCCCAAGTGTCCTAAAAAAAGCTCGAGTGCCCTTCAATTCTTCTAAAAAGCTAGTTCTGAAGGACACTTACCCTTGTGGAGGGCACTTGGTCGGTGAAGTGGACCTTTCTAACTTTCCTAAAGGGCACAAAGGAGAGACAGAAGCCCTTCTGAAGGGCACAAAGGAGAGACAGAAGCCCTTGCGGAGGTCACTTGGTCAGTGGCAGGACCCTTCAAAAGTTTTGAAGGGCATGAAAAGATAGCCAAAGGAGACGAATTCCTTCAAACTTTTGTCTGAAGGAATTTCTTCGGACAAAAAGTCTGAATAAATTTGGGAGAAAGAAAAAAACCCATGAAATGGAAGAATTCTAAAAGAATTCAAGAAGGGCAGGAAACAAAGAATTCAAGGGAGATAAAATAAAGTCAAAAGAAAATGAGAATAAACATAAAGCCCGTGGGAATTTGAAAACCAAAAAGCCCGAGGCATATAGAAGGAATAAATTCAAGAAAATTGGGAGGTAAAAATTTGAGGGAATTTACAAATTGTAAAAAACTCGAAGAAATGAGAAACAAGGAAAAGAAAGAAAAGGAAGGAAGATATCCTTCGTGTTAGGATCTTACAGATACAATTGATTACTTTTGTGTAAGCAACTAAACACGAAATTAAACCAGAATAATAAGTAACTAGAAATCAGAATCAGCAAAGAATAAGAGATACAAGAAACAATGAAAACTTGTATTAAACTCTTCCAGAAGGAAATACAATTGAAGAAATCTCTCTTTCTTCCACACCTCTCAGATGTACAGATCTCTTTCCCTCAAGAGTTCTCTCTCGCAATTACAAACACAATTCAGCTACTTGAATTGATTCACCCTTTTTCTCATACACAAGCTATGAATATCTATCCCTATCATATAGAATTAGGGATCATGAGCTATGCATTCTCCACCGTTAGATACACCTCTTAATCAAATGTTCAAATCAGTCCTACCAAAAATAGAAACGTGGACTCAACACTAACAGTTAAACTTATCATGCAAACAATCTGTTCATCCATGAAAATAGACTTTTGGAATGCATAGGTGACCGATGTTGGTCCATGTCTGCCTGCATATGATCGACGTCGACCGATCCATAACTGAAGTCGGCAGCTTCTGGTCGACTCCTGACTGATGTCGGTGACTGTGTAATTACAACAACCTTGCATTTACTCATTTGGTGTAGCTTTTAGCTCCACAACTCAACAATCTCCCACTTGGAGATAAACAGCTGCATCTATACCTGTACAGCAACATCCGCTAGCTTGTCTTTTCATCTTCAAGCTCAATCTTGAAGACCAACAAAAGTTGAATGAAGATTCAACTTCTCCTTTGTTACCAGCTTTGTTAACATATCAGCAGGGTTCTTATCTGTATGGATCTTTTCCAGCTTCAACTCACCATCCTCTAATACCTGTCTAATGAAGTGGTACCTAAGCTATATATGTTTGGTTCTTGAATGAAAGGCTAAATTCTTTGCCAAATGAATTGCACTTTCACTATCACTGTACAATCTGCAACTCTCTTGCTCATTTCCCAACTCTTCCATAAACTGAGTCATTCATATCATCTCCTTGTTAGCCTCTGTGGCTGCAATGTATTCTGCCTCCGTAGTAGACAAGGCAACAACCTTCTGCAACTTTGAAATCCAGCTAATTGTCATACCACCAACAGTGAACACATAACCTGTAGTGCTTCTCCTGCCATCCAAGTCACCTGTCATATCCGCATCTACATACCCATGTAGAGAAGTGTTTGACCCTCCATAGCATAAATGCCTACTGCTGGTCCCTTTCAGATATCTGAGAATCCACTGAACTGCTTTCTAGTATTCCTTCCCTGGATTGGCCATGAACTTGCTGACAACTCCCACTGCTTGGGCAATATCAGGTATAGTACATACCATTGCATACATTAAGCTCCCAACTGTGGAAGCATATGGAACTCTACTCATGTACGCCACCTCATCATGTGATTTAAGACACTGTTCTTTGCTCAACTTGAAGTGTCCAGCCATAGGTGTGCTTACCGATTTTATATTCTGCATATTGAACCTTTCCAACACCTTGTTCACATAATCCTCTTGAGACAAAATCAAACTGTGATTTTTTTTGTCTCTCTTAATACTCATGCCAAGGATTTTTTTTGCTGCTCCTAAATTCTTCATGGCAAATTTGTGAGCTAATTTTACCTTAAGCTCAATAATATTCTGCATGTGTGAACCTGCAACAAGCATATCATCTACATACAATAACAGGATAATATATCTACCATTATCCAATCTCTTAAAATAAACACAATGGTCAGATTGACATCTTCTAAAGCCATGCTCTATCATAAATCTATCAAATCTGAAATACCATTGTGTTAGAGCTTGCTTAAGACCATATAAGCTTTTCTTCAACTTGCACACAAGTTTCTCCTTACCTTTGACCTCAAAACCTTTCGACTGATCCATATATATTTCTTCATCCAAATCTCCATGAAGAAACACTGTCTTAACATCAAGATGCAAATCCTCAATAGCAACTAAAGATAATACAGTCTGAATAGAAGTCATTTTTACTACAAGAGAAAAAAATTCACCAAAATCAATACCTGGTTTCTGTGCAAATCTCTTTACTACCAACCTGGCCTTATGTCTCATTTGTCCATTCTCACCTTCCTTTAACCTGTAAACCCATTTATTTTTTAGTGTTTTCTTTTCGTCTGGCAACTCAACCAAATCCCACGTTTGGTTCTCTTTCAAGGAATCAATTTCCTCATTCATGCCAAGCTCCCACTATTTTTGAGATTCTACCTGCATTGCCTCATCAAAACTTTCTGGTTCTCCACCATCAGTGAGCAACAAGTAGAATAATGAAGGGGAATATCGAATCGGAGGTTTACTTACCCTTTTTGACCTCCTCATGGGCGTTTGAGACTCATTCACAACTTGTTGTCCACCCAAATTCTCTGTCAGTGACCGATCTCAGTCATTTCTAGGTTTGTACCTGACTGACGTCAATTCCACATGATCAACGTCGATTCCTTCTTGACCGACGTCGGTTACTGTCTGACTGACATCGATTCCTCTCTGATCAACATTAGTTCCTTCCTGATCGATGTTAGTGTCTGTGTTTTCTTGTGTGTGAAAATTTTTCTCCGTGAGCTAATGTTGGATCATCACCTCGTCCAAATCAACATTGCCCTGCTCAGAATTATTCAGCTTTTTGAGCTGATCACTGTACATCACCTTCTCATTGAAAACAATATCACAGCTTTTAATAATTTTGTTAGTTCCTAGATTCCACAACTGGAATCTGAAATCTCCAGAGCCATAACCAATAAAAGTGCACCGCATAGATTTAGTATCCAGCTTCTTTCTATTTTTTTTATCAACATGCACAAAAGCTTCATAACTAAAAACTCTGAGAAATGAAAGATCTACCTTTTTACCTGTCCAAGCCTCTTCTAAAATTCCACCAACCAGAGCAGTAGAGAGTCCTCTGTTAATCAGGTAAACTGTAATATCTACAGCTTTTGCCCAAAATTGTAAGACCAAACCAACATGCAACCTCATACTCCGTGCACGCTCCATTATTGTTCTATTCATCCTTTTAGCAACTCCATTTTGTTGAGGTGTCCTTGGAACTGTCCTTTCTCTGCGTATTCCACTCATAGAATAGTAATTTTTGAATTTATTACTGCAGTACTCACCACCATTGTCAGATCTAAGGCACTTCAATCTCAAACCTATTTCATTCTCAACCAAAGCTTTTCATTTCTTAAATGTGTCAAAAACATCAGATTTCTTCTTTATGCAATAAACCCATACCTTTCTTGTAGCATTATCAATGAAAGAAACATAATATTATGATCCTCCAATAGAAGCTACCTGAGCCGGTCCCCACACATCTGTATGAACAAGCTCCAACTTGTGCTTCTTCTTTATTGACCCAGTTTTGAGAAATCTCACTTTCTTCTGTTTCCCAAAAATATAATGCTCACAGAAATCTAGATCTATGCTTTTTAAATCTGAAAGCTTACCTTTTGACTTAAGAACAGTCATTCCCTTCTCACTCATGTGGCCAAGCCTATAGTGCCACAACTTTGTATTTACATCTGAAGTAGATAAAACAGAATGAGAATAATCAGTAATACAATTACATAAATAGAGAGTACCTACTATCTTACCTCTGGCTAATACAAGTGCACCCTTGGAAGCTTTCCAAGATTCAGCTGTGAGAGTTACTGTGCAACCCTCATCCCCCAACTTTTTTGCAGAAATCAGATTCTTCTTCAAGATTGGTACATGCATGACATCTTTCAACACCCATGTGTTGACATTCTGCAATTTCAGCTGCACTTTTCCTTTGCCAACCTTTTTACAAGGCTCATCATCCCCTAAATAAACTTTTCCAAAATCTCCCTGGACATAATCATTGAAAAATTCTCTTTTTGGGGTTGCATGGAAAGAGGCACCAGAATCTACAACCCAAGATTCTATTCTATTATCCAAAGAAAGTGTAAAAGCATCTTGTGCAACAATACCTGCAACTTTTGCTTCTTCATTACCTTCATGCTGATTTTCTTTTTTAACCTTCAACCAGCAGTCTTTCTTTGCATGCCCTTTCTTTCCACAATTTCAGCAGGTTATTTTTCTTCCATTTCTGGATTTGGATCTACTTCTCATCTTTGACTTAGACCTTGATCTCCCTTGCTTGCCCTTCTCTTTTTGCCTTCCCCTGCTTTCAACACTTAAAACATTACCTGATGATTCCCCTGTACTTTTTCTGCGAGTTTTTTCATTCAAGATTACACTAACAACATCATCAACTTTCAAGATATTTGTAGCAGATGCAGTATTACTAACTACCATTACCAAACTATGCCAACTTTCAGGTAAAGAGCATAAAATTAAGAGAGCCTTAATTTCATCATCAAAAACTATTTTGACTGAATTTAACTGATTTACTATTGCATGAAAATCATTAAAATGACTAGATATAGATCCACCTTCTTGCATTTGCAAATTAAATAATTGCTTCATAAGATATACCTTATTTGAAGCTGAGGGCTTTTCATATAAATTTGCCAAAGTATCCATTAACTCTACCGTTGTCTTTGCCTGTGATAAGTTGGAAATCACAGAAGATGCCAGACTCAACCTTATAGATCCCAAAGCCTTTCTATCAAGAACATTCCTTTCTTCATCTTCCATATTTGTGGGCTTGCTTGAAACCCCACCCAACGATAAGTACAGATCTTTTTTATACAGATAATCTTTTATCTGCATCCTCCATAATTGATCATTCTTGCCATTAAATTTCTCCATTCTTAGCTTACTTTTTTCTGCCATTGCTTTACTCCCACTCAATCAGAAACCCCTGTGAGTGACCTGTAATCAACACACATTAACCCGATCTAATACAATCTTTTAGTGAACCCAAGCTCTGATACAACTTGTTAGAATCTTACAGATACAATTGATTACTTTTGTGTAAGCAACTAAACACGAAATTAAACCAGAATAATAAGTAACTAGAAATTAGAATCAGCAAAGAATAAGAGATACAAGAAACAATGAAAACTTATATTAAACTCTTCCAAAAGGAAATACAATTGAATAAATCTCTCTTTCTTCCACACCTCTCAGATGTACAGATCTCTTTCCCTCAAGAGTTCTCTCTCACAATTACAAACACAATTCAGCTACTTGAATTGATTCACCCTTTTTCTCATACACAAGCTATGAAGATCTATCCCTATTATATAGAATTAGGGATCATGAGCTATGCATTCTCCACCGTTAGATACATCTCTTAATCAAATGTTCAAATCAGTCCTGCCAAAAATAGAAACGCGGACTCAACACTAACAGTTAAACTTATCATGCAAACAATCTGTTCATCCACGAAAATAGACTTTTGGAATACATAGGTAACCGACGTCGGTCCCTGTCTGCCTGCATATGACCAACGTCAGCGGATCCATAACCGACGTCGACAACTTTTGGTCGACTCCTGACCGATGTCGGCGACTGTGTAATTACAGCAACCTTGCATTTGTTCATTTGGTGTAGCTTTTAGCTCCACAACTCAACACTTCGGACAAAAAGTCTGAAGGAATTCCTTCAGACTTTTTGTTCGAAGGAATACTTCAGAGAATTTGCAAACAAAAACCCGCAGCCAACAAGGAAATAATAAAAGCTAAGGAGAGGCCAACAAAAATGCAGCCAACAAAAAGTCCGAAGGGCAAGACTGTATAAGTCCAAAGGAAATGGACTAAAACAAAGCCCACGGGAGTTTTAAAGTAGAAAACTCAAAGGAAAGAATGATCATAACAAGAAATTGGAAAGAAATAGAGACAAAAGGGGATGCAAGACAAAAGTCTGCAGCCTCCGAAAAAGTCCATAGAATATCTGAGACCAAAGGAAATCCATAGATAACAAAAGAATATATGAAAGAATTAGGCTAAGGGGTTGAAACTGGATACTAGACCAAATATAGATAAGATTATCAAAAAATAGAATCCTACCAAAAATAGATAAGCCACGAACATGCCAGACCAAAATAAGAAAAAATATATGCAAGCAAAGGCTATTTTTAGTTGACTGGTCAAAGCTTCATTTGACTGGTTGTTGAAGTCAAGCTCATCTCTGGGTCAAACTAGTGCTTTCAAATGTTCCAACTCAGCTTCCAATGTTTCAATTCGAGGTCTAATTTTAGCATGGCATGGATTTCATGCATGCTCTTATTTATCTCGTGCTTTCAAATGATCAAATGGCTCAAGAGGAAGTCCATATTTAGAGGTGGGCGTAGCATTTTGCATGATAAGAGTTTGACTTTCTACAAACCCACCATCCATTTCCTCTAACACCAAGGAGCTTCATGCAAGACAAATAGACTTTTTGTAAAGACTGAGTTGGACAAATTTAGCCTCTCTCCTATTTTTCCAAAGCCAACTCTTGGTTGTTATAATTTTTTATATAAGTTGGCTTTTCAGCCTTGAATTGTATCCCTCTCTTAGTAAGACCAGACTCTGCCATTGGTGAGTTGTGTAACCTCTTCAATCAATATAAGGACTGTACTTTCAGATTTCAAGTGTTGGCATAGTGTACATTCATTTAGTAATTTGCATACGTGGTAGATTTCTCTCCCTTCCCAAATTCTGATTTGAACCTACTTGCTAGCTCATCATATTACGCAGGTCATGTTCAATGTTCTATGTCTTTTGTTGAAGCTGTAAGTGGATGTTAGGTAGCTGCAAAGTGTCTTGTATCAGACCTCTCTCCATCGTTTTCCCTTATGTTTTGGTCATTGGATCGAACCTTCTCATGAAATATTTATGCATAGTGATCAATTGAAATCAAAGGTCTTCTTTTTCCCTTGTTTGATTCAGTGTTCAAGGTTCCAAGTAGAGTGGATCAACATTTTGGTGTATCACCATCATTAGGTAGGATCTCTCTTTCAAGTTTCTTTCTCCCTTTTCCATGGTAGATTCGTAGCACAGAGTAGAGATCCATTAATACATCTTACAGGAACCAGCCTTCTCTAGAGGTTCTTCTCACCATTGAGGCACCCACCCTCATGAGAAGATCCCATTGTTTCAATCATAGAGAAGATTGACCATTTCAGCATGTCTTCGATTCAGGGTGCAACCCCAGGTTGACAACAGTAACTTCTTTTAATTCAAATTTGCAAGTTGAGAATCAGTAAATGACTTACCCACACTCCCATTTATACTTTTATAAATTTATAGAACATCTATTAGTGAGCGTAAAATGGAATTAGGGTAAGGTCCTAAAATAGGTAATTTTCTAACAATGTTCATTAGATCTTAAACTAGACAAAAAAATACTAGATGACAAAGATTACATCTAAAAACTTAATAACAATAATAATTCAATTATCAACATAGTTCAAGACCCCTCGTTTGGCCATACTTGCATACTCAATTCATACATCAAAATGTACAAATCCCTAATACAGCTAAAGTAATTATTAAGATAATTAAGAAATACAAACACACACAATGTATATCTAATTACACTCAATAAGACATCAACTCTCATTATTATATCACATTAATAAGCAAAAAAATTGCCCACCCAAATAACATTCAAGGTATTTATATACCAAAACAAATGGCATATGTTAGCTCATCTAGGCAAGTCTTCTACAATGTTTGTGTGCCTAATCATATTGATATAAACATGCCAGCTCAACTAGCCACACATCACATACCTAAACAAGACTGTTTGTGAACTAAAAATACAATAATGACACCTAGCATGGTGAAAATTGACCTTGACAAAAAGATTATGATATAAAGTTGTCTTCTAACAATTGTGTATAATTATATAAGATAATTTATGTTGTAATACAAACTATACGTATAAGTAGAAAAAAATGAATGAATCTTCACAATAAAAGTAGTGATTGTATATTAGTATAATATTAATCATTATATATACAAATTTATAGTATAATGTATTGACCAAATAAAAGTATTTTTTTAAATATTATACGTTTAGTTAAATGATCTTGAGTAAGGTCAGAAAAACTTTATATATTAATAAAATTGATGAAATTTTATAAATAAATATAATTAAATTTTATTTTTTATATAAAAATAATAATATATTAGAAAAGATAAAGATTGTCATTGATATTTATATGCTAATATAGAATCTATATACTTTTTTTAACTATTTTTCTATATTAATATAGTTATGAAGGTTAGATTATTATTATAAAAAAATAAAGAGATGTTAAAAAGGCACCTTTCACCCTACTCAACCTTCTACTTATGTGTCCTTACAAATTAAGACATTACTTAAAATAATTAGGCATTATTCAAGGTAAAGAATAGACATTACAATTTTGTTTTTAAGAGTTATTAATAAATAGTTAAGAATGTATGTTACAATTATATTTAGGGCTCCACCTTTTATTAATGAAAACATGTTTTTAAAAGATGAATTTTGAAAGTTTTATTTTTAAATTAGTATATAATTTATTTAGTTTCGATATAAGAAATTTTTTTTTAATTATTTTTCTAATTTCTTAAGATTTAAACATATAATTAAAATATGAAAGTATTGGTGTATAAAAATATTGGTGATTAACCATTAAAATTTTTCCTGTTTAATTAAATATTGATACATAAAATTTAAACTAAAATTTTAAAATTTATTTAATAATATCAAAGCATGTCCTTTCAAAGTAAGATTATTTAAATAGAGATTTACCAATTAATTTTTTGATCTTATATTCAAAAATTTATATGAGGCTATTTTAACAATTAAAAAGGATTAAGATGAAAAACTTAACTACCAAAACAGGAATTCACTTACAATGTGAATGAGATAAAACCCTGTTGTGATTCAATTATTCTAACAACCATTAACCTCCAAGCATTATATTTTGAATACTTTTTAACTAGAACAAATGTGTGAAAGTAAATAACTAGTGCATTAATTTTGAATTGCATTGAATGCTCATGGCTTAACAATTACTAATAAATAAAAGTGTTAAACAGCAGTTGCCAATCAAAAATAAACTTAGTGGTTGTTTAAGCTTTACATGACTGCTATTTATCTATTAAAATTTTCAATTATTTTGGGCTTTTCACCTTCTAATCTTTTTCTCCATTAATAAAACATTTGGAACATATGTTTTATAAGGATCATTTAATTTTTTACCTATTAAAAAAAGTGTTAATTCAAATATTTTCTTATTTCTTATGTTAGTTTGGAAATTTCTTTAGACTCATATTCTTCCTTTGCAACATCCACTTAATATTGTAGTAAAACTAGTAGTAAATTAAAACAAGACTAGGACAAGATTATATCGCAATAATTATAAATACAATCAAAAACCCACATTAATAAAAATGAAATGAAGTTATTGACTTGTTAAGTTTTGATTCTTTTGCATTGTTAACATAAATCAAAATCACAAACTATTCTAGAATGATAAGTCCATGTTTTAAATATTATTTACATAAAATTTGAAAACTGCAAAAAAAGTAGATATAAATTAACCAAAACAATCAAAATCACAAACTATTTTAAAATGATAAGTTTGTCTTTTTAAATATTATTTACATAAAAATTGAAAATTGGGAAAAGAGTAAGATATAAATTAATAAAATCACTTGTAAACAACCAACAAACAATCAATTAAATCGATATTAACCAATAAACAATGAATTAAATTGATATTTTTTTATATTTTTTAAAGTTATATTATAACTTTAAAAATTATAATTATAAAAATATAAGATAAGTGTCAAAAGGTCGTTGGTTCATTGGTGAAGTTGCTCGTCTCATAAAGAGCCTATCAAGAATCAATTCTCTCTAAATGCAAAGGGATGAGACTAGGTTCGATCCTCAAGATGTGAAGTTGTATATATTGACTAATTTTTGACGTAGTGCCAAGGACAGAGGAAGTCCATGAACCCCTTTTGTCAAATTAAACTGATGATCACTCACACACACACACACACACAAACACACACACGAGTATTTAGAGGAAGTATGGAGTTACAATCCACTCTACATTAAACAAGGGTGTCCATTGTCCTCCACATTGTTTGGATTAGTGGACAAACAAGTTTGAAGGTAGGAGAGTCCACTTAGCTAATTATATGACAAAGTTATTTCTTTATGTAGATGATCTTATCTTAGTTACAAAAACAACCCATAACTTGAAAGAATAGATGAAGCCCACACCCACACCCACACAAGTATTTAGAGGAAGTATAGAGCTGCAATCCACTCTACATTAAAACAAGGGTGTCGCCACACACGTGCACACACACACACACACACAAGTATTTAGAGGAAGTATAGAGCTACAATCCACTCTACATTAAACAAGGGTGTCCACACACACACACGAGTATTTAGAGAAAATATAGAGTTGCAATCCACTCTACATTAAACAAAGGTGTCCACACACACACACACACACACACACACACACACACAAAAGAGTATTTAGAGACATGCACGTGTGCGCACGCGCACACACACACACATGCGAGTATTTAGAGGAAGTATAGAGCTACAATCCACTCTACATTAAACAAGGGTGTCCATTGTCCTCCACGTTGTTTGGATTAGTGGACAAACAAGTTTTAAGGTAGGAGAGTCCAATAGGCTATTTATATGGCAAAGTTATTTCTTTATGTAGATGATCTTATCTTAGTTACAAAAACAACCCATAACTTGAAAGAATATACGAAAGCCATACAATTTTTGTTAAGTGAAAAGCGTTATACTCAATACAAAATATATGCAAGAAGACAAAGTTGTAGGATAATAAAATTATTTTTTTATGTAGATGATCTTATCTTAGTTGCAAAAACAACCCATAACTTGAAAGAATATACAAAGGCCATACAATTTTTGTTAAGTTTTAGGTATTATACTTGATACAAAATATATGCAAGATGACAAAGTTGTAGGATTAGAAAACCACATGTCATTTTTAGGTTCGTGTGTCATCACAATGGTACTTTACAGATGCAAGGTGGAACAAGAATTCTTGGATTTGAAGTCAAGACAAATAGATAAAATCTAAAACATGAACATTTCCTTTGGAGCCAATGACTATAGTTTGAATGTGAACTATCTAAAGAAAATGGATACCATGGAGACTCATAATTGGCCTAGAATAGTTGTGGATGATGAATTAGTCAAGAAGAGCAACTCAATGAAATAGAACATGTGGATAAGTAAATGAGATATTAGCCTATATGCATGTCCAAACATCAATTAGAAAATAAATACATGCTGGAAAAGTTCAACTTAATTATGTGGACAAAGCCACTTGAATGAAAGAAAATGTACAAACGTTAATAAATTCAAATCCACCTATGAGCATGATTAAAGACCCTATATAAATACATGAATCAAATAGGAAGCCAAAAATGTTGATAGCTTGATAGAAAACTACAATGGTAAATAAGAGTATTTATTTTGTACATTGGAGATGGTCGAGTCACAGAGACACTACATCATAAAGTGCCTGGCTTACAACGACATCTGAATCAATTATATTGACATCTAAAATGTTTGCATGCTTTACCTACCCTATCTGAAGAAACCAGTTTGGCCAAAACAATAAAATTCTAATGAAGACTAATAGTAGGCTCACCCTCAAGAAAGAAATGACATATTTTCAAACTTAGTTTCACAAAACTTGTCCCAACTGAATGTTGTACACATTACATCTAAGTTACTCCTCAATGATCCTATAAACCATTTGGTCCTATGAATCTTATTAAATTCTCTCACTCATCCATGAAAAACCCACAAGGTTTGAGATTGTTCTGCCAGAATTCATCGGTAGTCATTTGACATAATTGAGTGTCTTTTCAAAACAAATGCAGAGATTTAATGTAGGGATCAGAAATCCCCAGGTCATATAAACTCCAGAAGTCCTTTTGTATTGCCTTGATGTTATATGAATAATCAGTTTCATTTCGTAAATTGTTCCACCATTTACTTTTATTAAGAGCGGATTCAAGGAAAGAAGGGGCATGTTTGCATTTTAAGTTTTTAAATGAAAATTTGAAAATAGAGAAGAGAATAAAACATAAATTAGGCAAATCACTTCTAAAACAAGTAATCAACAATGAATTAAACTGCCATTTTTTTGATTTTAATGTTTTCACAATTATGACATAATTTTGAGCTTTAGAATTGAATAAATTTAAAAGAAATGAATTGCTCTAATTGATGGGTTTGATGTTGACTAATTGAAATGTTGAATTCATATATTTTGCCTTCTGAGGGAACAATAAAGTCCAATTTAAATACATGATTTAAAAAAAAAATCTAAGTTAAGCAATTCAAACACCATATCTATCTCTCTGTTTTGAATGAAATATTTAACATGTTAAGCAGCCTATGTGTCTAGTAATATTTATCCCGAAATATGAATATGATTTCAGGCCATAAAAAAGTATCTTCAAAACTAGTAACTACTTGATTAGTAAATATGGGTCAGTGAACAATATGATATGAAAGAACAGGCCGATAGAAGTGCAAAAACTTGATTGCCTCCATGTTATTGCCGATAGAAGTGCAGCCTACGTTTCTAATACTATGAATACTCCTCTCAATGAATTGAGGCTTTCACAGTCTATAATATTAGAAAAAGATTTTTGGTAAAACTGCATGAATATTCTATTACCACCTAGTACTCCAATCATAATGGTCAGAATATTCAGTGTGTTTTTTCAAAAGCCTTTTTCTTGGTACTATTGATGATGCTTTTGAGTTTTGACGATGTCACTGCTGCTGATGTTGATTCAAGACAAAACAATTCTAGCTCGCCTCATACTGTTGCTGAGTGTGTGTAAATTTGAACTTTATTTTGAACGTTCGACCCTTCAACAAAAACTTATTGATATTTGGCTTGAAGAGTCCAGTAGAATGGATAGATGGTTTTGGTATTTTGATAGTTGGCTGGCTGAGTCCAGAGGAAACTTAAGATCTTTGATTTTGGAAGGGTTTATCAGTACTTTGTTAATGTTTTAGAAATCGTTATTTATTTAGGTCATAAAAACCCATTGATGATGTAGCTATTTGTGTGGACGTATAGTTTTGTATATCATTTCATTTCAATTCAAATATCCTTCACCCAGAGAGCAAACCAGGTCATTATCCAAGAGGAATGAACTACTGGAAAATGCTTTCACTTGTGTGCCAGTGGCCCAAGTTCAAATCCATGGAAAAAGCGGAAAGTGGCATTGTATAATGGTTTCTTCCCCCTAGACCTAGAAAATGGTTTTCTTTCTTACCCCAAATAAATAAATATATTCAATAAAAATTAATAATCCATGAGTATCTTTTCTTTATATGCTAATTATGTCATTAGCTATATGCTAATACTTAAATTTTAATACCTAGTTTGGTTTCTTCTGTGTAAGAATGTATAATATTCTTCTGGATTCACATGCATACCAAGGTTTTTTGTCTGACAATTCAGATCCTACTTCTGGATCCATCTTACAAGAACTTTTGGATGCAGATGAATTCAGAAGAATATTATGTAGTTTAATTTTTTATTGAAAACAATGGATGTTATTAGGGTATAGACAATTTGCATAAATGCTAAATGGTTTCCATACATTGAATCAACTTCAATATGAGTTGGGTCTCAGCAAGTAGAGACGGACCTACTCCAAAATGGAAGGAGGTATAGTTGTCTTTTAACTCTTTAATATTTATTCTCTTCAATCCTCATTTGCAGTTGCACATTTTAGGCAAATGTTTTATATGTTATCTTGCAGATTGACTTTGCGTTTAATATTTTTACATTAACAGAGGATAAACTACTCTCTCAATGTTGGAAAAATTCTTCATGCCAATTTAAAATGTTAACCAGGTATTTCAAGGCATTTGTCAGAAAAGCACTCTCCTACAAATAAATTTTAGTTTTTATCAATAAATATAATATAGCCTATAATGCAATAGTACCTATACTTTCACCGAAGGTTATAGTTTTTGTATTGATATAAAAAAATCAGAGTAAAATGGAAATTTTAGCTGTCCCTGGGATATCAATCCAAACTTATAGGATAAACAGAGTCCGAGGGAAATGTTGCCTTTGGTTGGTTGGAAACAATTGCACGATCTTTTGATATCTATGGTTTGGCAAGTATAATCAAGCCTTGGCCTTTCACAATAGTGGATATCTATAATAATAAAATATAATAGAAACTTTACAGCGTGGACTTTCACTCCGTGAGTTTCTTGCTTCATACTGGGGAGGAGGGGGAAGGGCATGAATGGCAGCGGTGCATAAAAATATAACAAATCCTATCAGAAAGGCTATTTTCAAAAAACTAATAGCATCGTATGCACCACCTAAATTTACCAGTTTTTCAAGGATCTTTCAATATTTACCTTAAAGTTTATGGATAAAATGAACATCTCAGAGAAATGGCTATAAAGCCCATACTCATGCCAGCCACAATAAATGCAACTCAATGTGCAAACGATGCAGAAAAATACAGTTCAAAATACAGAATTTAATGCAGTCTACAATAATAAATATCAAAATATGAAACTTTGCATGGAATTGGTACCTTCTAGTCAAAGATACCAATTATACCCTCCACTTCCCCTTGCATAGAATAATACTTTGGCTATAAACTAATTTAAGATTACACTAATCATCAGTCAGTTGCTTGAAGATGTATCATATAAACTATGTTACATCAGGGAGGGCCATGATATGTTTTTACTCCATGCGGCCTGCACTAAATCGTAAGATAGAAAAACTTTGTATTTGTGAACTCCATGCCAGAGAAAAGCCTGCAATACATATAATGGAAGAACATTCTTTTACCTGAGCATAAATGACTATGCATGTAAATACACATGTAATAACATTCTGAGCTGGTGCAGCATTTAAGATCTTGTACACAAAACTGCCCCCAAGCCTGTATACCTTGTAATTTTAATGTTGGGATTCCTATAGTCTTTGAATTTGCTGCCAAAATTACACTATTGAAACATGTATGCAGTTCCATTCCATTCAAATAAATAAGAAGGTTATATACATTTGTTTCCATTTTAAATTATTTTTTCCATGTCCTCTTTTTTAGTTACTAGGAAGATTTTCAAGAAATTTCCAATAGGATGCGAGTTTTGAACTTAAACATAAAAGGATGCATGTAAGCAGTTCGGCATACTTAAGCCCTTGAATAGGGGGAAAAAACCAAGGGCATTTTTATGTTGCATATATATAGCAGGTCTCTGCACCAGCTCTTAAGTAAAATTTGAAATATAAATTTTAAATTTCTGTTTTAGCCAAAATGAAAAATTTAATGGGGATGTTGCCTCTCAGAAGCAGCTTCTTCCATCGTTAAATCTCATTTTAGCTTTTCAGTTTACGTACCAGTGATATGTTACATCATGCTGGAGGATTTTTCTGGACTGAAATTTTCATTTACTGAGACAACGTTTCTTTGTACCTCCAATTTCTGAAAATTGTTCTGATGTCATAAACTCTGAATTTGTGTTCAACACATCAACTTCCTCAGAATCTGTGTTCAACATATCAACCTCCAGACTTCCTAAAGATTCTTGTTTCACCATATTTTGGGTGCTTGGCGGAAAAATTTTACCATCTCCTTTATTTTCGGACAACTGGCATTTTAGTTCAATCATGCCTTCATTATTGTCCAGGATGGTACCCCTGTGAGTTAGTTGGATGCATGTGTCACTAAGGCATATTGAATCATTATTTTGAGGCACAACTTGGTGCTTTGACAAAAAAATGCCTTCAGTGTTTTCAAGATCCATAGAAGCTGGAGTACCACGTATTCGAGGATTAAAAAGGTCATCAGAAGCACCTGAAGAAGAACCCTTCATATTAATCATATTATGAGGACCACATCCGACTCCATTCGTTGCTATGGCTGTAGGTGATTGACCTGGTATAGGTAACTGAAGGTTGGTTGTCGGGACTAGTTTCACCTCAGCTGGTGATTCAAATGCTGTAGGAAGACATAACCAGAGATTAGGTGTTGCAGAAAAGGTCTGAGGATTCATGGAGAAAGATGAATTGCTAAAATCTGCATCCACAGTCAAAGGCCCTGCAGAGGGCATTGAATGTTTATGAAAAAGAAAATGAGCAATCGTTCGATCAAAGGGATTTGTCCCTGTTTCCATGTCGTTTGGTCCTATACACCTGCAGTTAGAGCAGAATGATTGCCACGCATTAATCAAGTCATTATATTGTCGCACTCTCCAAAATAACATTTAGTCAAAGCCAAACTAAGGATAACAAAATTTATTTAAAGGAACAGTAGAAATAACTAAAAATGTAATGTGCAGAACCGCTGTCCAGTGATCTTGAGTGAAATTAAAACATACATATTCCATGCACACTACATAGTTGATTTTATATGCCATTAAGGTGACCTCCTGTAGCAGCGACACTGTTGATTGCATGCATTAGACCAATAAATTTGCAAATGAAATCTAAACTACAAACAATACACTATCCAACGCCGGGATATTTTCCAATTCTTTGCATATCCTTCCTATGATAGTGATTCCTCCAGATTGCACCACTGAATTCCTTTTGAACTTTCTGCCCATGAACACGATTAAGTTTGCAATTGCAGAAAACTTGTGACAAAAAAGAAATAGCAGGATTTTAGCACCTGCACTAGTGTGTGGAACATAATTTTATTTTTCTGGCTGTGCTACGTTTTTTCTAACAATTCTACATAGTTCATAATTTCTCATTAACAGATCCACTGACACCAAGAAGCAAAAGGTTAAAAGCAACAACAAACCAGCAGTTCATGAAGCGAAATCCATGTAATGATTCAAATTATCAATAAGATAATTTAAGAAAATGCAAATAAAGTACATTGAAAATGAATAACAAACAAAGCAAAACCATTTATTTCAATTAACTAACAATACTTTGAAACTTGTTACTGTGGCTCTTTTGGAGCCTATGATGGTTGGCTGTTTCTTTGGTTCGTCATCGGACGTATAGTCTTTTGTGCAAGTTCTTACAATATTAAAAAATAATAACTAACAATGTTGATCTTTCAATCCTTTTAGCAACTTTACCACCTTCCATAATAATCCCACATCCAAGCTTAATTTTGTTGACATGACCATTAGTAATAACCTGAAAGTAGTTAATGAGAATAAAATTTGTAAACTTAGTGTTTTTCTTTCGCCTTTATAGAAATAAATTCTATTATTATTCCAAAGGATTTCAAACAACCGCCCTATTTCCTCCAAACCTGTCAGGTAGGAATATAGTAAAATAAACTTGAAGGGCACCCCTGACAAATAAATGACCAGGTTCAGGGTTCCTTCTGGGATGATCAGTGGGACACATGGTTCTCTCCTCTCATCTTGGTCAAAGGCTACCTATCCAAAGTCCTCTAAATCTGACTTCGTCTGGAACAATGAGTTCATTAAAAGCTTTCATGCAGGCTTCCCTGCAGTGGTGGATAAGTATATGCAAGAGTCTGGAGGCAGACAACTTCATCACTTAAGTAATTACAACCATTTATGTTGGGGCAGGTCTCCTTCTGGGCATTGTCAAGTCCATTTAGCCCACCAAAGTCTCTTGCAATATAACGATAGGAGTTTGGTCAAATGGTCAAAACAACGGAATTTGAAATTATAGCCAAATGGTGAAGATAAGTTTCTATTTAGATTAACCCTCATAGAAGGATTCTCACAGCTGATGTTCTGACTTCGAACTGGAATGGCTTCACTAAATGTCCAATTGTTCACAATACCAGTGAAACTATTTAACACTTTCATTCAGTGCTCCTTTGCACAAGCAGTTTGCATCAGAGGGCAAGCCTCTTCTTCTCTCCATGCTTTCACATTACTGAGGGGGGCAGAAGTATATTCAGGTTGACCAAATTCAAGTCGGAATCAGCTATATTGATGCTACCCCAATCCCTAGCTCCTAGCTTTATTTGCTGGAATATGTTGATTACACACAATTATAGGCTTTTTTGAGGGGATCATATGCAGAGTCCATGAGGTTGCCCAATGTATCTTCTCAAATGTGTGTAATATCATCAGTTTAATCAAAATCACAGCAGATAAATTGAAACTCTCCAATATGCATGATCTTGCTTTACATAGAATTATGGAGGCTTCCCTTCCGAGATATACATAAAAGTATCACTCACTACTCATTGCTCCTGGTTTCCCTCTAGCCCTCCCTTCTGCAAACTCAACTTTGAAGGAGCTAGTGGTGGCAACTGGGGCCTCACTTGCATAGGTGATGTCAATAGAGATTCTTGTCAATGCCTTGTTCTAGCCTGCAAGCAATTCATTGGATCCCACAAAACCAAATTTGCCGAAGCGTGAGCCTTGTTTTAATGGGTCCTTCTCTCCCATCACCTTCTCTAAATTGTTATCCAGGATGGGATATGATGGTAAAGGGCTTGGATAGAATGGCCAAGGAGTAACAAATCCTATAAAGGCCAGGAAAAGGCCTCAATATATGGGTTTGGGGTATGTTGGTGGCAAATAAAGAAGTTGGAGAATAATCTAAAACAGATTTAGCAAGACAAGTTTGCAAAGACAGAGAACCCCAGCCACTAGCTCAACAAAAACAGCCCATGCAAGCTATAATGGCATTATTATTTTTTTCAAATCTAATGAAGAATTTAATTCTCTAAAGAACGGAAAGGTCTCTAATGAAGGGGAAGGTAGCATTGCACTACATCAAGGGGCCAAAGAGTCTCCAAGAGAGGCACGGCAGCTCCATGATGGAGGAGGTAGCACATCATCACTTCATGACTAAAGAGGTTGCAATTTGAATCCAAGAAGGGGTCAGCCTTCCTATAAAGGAAAAAGCAAACAAATAAGATTGCAAAAAATCTCTAACGAGAGAACATCCCAAAGGTATTAATTGGATCAAAAACATCCTTGGATTTAGTTAGTTGAGTTAATCGACTAAGTTGTAGCTTGAAATAATCTTTTCAAATGAGTTTCAGTTGAGAATGGAGTAAGAGCAGTCAGGATCAGATCTCGGAACAGAGATAAGAAAAAATAAATATTAAACAACCAATCCTGACTAAACAGGATGGTTTTGTAGCTGCTGGTTACTTCAAGTGCAATTTCGCAACCACCAGTATTCAAAGCAACAGTTTCATTCTGCACAAAGCAGTTTGGCACGAACAAAATGCACAAGAGTAAACAGCAGGGAGACAGTTTCTCTTCATATTCCTGACTTTTGGGCTTCTTGTTCGAGCCTAGAGATTCTTGCTATTGTATAAATGAACTGGTGGATAGTCAAGAAGGCATTCGAATTCATGGGGAATGGATGGAATCACTGCTGAGTGTGATTGTGACAATGAAGAAGACTAGATAGCTGAGATGGTTGAGGACAAGAGTCGAGTTTTCTAAAAAGCAAGTTGCAGAGAGCATTTGCAAGTGCAGGATGCTGTTGATTGATGTTGGTGTCTTTGAGGCTGTCAAAAAGGCAGTGAACTTTTAAAACAGCAAGGGATATAGCAGAGATGAGTAGGCATGGCTTCACTCTTCTGGAGTTTTCCCACATTGGGTTTCTCCAAGGTAACTTGTTGCGTCTATCTCTTTTTTTGTTGGTGTGTTTGGTTCATTGTTTGCATACTCATATTTCTTGTAAATAATTTTTTTTTCTCAAACACAGAGAGCTGAATGTATGAGCACAAGAATAAGACTTGTTCATGACAACAAATAGGAATTAAACTCATTCACTCACGATGTTTAAGAACAACATATCCTTCTGCACTACTGTTTTGTGGGTTTACGAAGAATCACATGTTTTGGGAGTAGCATGGTTAGAGTATGAAACATAATATGCAAAAGAATGTAGCATCTATGAAAGCAAGTTCTAAGTTGCACAATGAAATGTAGGATGTCAATTCACGTCAGAATTGTAGAAAGCATCAAATTGTAACAAATGAGAGTTGTTTCAATAGCATAGAACTTGTGAACACCATCCAAAGAAAGTAAATCTGTGTTCATGAATCGTGCAATGTAATATCTATGTCGATTATGGATGAGATGGTATTAGAGCAGGTTTGCTACCACATTTTTAGATTGTGTATTTGCCTCCCATATTAGGTCATTGACAGGGAAGTGCAAGATTTTGATTACATAGTCCAACCATGGGCAAAGCTTTGAAGAGAGAGGCTTCAAGAGCTTGAAGAAATAAACCAACAAATCCACGTGGAAAACAAAGAATCAAGAAAGATGTTGCAGCACTTGGAGAATGAGAATCAAGAGTTGCATGTCCGACTGACCAGCCATAAAGATTTCCTGATGGGCATCATTAAGGAATTGCAATATGAGTTGGACATGAAAGAAGAGGTGTTAGCAAAGCTCCAAGTTGATGGTAAAGGAGTAAAGAGAATGTAATGTCCCCAGCTTGGGACAAATCAATAAAAAGGGGTTTTCCAACAAACCCTAACAACAACACAACAAGCCCTAACACCACATGTGTAAATTCTAATTCAAATATCAAACTGTAATCAACAATTACGATTTTTCTGATTTTTCCACTTCAAACCCTAAATAAAAATTATTTAATTGAAATATACTTTCCCAGGAAAAAAAATAAAGAACTTATGTTGAAATTTTTAGTTTGATAGATTTTATTTAATTTCCACACAAAGCACATAGGAATTTGCTCGAATAGAGAGAAAACTTATGGAAAGTAATTATTCACAAATAAGAATCTCTTTTCTGGATTTTATTACATCTTAATCTTCATATGAATATTTTCAGAATTGCAGAATTTTTACATGAACCTGGACTTTAATGCTGTTACGCAATATATGCTTGCTGTTAAAAAGTCCAGAACCTCTGTTGATGCAGCTCCTGGATATTGACAAGACCTCCAGCACAGAAAATCAGCTTCTTGAGTCCACATGATGCCTGGGTGATGAGATATTTAAAGTAATAGACTACATTTCAGGCCTAGATTGCAGCGATTCAAACTTAGACAAGCAACACGTCCCCCCCCAGACTGAACACAGATCGATTCCTCTCTTCACATTCACTTCCAGCCAAGTAGACATCTTGAATTTGCACAGGAGACTTAGATAGTGTCAAGCATTGACATGGGGTTTTCGTCCCATTCAATTCAGGGCCAGGAGCTTCGTCCTGGTGAAAACATCCATCATAGTTTGACAGAGAATAAAATCACAATAATTTCTGAATAGCTTCCTCTACAAATCGACTCCAATTAATAGAGGAGTTACCAAAAATCCTCTACAAAAGGCAGCGATCTCTTTTAAAAAAAAACTGATGTTTCCAAAAACAAACTTCCAAAAACAATCGATATCCACTTAAGATAGAATATTTCCATTTTGAAGAAAATTAAATGTCTTTCCTTCATACAAGCACTCAAAGCTGATTTTAGCAATTTTTTTTAATTTACCAAGCTGAGATTGTAAACGGCCCCCACCATTATTCAAATATGAATAATTAAATAAATTAAATTGACTATAGACTTTCAACAATTTATTTAATTATTCCATATTCCCTTGCAAAAGGCTATTTTCCTAATCTCGGGAATTAATAGATTAGGAAATTGCTCCATAATTATTATCAAATGAAGAGGGACATTAAAGTCCTCCCTTCCTGGGATTGCTGGTCCTCTAGCAATCTCAAATTGGGGGGCTGCAAAATATCTTCCCCTTCCCAATTTGCATCCTCTACAGGCAGATCCTTCCATTTAATCAGATATTTTTGGAATACCTTATTCCTTACTTCCTTTCTCTCCAATCTGCAATACCCTCAAGGACTAACACCAACTTTCCTTCTTCATCGAGTGGAGGAAGCTCTGGGGATGCTTCGACCTGCTGACCCAATGCTTTCTTGAGGCAAGAAACATGGAAGACGTTGTGAATCTTACTGCCCTCATGAAGTTCTAATTCATATGCTACTTCACCAATTCTCCTCACTATCTTGTAAGGCCCATAAAAGTGCGGCTTAAGTTTTTCTGCACCACTTTTCTTCAATGAAGATTGTCTATATGGCTGCAAGCGCAAGAAAACTAAGTCCCCAATCTCGAAAGACCTCTCAATTTTGTGTCTATCTGCATACATTTTCTACTGATTATGAGCATGTTGTAGATTGTCTTTCAATGCCTTGAGAATATCCTGAAGGTTTTGCATTGTCTCCTTGGCCCGTGGAACCTTACTATCATCAAAGGCCAAATCCACGAATGATGAGGCATCATAACCGTATAAAGCTCTGAAGGGAGACATGCCAATCGACATGTGGTAGTTGGTATTGTAGCAATATACACCTAGATGCAACCATTTCATCCAAGCACGCTGCTACCCTGACACATAATTCCGCAGATATCCCTCAATCCATTTATTTACTATCTCTGTCTGACCATCGGTTTGAGGATGGTAGCTTGTGCTTGTTGTCAACTCAATACCAAAACATACTTATGAATCTGTTGTCACGATCACTGACGATCGTTTTGGGAAGAAAATGTAATATAAACACCTCTCTGAAAAATAACTCAGCCACCTGAACTGTGGATTAATTTGTGGAGATAGCAAAGAAATGGGCATATTTTGTCAGTCTATCCACAACTAATATGAAATCTTTTCCTTGGACACGTGGCAGCCCTGTAATAAAGTCCATGGATATTCCTTCCCATTTCTGTTCAGGTATCAGCGATGGCTGTAGAAGGCCTGCAAGTAATGTGTGTTCTGCCTTATTCTACTAGCAAACTAGGCACTCTCTAACATGCTGCAACACATCATCTTTCAAACCCTTCCAGGTGAACCTCTCACGAATCTGACAATAAATTTTGAAGAAACCCGGATGTCCTATTAGAGGGGTATCATGCATAGCCCTCAAAATCCTAGCCTTCAAATTCGATCTTGGAACAAGATAAATTTTGTTCTTATAATAAATGATGTCACTGACTACTGAATATCTATCATCTTGTACCTGACCATCAATCAAATCACAGGCAAAAGTGTTTTTGGTATATTCGGCCACTAATTGAGATCTCCAGTCAGCTGAAATCTCAGTGAGAGAGCAAAGTGTTGGTCTCTTGGAAAGAGCATCAGCAACAATGTTCTTCCCCTTGATGTACTCCATATCGAAGTCATATGCCTAAATCTTGCTCACCCACTTTTATAGTCATTCATTCAAGTCCTTTTGCTCAAGAAAATATTTGAGACTGTTGTGATCAATCCTGACCACAAATTTAGTCCCTACTAAGTACTGCCTGAACTTAGCTAGCATGCATAATCTCCTTATCATAAGTGGAATACAGCCTCTCTGTATCCCTCAACTTTTGGCTCTCAAATGCAATCAGATGTCGATTCTACATTAGAACTGCACCAACTCCCTGTCCCGATGCATCACACTCCAAAACAAACGACTATAAAATCCAACAATGCTAAAACTAGACACAAACTCATGACTTCCTTGAGTTTGTCAAAAGTCACATGTGCTTCCTCAGACCAATGAAATGCACCATTCTTAGATTGGTCAAAGCTGATGCCAACTGTGAGAAACCCCTCACAAACCTCATGTAGTATGAGCACAAACCCAAAAAACCCCTCAATTCTGATATGTTTTTTGGTGGCAGCCAATCCAGAATTCACTGGATCTTCTCCCAATGTACCTTCACACCATCTGCCCCAATCACATGCCCGAGATAGAGTATCTCAGTCATTCCGAACTCACACTCAGAAGCCTTCGCATAAAGCGATTGAACCTCCATGATACTCAGCACTACATCCAAATGATGCAAGTGATCCTACCAAGTCCTGTTGTCTATCAAAATGTCATCAAAGAAACCAGAACAAATTTCAGTAACTGCTCTCGAAAAGTGTGATTCATGCACGACTGGAATGTGTCAAGTGCATTTGTGAGTCCAAATGGCATGACAAGGAATTCAAAATGCCCGTAGTGGCAACAAAAGGCAGTCTTTTGAACATCTTCCCAGACCCATATCTGATGATAACCCGAGCGAAGATCAATTTTGGAAAAGAACACAACCCCATGCAACTCATCAAGCAGCTCATCAATCCTGGGAAATGACATCTGTTCTTCATTGTCTTCTTATTCAAGGCCCTGTAATCTATGCACATGCGCATAGTTCCATCCTTCTTTTTAACCAACACTACCAATGAGGCAAACGGACTAGAACTGGGCCAAATGTGTCCCATGCTGAGAAGCTCCTTGATTGTCTTCTCAATTTCCTCTTTGAAATGGCACGCATGTCGGTAAGGTGTAGTCATTATTGGTTTAGCCCCTTCCTCGAGCTCAATGACATGCTCGAAACCGCGATCAAGGGGTTGACCTGGAGGAATGTCTCCAAACACTACACCATGCTTATCCAACTCAGTCTAGATATCAACACGATAATGTGGCTTGTTGTCTGCAGTAGGTTTGGAAGAAACAAAGCACTGAATTGCCCAATTCACCTCTCCATGTCTGAGTAAAACCTCCATCCTCCTAGCTGACACTACTCGAGGACCACCATCAGCCATAGCCTTCAGCAAAATCTTTATGCCACCATCTATAAATTCTAACTCCATTCTGTAGAATTCCTGAATGTACCTTCCAAGTGATTGTAAACAATGCAATCCTAAAACTGCATCAATATTACCAAGTCCTAGCACATAGAAGTTATCAGTCAATGTGTAATCTCCAATCTGGATGCTACGCTGGAAAACCATCCTAGTGCAACTCAACTGAAACCCATCTGCTAGAGTCACATTGAATCTCAGAAACTCCTCAACCTGTAGCCCATGCTTCGCAACTAGACCCTTGTCAATGAAGTTGTGTGTGGCTCCACTGTCCACCAAACAGACCATGCATTGCCCCTTAAGGACACCCTTCAAACGGAATGGATGAAGTCTAGGAACTCCAAATAAAGAAGCTATGGTACTCTGGGTAGTCCCTTTAACACCAAAATCATCCAACTCTAACTGTGGTGGCTGCTCTTGTACACTATCATCTCCAGTACCAATCTCCTAATCATTTTGTTCTTCATCATCTAAAAAAACCTCAATCAAGTGAACCTTGCCTTTCCCAAGGCAACGGTGACCAGGGTCCCATGGCTCCTTGCAGGTGAAGCATAACTTTTTCCTACGTAATTTGTTTCTGGATTCTTGTTCCGATTTCGGTGGGATGTTCTTTCGCTGATTGAAAACTTTTTGTTTTGGCTGAAATCCACCAAAAGCTTTCTTCTGAGGCTGGAAGGGAGGTGTAGTCTCCAAATCAAGGGCTAGGCCAATGGCATCATGGAGTGTGCTAGGCTTATGAGCCTTCACTAGACCCCTCAATTTGTCACTCAAACCTTCAACAAAAAACATAGTAACTCGCCTCTCAATCATCTCAAGGACCATAACTGCAATTTTATGGACATTGATGTAGGCCTCAACATGACCAATCTGCTTCAGCTAAGCCAAATCTCTATAATAAACCTCAATATCCTTCTGCTCAAAGCATGCAATCAGTTTATTGACAAACTCTTCGTATGAGCGTATCAAGGCATGATCTTGTGAGACTAACCCATGGTGCCACTAGTCATATGCTACACCCTCCAGATGCATCGTAGCAAATTGTATAGCCTTATCTTCCTCCATAGGTTTCAAGGATAGGGATTTGTCAAGTTTATGCACCCATGATCTGGCACTTATTTTTCCGCTTCCATCGAAGGTCGGTAAAGGAACCTTATTCAGTGCTTCTTTGTATTCCTTGGGTTGAGTGCTTTGATTGGTTTGTCTTCTGAGTCCCCTTTCTTGTCTTTCCAATTTGAATCTAGCTTTGTCTTTACGCTGATTCATAAACTGATTCAAATTAATTAATTGTCTCACATCAGGTGTGAGAGCTCTGTATTCATCGTAGGCCACCATAACATCATCAGTGATGTGTTTCTCATCCTCCAACTCCGGAATTGCCTCCTCTTCAGTTTGTCTTGTCACAAATGTAGGACGCAGAGGCCGATCTGACCTTTTGCTCGTTGTCCTAACAGCATTAGACATTGCTCTATCCCAATTTTCGTGACCAACATCACTTCTGCGATGATCACTGCTTGATCTACTCGATCTAGCACGATCCATTCTCATTTGACCCATGGCTGTAATCATATGATCCTAAAATTGTTGTAGCACTAGGTCCTGTTGTTGGGCAAATGTGATCATTAAATTCTCAAGTTGATTGTTCAAATCCCTAGGTGGGCTTCTACCTCTTTCACCCATCTCTTCTACAGCTAGAATAAAATCAAGCCCTTCTTCTCACTGTCCTGACCTACTCCTGGTGAAATATTTGTGTGATCATATCTCTCTGGAATGCATAGAATCAAATCAACTAACATGCAATAACCCAAAGCCACATGCAACATTGAAATCCTATCAAGCTCGCAAGATCGCAAGCTCTGATACCACTGAAATATACTTTCCCAAAAAAAAATAAAGAACTTATGTTGATATTTTTAGTTTGATAGATTTTCTTTAATTTCCACACAAAGCACATAGGAGTTTGCTCGAATAGAGAGAAAACTTATGGAAAGTAATTATTCATTAATAAGAATCTCTTTTCTGGGTTTTATTACATATTAATCTTCATACGAATATTTTCAGAATTTATTCAGAATTGCAAAAAATTTATATGAACCTGGACTTTAATGCTGTTATGGAATATATTCTTGTTAAAAAGTCCAAAACCTCTGTGGATGCAGCACCTAGATATTGAGAAGACCTCTAGCATAGAAAATCAGCTTCTTGAGTCCACATGATGCCTGGGTGATGAGATATTTAAAGTAACAGACTGCGTTTCAGGCCTAGATTGCAGCAATTCAAACTTAAACAAGCAACATGCCCCCCCCCCAGACTGACCACAGATCGATTCCTCTCTTCACATTCACTTCTAGCCAAGTAGACGTCTTGAATTTGCACAGGAGACTTAGATAGTGTCAAGCATTGACATGGGGTTTTCGTCCCATTCAATTCAGGGCCAAGGGCTTCGCCCTGGTGAAAACATCCTTCATAGTTTGACAGAGAATAAAATCATAATAATTTCTGAATACCTTCCTCTACAAATCGACTCCAATTAATAGAGGAGTTACAAAAAATCCTCTACAAAAGGCAGCAATCTCTTTAAAAAAAAACTGAAGTTTCCAAAAACAAACTCCCAAAAACAATCAATATCCACTTGAGATAGAATATTTCCATTTTGAAGAAATTCAAACATCTTTCCTTCATACGAGCACTCAAAGCTGATTTTAGCAATTTCTTTTAATTTACCACGCTGAGATGGTAAACGGCCCCCACCATTATTCAAATATGAATAATTAAATAAATTAAAATGACTATAGACTTTAAGCAATTTATTTAATTATTCCATATTCCCTTGCAAAAGGCTATTCTCCTAATCTCGAGAATTAATAGATTAGGAAATTACTCCATAATTATTATCAAATGAAGAGGGACATTACAAGAATGTTGGAAATGCAATTTTCCAAGTGCAAAGCAATAATTAACCCTCGAATATTCGTTAATAAATTCTGAATATTATTACCAAAATAAATACCTTGTTTTCTGAATTTTCCTGATGAATAATAGCTGAAAAATACCAATAAAAATAGCAAAAAATTATTAAATATTCAAAATTGTGGTTTTGGCTTGAAACAACGCTTGAAACCCTCATATTTGACACCAAAAGAGATCACCCAGCTGTCATAGGCAGTTCGCTGCCCTAGAGCACCAAGTACAGCCCTCTAAAAGCAATCTACAGCCCTCAAAACCCTGCATTGTCCCTCCAAACTAGTCGCTACCATGTTTTTCTGGTCGCTGCCCTAATTTTTGGGCTTCAAACCCTAGTTGCCAACGCTAAAAATGGAGATGAAGTTACTGTTCAAAATATGAGGAAAATTCTATAAAAAACAAACCAATGAAGCTCAATACAACCCCTAAATGAAGATGCTCTAATTGAATGTAAGGGTTTGCATCCTTACTCCAACTACCATTGAAGGGTTTCGTCCTCAATAGACAAGTTAAGCGTTTTCGTGCTTAAGCTTACAATTTTAATTATAAAAATCATGTATATCTCTCAAATGAAATCGAATTCCCTTTAATATATGCTTAAGCTTACAATTTCAATTATCAAAACCATGTATATCTCTCAAATAAAATCCAAATCCCTTTAATATACTCACCTTTTTAGTTATGAAGGTAGAGTTAGTGGATTATAAGGTCGGCCATCCTTTAGAAACACTTAAAGGCTTTTTAAGACCTTTAAGTCAAAATGGGCCCTCCTTAATGCAAAATTAAAATAACTTAAGTGAAAAATCACTTTTACCTTTTAAGAAAGGGAAATTAGTGTTCTCCATTTTACCTTCTCCCTTAGCCTAGAGAAAACACCAAAAGAACTAGGCTTAAGGTCATGTTCGTGCTTAAGCCAAAAAGGAGGACATGACAATCCTACCCACCCAAAATTGTTTGTCTTCAAACAATTGCAATATCCAAGGGGTTGTCCCAACATTCCTCATTATGCAATGTCCACCTGTAGTTTCCCAAGGAAGGAAAAACACCTCTATTTTCTCTTTGTTGTTGTACATGTTGTTGTTGGGTACAGACCAGCTGTAGTCATCCTCAAAAATGACCACCAAGCTCGTCCCTCTCTCACGCCAATGGCTGCCCTTGTTGTAGTTTTCAATGTAGAACCAATAACAGTTGTCACCCCTCTCAAAACTGCCCTCCTAGCTTATCATTTCAAGCTCCATAAGGGCTGGAAACTTCTTCAAAACTGATCTGACTCTTACTTTCCTCCTTGGACTCGTGTTGACTCACCTTGAAGGCAATTGCCCCCAAAGTATTGCAGTACTTCAAGTTTATGTGGCTGTGTTTGTAGTTGACAGCCTTGAATTTACCACAAATCTTGAAGCTATTTGTTCTTACTTCATCCTTTGGAGGTCCTCCCAAGCATCCGTTAGGAGCCTATAACTCCTTTCCATAGTGCTGGGAAAGTTCTGAACAGCAATGTATATCAAGATATCAAGGCTGTCCCTTACAAAAAACTTCCATTGAATGAGTGCCATGAAATAGGAGGCTCTTAGGTAAGCATCCCAATACTCTCCCAGGGACCTTGATGTTGTTTTATTCCATTTGAAATGTATCCCAACAAATGACTTGCAAAAATTACACTTGAGCATTTTAGAAAACATACCTTCCCTCTTGAGGCTTGGCCCAAGCATGTGGCCTTGCCATGGTGACAAAACAATTCTTTCTTGCTCACCTTCTTGCTGCCATCGGAAGTGTTGTTCCTCTTCTACCAATTTTCAACCTTGCCTCGTAAGTGGAAAGCCAAATCTCCTCTGCAAACTCAGAACTTATTGAGTGCTGTAACTTACCCCATTTTTCAGAATTTTTTGTGCATATGATCAGCTGAGTTTGCCTATTTACCCCTTCATTATTTCCGACTTTTATGACCCTATCATTTTCAGACTTCTTGGTGCACTTTCCAGCGGTGTTGGCAAACTTTTTGCCAAATTTTTCAAATATATAACCCATTGAGTTGGCAAAGTAAACTCAGAATTTTCTAAGTGTTAGGGCCTTGATTTTGTCAAAAAATTCAGAATTTGTAAGGCTGTCCACACTTTAATTTTGCCCATTTCAAGACTTGTCTCCACTTGCCAACCCCTGAATTACCCGTGTTTTTCAAGCATGGAATGTGAAATTTCTTAGGACACCTTAGTGGCTATCCCCACTCAAAATTTGCAACTTCCTTTGTACTCCTTTTTGCTGTTGCAACTGACTGGTAATGTGACCCCTCAATTGTGGATCTAGAAACTTCAACAAGTTGGAGACCGTCACGAGGAGTTAATGAGGCACTTCCTTCATGTGCATACCTCCCAACAAGGTCTTCCCGAATGTACTTACAAATCTTGTGCAAATCTGATTTGTCTCCATTTTTAAGACTATCACAATGGTGTTTTAAAAACTCGCCTTCCCTTTTAAACTCTTGTAGATGTTGCCTAGCTTGAAAGGCTACCAATTTTGCCTCTTTTGCCCTCCTTAGCCACTCCTCACACCTTTTTTGGGTCCTTGCTATAAGGGCAGAATTTTCTCCTTGATTTACAATATTTTTCCCTTTTACTAGCAACTCTCTTTGTTGTTCATACCCTTACTGGAAACCCTCCTTTTGTTGTTCTATTAACTTCCTATCATCATGCTGAAAATTCTCACTTGGTTGTCCCAAAAATTATGATTTTTGCGAATCAGAAATTTTATCACGCAACTCAAAAAAATTCTAAGTTTATTAGTCCCCTTTCCAGCTGGAAAATCTTCTTGGGCTGCCCTACAAATTCTAATTTTTGAAGCTTAGAGATTTCAATACTTGGCTGCCCCAAGGTGTTGCCCTTTTGCTGCTCAAAGGGCTTCAAGGTACCAATTTTCCGATTCAAATCTGATTTCTTTTTCCTTATAATAAACTGAAATCCAATCCTTTCACAAGCTTGTTTTGAACCTACATTTTCAAAATTTCTAAGGTTCTTAAAACGATAATTTAAATGATTTTTCACATACCTTAAAGCTTCCTCATATTTATTTGAAACCAACTCTGATTCTTTCCTTACTCCAATGAAAGGAACAACTACAAATATATTAAAATCAGAATGGCTACTCTTCGTAAATCTCAAAATATTATCAGGATCCCACCCCTTTTAGCAAAAACAATTATCAACTTGAATCAAGGGGTCCCCATGCCCCATGTTATAAATCATATGCCTCCTTTTATGACCCCTTTTAGCATGACTCTTATGAGGGCAACAAATCTGAAATGGCATAGTGTGACACAATAAATTAGATATATTACCAAGAGCCTTTTATACCTTGGCCTACAAACAACAAGCTTGTCCTCATTTGGTGAAGTAGGGTGTATGGAAACCCTTCTATCCTTGTGATTCCCCATTTCTTCTTTAAATGCATATCTCTCCACACTGTTGTTCTGAAAATCAGCGAACTATTTGTCAACTTTATCCTCCAATGATTGGGCTTCAACCACACAATCTCTCCCCCATCTTGCAAATTTGACTTTCCTTCTCCTTTGGGCTTGTGCTCCATGATCTCCTCAAAAATCTTTTGAGGTTTTGGTTTCAGCTGCTCTTCTTCCTTCTTCAATTTTTTGCTTCTACCTTCTTTGAACATCTCCAAGAACTCTTCAAAGGTAAGTCAGATTCTTCAACATATGTGGGTAGCTCAATCGCATGATTTTGTATGATATATCTTTCTTTTCTTCTTGAATTAATCTCCTCATTAAGTCACAGAACTCTAGGAGTGTAAACATGGCTTGAACTTTTAAACAAAGCTTGTAATAATCTTCACGGTAGGCCTCATAATCAAGTCTGATTTGTTGTTGCCTTTTTTTCCTCTATGAACCCCATGATATTTTGTCAGATTCGCAAATAGGAAGAAACAAATGCTCTGACTCTTACCCCTACAGAATGGCAAGATCCTCCTTCACAGCCTGCCAAAATCTTGGCTTTGATAACACTATAATGTCCCCAACTTGGGACAAATCAAGAAAAAGGGGTTTTCTAACAAACCCTTACAACACAACAAGCCCTAACACCACATGTGCAAATTCAAATTCAAATTTCAAACTCTAATCAACAATTATGATTTTTTACTGATTTTTTCACTTCAAACCCTAAATAAAAATTATAGAATGTTGAAAATACAATTTTCCAAGTGCAAAACAATAGTTAACCCTCTAATATTCATCAATAAATTCTAAATATTATTACCCAAATAAATAGCTTCTTTTATGAATTTTTCTAATGAATAGTAATTGGAAAATACCAATAAAAATAGCAAAAAATGATTAAATATTCAGAATTGTGGTTTTGGCTTGAAACAATGCTTGAAACCCTCAGATTTGACACCAAAAGAGATCGCCCAGCTGTCATAGGCAGTTCGCTGCCCTAGAGCACCAAGTACAACCCTCTAAAGGCAATCTACAGCCCTCAAAACCCTATGTTGTCCTTCTAAACTAGTTGTCACCCTACTTTTTTGGTTGTTGACCTAATTTTTAGGTTCCAAATCCTAGTCACCAACCCTAAAAATGGAGATGAAGTTACTGCCCAAAATATGATAAAAAATCTATAAAATCAGACCAATGAAGCTCAATACAACCCCTGAATGAGGATGCCCTAGTTGAATGTAAGGGTTTTCGTCCTGACTCCAACTACCATTGAAAGGTTTCGTCCTCAATGGATAAGTTAAGCATTTTTGTGCATAAGCTTACAATTTCAATTATCAAAATCATGCATATCTCTCAAATGAAATCCAATCCCCTTTAACATACTCACCTTTTTAGTTATGAAGGTAGAGTTAGTGGATTATAAGGTCGGTCATCCTTTAGAAACTCTTTAAGACTTTTTAAGACCTTTAAGTCAAAATGAGACCTCCTTAATGCAAAATTAGAATAACTTAAGTGAAAACTCACTTTTACCTTTTAAGGAGCAAAAATTAGTGTTCCCCATTTTACCTTTCTTCCCTTAGCCTAGGGAAAGCACCAAAAGAACTAGGCTAAAGGTCATGTTTGTGCTTAGGCCAAAAAGGGGGACATGACAGAGAATACAAAAGTCTATCATGAAAATAAGACCATCTTCTACCAAAATGCAATAACCATGACCTAGGTATGCTCAAGTGGGCTTCTATTATGCTTGAGGAGGCCAAGGATGATGGGGGGGATGAGACTACTACTTGGAGGACCCAATGTGAAAAGCAAGCCAATTTCACCCTTATGACTAGGATTATGGAGACTTGTGATCCACAACCCTATAAGGTGGATAAGGGAAAAGATAAGTGAGAAAAGGCTTTGGTGGAAGAGTACAACTCCTTGATAAAAAAAAAAGCTTAGCATCTTCTACCATTTCCACAAGGGAAGAACATTGTGAGATGCAAGTGGACCTATAAAACTAAATTGACTTCAGATGTTTCTACTAAGAGGTGAAAGGCGAGATTGGTTGCTAAGGGGTACTCTCAAAGGAGGGCCTTGTTTACCAAGAGACATATGCACCAAGTGTGAAGAGAGAATTTGTTTGAATTTGTTCTCTCTCTAGCAGCGAGATTTGGATGGGAAATGCACCAAAATTTACGCTTGTGTGCATTCTTAAGAAGTTGCTTTATGGGTTGAAGAAGCCCCTTGAGCATGGCATGAAAATACAGATAAGTTATTTTTGTCACGTGGCTTCACCAAATGCAAATTTGACCATAACGTGTTTATGAAACATGTTGACAGTCATATGTTGATTGGGTGTATTATGTTCACGATTTGATTATCATTGGAGATATTACTTCTTATATACATAATCTTAAGGATGAGTTGAAGAAGACATTTTAGATGCCAGATTTAGGTTTGTTGTATTAGTCTCGTAGCATACAAGTATTGCAGTTGGAGGAAGGTATTTTCATCTCTCATCCTCACTATACACTTTTTTTTTTAAATAAAAGATAAAACAGTAATTTTACAAAAACCTCTCTCCAAGCCCAATGAATGAGAGGGAAACGAAAGGGGGATATAGCATTTTAACTAGCTATAGGAAGGTATTCATGCTCATACAAAATAAGAGATCAAAGGGAACAGTTCAGATTACATATTGCATTTACAATGCAACCCCATACACTAGGAGAGCAAAATGTGTAGGTAGTAGCAAAGAGAGAGCCCATGATATCCCAACACTGAAAAAGAAACCAAAAGCAAAGGAGAGACAAAGAAGAAGACTTTTCAGATTTCTCCTCCAAGGTTTCCATGACGCGTTTGAGCATCATGATAGTGTTTGGTCCTCAGCTCTTGAGCAGCCATTTGTGAGATCCAAGCAAGAGATAAATGTACACGGGCAGGACGGAAAAGAGTGTCGCTCCATGTTTCTCCTCTTTTGATTTCCTGAGTAGTGATGTGAATCAGGTGTTTTGTTGTTTTAGCATGGCTTGATGGGCATGAATTGCATCTGCTCAGCAGTCTTTTTCTATTCCCTTCTGGGTTGAGAATGTGTTCAACAGCGTCAGTCCTCTAAAGCTTGCTGAGGTTGTGTGTCAAGAAGTTAAGGAACTATTTTTGCTAGTTAAGATCTTGTAAAGCAAGCATGCAATCATTTTGTTGTTGCACACAAGCCACCATAAAAGAAGAAATCCTTTCAAGTAGGGAGACGTGATGCAAAGGCATCTTCAATGGTCTCAATTCTGAGTTGTTTTAGTTGATAAGGGTCATTTAGAAAGTGTTTGACATGGTTAGGAATCATAGAGGTCTTTAGAATTTGAATTGTTGTTCATAAGGCATTTTCCTGCCAAATCTAGAATTCAAATATTTGAATTCTAAGAACTTGTTTGTATGGGATTTTGAACATAGTAAAGAAGGTAATTAGGGGTTAAGTGCTTGTATTAGCTTTTAGAACGAGTCAATGATAAACCACTACGTACTTGAGTCATTAGTATGCTATGTTAGGAGTTAGGGTAGTTAAGTCTTGTCATTGTTCTTGAGAGAGATCAAGAACCGTTGGAAAGGTAGTTATAGGTTTCAAATATTTGTAGATGCTTATGTTTTTGAGATAGAGAGGATGGTGTATTCGAGAATGAGGTGCTAACCTCAATGAAACAATAAAGAACACCTCCATTTCTGAAATTCAAAGATACATACCCTGTTTGTTTGTGTCTTGTATTCTATGATCAAGAAGAATAGTTATGCAGACCTTCTGAATATGTATTTTGTGTTCATTAAAACTGAGTTTACATTATGAAATGAGAAGAGGATTCTGATGGATTCCTAGAATGTATGAAGATCAATAACAAAAAAAATCAAAAGAAGTGTTCCTCAGCTTTGGTATTCAATGGCAGACCCTGTTTTCTATGTTGAGCATTGGAAGTGATTGTGTATGACAGTGTATTGGTAGAAGAATCAACAAAGATGACTTGATAATGTTTCTGGCGTATGTGGTAAGTTTGATAGATGATTTATGATGGTTCTACAAACATTTGCTTAATTGGTTTCAAAGTCCTTCATAAGGGTTTATCTTGCAGACCCTGTGTTTTCCCAAATTTTGTGTACGGTGTTCAAAAAGTCTGAATGTGCACTTTGGTTTAAGACAAACTCTGTGGAACATTGCTTGACATATATACATAACAATCTTATAGGAAAAAAGCTCCAATAAATAAAGACAAGGAAGCTCTAACGTTTGAAAGTGAAGGTTATAGACCCTGACCCCTGTGAGATTGTCATATGGATGACTGTGTTAATTGGACATGAAAACAAGAATGTATAAAAGTCTAAGTCTGATGCTCATTCAATTCTGGGAGTTTGTTACAAGTTATATGAAACGGTTCTTGATGCATGTGCTTAGTTGCTGATGCAGAGGGCTAACCTTTCTTATCTCTGTTTGATGAAAACATGAACTAATAAACTCCTTACCTCTGCCAATATCCTTAGCTCTGATCTATCTGACTAGATCTCTTTGATCTCTATTCTTGTTCTTGATTTCTTTGTTCTCTCATCACATGGATGTCTCTCCTCCTGATAAGGTGTTCATTCATACTCTCTTTTCCACTATCCCACTCAGTCACCTAGACCTCCTTCCTGGTCTAATTCTATCTCTACCAAACTCAAACCTCAACTCCTAAACTCTTTCATTCCTATTCCTTCTTAAACTTTCTTGAACTTGCTCTTTCTTTGCCTTAATCACATTTGCAACTTGACTTTATACTAAACTCAGGTTTCCTTGGACATTATGGTGTTTCTTGTCATCCATATCAGGCTCAAACAAGTCCTATCTAACCCCTCAATCAGTCCCCAAACTCCTCAGACAACTATTGAAGTTATACTCTGTTTTCTACTCTTGACTGAGTTCTCTTAGTAGCCTTTTTTTCTTCTTTTTTCCCCTGTAAGGATAGGTACGGACCAATCTTGGAAACTTATTGACCTTTTCAACTACCCTCTATCTACTACTATCTGTTCATGAAGTTTTGTGGTCCAATTCAACTCCTAACCCACTTTTCTAGTCACCTTTTGGCCTCTGTTTAGGCCTATTAGGCCTCTAACTCCTGTTTCAACACACAGTCTTCTTAATACGTACGTATACGTACAGGAACAACTTAAAAAGCTTAAAATATCTTAACACATATGCATCCCTACCTTTTCACAGAAAATCATGGTTTTTCACCAGTGGAATCTTCCACAACTCAAGACTCCTCTTCGAAACCCTAGAACAGGGTCTGTGCAGGACTGAGGCAACCCAAGAGGAAATGATTTAAAGTATTGAGCTTCAATACGAGTTTCAACCTTCTGTGTTGTCTGATTAGAGTCTATATAACCTATGTACATCTTTCCCATTCACCAACTTTCTTCCATGAAGCCACTGTAAGTTCGTTTACATGAATTCTTACTCTGACTGAGTCTTATTTCTCTACTGTCTACAAGCCTAAGCACAATATTTCAAAAAGTATAAATACTAATCATTTAAAGATCTTTAAGAACATGAAAAGGAAACTTACTAACATAGTTAAAGTTTCAACCCAGTCTCATGGAACCTTCCCTTGGATAAAGTATTCTCTCAGTCTCCTTCTTGAACACAGAATGTAAGCACACAGGGTTTTGACACGGTCTGCAACTTTCCATTCAAAACATGAAACTTCCTCTTCTCTTGAATCTTTTCTTAAGATGACAACTTCTTTATTGGTTACCAAGGGTCTGTAGATATTCCCCACACTTTCTAAACATCCACCACAAATTCTTCTTTTGAAACCCTCACTTCCTCTCAACTCCAAACACAGAGTGAAGCAATACAGAATGTGCAGACCTGTCTTTGAATTTCTTGTTCACACATATGAAAGTAACTTCATTGCATATAAATAACTTCAAAACTCAATGAAATCAACTTACCCAAGCTTCAAGAACATCATCAGGTCATTTTTGTTGGTTCTTTGTCAAGATCTTATCATACACAGTCAGAACTTACTGCTCAAGCACAAGAAACAGGGTCTGTCTTGTTTTCTACGAACAATCCTTTCAGATGCTAAAAGATCATAATTTTAAAGAACAACAAATGGATGAATTTAAGGGCTTATCAACATGCAAATGTGATTCAAACGTTCTCCATAAAGTCTTGCTTTTCAAAACACTGTCCTTTCAGTCTCATCTTACACAGAATGCCAATAGAAACAAGGTTTGCAACTTGGTTTTACAAAATCAAGAAAACTTTCTTATTCATTTCTTTTTGGGGGTTACATCTTCATTCTCCTTCGAATCCAACCCCAGTCTACCTTTCACAAAGACATTTACAAGTTTATATATCTCCATAACTACCTAAGTCCTAACTCCCTCATGTACGTTAGGAGAGACCTAACAACATAAACCTCTAACCAAAACTAACAAAATGACTAACCATAAGGGTTAAGTATGCATTGAAACATTCTTGACCTCTGTAGAATCTAACTAAATACTTAACCCCCTTAATGACCTTCCCTTCTATGCTCAAAATCCCAAACAAACCAATTCTTAGAATTCAAATATTTGAATTCTAGTTTTGGCAGGAAAATCCCTTTTAGAAGACAATTCAAATTCTATAGACTTCTAAGCATCCTAACTATGACTAACACATTATATATGACCTCTAACAACTAGGACAACTCAAAATTGGAGACCTTTGAAGATGCCCCTGCATCAGTTGCCTTTGAAGTCTTTGGTGAAGAAATAATACTAAGTTGTAAATTGACTAAGTATGTGCACACACAGTCAAGACAGAGTATGATCAAAAGTGATAAACAAAAGTGTATAGATGGAACTCTAAGGTTCTAAAAGGTGTGTAGCATTTGTATAAACCTCATTTAGTCGCCAGAGGTTTTTGAAATTCAATTTGAAACTCAGAACAACAAGATATCAACTCTTGGGTCTGCACAGTCAAGTGAAACCCTGAGTTAGGGTTTTTAAGCAAAAATGTGAATATCTTGAAACTTAACCAGTGATCACACAAATTTGTGAATAGCTTGGGGATAACGTAGGCTAAGAGATTTTGGAGATTTCATGCTTATACGTACCTCTGTGTATGAAATAGAAGTGACTGTGTGTGAAAGAGGATAACAGAGAGCTAATTAGGTCTAGGTAAGGTTTGGAAAGGACATCTAGGGATTGAGTTAGACCATGAAACTTCATGGAAGGATAGTAGAGGATAGAGGGTGTCAAGAAATGTCAATAGTTTTTCAAAACTAGTCTGTACTGGACCGTACAAGACGAAAAGGCCTAGAAAAAGGCTACTAGGGAGAGACTAGTGTTGCTTGGAGAGAGGTAACAAGCAAGAGACCAGGATTGGTGGAAAGTTAAGGTTTGGAAGTTGCTTGGAATGTTGAAAGAAGTATAAATAGACGGGTAAAGGAACATGAAAGCATTGGAAGACAGTTTAGGAGTTTAGAAAAAGAACTTAGGGCTTAGGGCTTGTGAATTAAGATTGTGAGCAAGATAGAACTGTAAATGAATGAGGTGTGGAAGATGGAAATGCAGAGACTGAGAGATGAAAAAGTGGTGAGAGAAAGAGACAACAGAGGAGTTCAAGACAAGACAAGAGTTTTGGAGACTCAAGAAAGAAATTGTTAACTTAACAGAGACAAGTGTATTAAGAGATGAGACAGAGGTAGAGAAAGAGCTACAAAGGTCAAAGAGAACAAGGAAATCAAATCAGAGCTGGGACTAGCAGAGGTAAGTGAATGTTTACATCCACAATTAGACAAGTTTATGAAAACCTCTGCATCAAGAAGTCAATACCCTTGTCATCAATTTTTGCAACCACATTATCAATACTCTGAGTGATGTTCTGTGGGGCCTTGATTAAGGAGGAATTCTCCTTGACTTCAACAAGGTTTCTTTTGGGCTGTAGAATAGGGGTTTGAGCTTGATGTTTTGCAATATTTTCAGACTTCAAGAGAGCCAATTAAGTTTCTGGGGCAGCAGAGGATTTTAATTGTCATTTGAAATGTTGAGACAAAAATTCCCCATGGGAATGTTTAACAAGTTTAAGGGATTGAAGGTGGGACAAGCATTGAGGACAATTTGTCTGTTCACATGTTGAGTATATAGTTCAGCCACCAATCTAACCCTTGTGGTTGGGTTGGTCTTTGGTGGGTGAGGGAGGAGAGCGAAAGGCAATGGGCTGAAAGCAAAATGAGGGTGAGATATACCTGAATTCATTAAGTTCTTTCTTTGAATAGAGAACCCTTGTTGTTGAATGGTGGAGGCAGCCATCTCTTTGTCACTGCTCATTTCTCAGGTTCTTCATTACCTATTGGGATAGGCTGGTTCTCAACTAAAGGATGCAGATCATTGTTTTCCTTATTCTGCATGGTGGTCTTTGCCATTACTTTCCTCGGTGTACACTCTCAATTGCTTTTGACAATTCTGCAGGCACTTGCAGTTACATTAAAGGAGGTCTCTGTTAATAGAATTTTCCAAGATTTTGTGGCTTCTTTTGTTTGTGATAGCCATAAATATGGCAATTCCTCACTGTAAAAGGTTAGGTTTAAAGGACCTAATAAAGTGATTGCATATCTTACATATATAATTCTTTGATCTGACCCCAAGAAAAGCCAACATATAATCATTTTAGGTGATTATTTCAGCTTGCAGAGCACCATATAAAGGTTCTACCATACTTATAGGCACCACGTTCATAGCATTTGTATCTTTTTTTGGAGCAGATTTTGCATTTTGAGGTTGAAACATGAGTACATCATCCAAGTCATCTTCCATGTGTACCCACCTGCTTTTCTGCATAGATTACTCAGGTCTCTAATCTTTGCTTCGACCTATTAAGTACAAAACACTTTCAGAACTAAAGCAAGCTGCCACAATGAGAATGTTTGTTAGAACATGACATATAATAATATTTAGAAAATCCTAAATAGGCACTTGACTTCTTAAAGAAGATTCACATGGATAAGTGAAAACCATCAGCTACCTTGGATCAGTAACACCACAAATTGATGCTACTTTGTACACGCAGCTTGTTGGGAATCTATTATAATTGACTCATACTAGGCCAAATCTTTCCATTGCAGTTGGCATAGTGTGTAGATGTATGCAGGAGCCAAAGGAAAGCCATTGGGAGTCGACTAAGAGGATACTGAGGAACATACAAGGCACTACTCATTTGGGGATCATGTACTTTGTAGGCGATGATGAGCACTTGATGGGTTATACAGACTCCAATTGGTTAGGAGATGTGAATGCTTAGCAATCTACTTCAAACTATGTGTTTAAATTGGGATTGGGTCCTATTACTTGGTATAGGCGATTGCGAAAACCACTTTTGAGGCTAAGTATTGAGAGTATTCACATAGAAGATTGTGTGTATTCAGTAGCTATTGGTTGGGTCTTCCACACGAGTGACCAACCATACTCTACATCAACAATCAGGGTGTTATTTCTATTGCTCATAATTGAGTTTAGTGTCAGGGGATGAGGCATACTTAAGTCCACATGCATTATATTCGGCACTGCACTTAGGAGGGGTGTTGAATCTCCGACTTGAGAAGACTGACGATACAATTGTGGAACATCTTCACAAAGCCACTTGTTGAATTTTCTAAATTGAGAGACTTGCTCAAGCTATTGAAAGTTGCCAATACTTGATGGCGAGTAAATGACTCCTTTGAGGGAACTATTGGTGAGTAAATGGCACCCCCTCTAGGCCCTCTAAGTAGTGTTTTTTAATGGGATGTTAGAATTAATAAAACTCCCTTATCGTGCCCATTGTGTTGTCCTATAATTATAAAATACCTTAGGATTGATGCCAGCATATCAGGGTCTTGATTGTTTATTCACACTACACATTATTGGTAAGGTGTATAAATAAAAGGTTTTTCCCCTCCTATATCCATCAATTGTATCACATTCATTCTTTTTTATTTTATTATGTTTATTGTGATATAAAATTTCTCAGGGGAATCCACCCAATACGTCTATTGTTTTGAGTATGATCTATTGAAAGCATCCGCATATTTCTTTTTTGGCAATGATTGGATCTACGCTTAATTCTCATAATGGTTTTTGTGCTTTGTAATGACTTTGATCTTAATCTTAACTTCTTACCATTTAATATTGGTTTTTATGCATATGCAAAAACTTTATATTTACAAATAATCAATATAAATAATACAAAACTACTTAACTACAAAATTAAGTATTACACATACATGGGAAATAGGATGCTTTCAATATCCTTGAATTCAATGTCTATTGTCTCCAAGTTATATTATTAGGTATTTGTGTTCATGGGTAGCCTCCTGCATACCAATGAAGGAGATAAATATGGAATAAAACCACAATAGGCTATGGAGTGGAGAGGAATATAAGTGGCGTTGACCTTATAGTAGTGGGGCTCCTTTAGAAGTTTTGGCATGGTAACAGCACTTTCTCTATTGGAGTGGTCTAGCAAACATGCCAATCAATACATTACATAACTATTTTCTAATGATGATTAATTGTGTCGACTCTATTTCTAGAGTTGTATCTCATCTATAATCCTTCTCTATAATGAGTGTCTCTTCGTGAGAAGTGCTTCACAAATGGACAATTTCTCTCTTCTTCTACTTCTTTTTTAGTTAATCATTGTTCCTAGGGCCCTTTGACCCTAGCAATTTATATTGTAATTGGTTGTATTATTGAGTCCCATTGACCTACTTTTGGTCATTCATGGACATTAAATATAATTTACTTCTTTCTTTCTTTCTTTACCTTTCCTCTTCAAGTTATGCCCAATGCTAAAAAGACTAATTAGAGTTTATCACACAATATTAATACATGTGTGGTCCTTTAGATATTAAAAACAGCATTTTAATTGTTATCTCTAAGATAAGTAGTTGTTCCGCCCTTGAAAGACATCACCCAAAACTCTATGAAAAGAAAATTATTCGCAATAAAAAAAACCATAAGAGAATATTCTGCTAAGTAGTTAGGCTCTTGGGAAGGATAAAAGTTATTATTTAATTTGAAAAATCACTTATAGCAAAACGAAAAATCATGAAGGGGTAGCTAAAGTCCTAACAATTCTTTGGTCTTTCTAGCCTCAGGGAAAAACACTATGAAGTAGGCGACCTAACTACAAGAGTGATTGCCCCAAGTTGTGGCACAATTCTAGCCAGTTGGTATTAAAATATCCGAACCAAAAAATTTAGGAATCAAAGAATAGTAAACTAAAGAGTAGTCTCAAACATCATTTGGTATCAAAAGATAACATCACTGAGGAAGTGCTATCCTAGAATGTAAGCTTGCATCCTTTTATCAAGTCTAATGAAACTAAGCTATTTTATACCACGTGTAAAACTCATGTGTTGAAGCATGTATTTTGATTTATGATCTGCACAGTGCACAGGATGTTGCACGGAGGAGAAACTACAAGTATTTAAACTAGACAGATCTATTCAAATTGAGTTGCAAAAATATAGAACATGCAATGGAATCTAAACAAGAAGTGAAATAACCATTACACATTCAAATGCAAGGAGAATAGCAGAAAGGTGTTACTTCTATTTAATGGAAACAATAGGTATAGTACATATGCGTACGATACGCAATAAGACTCAGAATGAGAATTCCCGTGATGAGAAGAGGGAGACACATCCTAACTAATTTGTCTATATTGTGGATGACCAGAGAAGTTTGGGAATGCGAGTTCCCATGGTCGGAGAGGGATAAAACATCCTCACTAATTTGATTGGTCCAGATGACCTGTTCACAATCATCCACTAACGTTAGATGCTCACGGCATGCTAACATGCAGGGAAGACAACCATCCGATACAAAATACTCGAGGCATTCAAGTACTCAGGATACATGTTGGGTCCATGGCTGATGCTTTGCTATTGAATACATTGCAATATATATCATTACAATACGTCAGTTACAACAAAATGGTTATAGAAGAGAATGGTTACAAGAATGGTTCATCTTTTTCCCAAGTAACAGTTGGACTTCTTGAAGGTGTGCAGTTGAACTTCCAAATGCACAGAATGCTGACAAATGTTCTAACATGGTGTGAGCTCGATAAGTGTCCACTAGCGTATCATGACATAACGCAGAGTGTTCACATGGTCGTTGAATGATGCACAAAGCCTGATTGTTGCATGGTATGTATCTTCACATTGCATAAGCACACAAGAATGCCACAAAGGTTGCATGAGTGTCTATAGTGATGCACAAGAATGCATTGTGTTGCACAGTGTTGCAAAGTATCGCAAAGGTTCTGATAGATCCTACGCAAGTCTGTGAGATGCCACAAAGCCTTGTGATATTTCAAGGTGCAAGCTGCACATGACGCAAAGGTCAAGGACCCCTACACAGAACTAAACTATTGCACCGGTTTGCTGATCTATGAATGCTTTAGATCATGTCAATGTGGCACAAAATACCAACAAGAGTACCACAATGAGAAGGTAATCTTGAGGGACCCTTCATGTGCTCAAATCATTTGTCACCCCTTAGAGAGCAATGGTCCCCATTGTTGTTAGTTTTGAGCTTCTCGATAATGATGTTGAACCAATGCTCAAATTAGAAAATCTACTGGCATGCCGATGTTCACTCCAATCCCTGAGAAGGGATGTGATATGTTGGATCCCTAAGAAAAGATGTACATCTGCCTTCGTGTTCCCTTATGTGGCCAAGTGCTTGAGATACTGATGATCCTACAAGGGTAGAAACCAAATCTTACGGTGGTTGAGAGTGTATTGTTGCTCCTAGTAGCCTGGGCTAGAACATGTTGTGGATGCCTACGAATGCCAAGGGATGTATACAACATCCTTGTACTCTAATGCTAAGAAGAAGGGTGTTTGTTTATCCATGTTGCCTTCTCAAGGGATGTGTGAAGACTCCCTATAAGTGAAAGCAATTTGAAAATGAAGCACATCCATGTTAGATGGATGTTGCATGCTCGAGAACATAGCAAACTCGAAAGTCTGATACCAGAGTTGTAGTGGTGCTAATTCCTAGATAGGTCAATAAGAAAAGCCCAAGCATGATAACAAATTTTTCAACGTGCAATATGATTTTGATGTCCATATCAAGGCTCCACAATACAAGAATGAAGTTGAGAAACCCCCTTGTGTTCTAGTTCTAAGAACTATGAAGCTTCCCATGTGAGCAGAAGACGTGTTGTAACACAAGTTGACCTGCTAACAGTAAATAATACAAGGTGCACTATGCAGCTATCAGTGTATGCACAGATGTGTAACATGAATTGTCGTTATCCAATGCATTACTGATGTTGAAATCTTTGTGCTTGTATGTTGCAGAGAGAGAACTAATGACAAGATGGCATGTCAAATTCATAGCTAGGATACCAATGATCAACACGGTACCCAAGAGGTTGTGCAGAGGACAAACTACAACTATTTTAACTAGACGTATTTGTTCAAATAGAATTGTAGAACATGCAATGGAATCTAAACAGGATGTGGAACAACCATTACACACTCAAATTTGAGGATATTAGAAGAATCGTGGTACTTCTATTCAATGGAAATAATAGGTATAGTACATATGCGTACAATAAACAGTAAGACTAAGAATGAGAATTCTTGTGATAAGAAAGAGGGAGACATGTCATAACTAATTTGTCTTTACTATGGAAGACTAGAAAATGTTGGGAATGCAAGTTCTCGTGATTAGAGAGGGATATAACATCCTAACTAATTTGCCTAGTTCTGTAGGTGTGTTCACAATCATCCACTGACATTAGATACTCAAGGCATGCTAACATGTAGGGAAGACAACCATCTAATACAAGATACTCAAGGCATGTAAGTACTTAGGATACATATCAAGTGCACAGCCAATGCCTTGCTATTGGATGCCTTACAATATATATCATTACATTAAGTTAGTTTCAACAGATAATGGTTACAAAAGAGGACAGTTACAAGAACAATTCATCTTTTGTCGGAGCAACGATTGGACTTCTTGCAGGTGTGGCAATAGAACTTCTAAATGTGTTGTATGTTGACAAATGCTCTAACATGACTCGAGCTCGAGACGTGTCACCTCGCATGGCATAATGTACCGCTGAGTGTCCAGGCGACCTCTAAATCATGCACAGAGTCTTGAGTCTTGCGCAATATGCATCTTGATGTTCCGGAAGCACACAAGGATGTCGCAGAGGTTGCATGAGTGTCGCACATTGCTTTAATGATGCACAGGTTGCACCAGATCCACGAGCATGTGTGGTATTCCCCTAGTTGTTGCAGAAGCGTGCAAGGGTGCATAGAGTCGCCATGGATGCCGCAAGTTGTTGCAGAGGTTCTCAAGATGTGTAGGACGTGCAAACATGTAGGCCATTGTGTGGTATGCACAATCTTTCCTCAATGTTTTGCCTTGACTCGAGGAATTCCAATCAAGCTGAGCAATGCCTAGAAGAAGCACCAAGATGTGGGTATGATAGCGTGAGGTTGGTGTGTAGATCAACCTATGAATAAGTCCTTGGTGTCGGCCACTACCTCAAGGAATGCCAACCGAATGAAGCATCAAAAAAGGAATGCTAACTGAGATGTCGTTGATCTAGGGTAAGCCATTCAGATGGAGCAAGTCAATATGAAGGGCCGTAGTACTACTCTTGCTAGGTAGAGTGTAGGGATGTTGTGATGTATTGTGCAATGATGTGAAGTATTGCAAAGGTGGTGAGAGGGCTTGCACAAACCGTGAGATGCCGCAAAGCCCTGCGAGACTCCGCAAAGCCCTGCGAGACTACGAGCTTGCAAGTTGCACATGGTGCAAAGGTCAAGGACCCTTGTGTAGAACTGAACTGTTGCACTGGTTTGATGAACTGGGAATGCTTCAAATAATGTATATATGGCATAGAATACTCTATTATTGCCAAAACACTTACAAGAGTACTGAAATGAGAAGGTAGTCTTGAGGGACCCATCCTATACTCGGATCAATTTATTTGATGCACACTCGCAATTTTACATCTAAAAAATTTGTAAAACAAATCTAACAAGCCCTATAGGATTATGTGAAGGAGCTGGCAAATGTCCAAGATCCTCACCTTTTGACTGGATACTTCAAATGATCATGGTGTCATGTTGGTCTTGATAGATATTTGCTCTTGCTTGGACACTTCCCATATTTCTTATACATTTTTTTAGTTGTTCATGCAATTCTTTCAAAATCCTACGTTGCAGTTCATAACCCACACCCTCCCTCCCTCCTGCCCCCCAAACCATACATGAACCAGTTCAATTGCGGTTCTAGTCCTAGGTTTAATTCACCATGGAAACATCTTGGGTTCTTCAAAACTGCAAAGTTCTTCCCAAATCATCCAATAAATAACGTTTCTGAGACAAACCTGTAGAAGAATGCTGGAAAAAAAAAACAGACAATTAAAAAAATTAACTTAACCTAGGGTCCTGACTAACCCAACCTATTTCTAATTGCCACTGACCCTACCCCCAACCCAACACCCAATGAACCCAATTTTATTTATATTTTTTAGATTATGTACAAACCGTACCTAAAGTCCCAAAACAATCAACATTCCCCATACCCGTACTTGTTTCCTGGTAACTTAGGCAAAATCTAATGTAAGACCATAGTTTTTTCATCGAAATTGCATAAAATTAATATAATAAAGTTTGTATCCATACTTTTCTTTGAAAATGTCATTCTTGTGGCCAAGACTATCATACTATATACAAATTCTACAAAAGGTGATTTTTCATCATATAATGTTTGTCTTTCTGCTTGATGGAGCTTAACATGTCTTCTATTGTTTGGTTTACCTCTTCAGTTTTTATGTCAGACTGCAGGCACAATTGCCACTGTTGAAATAAAGTTGTGTTTCTAGGTTTTGCACCATATCTTTCCATGGTTTTCTGAGGTTTCCACCACTTACAGTACCATATTTAGAAAGCATTTAGTGTTAATTATGTACCAAACCTTAGGCTTTGTGTGTCATTTTGTAACAAATAAATTTAGCAATCTTAGTTGATCGATTTACTACTTCCATGATTTGATTATTTTGTCGTGAGGTTCATGGGAGGTGAGTAGCAAAATCTATTAATAAGCACTCCCACTTGATACGTATCACATGTTGAAATGAACTTAACCATATATTTTCTAATGATTTTACAGTATTTGTGCTTTTTCACTGCCAGGCAAGCTTTGTTTCTTCCTACATCGCTTGTGAAGGAACTGCTGTGGAATTCGTATAGGATTTAATAATCGATGGGAACATTGTTTGGCACTGCAATTGTGTTCTTGTGGTAAAGGATGTTATTTTCTATTCTATTTCTAGACACAAAGCCATTTCACACCTAGACACCTAAACAGTGGCAATTGAGTGAATCAAAAACCAAGAAGACTTCTACAAATTACCTACACAGTTTGATTCAAAATACTTTTACAAAATACCAAGAGATCTAAAAACATATATCCATGCCCATACTAAAACTTCTTGTACAAAAATAAAATACCAAGCCGTGTCAAAACACTACTAACAAATAATTATGTGCCTAAGAAGCCTCAGGGTGACCAATAGTAGCATATGGTCAATCATAAAATGAACATTTTCTTATTGAAGTCTTACAACACCTCTCCTACTTCTGAAAATTTCTTCGATATTTTGATAAATTATTACTTACTAATTTTCATATTTGGCCTTCTTTTACATGATCAGATGCGTTGTACTTATATTTAATTTCCTTATCCCTATCTTGACACACAATAGCATAAGAAATCAAGAACAGTGTCCGTTGTGGTTACCTAAGCACCGTTTATTATCTATTTTCAATAGTCATATAGGAGAAAATCATACTGCAAAGTGTTTTTTTAAGAGTAGCAAACCTATTAGCCTGAGTTTGGTCAGTATTGATAGATGTGCACATGCCAACTGCTAAAATGTGATCACTATTTTCACTGCTGGTCTTGGTATCCCCAACACATCGCCTTTCCATTGCACTTCTAGCAAGACGATACAACGAATCTCGAATACACGACCGCGTTTTCATATCTAACTGCAAGAAGAAGCAATTTGTTTTGCAAGATGATTGCTGCAATTTAAATAGAAATAAATATCATGCCATTCTTTCCACACTGAATATAATTGGAGAAGATACAGTAAGATTCATTGTTTCAACGTTTACCCTGGTAATAACATTTTGAAGCTGATGAAGTACGTTTGCTTCCAAAGAGCCATCATCTTCAGAATAGGTAAGTCCAGACACAGCACTGGAATTTTCTTGCAGGGTCAATGAATCTGATTCAGCACTTGATGACTGCAATAGCTTGCTAAGGCCTTCCTTTGGAATCACTTCTGCCTGCTGATGCTGAGTAGTCTTTGGTTGCTTGTGAACAGGAGAATGGCCCATCGAAGCTTTCTGACTAACAAATTGCTGCTGTTGATGTTCAACAGCAAGTCTTGCCTGCATCTGCTGGCGCCATCTTAGCTTCTCAATCTTTTCTTGTGGTGTCATACTAGGAGGCCTTAAGGGAATCTCAGAAGGCTTTCTTAGATGCTGCGGTTGATTTGAAACATCTGCAGGAATCTGGTAACCACCAAATAGTTGTTGACCTTGGTCTGCTTGAGGTCTAAGATTTGATAAGTAAGGCATTGTTGGCACATGATACAAAGGATATCCGTAGCCTGCATGAATGTATGGGAACTGAGGATAGACCTGTCTCAAGGAACCAGTGTCATGAGAGGCATGAACTGGGGAGGGAAATATTTGGAGAGCTGATGATGCTGAAGTCTGCAACTTTGGGAAAATGGACTGTTGCACTTGAAATCCAGTGGAATAGGAAATAACAGGTGGCAAATTTTGCATGTTATTTTTATCAGATAGATGTTTCTTATGCTTCTTTTCAGGTTGCTTGTGACCCACTGCCAATTTTCTGTATGAATTCACCTGTAAATAATAATAGTGAAGTAACAGAAACTGGGTCATTTTCATCACATCAGCATCTTATCCTTTACAACTATTCCTTGTTAGGGTCAACAAACTCTTTGCCGTGTAAGAAAGCCTGAAACAGATGTACTACCATAAAAAAAATATCAGATTGTGCTAGCATTTTAGTTATCATTATCATGTCAAAGAATTAAAACTATCTGAGCCATAAGCAACACGTCATATACCTAATCAAAGCAGCAAAATATCGAAATATTACCATTTTTTTTAATTATTTGTTATTTTTTTGGTATTTTCCAGGGAATAAGCACTTAAATAGTCACCAGGCAATGTTGAATCTTGACTACCCCAGACACAGCTATGATCCAAATCGTAATCTAGTTCTACAATATCATGCAAGAGCTGGCACACTGACCTATAGTAAAAGAGGCCCCTTCTGCATGCTCACAAGATAAGATTTTTCTATAGTATATGCTCTTCCAAAAAGCCTATGCTATGTTTATCCTTCCCTGAATCAACATTCTACTGAATTAATATGTTTCAGAAAATAGGACAGCCGAGAGGAAACAATGTATCCAAATGAGCCATAACCTATCAAACATTTTATTCCATACAATTAAATTAAATAGCAGGAGAAAGCACTAAAGCAGTTACCTTGTCATTATCCTGAGACGTATCAGCATAATCTTTTTGAGATATTGGTGTTCCTTTGGACCTCCCATTATGCTCCGCTCGCTGCCAATCAGAATGAGAAAGAAATTAAGAAATTTCATAAACAAGATGCTGCTCAGATACCAGGATCCTTCCAAATTTGACCCTTCGTAACTAGAATAAACTATTACTGTTTTAAAGCATTCTCAACATAATTAGTCATTATGAACCATGACAAATCAGATATTTGATGACTCGCTTTGAAATCCAACCTAGCCTGCCTCCACTAAACTACTCAGTATATAATCCACACACCTGCTGTGCTCCCCATGAGCATTTGTTCTCATTCACTGCATTTGCTTGCAATTCCTGGATATGCCCAGAAGACTCTTGCTTCAAAGGCTTGTCTGTGATTGAGATACTATTGTTTTCCTGACAATCAAGGGCTATTGAATCATCTATTTGACATGTAGCCAGGACAGGAGGATAATCACAAGGCATGAATTCCATTTTTTGTTCATTCTGCTGTGATTTCCCTTTAAGAGCTCTTGATTCCGGGCTTGGTGCAGCCCTTCCCTGTCGAATATTCCCTTGAAGGCTATCAAAGCAATCAGAGGAAGATGAGGGCCATAGTAATTCATCCACACTGCTATTCACTGCATGTCCAAATGTAGACTCGCAGCTTCTGGAAGAAGGAACACTCATAAGAAGAAAAATAAATAATATTTATTCAATCACATTAAGAAACAAATTACATTAGTTGATGTGAATCCAACCTAGAAAGGAAGTTACAACTCAGAAAGCTATATGTAAGGAATCCATGAGCCAAAAATGATAAGGATCTTAAGACGCATAATACACTAAAAACACATGGGGGGTTGATTTACCACAGTAAATAGTCTTAGAAAACCATACCATCTCTATCGAACATATACATATATAGCATAACTTATATTTGATGTTACATATTCATATCGAACAATAAGAAGTATTTCATTATTTCATTAACTACTTTCAGCAGGGGGAAGGAGTTACACCATGGTCACCGCATTCGAATTTGTGTTTGAATTCGTTGAGGAAAAAATTCAGAACTAAAAAATTTGAGATAAAATTTGTGATTAAATTCGACTGATAGAAATATACTTATTTTTTAAAATATACCTTCCCACCATTAAAAAAGGATCACATTTCATATAAATAAACATGTCAAAATAACTTTCAAGTTTCCACCAAGTATCTCATTAAAGTTATTAATGTTTTGTTCAAAGTGATTTAATGATAATCTGCTTTCCTAAATTCCACGTTGACTCCAAACAAAAGCATACAAGGAAAATCAGACTCAGGTTTTTCATGTCATTTTCAAATAGAACAGAATCTGTCCAAAATTTCAGACTCCAAAATTTATCCTAAATTGATTGAAATAAACAAACTATAAAAAGTATGTTGGATACTGAATACTGAATTTAATCACGAATTTAATTCCGAATTTGAACGATTTTGAATGAATATGAAATAATTTGAACGAATTTAATCACGAATTTAATCTTAAATTCATTCCGAATTTAATCACGAATTTGAACAAATTTCAAATATTTTCTTGTAGTTCGGCGAATTTCGAACTTCTACGATTAAATTCAGCAAATGCGGTTACTATGAGTTACACACATTAAAACTTAAAGTTACCTAAGAAGTCTGTCCATGTCTTCAAAATTGCCAATATTTTCCCAGCCATAATCCAGCAGAGTGCAACTCTCTTTATCTTCATTCTCATTTCCAAAAAATTCAAGATCAACTTCTGGGGGACGAATATCGCTCAGGGAAAAATGGGAAGAATTGTTCACTAAGTTTTCATCCCTATCCCCAAGTATAGAATCGCCTTTCTCCAGTATAGGATCCTCCTTACAAATCTCTATAATCAAGTCATTTTCAGCTGACTCCTGCTTAACATCTTTGTGGTAATTGTCATCCGCAGATTTAGTCCCCATTCCAGCATCAACATGCATCAAGTTGTAAGTAGTAGCTTGCTTTTCATATCGTAGATCACACCATGGATCCATATCCAGTAACTGAGTCGATGGTTCGTCCTTGGTACTTGAACATGACAGAATTCCTTTCTCTCTGAGAACAACATTTTTATTCCCGACAGGCTTTTGCTCTGCACTTTTAGTCAAAGCATTGGCAGTTTCACAGCATGACCTTTTCCTGTGTTCCACTTTCACCATGCATGTACCCTCTCGTGTATCTTCAGTATCAGGCACAATATGGTCATCACTCTCCCTAGTTTCATCCCAAACCACATCATCAATCTGAAAAATGACAAAACAGTTTTTAGATTAACCTTCACCAACCTAGAAACTGTTATAAATTTTGTTTCAGTTCTGAACTAAACAAACATTAAATAGTGAGAGGAATTTGTCTCGAATTAAGACAGATATTTAAAAACAGTTTAAAAATTCAAAGCCAAAAATTCTCCACAGTCAAAAGCGCATGACTGCAAAATTTTATAGGCAAACGTTTCCTCATCAAATGGAATAGATCACAATGAGTTTACAAGAAGTGGTAAGCATTTAGTTAAATGCCAAATAGTACATAATATATTTGTATGGAGAGTCAAAATATATCTTGGAATCACAAGTGCTCCAAATAACTTTCCTTGCCACCATAACCTGACTGATCAATGAATTGATTTGTTATGTACTAATATGTTTGTGAAAAAGAATTGTGATTGATAAGGCATTCATTAAAATCCATTACTTAAGTATTACAAACCATTTCGTAAGTACATGAAAAAGATCAATTTTGGCTGTAATAAATTCAATAATTTGTATTAGACATCAAGTGCAGCCACCTTTTGTTTCAGACATCTGCAAGGGTAAAACAATAAACAGTAATAATTACAGTACCCAAAAAGGAGATAAACGCCTGAATTTCCTGAAGCTTGCAGTGGTATATCACTAGGAACACAACCTCATAAGAGATCAAATGAACTAACCATGCATGGAAAATGAGCTAACCAAAACACAGCAACAGTCTCTAAACTAAAGTTGAACCTATAACATGCTCTATATTAAAAAAGGGCTTTTTGCAAGAGAATTAAAAACAATTATTGCACAATAGCATCTCATACATTCTTCCTTTTTTGGATGTTCCATAGTGTCAGAGACTGATCAGAAATTAGAATATTTTAGCACACGTTTCTACTAATTTTGTCATAACCTATGACCTAAAAACCTTTAGGGATTTTTTTTAATTTTTTATGTGGGATAAAAGCACCTCGCTTTTGAATTTTTTTAAATTGGAAGAATCCTTTTTAGGGAGGAGACTCCTTTACAGTTGGCATTTTTATTTTTTAGCAGCCTAGTTCACAGAATCTGAACCTTGGCCACCTCTATTGTGGGCAGCCTTCCTACCACTAGGCCAAGCCCCATGGGCCTTCTCGTTTTTGAACTAGAAGTCTGCCAAATTTTGTTGAAATTGCATTTGGCTATAGCTACCAAGTAATATAAGGAATAGAAAGGGATCTCAAAATGTTTTTACTAGGCGGTTTATAGAATTCTAATGTATTTTTCTACAAGAATACTCAAAGCAAAAAACAAAACCACTACTTAAACACATGCTAAAATACTTCTCTGAAATTGTCACTGAAACGACGTATTAGTGTTAAAATTTAGCCATATTAGAAGACTCAATTGTATACAAAAACTATATCTTGACATCCTAGTTAAAGGATCATTAATGAATTAATAATAATGTGTTTCTAGTCAATTAGCAAAAACCCTACAACACTGTAAACATAGCACTTTGCGTCTATCTCATGATTTTTATACTAGTCAAGATCATCAAGGTAGAAGGCAACAAAGGATACATCAGCAGAAGAAAGAATTTATCAGCAGAAGATTAAAGATACATACAAAGAATGATTCCTCAATTGTTATTTTAATACGAGTAATTATGAACATCAAAACAATCAATATTTAAAATCCATAAGCAATTAATAGAACATTACTAACAAGATCTTTTTTTTCAATAGACAACCAACTCATGTCGATGTCAAAACTCTTTCCTTCCTAGACCTTCACATTCCAACCCTCTATAAGCCATAGATGATTCATGTCATGTTATGGGCCTAAAGCCTTGTTAATTTCACACACAAGATCCCCTACTCTCTCGAAGCAAGAGACCATTAATCTAAGGGTCAAACCAAATAGTTCTCTCTGCACATGAAAATTGCACTAATCTATCCCCTGGATATTATGAACTATTTGCAATGTTAGAAAAGAAAGAAATTATATTAATGTCCAAAAGTGACTAAAGTATATCAGTTGGACACAAAAGTCCTCCAGCTACAATATAATAGTAATAAGGTAGAAAAAAATACTAGAAGCTGAAAAAAATAACATAACTAAAGCTAAAATACTAAAACACAGAAAGCACAACAAATGGAGGTAAACCCAACCCAAGTCAACCCTAGACACAGAATACAAATACATATGTAAATAGCCAAGTGAGGGGAGGACCCTGCAATGGAAATAAGGAAAAACAAATCCAATAAGACCAATTGAAGAACCTAGCACAATTGCATGCCTATATCAATGCTCGAAACGGAAGAAGAACCACCAGCATTATAATTCACCATCACCACGAGGCCAATGTAATTTTGATAATATCCACAAGATAATATCCTAGGCCAAGGGAGCCTGATTGGACAATCTTACAAAAAATCAAGACACTTACCCTAGGACCTCTCCTAACATCCAAGGCCAATGAGTCTTCAGAGGTGGAGAGAAAATTGGTGACACATAGTTGTCTTTGCACCCTCAACTGCAGATGGGAAAATTTTGAAGGCCCATGATGCGAAGAGGAAATGTATCCAAAACACCTGTTGTGTGAAGAGAAATCAGATAGCATACAAATTGCAATTATCACCTTGTGTTAAGATAAACCAGATATTTCACTTGATTTTCTTAGAGAAAGCATTATCAAGATATGAAACGACTCATATGATGAAAAATCTTCCAACATTTGTGAACATTAAAGAAGTTCATGACAATCCCATGATCTCGTAAGAATACCTTAAGAAGTTGTCTAATAAACCTATAGAAGAGGCCACAATGTAACCATTAATATTTGCTATAAATTTGCAACACATTAAGGGCAATGAGTATTTTAAAGAGGGTGATGTTGGCCTAGACTAAACCTGCACTCAACAGAGCAGCCATCAAATCCATTCTTAGCAATGTGAAGGATAGTTTGCAACAACAGACAAGGAATATAGAAACTAAGTGACAAATATATAATCGCATGATGGTGCGATCAAACTCCAAATAAACAACCATCAACCACTTAGCTAGGTCAATGTGCACAAATGCAATAAGGAAATGGAATTCACAGTCAAAAAGTTTCCTCTTAATTTATTTAGCAAAAATGGAAAATGTGCACACAAATAACTAATTGGGAGAAAAACACACTCTAGAAAATGATTAATACTCAGAACTTTGTTATACCAATTGTTTGGCAGAATACATCAGCGAACCACACTTTTATGCTCTAGTTTAAAACTCAACTTACAATTGTACACTCTAGAGTCTATATATAATTTTATTTCGGGAATTTATGTCAATATCTCTTGAAAGCTACACTCATTTCCTTACAAGCTTCCCACATTTTGTTGGCTTCATTCTTCTAAATTCCAAAAGGCCCAATCTCTAATTTGGACAGAATATTTATCTTCGTGGTTCTTGTTCATTATAGGAGGGAAGAAAACTAATGGGGAAGATGAAACAGTTTTCCTTCATGTCATTACAAGATCTCAAGTGTTAGAGTTGAAACCCAAATTGTGCAACTGCAAGGGAATGTACTGAGCCACATGTAAAATTTGATATCTCAACCCATATCAACGTGTGACACAAGGTATGTCTCTTTGACTGAAAATTAGCATGCCAAAATGTGCATGAGATGAACCGTAATAAGGGTTGATAGTTTTGGATGCATTGAATGGTTACAAGTATTACATGTGTTAATCCTTTTACGATTAGACCTTAAAACATGGTGAGCCAGATGTGGACAACAAATCAAAGAGATATTTGTGGCACCATTGCATTCCTCAAAAACAAGTGTGCGATTTAAAAAATGACACTCCTTTTTTAGTCTAAATGACAAAGTTATTGTCGTTACAAGGTATCGCATTTGCGAGACCACAACATCAACCTGTACATGGTGTCTTATACACAAGACCACAAGCCATGGAGAATTGAATGGAACCATTACATTCCTCTTGAAAAAAATATACACTTTCAAAAAAAATGACACTCAATTTAGAGTTCCGTCCACCATCATTACAAATAATGCTAAGGCATTTTTGGGAACGAAGTTATCAGATTTTGAAACTAACCATCGTATTTATATGAAATATTCATCAAACTATTGCCTCAGGGCAATGGTTTGGCAGAAAGCACAAACAAGATTCTGTTCGATACAAAGAACATTTTTTTAAAAAAAAGAGGACATGGCACACTCAATTAAAAAGGGACCTTTTGGGCTGACAAAATTACTCCTAAGCAAGCTACTAGAACTTTCCTATACACCTTAGTCTGCAGGAAGGAAGCAAGGCTGCCTTCATATGTATAACTCCCCACATTGGAATTTGCACATCTATTGGAAATAGAGAACAATGATGTCATGACCATTAATAGCAAAAAATTAAAACTTGATGAAAACAAAGAAAAAGCTTGAGAAATTCCAGACTCACCTACAAACAATCAAAATATGGTTTGACAAAACAGAAACACCACAAGAATTCAAGGAAGCTGACCTAGTTTTGAAATGGGACAAAGACAGAGCCAAACCTAGCATGCATTCAAAATTCAATACAATATAGAGTAGCCCTTACCAAATCACCAATTGTAAAGAAAGTGGTGCATTCGAACTGACTATAATTAGTGGAGAAACATTGCAAATCGCAATCAATGGGATTTACATGAATCACTATCACTAGAGGTGTGCAACTGCTTTGCAAATTAATGTACATCCTTGTAAACTTTTTATTTTCCTCGTCTATATATATCTTATATGGACCATGGTCTTCCAATTTCACCTTTGAACAAGAGAACATCGAAATATAGCCCATGGGATAGATATGTAGAAAATGTTGAAATACAACCTTAGACAAAATGTTTCCAAACTCCAACACTCGAGAAGGGTAATACCTACCATGTGGAGGAAAGTAGGAGCCTAGCAAGATGTCAAGAACATGTCGATAGAAAGGATCCCCATGATCAAATTGCTTTTAAAAAGCTCCTCTTCATTAATCCCTAAAAGGTATTCAAATTATATGAGAACCATCGAATCATATTCCAAGAACAATCTAGATTCCACACCATCAGATATTAAAGAAAAGACATGAAGGCCAAGAAACATAAACCATGGAATCAAATCGCCTGCCCGTCGTTTAGATTGATGTGTGCAAAATGATCAAAGCATCCTAAAGTTGTCAAGACTATCAACATCTGAAGCTTCCCCTTGCTTTTACATTGTGAGAGCTAACAACCTATGAGTCATTAAATCATAAAGACATCCTTCTAAAACAATATAATACAAGGCAATAACCTAAATAAAATATCATGCAACACACTCATCTTAGAAGTGATAAAAAGTAAAATTGTTCCATACCAATCAAACTCTCACATGGCAAAGAATCGAAAGTCGTGGAAATGTTGAAGGGATGTTTGTCTTGAGTCTCTTGGCATCATCAGTCAAGACTCTTTAACAATCATAAACAGATGGATTTGAAGAAGGCATCACAACCAACTCCATGCATGGCAAGACATGTGGGCCTACGAGGGGCTACAGCCCAAAAGCATTTAAAAAGCAATGCCAACTATCATAAATTCAAAATTATGTTCGCAGCTAAGATCATGAAAGAGTTGTGTTTCCCAAAAAGGAAATTAATGGGTAGTTTGCTTGCACGATTGAATTTTGTAGGGAGTTAAGTCAGCCAAATGAAGGCTATTTATTAAAGTGCGAACACCATTTGGCCCACTACGAACAAACAAATCCACAGCTAAGCCCCTATGTGAGACGAGAAATTAGTGTTAAAGTGCAAAAGGTTGTGTTCATGTTGTAGAGACAAGGCATCAAAGAAAGATGGGTCCAAAGAAAAGATCAAGCTCTAAGCTTGAAAAAAAGAGCACGAGGACAAGCAAGAGAACATCTGCATCCATGTCTAAACAACAAGCAATGCAAAAATATGCCCACGTACCTCATCATCACCCCTTGCATCTATTCAAGAGAATCTGGCCCTAAATTTCTGCAAGCAAAAATTGCCTTTCAAAGCCTTAACCAAGTAACTGTGATCACTCCATCACCTAATCCATTCCAAGCCCAAATACCTATTGCATGCGCCCAACATCCATTAGTTAATCCCATACCAAAAGAAGACCCTATTGTGATTGGCATGGTTGATGATATTTTTGATCCCAAATTCACTAAAGGCAATGCCTCCTACCAAAAATTCAATGCCTTTGGTGATGAAGCATACAGTATAAAATCATGGGCTTCTGGCTTAGGACCAATCATTCCCCCATCTATTCACCCTTGCTATGAACTGGTCAAAGCATGTGCCTCCTACTACAATGACAAATACTAGACAAATAAGGACAAAAGATATGTTCCCAATTGTGACCATTTCATTGGAGGCCATTAGGAAATTAAATTGAGGTATCAAAGGTAGGGTTACCTGAAACAATCGATAAATTGACCAACTATTGGTGGAAAGCTATAAGCATATTAGATTTATTGAACATGGAAATGAATTTGGAGCAAAATGAGGAAATTGTACTCCTTATGACTCCATGTTTTCAAAGAAAATAACCGACAAATCTTAGCCATGACTGCCTGTCTTTGGATGCAATAGAGATGTAGAAATGCATGCTTATCAATTGGCTATAAGTTTTGGAATCAAGAATTCAAAATCTCATCACCCCATATGCTTCAATTTCTCTAAGCCACTTGCACACTCTATTAATAAAGAACTCAAGGAATTCAAAACCACCAAGAAATTCAGGTATCCTTCCTATTTGGCTTATCTCATTTTTCACCAAAACCCAATAGATATGCATACCTTAACTTGAAGCTCAAGGATAATGAAAACTGACCCATGTTTGTGGTGGATTGGACTTCTCTCCTCTCTAGAATCTCAGCATATAATAACTTTGTGGACACATTTCTCACCCCAACAATAGCCACAATTCATGGAGAAAAATTATACAAACAACCTTCAACATATCCCTTCTACAAGGTGGTAAAATAAAAGGAGATTGGTATTTCCTAGAACATAGCACCACTATTAGGCTACATGGGTTCTGTAGGCCAACCTTTATGCATCTAGATATGTAACTAAAAAGGTATTCTCCCTTGAATTCCTAAGATAGATGGCTTAAATCAACCAAGCATATGGGGCAGGCAAGTACAAAACAGCCTTCTATTCACTACCTTATACGAACAATACAATTAGTCTAGTGAAGAGAAAAGATTCACAAATTCTAAGTGCCAACTGCAAGAACTCCAACTAAAAGAATATGGGGTAAAATGGGTATATGATCCCATGGAATTGTTTACAACCTAGTTGGTAAAGATAAAGAGTTCTCACAAAATCATTCATTAAGAGAGGCTAGATATTAGAATTCAGAAATCTTCCAAAGCAAGAAATGTCCCAAACGCCCCAACAACAACAACACCAAGAGCAACAAGAACTAAGAAAGACATACAAGAAAAGTGCTTCTATACTTTCCCCTTGGGAAACCTTTTATCAAAAGGTAACTGAATACGAACCTATCTCTTAAAGACCAAAAGTTATACCTAGCCAAATGATTCCTAGAACTGTGAAGCTTGAGGATCAAATAATACCCCTTGTAATGTCCCCACTTTAGCAGTTGACCAAGTGTGTGTGTGAGTTAGCCTAGTTCTACATGGTCCCAAGGGCTAACGAAGAGTTTAAAGGGATCCTAGAGTGTTTTGGCTTAGTCATTTCCAATTTGGGCCAAAACGGAGTTGATTTACTCAGTTTCAAGTATACTTACTATTTGTAGTAAGTTAGCAGGACACAGTGGAGACCAATTTTGGTGATTGGAATTGATACTCCTCGGCAAGAGATTTCTGGCGTACTATCACTTGTGCTATTCGGAGTCCGATTGCTATTATATTTTAATACCTGAAGTGTTATAAAAGTAACATTTAACTTAATTGCAAAATATTAAAGTGTTACTTTAATATTTACTTTATGGAGATGGTACCCAAAGGAGACATAAGTAATATTTTAATATATAAAATGTTGCACATCTTTTATCCCACATTGCTCATGAGAGTTGAGTCGCCCCTTGGAGAAAGAATAAAAGGAAGTGTTTGTGACTTCATTCAGCATGTTGGATAAGAAGAAAAAATTGATGCACTTGCAGTGTGCAGGTTATTTTGGGCATTTGGGAACGTCCCTCCCATCTGTAGCACTCTAGACATCAATCCTTGGGATTGGTCTTTGGAGTCTATGCTTTCAGCCTCTTGCAGCCGCGCCACTGTAGCAGCCGCGCCACTGTAGCAGCCGCGTCACTGTAGCATCCGCGCCACTGTAGCAGCCGTGTCACTGTAGCAGTCGCGTCACTGTAGCATCACGTAGCAGCCACTATCTGCAGTAAGAGTTGGGAGAAACAAGCCTGCAGAGTCCATAGAAACAAGCCTGCAGAGTCCGTAGAAACAAGCCTGCGGAGTCCGTAGAAACTAGCTTGCAAAGTTTGTAGAAACAACCCTGCGGAGTCCGTGAAAACAACCCTGCAGAGTCCGTCGAAACAAGCCTGCGGAGTCCGTAGAAACAAGCCTGCAGAGTCCGTAGAAACCAGTCTGCAAACTCCGTAGAAACCAGCGTGCAAAGTCCGTAGTTTTGCTAGACAGAGAACAAAATGATCGCACCTTCGGTATTCGTTGAGGATATTCGCTTGAAACAATGTTCATTCCATTACTAGAGTATTTAGTGAGTTATCGCGTGGCCGACATTGTACTTGTTTACTCATTTTGCAATCAATATAAATACAGTGTGTTGGTTATTTCAGCTGTGTGTCTATGCTTTCAATTCTATATTTATGTTACATGCATCAGACCTTGCAAAACACAAAAAAAACAATACAAGAAAACCGTTCCGGAGTCATAAGGGGTTTCAACTGGGTTAGTTTTGGGCGTAATAGAGGTGCTCATTACAGTGGTATCAGAGCCTGTTTTCCTGCCATCCTGTGAGGTTTCATGCATCTAACACATCAGTATTACTTGAGGAGGAACCGGACAAACCCAGACTTACGTAATTTCCCAGATATTGAAGAGGAGGGTGACCCTTTTTCAGCACCAACCATGGGTGACAGAGATGGGGAAAGGGGAGAACCTAGCACTAGGGAGATGCTTAGTGATCTTGCTAGGGGTTAGAGGGAGCTACAGGGTACGTTGCAACATTTAGCTGTAGCCATTACACAACATTTGACTAGGGCAGATCAAGGCAATAATGCCAACCAAGGTAATAATGCCAATCAGGGTAATAATGTTAACCAAATAGGTGGACAGGGTAATGGAGACGCATCGATTAATAGAAAAACCAGAACATATGCTAGAGCAGGTTCTACTACAAGACCACTCATGCCACATTTTCCTCCGAGACAGAATGACCAGAATAATGTTGGTCCTACACAGCAGGAGATACAGGACCAAATACTGGAGGATTGGAGAAATTCTAGACCAGATTTTCAGGGTGAGATGTCTTTCAGGGAATACATGGATGTTAGGCTGAAACATTTACCTCAAAGAGGCAACAGGCAACAACATTATGAGCTTAAGAAGAAAGTGGGTAAGCTCTCAATTCCATATTTTGATGGTACAGGCAGGACTACAGCCAAGGCTTGGGTACAAAAGCTCGATACATATTTCCAGCTCAGCCTGATGCCTGAGGATGATGCCATCAAGTACGCAGTTATACATCTAGATGGCAGTGCCCATGAGTGGTGGCACCATGGGATGGTGACACTTGGACATAACCAAGTTGATACATATGCAGAGTTCATCGAGAGGTTGATCGAGCGGTTTGACACTAAGGACTCGAAATTGCATTTCAAGGAGCTAGCACAGCTTAGACAGTGGGGTTCTGTGGAGGCCTATATCACTGAGTTCCAAAAGCTGGCAGTATTGATGACAGATATATCTGAGAGGAGACTCGTTCTTTTCATGGATGGGCTTTCCGATCCCTTGCGAGGATGGGTAAAGGGACACAACCCTTCTTCACTACAAAAGGCTATTAAGAAAGCGAGAGACCTAGCATCTTCTTCCTACAGGAGTAAATTTCACTCTAAGGACTCTCATTTTAAGAAGGATAAAGAAAGAAAGACATTTCAGAAGGACCCTTAGCAGCCTAAGGAGGAAACTAATGGGTTGGACAATGACACCCTCAACACACCCTCAACGAGCTCAAGAAGAAAAAATTATGTTTTCATTGTAGGGAGCCATGGGATCTTTCCCATAAATGTCCGCTTAAGGCGAAGGCTAAACAAATGAAGTATTTTTCAGCAGATGAATCACCTTCCGAGGACAAGGAGCAACATTCAGATTCGGAGTCAAGTCAGGGTGATAGCACTATTGAGGAGAGTTCGGATGATGAGAAGTCTCTTGCTCGATTGACAGGGATCCAGAAGGCCATTACCTTTAAGGTAAGAGGGATGACTCAGGGGTAGCGTGTGGTTTCATTGATCAACACAAGGGCAATGCATAACTTTATCGATGCAAAAATGGTGGCCAAGAGAGGCCTTCAGACAGAAGAGCATGCGGGGTTCAGAGTCATGGTAGCCAATGGCCACAAGTTATTATGCACCCAGAAGATTTCAAATCTTCGCATTAGATTGGGAGGAGGTTATGAGTTGGAGGACGATTTCTATGTAGTTGACATGGGTGATTATGATGTCATCTTGGGAATGACATGGATGGCTTCTCTGGTAGAGTTTACCTTCAACTTGGCTAAGTTGGAGATGAGGTTTCAGCATCAAGTTAGGAAGGTGGTGCTTCGAGGTTTACCAGATGGGGGGCTCAGGGTGGTATCATTGAAGAGGATGGAACGGTTATTTAGACATGATGATGTAGAGTGGGCAACTGAATGTTTGATCATGCCTACACCTCCAGAGCAACAGGTTAAAAGCCATCCTCCAAATATACAGGAGATCATTTCTAGGCATGATAAGGTGTTTGGTCGCATTCCACATGGGGTTCCTCCTGAGAGAGGTATAGAGCATGTTGTCGAGCTAGAGGAGGGGGCTGAACCAGTCATCATCACCCCCTACCGCCATCCTAAAAAGCATAAGGATGAGATAGAGAAGTCGATAAAGGAGCTATTGGAGATGGGGCATATTAGGCCAAGCAAAAGCCCCTTTGCTTCAGTGGTTGTTTTGGTAAAGGAGGATGGGACAATGCGTATGTGCATTGATTATAGAGCTCTCAATAAGAAGACAATTAAGAACAGGTACCCCATCCCTAGGATTGATGATTTGATTGATGAGCTGCATGGAGCATGGTATTTCTCTAAGATAGACTTACGTTTAGGGTACCATCAGATCAGAATGCGAACGGAGGACATAGAGAAAAATGCCTTCAGGTGTCACTACGGGCACTTTGAGTTTTTGGTTATGCCATTTGGGCTAACCAACGCTCCAGCTACCTTCCAGAGTTGTATGAATCAGGTGTTCAAAGGGGAGCTTCGGAGATTTGTATTGATATTCTTTTATGATATCCTGGTATTTAGTAGGACTTGGGAGAACCTACAACAATTAGAGGAGGTGTTGGTTATTTTGGAGAAGGAATCACTGTATGCCAAGGAATCGAATTGTCAGTTTGGCATGATAAAGTTGCTCTACCTTGGCCAATTATCAGTGCTGATGGAGTTATGGTGGATCTAGGAAAGATTAAGGCGATTGTTGATTGGCCTACTCCAACAAGCCTTACACAACTCAAAGGGTTTTTTGGATTATGTGGATTCTATAGGATATTTGTGAAGCGCTTTTCACAGACTGCAACACCATTAGCAGATCTCACTAAGAAGGGTGCTTTTGTATGGACAAAGGCAGCACAGCAGTGTTTTGAACATTTCAAGCATGTGATGTCTTCATGACCAGTTCTAGCTCTACCCAACTTCACGAAGCCTTTTGAGCTTCATTGTGATGCATCCGGTGATGGGATTGGATCAATATTGATGCAGGAGAAGCATCCCATTGCTTTTGAGAGTAGGAAGCTCCGAGGGGTGGAGAGGAGCTATTCTATTTATAATCGGGAGATGTTGGCCATCATGCATGCCTTGGCCAAATTCCGATCCTACTTGGTTGGAAGGAAGTTTGTGATCAAGACGGATCACAACATAAAGTATTTCATGGGCCAGCAAGACTTGAATTACAGGCAGCAGAAGTGGGTCACTAAATTGCAGGCTTATGACTTTGACATTGAGTTTGTCAAAGGGAAGAAGAATGTAGTAGCTGACGCCCTATCCAGAAGACCTCACATTTGTGCTCTTGTAGAACTTTCAAGAGATTAGAGGGATAAGATTATAGCAGAATATGTCAGAGATGCTTGGGCTTCTGGATTGATTTCAAGTACTATACAGGATGATCACTATGAGGTGATAGATGGGTTGATCAGATTTCAGGATAGGGTTTATTTGATTCCGTCATCACATTTAAGAGAGGCGATACTGAGGGCATTTCATGATGAACCTACGGCTGGGCATCCGGGGATCTTCAAGACCTATATGCAGATCCGAGAGCGATTTTCATGGAGAGGGCTCAAGGATGATGTTCAGAGGTATGTCAGGGAGTGTGCAATTTGTCAACAGAATAAGGAAGAGCACACGTTTCTTGCTGGTTTACTACAGCCCTTACCCATTCCGAACAGGAAATGGGAAAGCATTTCTATGGACTTCATCACTGGCCTACCACGAGTGCAGGGAAGAGATTGCATTTATGTGGTGGTAGATAGATTGACGAAGTTTGCTCACTTCTTTGCTATCCTTTCTACTTACACAGTAGCTCAAGTGGCAGATTTGTTCTTCAAGGAGGTTTTCAGGTTGCATGGGTTACCGAGATTTATTGTTAGTGATAGGGATAGCGAGTTCATGAGCACCATTTGGCAGTTGTTCAGACTGTGCAGTACAGATCGTACACCTAGTACGAGCTACCATCCTCAGACAAATGGACAGATGGAGATAGTAAATAAATGGGTGGAAGGTTATTTGCGGAACTATGTGACTGCGCAGCAGAGAGCCTGGATAAAGTGGTTACACATGGGGGAGTATTGTTACATAACCACGTATCACATGACTATCAGGATGACTCCATTTATGGCATTGTATGGGTATGAAGCACTAAGCTTCATGGATATGGCTTTGGAGGACAGCAGAGTGCCCAAAGCCAAAGACCTATTGCAGGATAGTCAAGATATCCTGAGAGCGCTCAAGGAGAATATACAACAGGCTCAAAATCAACAGAAGTTATGTGCTGATCAGCGTAGGGTACAGTGCAATTTCGAGGTGGGGGACATGGTGTATTTGAGGCTACAGCCATATAGGCAGTCATCGCTCAAGAAGAGCGGAGCAAAGAAGCTGAAGCCTAGATTTTACGGTCCCTACAGGGTGATTCGCAGAGTGGGCGAAGCCACCTATGAGCTTGAGCTCCCAAAGGGCAGTCCAGTGCACAATGTATTTCATGTGTCTGGGCTTAAGAAAGCCATTGGTCAGAGGTGGTGCCCTCTACAGATTTACCCCCTTTGGATGAGAAAGGGAAGCTCGTGTTAGTACCTGAGGCTATTCTGGACACCAAAGAGAGGAAACTCAAAAACAAGATAGTGAAGGAGTATTTGGTCAGATGAAGAGACCTGTTGGAGGAGGATGCTACATGGGAGAGTGAGCAAGTTATTCAGTAAGCTGGGCTGAGATTGCTTGAGAACAAGCAATTTCAAGGGGGCGGACTGTAATGTCCCCACTTTAGCAGTTGACCAAGTGTGTGTGTGTGTTAGCCTAGTTTTATATGGTCCTGAGGGCTAACGAAGAGTTTAAAGGTGTCATGTCCCCTTTTCAGTTGACATCTTTCAGAGTTGATGATTAGCCTATTATGCGACCCTCGTAGGTTGATAGGATGGATAGAGGGTCTTGATGGAGCTTGGCTTGGTTTCGACTAGTAGAATTTTTCCAGTTGGCTTTCGTTCGGGTTTTTTTGGACACTTTTGCTTGAGCTCCTATTTTTTAGGGATATTTGACACGCAGCAGAGCACCCCTGTTTTGGTATGGTCATGTGCGGAATTACTCCCTTGTTCGCCAGCTTTAGATGGATCGAGAATCGGATATGTATCGAGGGAGATATTAATATTTAATTGATTTAATTAAATATTAATTATTTGGCGTATTTTTAATTATGAAACCCTAATTATGGCAAGCGCACCTTTTAGAGGATATAAGGGTTTCTCATTGGAGGGAGTGCTATAATTATTCATTGTTGAAGACAAATTTTGCTAAGTATTTTTTTGAGAAGACTGAGCCAAGGGTTTTCAATATTCTTTTGCATTGGAGAACGTGCAATTTTCAGTGTGTGCAATTCAGAGATTGTGAAATATCAGCTGATCTATTGCCAGTTTGAGAGATAACTTCACACAGAGGTTATCACAGAGATTCACAAGTATTTATTTCATCAGTTTTTTGGTCCAGAGATCGTTTAGATAAAGATCTTCAGTATTAGCGTAATATTTCTTGAGATCAGAGGTTCAGCATACAGGACGTACTATTTTTCTGCTACTGTATGGAATCTGTACCGTTCTGCATCAAGCCGTACAGAGCCGCAGGGAGCGCAGAGACCGACATCGGCCACTCACATACCGACATCGACAGTTATACCGACATCCAGAGACCGACATCGGCATCCAGAGACCGACATCGGCCGACTCAGGAACCGACCGCGGCAGTATAACCGACATCGGCAACTGTGTATTTGAAACAACAACCAGAAAGCCGAACCAGAGCCATACCAGATCTAGTTTTTTTTCCTTTCAATTTGCAGACAAATCAGGTTTTTTGAGACAATATTTATATTATTTTATTGAATGACAGAGATTCACTATTGTAATCATTTGAAACGAACAATAAGATCTTAGATTAGTCAATTATAAGTTTTACTGCTTCAGTATTTATTCATTTGAATTTATACGAATTTATCTTGCAAATTTGCATTCTCCTTTATTTCATGCAAAAACACCAAAAAAATCAAAATACACAAACATAGTCAAAAAAAATTCAGTTTCAGAATTCAGGGGAAACAGGGGTTTCTACAAAAGGGATCCTAAAGTGTTTTGGCCTAGTCATTTCCAATTTGGGCCAAAACGGAGTTGATTTACTTAGTTTCAAGCATACTTACTATTTGTAGTAAGTTAGCAGGACACAGCGGAGGCCAGTTTTGGTGATTGGAATTGATACTCCTCAACGAGAGATATTTGGCGAACTATCACTTGTGCTATTCGGAGTCCGATTGCTATTATATTTTAATCCCTGAAGTGTTATAAAAGTAACATTTAACTTAATTGCAAAATATTAAAGTGTTACTTTAATATTTACTTTATGGGGATGGTACCCAAGGGAGACATAAGTAATATTTTAATATATAAAATGTTGCACATCTTTTATCCCACATTGCTCATGAGAGTTGAGTCGCCCCTTGGAGAAAGAATAAAAGTAAGTCTTTGTGGCTTCATTCAGCATGTTGGATAAGAAGAAAAAATTGATGCACTTGCAGTTTGCAGGGTATTTTGGGCATTTGGGAACGTCCCTCCCATCTGTAGCACTCTAGACATCAATCCTTGGGATTGGTCTTTGGAGTCTATGCTTTCAGCCTCTTGCAACCACGCCACTATAGCAATCGCGTCACTGTAGCAGCAGCGCCACTGTAGTAGCTACGCCACTATAGTAGTCGCGTCACTGTAGGATCACATAGCAGCCGCTATCTGCAATAAGAGTCGGGAGAAACAAGCCTGCAGAGTCCGTAGAAGCAAGCCTGCAGAGTCCGTAGAAGCATGTCTGCAGAGTCCGTAGAAGCATGTCTACATAGTCCGTAGAAACCAGCCTGCGGAGTCCGTAGAAACCAGCGTGCAGAGTCCGTAGAAACCAGCCTGCAGAAGCCGTAGAAGAGTCCCTGCAGAGTCCGTAAAAACAAGCCTTCGGAGTCCGTAGAAACAACCCTGTAGAGTCCTTAGAAACCACCCTGCAGAGTCTGTAGAAACCAGCCTGCAGAGTCCGTAGTTCTGCGGGACGGAGAACAAAATGATCGCACATTCGGTATTCCCTGGAGATATTCACTTGAAACAATGTTCATTCCATTATTAGAGTATTTAGTGAGTTATCGCGTGGCCGACATTGTAATTGTTTACTCATTTTGCAATCAATATAAATACAGTGCGTTGGTTATTTCAGCTATGTGTGTCTATGCTTTCAATTATAGATTTATGTTACATGCATAAAACCTTGCAAAACACAAAAAAAAACAATACAAGCAAACCGTTCCGGAGTCAAAAAGGGTTTCAGCTGGGTTAGTTTTGGGCGTAACAGAGGTGCTCATTACACCCCTAGATTATTATACTTGCACCATTGTCATCACCTTCAAAGGGGCTCAACGCACTAACAGAGCTGAGATCTTTGATCAAAACACTCATATGTTCAAAATCAACTATCTAAAGAAAGATAAGAAGCTTCAAGAGGTTTAGATCACCCTAACGCACGAACAAAAAAGAACAAAGACCATGGAATTGCAAATAACATTGCATAAACAACTAGAAAATATTGTATCAAAAGGCATGCTAGATGTCAAAACGGCCAAATTCCAAGACCTCACACTAAAGTTGAAAGAGTTTGAGGTGAAAAATAAAGACATGTCCCTAGACATGATTAAAGGTGTGTGTTGGGATAATATTACTCATGTTCTATCTGACCTATCACAAGCTCTCAAATTCATTAATGATGCAATTGCCCAAAGACAGGCAAGAAAGCTGAAATTGATAAATCTCTAAAGGAGATTGGTTCTAAATTGTCAAAAGCTACCGCTTACACACACCGAATCTTCACCTCGTTAGAGGATAAGCTGATTGCTACAAACATCCAAGACAGGGCAGGAGTCGCTCAAAAGGCCATTGATATACTACACAAGCAAGCAGCAGCCCATAAATGTAAAAATAAACTGGGGACAATATATCAAACAATAAGTAACATGCAGAGCCACAATATGTTTCTCATTCAAAAAGGATTGTCTTCCCCATGGAGAAGTAATGCCAAACTGCGACCAAAAGAATATTACTCACAACTGATATAAGGCAAAAATAAGGATAAGCAAATCCTCAAAAGATTGGCACAAGGCCCCAACACCAAAAGATGTGTCCAAAGTGATTAAACCACTAGCGGAAATGCAAGTCCAAACCCATAACATGGTAGAGAATAACAAGGACTTCTCCTACCAAGTACCATTGAGCTCCAAAGTAATTACCAAATGTTGAAGATTGAACTCCCGACCTAGGAGTGGGATAAATTAAAAAAGGTGTTGGCCTCACCTCCTCAAAAACCTTAAGGTTCTCTCCCTCTCCATTCTTTATTTATCTGTTAAATTGTATTCTTTTGACTGCCAATTTTGTATTCATCATATGGTAATACCATTTTTGACTCCAAGAAATGTAGTGTCTGGAGACACTCCCTTGTAATATATCTAGCTTTATCATTGTATTATCTAAGGCAATGCCTTTATGTAGTTAGTCACGTATATGGGCCCAGCTTTGTAAAGGTCCGAGCCCTATATATATTTATATGTATATGTTCTTGTGTTTCCTATCATCGATTTCAATGTTGAATGATCTAACAAATAGATGGAGCCCAATGGATGAGAAAATATCAATCCAAGATATCGTCCTTGCACCATCAATCAAGAGTTGAGCTGGATGGATGGACCAATCACGGAGCCTCGGGATAGACAACAATGTGCCAACACGAAGATCACCCACTGTTGTTGATCTAGCTTGGATCATACAATATAATTAAAAGCTCTATCCAACTTGGCATTATCACCTAAAATAAAGGCAGTGGCCTTTTATTAAAGTTATTGGCAAGGGCCACTTCATATAAAAGAAAAGCATTAGGGGGGATCCATCTGCACCGTCCGATGAAGTCCAAGGTGGCAGAATTAATGAATAGCGACATCTCCAACTAACCACAATGTAAGCTCTAGGGAGCACGCATTTTGTTTTCCTTGGAATTTCTTGTTCAACTTTGTAGAGATTTCAATTATAATTGTAGCTTTAGCTTTTTGGGATCTAAAGGTTAATGTTTGTTTAGTATTTGAAGTGAAACGCAGTTGTGTATCTATTGAAACATCCAATAAATATGTTGTGACTCTCCCTTTTGTTCTTCATCTAAATTATGTGTGGATCGTTCAGTCTAGAAGTGCTTGTTTGTAGTATTAAATTTCTTATAGTTTGTGTTTTGAAGATATTAAGATTAGGATTATAGTTTGTTTGTTTTTGCTTGAAATCCGTTAAATAAGGTTTTAAGATCACTCTATCTTGGTGCACGGCTTTTATGGTTTTATGCATATTTATTTTTCCTTCTCGCACTCTTTTCACCCCAAACCAAAGTGGTACAGTGGCATAGCAATAAACTAGTGTTTGAATAGAAAGGAAGCCCACCTTCTTTGTAGGTTGCCTTGGTCTAAAACTACCATGACTTCTCGTTGTGATCGTTGAATTGCAGGCGCATGAATCTTATTACCAGAGGAAAAGATCAACAATAATCATGTTTGAAATGAGGACTCACAAAAGAAGTCCATATCCATATCCACTTTATTTCTTGATTGTGAGAAAGAACTATGACCACAATCTCCAACTGTGTGGTCACTAGTAATTGTTAGGAATATTGATCCAAATTATAGCAAGTTTGTCTTTTAGAATATTTAGTTTTGTACATAAAACAATTTTTATTTGTTTTTGTGTGCACGTGGGGATGGAAGTTGAAAGCTCATCCACCTCATTTTTGTCTTTACTTATTTTTAGGAGAATAAGGAGTTTGAAGAGACAAGCTCTTCCACTTCTCGTATCCTTTCATCTTTGTTGAGCAGATTGTAAATATGGGATAACATCCTATGGACACCCAGCACAAGACTTGTAATCCTTTTAAAAAGATTAATAAAATTGTCTTGTCCCAAATAGTATTTGGGGAGACCTCTTCTATTTTTTTGGAGGAATGGATGGTATAGGAAAAAGGACTCGACTAGTCTGATTCTAGAAGGGTCCCCAAGTGTATCAAAGGGTGATGCATCTAAATGGCTTTACGTTGGGTGCTGGAAAGAGGGGAGTGCATCAGACTGATTTCAATGCCGGTGATGCAAAAAAAAATGAGAGGAATGTACCAGAATGGTGGTAGGGAAAGTGATGTGAAGAAGCAGCGGCTCTCTTTGTTTGCCTTTGTATCTCAGCAACCTTTAATGACAGTGTAGTTTTCCTCGAGATGCTCAGATATTAAATTAAAATGTGTTTTGTCTTCTTTGGGAAATATGAATGCTCACCTTGGGCCATTCGTTTCATATTCCATTTGAAAGGGGAATATTGGGACCCATCTTTGGTTATAAAAGGGCTTGTAATATTCTATTACAATAGCTAGATTTGTAAAAAAACAAAACTCTTGTAAGAAGATGTTTTAAGAACACAAATTTTATTCAAGCGCTTTTATTTCTCCGTAATGGTTGCCCTCGTGTGACATTATAGAGTAGTGTTAATTTGAGATTTTTGCTATTTTAATGTTATGTTTTATTTAAAATTCACTGCAATCATTATGAGGTTATGTTATCGTCTCTGCCTTTGAACTATTGTTACTTGTATAGGAAATTTAAAAGCTTCGCTTGGGTTGTTTGAATTGAGAGATTGAACTTAGGATACTCAAAAATATAGGATTGGATAATCTAATTTTATCATCTCAATGCTCACATTGTGCATCAAAAATCTAGACTATTGTCATTTTTGTCTTGGGTAGTTTATGATGCAAGGAATTGTATGCACTGATGGGTTAGAAAATTTGTCACCTAATTTTGTGACTCTAAAAAGGACTTAAAAGGACAAAACTCATTTATTTAAAATGTTTTATTTTCTATTATTCTCAAGATTCACAATGAGAGTAGGTTTTCTTTCATGTTTGTATATATTTTTTAGCCATATAGAGGTATAGGTAACCCATACCATTATTTAGTTTGTTGTTTAGATTAAAACGGGAGGTTGATTGAACCCTTTATAGTGTTTGTGTTAAAACACTTCACAACAATATGCAAGACAACCAGACACCTTGAAATGTCATATTAAGGACCTCTTACCGATCCACTTCTCATAGGGCATAGCATCTCTGATAGATTTAGTGAAAACTTTATTACGTGATTGGCACAGTGGATAGCTTCACTCAAAAAACTAACTTCTAAGTCATAGTGAAATTACACTTACACAGCAATGACATGGCAAACTGAAAATGTAAATCCAATTCAATTACACATGTTTAAAACAAGAAAAACATAGCAAATTAAAAGATGCTAAAATACTAATTGGGCTCTTGATAATAGTAATATTATGTGTTATGGACCTCCACCGAAATGGTGGTCGTCTAAAGTACAAGATAAATTTAGTCAAATTCTAGCTCTGGATCATTATTAACTCTTGATGAGGCTTGTTTGTGAGATGATCACTCTGGTGTCTAATGCCCAAGCTTGGAGTAATAGTTTCCAAGCATGTCATAGCAGAATATGTACATTTATGATCATTTATTAATAGATATCTTTTTTTTTTTTTTTTTTAAAGATGCTAAAATACTCAAAAACACAGAAAAAATGCAAATGTTATTTCATGCCAAATAGAGTGCGTAGAAAGAGAAACAAGGTCCAAACTTCAATTATAAGATGTAAATAAACATTTAATGTTGCCAATTACTCTCAAGTTCTCATTCAGTATCAATTTTTCAGTCTTGGAGTGCATATTGTCATAGACTCATTATTCATAATTCACATGCAAAACAAAATTTGAGATTACAAAATTCAAATAGCCTCTAAGGCAGCCATGACTAGATATGTGAACTTGAAGCAGAAGTCAATGCCCCTATGTTTGCAGTCATTTGGTCCAAATGAGCACAGTCGCAATCATCCAAAACCTCATTCAAGATATCCAAACGCTCTTCACTAAATGTAGGCTCCTCCTTGGCCATGATCTATTCCAGATCAGAATCAATCTCATCTACATCAATTGGTTTATCATCTCCAACACTATCTGAGGTTAGCAATGCTGAAATTCTCAACCTATTGGTGTATGCTACAAAAATATAAAATTATTGCAAGTAATAATTGGAAAGTTCTAACCGCGAATTTTCTTCAAGCGAAGATGAAGGTTGTGGTGGATGAAGACTAAATCATTCATCCGTTGTTGGCTCAATCAGATACGTTTCTTAGAGTGTATATGCTCAAATACACTCCAAGAATGCTCATAAGCAGAACTACATGCCTGGGTTAGAATTCACAAAGCCATCCAACGAAGTGATTTGGCCTATGGCCAAAGTACTCCCACCATTGCGCTGAAATTATATTAGTCGCAAAAGCAAAATTTAATAATAAAGCCAAGTGATTGAAATCCAATTAATGAATGATAAATTACATTGCTAAATATTAATTTAGAAATTAATACCGGATGTTACTGTTTTCTTTGATTCCATTGCACATATGTCAAAGAAGAAGCCCTTTTCTTGCTTGTACAATGGCAACTCCGCTATGGTTGCTCGTCTTTCCTCTGCATCCGAAAAGAATGTGGAAATGCATTTGAACAACCTTGCACTCACTTCTCCATTCTCCTTAAATGATGGACCATAGATGATAGAGGGATTCAAGAAGCAGCCTGCAGCATAGATGTGACAATGCATCCATCTAGCATTGATGGTCTCCCAAATTGGCATGAATCACTCTCATCATTTTGCATTTTAAACCGCATTGCCTCCTTTGCCCTATCCATGGCCCCATAAAAATAATCAATGGGGGATTTTCCCCATCGACCAATCTTAACACTCTAACCAAGGGCTCTAAAATTTGCACAATCTCTTGTGCAACCATCCAAAATGCATCATCAAACTCAAGATGTGATATGGTGATCCCATGCATCTAATTAGAAAAAGAGCAATCTACCCAATCTGATGAAACAAACATGTGTTTGAAGTTCATCTTTTGGACACATAAATTCTGCATTGCCAAGAAACTAGTGGCAAACCTTGTCACCCCTTGTCTCAGGAGATCCTTTCCCTCAATGAATGTTCTCATCATGTTCAACACCCTAGTGTGGTTATAAATGAATTTGGTGATGGATCTCCCCCTCTGTTGTAGATTTAACCCAATTTAATTTTCCAATGTCCTCAAGCATTAAATCAATGTAGTGTGTTGCACATTGGCTCCAAAACAATGTGGGGTACTTTTCCATGAGAAGTTTGCCTATTGCCACACAATTTGTTGCATTGTCAATGATGAATTGGACTAAATATTATGGCCCAACCTCCATCATGACCTCATCAAATAGTGATAACAAGAAGTGGGTTGATTTCACTTTACCTAATGCATATATTGATTTCAAGAAGATCATGCCACTTGCGGATGCAACAAGAAAGTTGATCAGTCCACCCATCAAACATAATGTTGCAAGTTGTAATCTCCCATTGCCTACGATGCTCAATAACTACCTCACATTCTACACCGCCTCTCTCAGCATGTCAACTCTGAGGCTCTCAAACAATGGGGCCTTGAAACCAAGACCCGCAATATCAATGGCATCAACCATGACCTACCAATAAGGAGATCGAGTGGCATTGAATGGGATGCTCGAGTAATACCAAATGTTTGTTATTGCCTTCTTTCCTTGCACATGAACATTTTTGCTCCATCTCATGCTTTCCAATGACGATTGGGATCCAGGGGTGGTGTGGGGTGCAAAAAGGCATTCACCCTTTCACCACCAATATTAGATTTTTTTAAAGTTTTACTTGGTGGTGGTGCAGAAGATGGTGTGGCATGAGAAGAATCATGCATTGATCGTAAATGGTGAGAAAAATCATCATCACCATTGATTGCATCATGATCATCATCACACTCACTAGAAGACAGTGTTAATGAACCCAAGGTAGTTCTAGCCTTTTTCACTTTACTTTTTGCATAGGCATTAAGTGACAACCTTGCTTGTTTGGTCTCATCCAAAGGATAGTCATTTGTGCAAGCTTTCACTTCATGTCCTAGCATCCTTGTAAGGTTCCATTCGAAACAGTTGATTCCCCCACCATTTTCATTGCTACAAAAGTTGCATCTCAACTTTTTTATATTGGAAACCAGAGTGCAATACGCCCATGCAAAATCTCTCTCGGGGCACAATGAACTACGGGCTGAAATCAAAAACACATTCATACCCACTACTATTAAGGTTAATAATAAATAATGAACACAGCAGCAAGCAGCAACCTTTAGGTTTACCAAAAAAATAATAAATTACTTGACCCTAGCAGCCTTTAAGCGGCAACCTTTGGGTTTAACCAAAAAATAATAAATTACTTGACCCTAGCAACCTTTAATAATCTAAAAAAACAGAAAAAAAAAACTAACACTACATCTAGTAAAATGTAAAAAATAGAAAACCCTAACCCTAACCTTAGTCTAAGGAGCAATGTCGAATATGTGCCATCGTGCCTAGTTTGATGATCACAAAATGTCCGGTTTGATTTTTGCAATCACCCAGAAAAGTCCGAAAAATTGTTTACCTGCTGCCTACAAGTGAAAAAATGGCAAAAAAATCAAGTGAGGGGTTTATTATAGGCAAAAACCTACGCAAATTAAAACTATAGCCACTAGGCTAAGATGATAAATACCGGATATAGTGTAGTTGATACAAAGTTGAAATCCCGCAACCTAGAAATACAACACCACCACTAACAAACTATACCACCTTCAAATTGTACTACACCTTGGACAACCCTTTACACCCAAGGCAACCATGCCCAAACAAGCCACAACCAAAGGCACAATTCTAATGGTCCTAATCGGAAAAATATCCCCTCTAGGAGCTTTGACAACAATGCAGGCCTTCGGCCTTGGAACAACACCTAGTCACCCTCAGATGACCCCTCACACATTCGCAACCCTCGTGGCCACGTAGATGCAACACAATCCTCTCGGCATAAAAAAATCACAACATAAATTTTTCCCATCCATATATCACTTGGGAAATTGGCATCTCTCCATGTGGGTGACAAAAAATTGTAAGACAAAATGATAAAATCAGAAGAGAGCAAAAATTCGCAATGGAATTGAGAGTGACATATTATTTTTCCCTAAACATTATAATCAACAAGTAGATGGGTCAATAGTGGTTACTCACAGGTTTTGGCGAGTAACCACAGCTAGTTACCTACCAAAACCCACAAGTAACTATGCTTCTCCTATTTAGGCGATAAGTTGGATGGGTCTTCATTTGGGAAAAATTTGTAGGGTGACTGCAAAACCCAATCGAGTACCCACATATTTTAAAACAGAGTGTAAACAATTGAAGGGCATAAATATGGGTGTTCCAAAGATATTCATTAAAATGAAAAAAGGTGAAGCAATAATATTCTCCTCTATCACAATCTTATATGCAATCATTTATGTGTTTTGTGCTATTTTAAAACCCATCTACAGTGAAAATGAAAAGGACTATTCATGACATTAAGAGGTGGTTCTTGGTAATCAACAAGCAAAGTTACGTGCAAAATTACTAAGTGCCTTATTTTAAGAAAAGGTCGAGTATTTGAGACATTTTTTTATGGAAATTAGAAATAAACTTCATAGATTACAAGTCACATAATCAAGAAATCGGTCAAAATTTACCAAAATTATCAAATACATAAAAAGAAAGCTTTTCATATGCACAAGGATGGCAAAGATTATTTTAATTTTTTATTACTTAAGAAAAAGTTGAGTGAAACTCCAACTTTGGCAATGCCAGAATCATCAAAAAATATTTACCAACCCCAGTAATGTAGAGTTGGAAATAATACTCTCAAAATGATATAGTATCATGTGAAAGAAGAATAATAAGCAAGAAAGAAGAAACAGAGATTGTAGTTGCAAGTGTGCTTTTCTAAAATATATAGTGTATTCAATATTAATGATGTGACGAACTTTGAGAAAAGAAGTTAAGGAAGCACAAGAGGATCTATCAACAAATGATATCCTTAATGGAGCAAAGTAAGGACCTTCTCAAATTCAAAATAAAGGATTATATATCGAAGCATAAAAATGCAATGCATATTCTATGCATGGCAGGATTAAGAAATAGAAATTGTGGATCTCACCTATTATGATAGTAAAGTATTTAGCTATAGGTGTGTTTCCAACCAGAGCAATTATGCCAATGATCTTCATATAACATTGGATTTTAGAATAATAAGTCTTTAACACAAATATTCAAGTCCCCTTGGAAATATAGTAAAACAAGATAGAAGAAAATAAGAATTATGAAAAAAGATCACGCAAAAAGGGATACTTATTTGAATGATGAACACCTTTGGAAGAAGCCACATTGGAATCCAAGTCTTTCTAAGGAAGCAAATCTTGTTGAGGAAAATCGCAACCTTGAATGCAACAAGAACTTGAACCATAAATACAGCATAACAATCCTTGGTAAAAGCATGGTTAAATCGATAGATGTAACTCAATTTTTATATTGTTGCACAAAAACATGAATAAGGTGAAAATAAGCCACGTGTGTATTGAAAGAAAAGCATGTTTAAGGGGACAAGTAGGGGCTCTAGTTGAGTTATTTGACACTAAGATATAAGCATGCTTTTGGAAATGGGGATTTTCTTAAAATGCAACCCTTCAAATCTTTAGGAAAAGGGGAATCAAGGAATTTTAAATTTTAAATTATATTAAAAAATTGTAGATGAAAATTAAATAGAAAAATAGGAAGAAAACTTGTCCTCCAATATATAGGTAGATTATTGCTGCTATATAGGTATATAACTAATTTCAACAAGTTTTTTAATTTCCACCTAGACTATATAGGTAGATTGAACTAGTATATAGTTATGATTAGCCTTTCTGACAAATTTCTAAATTCAGTCCAAAGACCTTTGTTATTAGCTTTACTACTTCATCATTCTTTAATGTTCCAAGTGCTAACGTAGAATGTTAATCTTTTATTTGGTTTATTATCCAAGTATTTAGGTTTCCTGTTGACCATTTTGGTCCTGCAGGCCAAAAATTGGTCTCGCAGGCCAAAAATTGGTCTCCTTTCCCTGCTGTCCTGAGCCATCAGTTTTGGATGCATCCACCTTACTACAAATGCTCCATTTTTCCTTTGCAATAGACCTGTCCTTATGAAAAATTGAAAGATCTAAGACCTGTAGGTTCTCGGCTTGATATGGGGCTTATTTCACTTTGGGCAATTGCCTTGGACAAGCCTTTTGGCAAAAGGATGGGCCAGTTCAAAGAACACAAGTCTTTTTACAAAGCTCCAAAGACAAAGTGCCCTTGCGGAGGGCAGGTAGGTGACCAATTGGACCTTTCAACAGGCTCAGAAGGGCAACTTGGGGCCCAAAGTGCCCTTGCGGAGGGTAGGGAACACTTGCGGAGGGATTAAAGAGAAGGCCGAAAGGAAAGTTTTCCTTCGAGAAAGTGAGCAAACCAAGGGATTCCTTCGGACTTTTGTCCGAAAGAAATCCACGACAAAAGGCAAAGGTCCTTCAGACATTTGGAAGAATCAAGGCAAAATTCCTTCGGACAAAAGCCCGAAGGAATTCCTTCGGACTTTTGTCCGAAGGAATTTCAAAGGAGAAGACCGAAAGAAAGGGCGTCAACTTTGAAGGAAAGACTTCCTTCAGGCAAAATGTCCGAAGGAATTGAGAAGACAAGGGATCCCAAAGGGCAAGTGCCCTTGCGGGGGACTCCCAGCGACCCAAAAGGGGACCTTTTCCATTTTTCGAATGGGCACCTTCCCTTCGGGAAGGTTCAATTGCAAAAGGCCGAAGGTTCAATTGCAAAAAGCCGAAGGAATGACAAAGAGATGACGGGCCCGAGCACGTCAACCTTAGCATAGTGAACTAGCCGTTGGAGTTCAAACGTTCGGTGACGAGCGCACGAACTTCAATTTTAAGGCAGCAAAATAGCTGTTGATTTTCGAATAGTGACGGTCCCACAGATGTCTATTTTGATGAGATGCATCAACTGAGAAAGGAGCCCAAAGAGCCCAAAAATGACGGAGGAATAGCCCGAGAGCTCAAATTGCCAGAAAGAGACAAGAAATAGCAAGGCAAGAGGGAACAAAATAGAGAATCCAGAACACGGCCACGCACACATACGACAACATTTGGAATGTTCCAAAAGACGCACCCAGCCGAGCACAGACACGAATTAAGCAGTCCAGGTGGCACAGAAAGCGTTGGCACAGGAAGATATTTGCAGCGACCCATGCTTTCGCAGTGACATTTAATACGCTTTAAGCACCAAAGTCAAGACCTGTGACATCTACAGCATGGTTATTTCAGGGCATTTTTAGAAGGATGATGCCAACATAAGCAAATTTCCTCTTTCCAATGTATTCAACGCAGCATGGGCCGCTTATTCTAGAAAGCGCCAAAGTCTTTTCCTTCATGCTATATATATTGTAACCTCTCAGTTGAGAAAGATATCACTCATTTTATAAGGCGAAGCCCTACCAAATTTCACCTTTGATCAATAAGAATGTGTTTTACCTCTATCCGACTGGTTATGCTTTTGAGTGTGTCTGTTTATCAACTTTGTGTTCAATCATTTTAGCTTGATGCTTTCACAAGATTGAAGCCAACATACCTAGTGCAGTGAAAGCTATTTCTGCAAGATTAACTGGAAGTGCTTCATCTGGAGCGCAGAGACAGAAGAGTAGCTATCAGACAGTGTGTTTTCTATAGCGCCTGTGGTAAGTTCCTTTTCCTTGTGTCTCCATTAAGCCCCCTGTTAAAATACCCCTACGGTCTAATCTTTTTACCAGATAAAGTGTATGTTCGCCCCCTTCTGGTTTGAAGTGTGAATAGCTAAGTAGATCAAAATCGTTTGGTGCATCACCACTTAGATTAGTTTTTGTTTTGGTTGTATCCTTCTCCCTTTCCAGGCCCCCTCCCATTGTTAGCAGTAGTAGTAAAAGACTTCAGAGATGCATCAAAGGGAGCTAGCTCTTATCTAGAGGTTCTCCCCTCAGTTTTGCCAAGCCCACAGCAAGAAGGGAGTCTCCATTGTGCCACGTGGAAGAGAGAAGCCCAGCCTTCTTTCCAAGGGTGCAATCCACAACGTCAACATTTCCACTGGCTAACATTCACACAAGTTTTGGGAATATTTGTGTGTCATATTTGGTTTGTATAGCAATTGCAAGTAGGGCAATTTAGGACTGTCCATTGTTTATTCTAAGGTGAGCAGCCTTTTAGCGTCCATACCAATCCCACAAAGCCCTGTTTTGCACAATTGGATTCTCTCTTTAAAATGCCTTCCTTTTGCCCATACACATGTTCCTATAAATGAGGCAAGGTAAAAATTATATATATATATATATATGTATTCTCTACCATTGGAGGAGCATTATAACTATTCTAAGCATTATATTATTACTAGATGGTATTTGATACAATGATTTTAGCTTTAGATTGAGAAACATACCAACTAACTACAATTGTTAATCATAATAAACTACCTATAAATTCCTTGAAATGAAAACATAATTAGATGGCATATTTAAAACATGTTATTGGTTCTCCACTCCTCAGATATACCATATGGTTTCTATGCATGCCCAGTTATTGATTTGTAGTCCATTTTCTGTTTCCTTAATGGATTTTAAGTATTTTAACGAGTGTAGATTGAAAAACCCTGCAGTTTCTATTATTTCATTGAAATAAGAGCACCAAAATTTCTGAAAATAGTCTTCTTTGTGCTTGAAATTCCACAAAAAATAACCGTATAGAGCAAGACGATCGAATATGCAAATTGATGGTTAAAGGGTTCGCTAGAGCAGGAGGCAATCACAAAAGCGCAAGGGTGTTGATCACATGTATGACCATCCCAGGAGTTACAGATGTCTTCAAAGTTCGTTAAAGTCAGAGATTTGTTTAAGCTTGCATAAGTTGTCATTGAGGGGGGATAAAATGTAATGTTATCTTCCACAGCCACTCCAAGTTGGTTTTTGGAGGGGATGTTTGAATGGATAAACCCACTTATCAGATGTAATGGCCACTCCAAGTTGTGTTTAAGGGGGGATGTTAAAATGTTAAACCCATCTTTATGGTTTACTTTGAGTCACTGACATTTATAGTGTTTTGTTGGGTCTATTGGGTCTACTAGGTTATGTGTAACTTGTGATACGTACCTTGCATGGTGTCATGTGTACCTTGCAATCGTAATTATAATGTATTGGGGTTAGTGCCTTGCTAAATGTCAGCCTACCCTTTTGTCATGTCTTGATAGGTGTTGACAATTCTTCCACAGGCCAAAATTGTCAACCTTACCATTCAGAAGATGGTCTTATGGTACCAATTTGTCTTGTAAATCAGTTTTTTGGGGTCCTTAAATAGACACCTACAGCCATGTAAATTGGTAAAGACACCTACAACCATGCAAATCCCAAGGAGCCATCTAAAGCCATCATATAAAGCATGCAATCTATTTGAGGGAAAGACACCTACAGCACGTTCAAAGGCCATATCCCTTATTCAAAATGTCACATACAGTCTTAAAGCTCTAGCCCTGGAGAAGGAACGACTTTGTGAGGTGTATAGGTGCCAATGAAGAATTAATAGCTACAGCCATCCTTGAAGTGAAACTACAGGCCTGTAGGTTCACTTTCAATGAAAGCACGGGATCAAAGGCAACATCATGCGGGTTGAGTTTCTTGGATTTTTTCCCAGGTGGTTCAACAAAAGGACGTGGGTGGATTTAGGGTACAAGCTTTGTTGGGTGGATTGGTTCCAATACTTAGCCCCAAGGCTCATAAATTGGCTCGATACATGTTGAAAGTTTTCGATTACAACCTTCACTTAAAACATGGGATGATCTACTTGAGGATGTTACAGGTGTCCTGGGTTGCGACTGAAGATAAATATGTTCTACTTGTTGAGACATACTGCATATCTGGGTTGTTTGAAAAGGCAGAGGTTGTTTTGCATGCGGTGCGCAAACATGGTTATTCTTATAGGGTTACTGCATACAATACATTAATTAATGCCTTAGGCAAGGTTAGAAATATGCACAAAGCAAAGGAAATTAAAGGAAGATATCCTTCGAACAAAAAGTCCGAAGGAATACTTCAGAGAATTTGCAAACAAAAACCCACAGCCAACAAAAAAATAAGAACAAAATAAAGACAGTTACAAAAAGCCTGGGTGCCCTACAAAAAGCCCGAGTGTCCTTCAATTCTTTCGAAAAGCCAGTTTCGAAGGACACCAACCCTTGTGAAGGGCACTTGGTCAATAAAGTGGACCTTTCCAATTTTCCCGAAGGGCACTTGGTCGGTGGCAGGACCCTTCAAAAGTTTCGAAAGAATTCGAGGAAAAACAAAAGCCCTTGCAAAGGGCAATTGGTCGATGGCAGGGCCCTTCAAAAGTTTTGAAAAAATTCAAGGAGAGACAGAAGCCCTTGTGGAGGGCACTTGGTTGGTGGCAGGACCCTTCAAAAGTTCCAAAGGGCACAGAGGAAGCGAAAAGAGAGATAATACCCGCGGAAAAGACAAGTCCGAAAGGATTCTTTCAAACAATTTGTCCAAAAGAATTCTTTCGGAAGATTTGTCCAAGAAGACATAAAACAAAGGAAATTAAATTGAAGATATCCTTCGGACAAAAAGTTCGAAGAAATTCCTTCGGAGAATTTGCAAGACAAAAGTCCACAGTCTCTAAAAAGTCCACAGAAAATCCAAAAGAAATGAGAGTGAACATAAAGCCTGCAGGAATTTGAAAACTAGAAAGCCCGAGGCATATAAAAGGAATTAATTCGGGGGAAAAGAAAGAAACGAATTCCTTCGGACTTTTTGTTCGAAGGAATTCCTTCGGACGGAATAAGTAAGATCGACAAAAGCCACCGGAAATGAACAGGAATGGTTCAAGGAAAAGCTCTGAAAGAAAGGAACAAATAGAATTCCTTCGGACTTTTTGTCCGAAGGAAATGGATAGAAAGTAAAGCCCGAAACAATTACAAAGGACCAAACAAAAGAAGCAAATGAAAGAGAAACAATTCCCGCGGCCAACTTGTCTGCAAAAGAACCGAACAAAAAGACAGAGAAGAGACAGAGAAAGAGAAAAGACAGAGTCCTTCGGACAAAGGATGAAAACCAAAATAAAGCCCGAATCCCGAATTAAAGCAAAATACAAGAAAACCCAGTGAAAACACGAAGTGAACTGAACATGATAAATAGCACGAACAGAGACGTAAGCACAAACAAGACTGAGCCAGAACTGAACAAGAAGAAAGACAAACGCAAAAATAGATGCATGAGCAAAAATTAAAGCAGAACTGAACATGGACATAAGCATGAACAGCAAATAAAACAAACGCAGAATAAAGACAAAGGCGGGATAAACAAAGATCATGCACAAACTGACGTGAAGTGGCTCCAACGAAGTAAACGCGTTTTTAAAAAAAGAACGCTTCATTTCTGAAAATAGTCATCTTGCATGATGAACACGAAAAGCATCGAATGTTTCAAACAACAAAAAATTCCATGCATGCACTCTTGCTTATCTCGAAAGCTCGAAACATTCCGACGGTTCAAACGTAATTCTTAATTTGGCATTTGCGTCGATTTCATGCAAAAGAAAGTTGTTAAACGATCAAACGGCTCAAGAGGAAGTCCATATTTGGAGGTGGGCATAGCATTTTGCATGATAAGAGTTTGACTTTCAACAAACTCACCGTCCATTTCCTCTAACGCCAAGGAGCTTCATGCAAGACAAATAGATTTTTTGTAAAGGCTGAGTTGGATGGATTTAGCCTCTCTCCTATTCTTCCAATGCCAACTCTTGGCTGTTGTAATTTTCTATATAAGTTGGCTTCTCAGCCTTGAATTGTATCCCTCTCTTGGTAAGACTAGACTCTGCCATTGGTGAGCTGTGTAACCTCTTCAATCAATAGGACTATACTTTTAAATTTCAAGTGCTGACATAGTATACATTCATTCAACAATTTGCATACATGATAGATTTATCTCCCTTCTCAAATTATGATTCATATCTAGTTGCTAACTCATCATATTATGCAAGTTATGTTCAGTGTTCTATATGTCTTTTGCTAAAGCTGTAAGTGGATGTTAGTTGGCTGCAAAGTGTCTTGTATCAAACCTCTCTCCATCGTTTTTCCTCATGTTTTGGTCATTGGATCAAACCTTCTCATGAAATATTTATGCATAATGATCAATTGAAATCAAAGGTCTTTTTTTCCCTTATTTGATTCAATGTTCAAGGTTCCAAGTAGAGTGGATCAACATTTTGATGTATCACCGTCATTAGGTAGGATTTCCCTTTCAAATTTCTCTCCCTTTTCCATGGTAGATTCGCAGCACAAAGTAGAGATCCATTGATACATCTTACAGGAACCAGAATTCTCTGGATGTTCTTCTCACCATTGAGGCACCCACCTTCGTGAAAAAATCCCATTGTTTCAACTAGAGAGAGGATTGGCCATTTCAGCACGTCTTTGATTCAGGGTGCAACTCCAAGTTGACAACAGTTTTTAACACGTCGATGGGACCACAAAAAAATTCTTTGCATAGAGTTTTCGCAGCAGCGGAGGATATTCATCTACATCCAGTTGCAGAGTTTATAGCATCATTCAAGCAATCCGTTCATGCCAAAGGTTACCACAAGATCAGCAAGTAAAGGTATTCCTTTTGAATTTGTAACTTATAAAAAAGCAAGGTCTAGGAGGGCAAATCCATATCCTCAAAGGGAATATTTACCTCCCCCTCATCCTATCGTTCTAAACACTGCAATCTCCACCATCCAGATGGCCATTAGAAATTAAGTGTTTGCCCCATTCAATAGGGGAAGTCCACTGAATCTAGCACAGTTAGATGACATTCCTGTATCTGCCCTCAAAAGTATTCTATTCTTCTCAGGGGAAAATCAAACAACCCCTATTGAGCATATCCAGGATGTGGCTAATCTTTGTTCAGTTCATAATGTTGTTGAGGATAATGTTGCTATCAAATTGTTTGCTGCTTCATTCAAAGGAAAAGCATTACAATGGTATAGAACCCTCCCCTTAGATCCATTTCCACCTGAGATGAATTGAGTGCAGCCTTAGTCAAGCAGTTTGAAGACAAATCTGATCACTTATTTTTAGTTGAGCAATTAACTACCATACAGAGAGCTCATGAGTTCATGTCCGATTTTAATCTCGGATTCCAGAAGACATGGACCAGGATATCAGTTCTGATTAGGCCATCCCCTGAATATGCATTTCTGTATTTTTTGAAAGCTCTTAATTCTGACATTAGTATGATGATACAGTCAATGGATGGTACTACTTTCTGAGATGCTTATAAAGTTGCAATAAGAGCAAAAAATAGTTTGATACAAGCAGATAAGCTTTCTCCAAGACCTCCAATGCCCATATTTTCAAAAATAAGTTATGTATCAACCCTTCAAGTTCCTCAAATTCCATCATAGGCTCCAATTCCAGCACCTCAAATTCCTATTACAGCCCCTACTAGTCAATCTAGTGAGATAGGAGAGTTGAAAAATTTGCTACAATCTTTTGGAAATGAAATAGTACAGCTCAAAAGATAGCAATTTCAATTAAATAGGCCCTATCAACAGCAAAATCAGAACAACTATCAACCCTTCAAAGATCAAAGGTCTCATTATCAAGGTTTCAAAGAAAATAGACCACCCTATCAAGCACAAGGAGCCATAACTCCAGCTAAACCATATGTTGCTCTTGATCCAAATGCTCCTTCCACTTCAAAAGCCATTGTTCCAACCCCACCTCAAAATAATTTGGTGCAGGATTCAAGTTGGCAACCCTCAAATCTCAATGATGCTCAAAACCAGAACTTGGTATCACCAAACATCACCATGCCACAAATAACACAAGAGTTCTCTTTTCAAGGGAGTCAATATCAAGATACAAGTTTGGCATCACAAAGAGCGACTCAAGAGCAGCTTGATGCTATTAATGTAAATTGGCAGGTAGATGATCATGTCGCTTTTACTCAAGATGTTAAAACTAACGTTTCAAATGGTACCTATCAGAGAACTAAAAGAAGAGCTATTGAAAAAGCTCAAGCAATAGCAAATACTTCAAGTGCTCCTAGTATTATTGCTAAAGGTACAAAAAAGCAGCTTGCTGCTCCCACAACCCAAAAAAATCAGAATATAGAGGTTAGTAAAGTGCAGCAAATACCCTAATTCGTGAGCAACAAGTACCACAGAAAGCGCAATCAAAGGTTAGTGCATCTCAATTCAATATTGTAGATCAAATGAAGAAGTGTAACATCAGCATTAGCATGTGGAATTCTCTTTCAATTCCAGGACAAAAAGATAAACTCATTCAAGAACTTTCAGCTCTTAAATTGTCTCCAAAACCGGTTGAGAAAGAAGGTGTTGTCTTGACAAATTCAGATCAGCCAACTAAGCAACAGGTGCAGCAAAGAGATAAAATATCAAAAGTGGACAAAACTGAGATAAAAACGAAAAAAACTCCCCCCTTTTATCTTTCTTTGATAGTGGGTGATACTTTGATTCATAATTGTATGGTGGATAGTGGAGCTAGCAGTACAGTGATGCCCAAACAAATTGCAGACAAACTCAGCCTTGTTTATGAGCCAAATACTAAAGGGGTATTACAATTAGATGGTTCACCAACAAAAACAGTAGGCATTATCAAAGATTTGAAATTGACATTACATGTCTGTCATAACGTTACTATTCAACAGGACATTATAATGGTGGCCCTACCTCCTTATTTCGTTGTCTTTCATGGGATTTCACTTCAAAGATTAAAGGATATTTATCAGTTGATTGGACCTATTTGTTGTTCAGAACCAGATATGGTACAAAGATAACAATTCATTCAAAGCCTATTGCACGTTTTTATATGGAGCCTTATACGCCAAGTGTGGTCAATGCAAATTGTATCATCTCAGATGAAATATTACAAATTAGTGATATAGAAAAGGACTTGCCTTTGGATGTAGTTCCAAATTTATTTCTTGATAAGTGGGCTTCCACCTTGCATGAGCATGATCCTTACAAGCCAATTGAAGAAGGTCTTGGTGTGTATTGTCTTCATGAGAACAATGCACCAATTCCAACCATGGTCAAAGAGAACGAATCTAATGAAGGCTTGTGACAATTATACTTTGATGGATCAAGAAATAAGCATGGGACCAAAGCTGAAATGATGTTAATTTCTCCTACAAAACAAAGGTGTCTCTCTATTAAATTTCAATTTCGCTGTTCAAACAACGTTGTTGAATATGAAGCACTAGTCTACGGTTTGCAGTGGGCTAGGAAGATGAAAGCAAATTGTTTGCAAGTGTTTGAAGATAGTGAACTTGTAGTCCACCGAGTAAGAGGTTTGAATATATGCAAGAATCCATTGCTTAAATCTTACAGACACAGAATTTGAGATTTACTTGAAGATTTCCAGGGTTTTAATATTCAGAGAATACCAATAGATAGGAATAAACATGTTGATATGTTGGCTATTGTTGGGGCACAATTTGATATTCCAGCTGTGATGTAAAAAGTGACATTTTTCAGTCACATATAAAAGTAGTTGTAAGGCCTATTTCGGATAACCAAGAAAATTGGCAAGTGTTTGAAAATGACAATCAATTTGTGAGAATTTTGCAAGAAGAAGCTGAGTTTTCTTTAAAAAATCAGTCGAAACACTTACAGCAGTATGGTGATCAGATTGTACAACTGAAAACTAATAAGCTACCCAAGGAATTGGTCACTCTTGAAAATATTTTTAGTGAAGATGATGAGCTAAGGAAAGAGAAACCATCTTTGTCAACAAAGGAAGAGCACTATGCCAATGTAGAGATTGCAGTTAATAAAATTTTGAAATTGGACAAGCTATGCAATCTTCCACAAAAGAAAGATTTCATTGATTTATGCATGAGTTTTGTTGATATATTCGCATCGCAGTATAGTGATCTCAAAGGTTTTGATCCAAGTTTGGCTCAACATACTATTGAGTTAGAAGACGAAACTAAACCGTGAGACAAAGACAAAGGCCAATCAATCCAAAGCTTGAGCCTTTGATGAAAGCTAAGCTTCACAAGCTCATAGAATCAGCGATCATATTTCCAATCAAGCACTCAACTTGGATGGTGAACCTCGTTCCAGTACGAAAAAAGAATGGTGAGATTCGTTTGTGTGTTGATTTTCGTGATTTAAACATGGCTTCGCTTAGAGACCACTATCCATTGCCATCAATGGAACAAATTTTACAGCATGTTGCAGGTTCAAAGAGGTTTTCCTTGTTGGAAGGATATAATGGTTACAATCAAATTTTGGTCAAAGAAGAGAACCAATTCAAGACAGCCTTCATGACTAAGTGGAAGACATTTGCATACAGAAAGATGCCATTAGATTTTTTTAATGCTGAGGCAACCTTTCAAAGAGCGCCATGGATATGGCCTTCCAAGGCCATCTTAACAGGCTTGTGCTTGTTTATTTGGATGATATAACAGTATTTTTAAAAGATGAGGAAGATCAAGTGGTTATCTCAAGCAAGTTTTTGAAAGGTGTAGGCAATTTGGGATATCTCTAAATCCCAAAAAGTGTGTGTTTTCAGTTCATGAAGGTAAGTTTCTTGGACATATTTTAAAGCACAGTTTAAACATAGATTCTGAAAGGATTCAATCCATTCTTGCACTCTCCTTGCCTAAGCACAAAAAGGCTTTGCAAAATTTCTTTGAAAAAATCAATTTTATAAGGAGATATATTTCAGAGTTCACTACTCTAGCTAAACCACTTACAGCCATGTTAAAGAAAAATCAGAGCTTCAGCTGCTCTAAGGAGAGAATAACATGGTTTAAAGATGTTAGGAAAGCCATAGCAAGTGCTCTTACGCTTTTAAATCTAGATTTTACAAAAGATTTTATTCTGTATACGTATGCTAATGTGGACACCATTTCAGGCATTCTTATGCAGCAGAATCATGAAGATTTGGAGCAGTGAATAGCTTTCTATAGCTAAGGCTTGCAGGAGTATGAGGACAATGTATTCTTTTGTTGAAAAACATGTCCTTTCAGTTATAAAATCTCTGAAAAAATTTAGGCACTTGTCTAATAATAAAATACATCTAATGGTTGCTCGTCCAAGCATCAAAGAATTTCTTCTGAACAAAAACACATGAGAAGAGAGCTGGTTGGATAACCAAGGTAATGGAATATGACGTAGAAATTAAAGTTACAAAGTTGGTTAGAGGCAAAGGACTTTGTGAGCATCTAGCTCAAGACTTGCAAGAAACTTATGAAGTTGTTTTAGTGTCAAATGATGAAAAGATTGCTGATGTTCACACTTCACCTTCCAACTGGTTTCGTGATTTGGTAAGCTATCTGCAAAATGGTTTTTAAGCTTCTCACCTAAGTGCTTCAAAAAGAAGGTATTTCAGATTGCAATCAATTCCATTCTTGCTTGTTGACGGTGTTTTGTTCTAAAAGGATATTAATGGAATGTTACTAAGGTGTGTGAAACCAAGCCAAACTCAAAAATTACTTGAAGAATTCCATGGACTTGGTGGAGGACACTCTTCTGCAAGAACTACAACACTTAAAATCATGAGAGGTGGGTACTATTGGCCTACTATATTTGGTGATTGCCATACATGGGTTAGGAGGTGCAAACAATGTGCTATGTTTGTAGGAAAAGTTATACTTGCAGCCCTGCCCCTTCAGCCAATGCAGTGGATCAGATTTTTGTCCAGTGGGGATTGGACTTTATTGGTCTTCCTTCGAGTTCAGGGCATAAGTGGATTTTAACTGCTACGGATTACTTCACACATTGGACAGAACCAATTGCATTGAAAGAAGCAAACAAAACTAACATTCTTGATTTCTATGAAAGTTTGCTTACTAGATTTGGAGTTCCTTCAACCATTATTTTTGACAATGCAATGGCTTTTGTGAGATCTAGGATCAGCCAATGGACTATCTAACATGAAGTTTATCTCAACACTTCATCGAACTATTACCCACAAGGAAATGGCCTTGTTGAATCTACAAACAAAAATCTCTTAAGGATCATACGAAGGACTATTGAAGACAATCAGAGGTCATGGCATCTCAAGTTGAAGTCAGCTCTATGGGCTAATAGGATCACCTACAAGAGATCAATAGCCAGCGCTCCCTACAAGCTAGTCTATGGTAAGGAAGCAAGGTTACCTATTTCTCTCGAGTTTCCAGCTTTGGAACTAATGCATTAACTTGCGTTGTTGGAGAATGAGCCTATGGAGATAAAGTTGAAGTATGCAGAGCTTATGGAGTTGGAAAAGACAAGAAATCAAGCCATGCTAGCCATGGAAAGTCATTAGGCACAGGGGAAAATAACATTTGACAAAGGAGCTTCCTCACTAAGCTTCAATGAAGGAAATTTGGTCCTCAAGTGGGATAAGGATCGAGCCAAACCAAGAAGCCACACAAAGTTTGATTCCCTTTAGAGTGGCCCATACACGATCTCCAATTGCAAATCCCACAACGCCTTCCAACTTGCCAAGATGGACGGCCAAGAGCTTCCAATCCTAGTCAATGGGATACATTTGAAACGTTGTTATTGAAGAGCAAAGCTCTATGTACACAGTTGTTTTTGCTTTCCTCCAAGTGTTTTTCAAGCACAGTGGTTTGCTTTAGTTTTGTTCGTTAAGTGCTTCTTTGCACATTTTGCTTCTTAATTAGTTTTCCTGTTTTCATGTGTTTCCCTTCTTATTTTGAAGGAGGAAGGTTACTTCAGCGATGGCCAAGAGGAGATTTTCAGTCAAAAATTAGGTTTATCATTGTTTCGAGAGTTCGAATAGCATGTACATGGTCTGAGTTCTCAAGCATAGCAGGCATGTTGGGCGGGCTGAGTCGCCAAAAATGTTGACAATTCTTCCACAAGCCAAAATTGTCAACCTTACTATTCGGAAGATGGTCTTATGGTACCAATTTGTCTTGTAAATCAGTTTTTTGGGGTCCTTAAATAGACACCTACAGCCATGTAAATTGGTAAAGACACCTACAACCACGCAAATCCCAAGGAGCCATCTATAGCCATCATATAAAGCATGCAGTCTGTTTGAGGGAAAGACGCCTACAGCACATTCAAAGGCCATATCCCTTATTCAAAATGTCACATACAGTGTTAAAGCTCCAGCCCTGTAGAAGGAACGACTTTGTGAGGTGTATAGGAGCCAATGAAGAATTAATAGCTACAGCCATCCTTGAAGTGAACCTACAGGGCTGTAGGTTCACTTTCAATTAAAGCACGGGATCAAAGGCAACATCATGTAGGTTTAGTTTCTCAGATTTGTTCCCAAGTGGTTCAACAAAAGGACGTGGGTGGATTTATGGTACAAGCTTTGTTGGTGGATTGGTTCCAATACTTAGCCCCAAGGCTCATAAATTGGCTCGATACATGTTGAAAGTTTTCGATTACAACCTTCACATAAAACATGGGATGATCTACTTGAGGATGTTACAGGTGCCCTGGGTTGCGACTGAAGATACATATGTTCTACTTGTTGAGACATACTACATATCTGGACTATTTGAAAAGGCAGAGGTTGTTTTGCATGCGATGCACAAACGTGGTTATTCTTATAGGGTTACTGCATACAATACATTAATTAATGCCTTAGGCAAGGTTAGAAATATGCACAAAACAAAGGAAATTAAAGTAAGATATCCTTCAGACAACCACTCTGAAGGAATTCCTTCGGACTTTTTGTCCGAAGGAATACTTCGGAGAATTTGCAAACAAAACCCGCAGCCAACAAAAGAAATAGGAACAAAATAAGGACAGTTACAAAAAGCCCGAGTTCCTTACAAAATGCTCGGGTGCCTTACAAAAAGCCCGAGTGCCCTTTAATTCTTTTGAAAGCCCAGTTCTGAAGGACACCAGCCCTTGCGAAGGGCACTTGGTCGATAAAATGGACCTTTCCAATTTTCCCGAAGGGCACTTGGTCGGTGGCAGGTCCCTTCAAAAGTTCCGAAAGAATTCGAGGAGAGACAGAAGCCCTTGCGGAGGGCACTTGGTTGGTGGCAGGACCCTTCAAAAGTTCCAAAGGGCACAGAGGAAGCAGAAAGAGAGATAATACCCACGAAAAAGACAAGTCCGAAAGAATTCTTTCAAAAGATTTGTCCGAGAAGACATAAAGCAATGGAAATTAAATTGAAGGAAGATATCCTTCGGACAAAAAGTCCGAAGGAATACTCCGGAGAATTTGCAAGACAAAAGACTGCAGCCTCCAAAAAATCCACAGAAAATCCAAAGGAAATGAGGGTGAACGTAAAGCCCGCGGGAATTTGAAAACCAAAAAGCCCGAGGCATATAAAAGGAATTAATTCGGGGAAAAAGAAGGAAACTAATTCCTTCGGACGGAATAAGTAAGATTGACAAAAGCCACCAAAAATTAACAGGAATGGTTCAAGGAAAAGCTCAGAAAGAAAGGAACAGATAGAATTCCTTCGAACTTTTTGTCCGAAGAAAATGGACAAAAAGTAAAGCCCGAAACAATTACAAAGGACCAAACAAAATAAGGAAACAATTCCCTTAAATAATTTGTCTAAAGGAAATGAAAGAGAAACAATTCTCGCAGACAACTTGTCCGCAAAAGAACCGAACAAAAAGACAGAGAAGAGACAAAGAAAGAGAAAAGACAAAGAGTCCTTCGGGCAAAGGACAAAAACCAAAATAAAGCCCAAATCCCGAATTAAAGCAGAACACAAGAAAAGCCAGAGAAAACACAAAGTGAACTGAGCATGATAAATAACACGAACAGAGACGTAAGCACAAACAGGACTGAGCCTAAACTAAACAAGAAGAAAGACAAACGCAAAAATAGATGCATGAGCAAAGATTAAAGCAGAACTGAACATGGACATAAGCATGAACAGTGAATAAAGACAAAGGCAGGATAAACAAAAACTATGCACAGCCTGGCGTGAAGTGGCTCCAACGAAGTAAACGCGTTTAAAAAAAAAGCAAGGACGCTTCAGTTCTGAAAATAGAGTCATCTTGCATGATGAACAGGCAAAGCGTTGAACGTTTCAAACAGCAAGAAATTTCATGCACGCACTCTTGCTTATCTTGAAAGCTCGAAACATTCCGACGGTTCAAACGTAATTCTTAATTTGGCATTTGCGTTGATTTCATGCAAAGGAAAGCTATTAAACGATCAAACGGCTCAAGAGGAAGTCCATATTTGGAGGTGGGCATAGCATTTTGCATGATAAGAGTTTGACTTTCAACAAACCCACCGTCCATTTCCTCTAACGCCAAGGAGTTTCATGCAAGACAAATAATTTTTTTGTAAATGCTGAGTTGGACGGATTTAGCCTCTCTCCTATTCTTCCAACGCCAACTCTTCGCTATTGTAATTTTCTATATAAGTTGGCTTTTCAGCCTTGAATTGTATCCCTCTCTTGGTAAGACCAAACTCTGCCATTGGTGAGTTGTGTAACCTCTTCAATCAATAGAAGGACTGTACTTTCAGATTTCAAGTGCTAGCATAGTGTACATTCATTCAGCAATTTGCATATGTAGTAGATTTATCTCCCTTCCCAAATTCTAATTCTAACCTAGTTGCTAGCTCATCATATTATGGAGGTCATGTTCAGTGTTCTATATGTCTTTTGCTAAAGCTGTAAGTGGATGTTAGGTGGCTGCAAAGTGTCTTGTATCAGACCTCTTCCCATCGTTTTCTCTCATGTTTTGGTCATTGGATCGAACCTTCTCATGAAATATTTATGCATAGTGATCAATTGAAATCAAAGGTCTTCTTTTTCCCTTGTTTGATTCAGTGTTCAATGTTCCAAGTAGAGTGGATCAACATTTTGGTGTATCACCATCATTAGGTAGGGTTTCCCTTTCAAGTTTCTTTCTCCCTTTTCCATGGTAGATTCGCAGCACAAAGTAAAGATCCATTGATACATCTTACAAGAACCAACCTTCTCTGGAGGTTCTTCTCACCATTGAGGCACCCACTCTCATGAGAAGATCCCATTGTTTCAATCGGAGAGAGGATTGGCCATTTCAACACGTCTTCGATTCAAGGTGCAACTCCAGGTTGACAACAATAGGTGTATATAAAGGCAATGCCTTCCACCTATTCAACCAAGCAAGTTCATTCATTTTATTTTATAAACTTTTTATTATTCTTTGAGGTGTGTCTTTAGACACCACTACATATATATGGGGTTGCGTTCTCTTCTATTTCAAGTATTCATTATTGTTCGATTATGCACCTGTTTGTCTAATCTCACAAGGTTTGTCAAGTATTTATCACATATTCGTGCTATAGTTATAGATATGATTCTTAAAAGACAAGCTAAATATAATGTTATACAAGATGAACACATGGTCCATCATCAAGTAAAAGATAAAGTTTGGCTACATTAAGAGAAACAATGATTCAAACATCAATTGCATCATAAGATTCAATTTATTGGGCTTGAGATTTATATTCTTTTCCACAACCTTGGACCAAATGCTTTCGTTCTTGATTCATTAGTTCATTTTTGTATCCATAACAATTAACATTACCAATCTCAAACTCTAGGAAGTGTCATGTTGAACATCTGGAAAATTCCAAATTTTAAGCCTCCACTTCTTGAGGATGCACTTCTTAGCACCAAGGCATGAAATGACGAACAAAAGTAGATCACAATATAATTCGCTGGATAGAAAGGAAGATGGTCATCTCAAGCCAAGTGAATCTTATAAACTTCTTTCAAATATCTATTTTCCTATCCAAATCAAAAACTAGGAATAATTGCCTTCTAAAGAAGAAAAGGAATGATGGATACATTGGTGCGGGGCTCAAAGTAAGTAATTATTCATTCTGATCATAACTTGAAAATGTTAAGTGTTCATATTAGTTTTCATGCTTTTGCACCATTTTTAGACTTTGGTGTGCAAGTATTCATCGCTTAAGTGGTCAAAACTATTTCTAACTAATGTTTACAATTCAAAATTTCTCTTTAGAGAATGGGTACTTACATAACAAGGCAAATATCAAGAATAACTAAATGCTCTCATACACACACACAAGATTGATTCAATTGTCCTAGGAACTAGCTCACAAAATAGACAAGTGTCACCTACACTATTGCACCAGTAAATGTTAATGAAAAATTTACAATAGTTTATCTCTCATGCATTGCATATGACCTCATGATGCCTTTTTATTAAAAAAAATGAGTTAAAAAGTTGAAAAAGAGAAGGTACCCAAATAGAACATTCTCGCCCAATTAAGCTTAGACTTGAATTTGAGATACAATCAATCTACTTGGGTGAAGGAGATAATTACAATGGAGATGAGAGCTGGTCCAATCAAGAGAATCTACAATGTTGTTGTGTTGTCTAGAGTTGTCATCTTATCCGAAAATTAAAATCTAACAAATAATTTTAATATTACAAATAAGTGCATTGCTAATCAAGATAACCAACTAATTGAAAATACACCAACATCCCCCTTGAGATTGACTAGGAAAGTGGGGAAAAAAGAAGGAATTACAAGATATCCTTTCTTAAGAATACCTCCCTTCAATCTAAAACATTGCAAAGGACCAGCAACTCTACATGGATTTGGTGCACTAATACAAAGCACTGCTAATGATGAAGTTGATGCAATCGACAAATAAGGATCAACTGAAGTTCTCCAACACTGAAAGTTGTTGCTGTGAAAAAACTAGACCAGCCCTGAAAAGTGCATGAAATTTTGCAAAAGAAGCAAATGCCAAACAAAAACCATACAATCTAGCAAAAGACAAAAGACCTCATCAAAAGAGGATCAAACTACATGACAAAGCTTACTGAAGGAAATGGAGTCAGCGAAAAAATCAAGACACCATAAGTGCTCCAAGCAATAAGCATGTGTTAAAAAAATGCTTCGTGAATCATGCATTATGGGAAAATTCCATGAGATGCCAAAATGAAGCTAACATTGGTGTCAACGGATAGTGTCTCAAGTCAAAATTGTGTGCAAAAGGAACCAAAAAAACTATCATTAGTGGGCAAGACTCGCAAAAAAATATATATCGTGTTAAAACAAATACAATTAATTATATAGAAGGGAATGTTATTATAATGCTTTCGATGTGGCTAAACATGGGCCCTAAAAGTCAAAATTTTGCCTCTTTTTTTTTTTTTTTTAAAATTACAAAGGAGGCTTTTTCTTCAAATTCTTTAAAAAAAAACAAAAACAACCAAAAATAAATTAAAACATGATTATGGTGGAGGACCATAAACTTCCAAAGTAAAACCTTCAAATCGGCTTTTCCTCCTTAATTCTTTAAAAAAAAACAAAAATAACCAAAAATAAATTAAAACATGATTATGGTGGAGGACCATAAACTTCCAAAGTAAAACCTTCAAATCTGGAGCATTAGTTTGCAACATACACATGCCAACACTCTGAAAAACGGGTAATTAAAACAGCACTGGCAGCATTTGCATTAAATGTCTAAAACTACCAATAGCATGTTGTAAAGTTGAAAAATGGACTCAAAATGGCGTTTCCGTGTCTAACTTAACATTTTTTTACCCCCACTGTTATGTTTTAACAATCATGGATTTTCCAGAAATCCAATAATAAATATTTACTAGATTTTTATCTGTCTTCAAATTCAGTTCTGCAATGCAGATGGTCTTGTCAAGAAAATCCTTTGGCGCCCCAAAAAATGATGATTTTCTGAATGTTTTTGCCAATAAAAAACCACTGCAGGAATCTACAAGGATACCAAAAAAAATGAGAGTTTTTTTCAAAAAAACAAACGACCTTACCACCAGCAAGCCAAACTGGCAAAATCACCATATGCTGGTTCTGGAGCTTCCTTTAGCCAATTTGAGCAAAACAAGAGGCTATCCCGGCTTTTTTGACACTCTAGATCCAATAGTGCAGTCCAAATTCGTCCACAAGAGATGATTGAAGCTTGCCCTTCGTAATAGCTCTAATAACATACCAAGAATAAAAAAATGCTTTCATACACACAGAATTGATTAAATTCTCCTAGGAACTTACTTGCAAAATAGACAGAGATCTGGTTCAAAATTTCACAGGTAAATTTTTATGAAAAATTTACAATCTATCTCTCTCATGTATTGCCTATGATCTCATGATGTCATCTTATAGAGAAGTGCATGAGAATGCTAACTAAGAGAAGATTCGCAAAATAAAAGATTCTCACCGAGTTGAGCTTAAACTTGAACTAAAGACACAATTAGCCTATTTGGGTGAAAGTGAAAATTACAATGGAGACGAAAGTTAGTCCAGTAAACAGAATCTCCAATGACCAAAAATTGTCTCGAGTTCTCATCTTATCCTAAAATTAAAATCTAAAAAAAAATGTTACAAATAGGAGCATTAATTAATTTCAACACCAGCTAGTTAAAAATACACTGACATCGAATTTCCATTCATTAAGAGTTCTATAATCTCTAGGCCATCCAAGCTTCTTTTCATTTACTTAGGAGATTTATCATTCTCATTGTACTCCATCTTGCTTCCTATCAAAGACATAAGTTGTTTTTCTTCCACATGGGGTAATTGATGATTTCATGTTTTAATAAGGCACAAAATATTAATGAAATCGCCTTTTCAACAATAAAAGTACACTTTTGCCACTGGTTTCTTAGAGACGTAAAAAAGGAAATCTAATCATGAAGGCTACACAAAGTAATGCAATAGCATATTTAAAAGATGTAACTCATACAGTTTATACAAGAGTATACATTACAGATCAAGTTATGAATAATTTTTCCCCGAGTTTCTCCCTTATCACTTTCCATTACATTATCTATTTGGCATCGACATCCAATTAGAAGATTCCTAATTCATACAACACTTCATTATCTTGAAAGATAAGCAACACAAGGATATTAAAAAGGTTAGACAATGTTCTTGCCCTAAGCCCCCCACCCACCCAAAAATATATCTCTTCCACTTGAAGTTGTAAGTTCTTCTAAGATCCTAGTAAAGGAATCTAAAAAGGAGCTTTAGTACTTCTATGGTACAGAAGCTCAAATATTCAAGTCTGAAATTATGGTAAATGAAAACAATATACGAAAGAAATTGTTGACGTTTGTAAGCATCTATTACAAGCACCTAGACTCCATTTATTACAAAATCATATTGTTCGGTATCAAGAATTGACACAATGGATACAAATTCTATAACAAATATGTTCCTAGCAATTTTCTCTTTAAATAATCAAGAGGTGTATGTAACATTTGGGAGCTCAATATGACTGCCTTGAGACGAATATAATGAATGGATATATGGGTGCCAAAGAAAATGGAAAATCGCAAGGTAAATTTTATATAGAGATTTAGCTCATGTTTTTGGAAAATCTTATCAATAGGTCAATCTAATATTTAAAAAATGGTCAAATTCACTGAGATTAGCCCACAAAAAAAATCTTATTCTAAATATGTTAACAATTCAAAAAAAAATCCCATTGATTGGCATTCGGTCTTTTCCAGCCATAAGCATATAACTTATATATTTATTCATTTATCTCCCTGAGCATATGTCTATATTTAATTTCAACTTTTCTATTTCATAAAAAAAAAAATATGAAAAAAGAGCTGTATTACTTTTTTAAAATATTACAAACTATTCACAAAAAAGGTAGTTATTTATTCATTCATCTTCCTTAGCAAATGTCTACATAAAATTTCAATATTTCTATTTTATAGTTTTTTAAATTTTTTATGAAATAAAGCTATATTACTTTTGAAAAATATTACAAACTATTCACAAAAAAGGTAGGTGATATGAGAGCACACCTTCAAGTCCAACACACTAAGTCATATAACAAATCGGCTTAGGAAACAAAAAGCAAAATCTGTCCATAAGACCAATAGCTAGATCAACTAAACAATATAAAACAAGAAATTAAGTGGCTATAGCAAAGAGACCGGTGACAAGTGGATCCCAGTCATCTGGTTTTCCCCAACTAACATCCGACAAGTCATCTCCCTTAGGCTAAGGATCCCATCTGGTGTTTGTATTGTTCACTTTCTCTATGTTTTTTTTATGCCTCCTTGGGTGCCATTGGAGTGGTTCGTGGGGGCGCAATTGCCAAAGTGAGGCATGGAAACTTATCAAAGCGATAACGAGCCCAATATCCACACTGCACAAAAGGAGTAGCCCAATCGTCACACTGTGCCGGAGGAGGCGAGTTCATGTATGGTAAAGACCAACGAGACCAATTGTGAAAGCAGCAGTTAGAACAACTCCTTTTGTGGCCTCTTGTCGAAGTTCTTTCCCTTGAAGGCGAAGAGGGGGCACACGAGTAACCTTGTAGGGTGCATTACCCCAGTGGTCTAGTACTAAAGATCTAGAGATGGGGCACCTCTAGAGCCACCTAGTTTGTTTGTACTTGAATTTGCATACACACATTTGAAATAACCATGGCCTTGTTATAGGTAAAAAACTAAGCATCAACTGTAAAGTTATCAAATAATACATTTCTTTTTTTTCTAGAAGAAAAAGAGAATTTCCACTGAAGATGAAGTCAAATTTGTGTGTATCTTGAAAGTACCATAGGCCAATCACCGAGGAGAATGTTTTGTCAATTGAAGTGTTTTGGCCAAAAGGGTTTGAAAAAAACATGGATCCAAGTCCAAGCCAATCGTGCCTTGTTGAAAAACCAAAAAAAGTGCAAAAGAGTCTCAGTATGGCCATAAAATAGACATTTGGGCTGCAGAACACCTAAATGGATAAGGTATCAACCAAGAGGTGGTCTCTAATATAGTAGGCACCAAGCAAAGTGCGCAATTTTCGGCTCAAGGATGGCACTCCAAACAGTCTAAAATCTCCTGTTCCAAGTATGAGCAGCAGATTGAAGAAACCATCGAACATTGAACTTGTCAATTTTTATTAATTAATATTATAATTATAATTATAATAATAATAATTTTAATTTTTCTATTTTATAATTTGAAAAAAATAATATATTTAAGTAAAATTTGTTAAGCAGGGTGTGGTATAATGGTAAGGGGGACACATGTAAGAGCATAACCCAAGTAAAAACCCTTTCCATAACTCCAAAAGACATGTAGCCAAGTTATGTAACAATTATGGTGTACCTTTGACTGCTATCAATGTTTACAAACCTCTAGAATATTCTCCAATGCTCCAAGCTTACCCCCTACACCCCATCACATTCCAAGAAAATACTTTCTAGAAAAAATTGTGTAGAAAAGTATAGTAAAATATAGAGATGCACAACAACATTGATGTTTTCCTTCATATTTTGTGGCCCATCTTCAAGATGAAATGTTTCTCCATCACCTAGTGGCCCTTAACGGGTAATAAATTTAAGACATGCATGATCTTACCATAGAGATGCATAGGACTATGCCTCTCCCTAGGTGCAAAAAAAAAAAAAAAAACTGGACACCTCTAACATTTATTCTTAAGGATAGATTCATTTTTGAAAAATGTGTATCAGAGAGCACAAATAATTGTTTAAGGAATTAAACTCACAATTTAATTATATTTTCAACTAAACATCTATACTATCTTCAAAGGCCTCAATTCCTAAAACTAAATTCTAAAAAGGCTTAGAAACCCATGTGACCTCATGGCATGAATCTCCTAGCTTAAACTACTATCGTTGCTCTTTGCAACCTTATAAATTCAAGCCGAAAAAATTCTCATAAATGGAAGCCTAAAAAAGTAAAGGGATTAAAACAAAGCAATGTTTGCATAAATATTAGCTTTACTCAAATTTTAAAAGGGAAAGAGGTTGTAACACACACGTATAGGTGTTAGCCATTCTTTACTAATCCCAAGTCTGCATTGAGTCCGCCAATATTCAACGGGTTCCCATCAAACAGGATCAACCAGAACCCAATATATGGGAAGAATTGTTAAGAAAGTTGTGTTTCCCTTATCCAGAGGACATCTTCAACTACATAACAAAGATCCCTAAGACAACCCTTCAATTCAATATTATTTGTCTTATCCTCATGACCTGCATACATTTGTGCAAGGCCTATAGGTAATTTCCAAGCTTAGTGAGACCACTTCTATTCAACATTTTATATACAAAAACAAGTCAAGGGGTATGAGGGAGTTAAAATTCATTGGAGTGCCTTTGCCCCAAAGCATATGCGAAAATAAAGCGGTAGCAAAGTTCTGTCACGATACACTTACCACAATTTGGCATTTTCATGGAGGATGTCTCATTGGTTCTCTAACTAACCTAAGCTATAAAGTTGAATGGGTTCATGGCTTAAGGGTTGTAGATGGTTAGATGGTAGTTGCTTGTGAATTTGTTCCAAAATGGTCCTTAAGGATTTGTTCCAGGGCAGTCCTTAGAGATGGTAGTTATTTGTGGATATGTTCCAGGACAGCCCTTAAAGATTTGTTCCAAGACAATCCTTAAAAGTCTAACCGTCTACAACCCTCAAGCCATGAACACCTTTAACTTTATAGCTTGGGTTAATCAGAGAACAAATGAGACATCCTTTGTGAAAGTGCCAAATTGACAGAACCTTGCTACCGTTTTATTGTTAATAATGCTTTGGGGCAAAGGCACTCCAATGAATTTAAACTCCCACATACTGCTTGACTTGTTTTTTAATGTAAAATTCTGAATAGAAGTGGTCTCACTAAGCTTGGAAATTACCTTCACACCCTACATGCATGACTACAAATCACGAGGATAAGACAAGTACTACAGAAATTAAGGGTTGTCTTGGGAATCTTTGCTATGTAGTCAAAGATGTCCTTTGGATAAGGGAAAACACAAATTTCTCAACAAGTTTTCCCATATATTGGGTTCTAGTTGATCCTGATTTGCCTTCTATGGGAACCTGCTGAATAGAGCTGACGGACTTGATGTAGACTTAAGATTCATTAAGAATGGCTACCACTTGAAATAACATGGATCCAAGTCCAAGCCAATTGTGCCTTGTTGCAGAACCAAAATAAATGCATAAGAGTCTCAGTATGGCCACATAATAGACATTTGGGTTGCGGGACGCTTAAATGGATAAGGCATCAGCCAAGAGGTAGTCACCAAGCAAAGTGCACAAGTTTCAACTCAAGGATAGCACTCCAAACAGTCTGAAATCTCCTGCTTCAAGTATGAGCAGCAGACTGAAGAAACCATCGAGCATTGAGTTCAGCTTGTCAATTTTATAATAATAATAATAATAATAATAATAATTTTTCTATTTTAAAATAAATAAAAAATAATACTCAAGTAAAATTTGTTGAACGGGTAATGGGTAACGGTATAAAAGTAAGGAGGACACGTGTAAGAGCATAACCTAAGTAAATATCCCTTCCATAACTCCAAAAGGCGTGTAGCCAGGTTATAGTGTAACAGATATGGTGTACATTTGACTGCTATCAATGTTTGCAAACCTCATGAATATTGTCCAAGGCTCCAAGCTTACCCTCTACACCCCGTCACATTCCAAAAAAATACTTTCTAGAAAAACCTGTGTAGAAAGTATGGTAGCGTACAGAGATGTACAACAGCGTTGATGTTCTCCTTCACATTTCGTGACCCATCTTCAGGATGAAACATTTCTGCATCACCCAATGGACCTTAATGGGTTTTAAATGTAAGGCATGCACGACATTACCATTGAGATGCACAGGACGTTGCCTCACCCCCTGTGAAAAAAAAATACATAATCTGAAGAGCTCTATTTTTTGTTCTTAACGATGGATTCCTTTTTGAAAACGGCGTATCAGAGAGCCCAAAATAACTGATAAGGAATTAGCCTCGCAATTTATTTATTTCTCAACTAAATTCCTATACTATCTTCATACGCCTCTTTCCTTAGATAAAATTTTAGAGAAGCTCAGAAACACGGTATGAATCTCCTGGCTTAAACTACCAACGCTGCTCGTTGCAACCTTTTAAATCCAAGCCAAAAAAGCCTCATAAATGAAAGCCTAAAAATGTAAAGGAATTAAAGCAAAGCAAATTGTTTGCATAAATATTAGCTTTACTCAAATTTTCCAAAAAGGAAAGAGTTGGTAAATTTTCGTTATCTAACCTCGTATAAGCCCCAATCTGACATAGCTCAAACAGAAGCGTAAAATAACGGTAAAGGCCCTGCACTGAAGCACGGCGCCGCCAAATTATCGGTCCCCATCCGTAAACCACTCCATTTCAACCAAAGAACTCCAACTCCCCCATAACTACAGCCAAATTTAGCAGCAGCTTCTTTAAAGCTCTCGGAGGTCGATAGTTCGAATCCGATCACCCCGGAAAAAAAAAAAAGAAAATCACAAAGTCAAAACACAAATAACTGAACAGATAACAATCCGCAGATCAACTCAACTCCAAATTTGGCCTCGAATGGAGAAATGACGGCGATAAATTTGATCGAAGACCGTCAAGATCCAGAAAAGAAGACCCTAGAAACTTTCTTTCAGTGTGTGACTATTTTTTTTCTATTTTTTGATGTGAGTTGCAGTTTATTTTAGTAGTCAATATATTTTTAGGAAGAAGCGTTGCAGAGAATAATGACACGTGGAAACGAGTATCAAGTGAATGGACCAGAAATGTCGATCTGATCCGATCTAATGCGAGCCTCTCATTCGTCGCATTTGTGTTTCCTTTAATTTGGGAGGGATTTGCATTTCATTTGGTTGGTCTTTCCGAAGGGCCGTTAATAATTTATATTAACGTTTACGGGGGCCAGTACAATTGTGTGGAGGAGAGGCTTCTGGTGGGGACCAACGACACGCAAATCAATGGTTTTGCCTGGCCAGGGTGGGTGCGCCTGAGCAATCCAACGGCCATTGGAGTCCTAGTCATCGCCCTTTTTAAATGGCCCAAAACATTTATAAAAAAAAAGGTGTGTACCCTAGGTACCTATCCATGGATCCGGTGTAGGACACACTTATTTTTGAAGGGTTTCACATTCCATGATATGACTGGAAAGTATTTTTTTACAATTGTGTAAAAGATTTTAATTATCTTAAATGTATCCACTTTAAATTTGTTGAGATGTATCGTTTTTGAGGTTTTTATCTTGCATATGTTATATAGTTCGATTATTAAAGAAATTTGTATTAATTAATAATTTCATTACTTTTTTCGTTAATTTCTTTCAGATTAGTAATAAACAACTTCAATTTAGTTTCAATTTTGTGTTGGATTCTGAAAAAAAATCCTTGTTGATAAAAAATGAGTTTCACATTCTTTTGTATTCCCAAGATATCACAATTTCTTTATTGCCTTCTCCGAGCAATAAGCAAACAATGCCCTATGATGGTCAAATGTGCACCAAATTCAAAGTAGTCCTTTTTTTCTAACTTCTCACAATGTTATGTTCGCTCTTTGCACTCCCTTCTCTATCCTTGTGGTTATGCCTCTTGACATAAAAATGTTAATCAATAAGATTAGTACGTTTTTAAAAAAAAAAAATGGACCTATTTATTAAACTTGAAAAAGAGAAATAGTACACATTATTCACAAAAAATGGGCAGTATGAGAGCATGCCACGTCATAGCCACATTAGGCACAAAAGATGCCTAGGAACAAAACAAACGAGAACTATTTACAACAACAAGCAAAAAATTACATCAAGAGACCAAGCAATCATAGTAAAAAGACCAGAGGTAGGGGATCATTATCATCGAGATTGTCTCAACCAATATTAGGGAGGTATTCCCCCACAGGGATAGGGTCCCATCTATCATTGACATTGTTCAACTCTCCTTATTCTTGCACAGTGTGCTTGACTCTGCACGAGTAGGTGAAATGGCCAAGGCCAATCGAGGGAATTTATCTCATGACGCAATGGAGCCCAGTGACCGTGGGGAGTCAATTGTAACTCACTCCAACTCTCGTGCTAAGCAGGTAGAGGAGATCCCCAACCACTTCGTTGAGTACATGGAGGTGAATGACAATGCAATACAAACCACCAGGGATAACTAGAAGAATGGCAATGGGAATGACTATGGTGGTACCCCCCCCCCCACTCTTCAAAGTGGCCACGCTAGAAGGTGAGAAGGGTGGAACACGAGTGACAATACATGGTGCATTGCCTCAATGATCCAACTAAAGGGTCTAGAAATGGGAGACCTCCAAAGCCACCTTTTTTGTTTGCACTTGTATCCGCACAAGCACATTGGAGATAACCATTCATTTGTTATAAACAGAAAAATAAACATTCATAGTCCAATTACCAAAAATAGGCATTTATTTCTTTCCAAATAGAAAAATAATTTTCACTCTAAAAGTATGCCAAATGTGAGATTATGATGCAAGAATCATCGGCCAATCTCTTGAGAGGATATTTTACCAAACAAATGACTATGGTCTGAAAGGTCTAAAGAAATTATGAATCCAAGACCAAGCATTTTATGCTTTTACACATAACCAAAATAAATGCATAAGAGTCTTTGAATGCACACAAAATGGACATTTGGGCTAAGTAACTTTTAAATGAACAAGGTAACAACCAAAAGGGAGACCTTCATAGAGAAGACACCATGCAAAATGCACTAGCTTAGGTTCAAGAATAATATTCCATACTATTTGAAAATGTATGTTCCAAGTGTTGTTGTAGAATGAAGATCCCACCGAGATTGAGCTTGTCAACCATAGGCAGATGATGCAACAACCATTCATAAACCTTACTAAGAGTATACTTTTGGAAATGAGTTTCAACATACCGTTTCTAGTCCTTCCACCATGGGCGACCATATGCAACTAAAATTTTAAGCAACATCTCTGTAGGAACAACCTCAATAACTTCTTGGTAAGATTATTTATCATTGTTGTTTAAACAAAACATAATCTTGATGTCCAACTAATAAAGCCAAAAGTGAGGTTGTTTATAGAAAATTTCTTGCATAGAGTGCAATTCTCTTCCAAATAATTTGTAGACATGCACTTGTGGAATTTTAGAAGAGGGACTTCATGAAAATTGATTATAGGCGACCACCGCAAAAAAATGCTTATTAATGAAGAGACCATCCCTAAAACCATTACCATTTCAAAGTAACCAAGGTTTGATCTTCTCTCATGCTTTCCGTATACTTTTAGCAACAAATGACCCGAAAAATTAACAAGAGCCTAAAGAATGAGAAGAATCTGAAAACCCAACCCTTTCCAAATCGAGTGGCCATATGGAGAGCCTTCAAAAATGCAATTGAGAATTAAGACTTTACAAGCTTGTTTTCCTTCAATGACACTGATGATCCATCTGGTACACAAAGTAGTGCCTTAGTGACTAGTGTCTAACATATCCAAACCTCCAACCTCTTTTGGGAGGCAAAAATATTCCCAAGATACCCTATGGAAACCCTTCTCATGTGAAGAGCTTGCCAAGAAGAAATTTATAAGGAACTTCTGTAACTTTTGGTAAGAATTTTTAGAAGGCATCCAACAAGAGTAGTGCACATGAGTTGCAACAATTTTATATGAGAGAGATAGTATTTTCACAAACCATGAAGTAAGATGTAGATATTTATGGAATAAACCATGTGATTTATTCTAAAAATATCTACATCTAACAACTTTATAATAGATTTGAAACTCCCTAGCTAGAGATAGTGGTTTAGTAATCTAGCAAGAGTTTTTTTCTCAACTTGATTAGTAATATACTACCACATATGGGAGAGGTTAGCTTGTAACATAAAGGGGATCCCTAAAAATTAAAAATATCAACATGTTGGATCCATTTTTAATTGTACTTGTCCAATGAAGGATGTAGAAGTAGAAAGGATTATTTGTAACCTTAATGATTTTACCATTGAATACTAAAGCTGAAAGCAAGATGAAAAGTATCAAGACACCACATAACATTATTGATATTAGCCTCATCCTTGAACAAAATAAGAAATGAGTCATTAGTAAATTGGCCATTGAGTAATCAAGCAAATTCATCTAAGGGAAGAGATGTGCCTTTAACAAAACCTCGTGATTTAGCATTTGACAAAAGATAACTAAAACCCCTAGCAACAACAAATAAATAGATGGAGTTAATGGGCATCTTCGTCTAATGGAGTAGAATAACCCAAACTACTCAAAACTAATAATGTTCATTGAGATAAAAGTCGAGGCATCTATAGACAACATCTGAACTAATTGTAGAAAACTAGGACTAAATCTCAAGGCTATTAACATAACTAAGAGGAATGGCCATTCCATGTCACCATAGTATTTATATAAGTCTATCTTAATGAACAACACTTGTTGATTATACCATGAGGCCACTCCATGCCTTCCCAAATATCTATGATGTTATCAAGAATGTATCTATTCTAAATAAATCTAGTTTGTTCAGGACTAACAACTAATGGTAGGAGATGATGAATGCACAACATGAGGGCTTTGTCTATGATTTTGTACATAAAATAAATAGGTATGAACCTTAAATGCCCTTTGGATTTGAAATATTCAAAATATACTTTTAAAATTATTTTCCTATTGTAGCCCACAAAACTTTATATAAATTGTAAGGAAAGCCATCACAACTTGGAGGTTTATCATTTTTCATTTGCATAATAGCTTCATACAAATCCTTGAGAGAGAGAGGCCTATCTTTGGCAACTAGTTTGGATTGAGTGAGATTATAAGGGAGCACTACAAGGCATTACATAAGTGCTCGTTGTTGCTTATGGGAAGGTTCTTGAGCTTTGAACACTTGTTGATAATGGCAAACAAAAACTTGAACCATATCAGGCACCTCAACTAACCTCTAGTCAACTTTTAATGGCTTGAATTCTTTGAGTTGAGTGTTTGGCCTTGAGCATTTTAAAAATATATTTAGAGACTTGGTCACCTAAATCAAGCCAATGTAGCTTAGATTAAATTTGTGCAACTCACTCATTGTAGGCATTTGCAATTTGAATGCATTGATGAAGTGTCGCTACTTGCAATTGCAAAGGTTCATGAAATGGAGACTGCTCTAAAGCAAACATCACATGACTCAACTCTGAGGTGGTGGCAGAGTATGAGTGTTGGTGGATGCGTGTCAGATGATGCTTGTAGATTCAAATAAATCTAACAATGCATGTGAGAGCATCTGATCACTATACAATCCAATTGAAATTTCTTGTAGGCTGAGGTACAAGGTTCCAAACTCACAAACGTGTGCCAATGTGGGCCATGACTCAAAATTGTTGTATTGAGAAAAATTGCACTTTTAATATTTGTAGACACTTAAATTTCTAACTAATGTGAAAAATGAATGAAAGGGTGATCATAAAGGACAAAGTCCAACAATGTCTCCACCGATAAAGGAACATAGTTGTCAAATGAAAAATATGGTTGTGTGGAGATCATAACTTTATCAATCCACTTTAATCTTTGATAGATCCATGGCAGAGGTTGTCTCAAGTGTGCCATACGACAGACATGGGATCTAGAAAATAAATTGGGTCATAAAACCCAAATTTGTTTTTACATATATACAACTATGTTTCTCATTTGCTAGTTATGTACCACATAGGGAGATGGCCAAGTTTGTCATTTGGTTATTTTATCGTATTAAAGTCTCCATACATAACCCATTGGACATTTGGCAACTCGTCAGCAATCCGCCACCAAAGAGCCACCCTTCCCAGCATGTCATTAGATGCATAAACATTAATAAAAATAAAAGAGAAATCTTCAATATTGAATAGCATCCAAAGAACACGGTTTGAGGGATCACACCCATTATCCACATAATAAGACCACCATTTTGGAGAAATAAATGTTATTAAGCCTCCATACCTTGAGAGATGATTGTTATTCAGGACTAGACTATCAATCAAGATAAGTTTATTGACAGTTGCAAGCAAAAATATTACCAACTTAACTTCTTGCAGACAAATAAAGTCCATTTTTATAAATTAAAGCTGTAATATATAGTTGCAATATTAGTATGTGAGACCTTGCATGTCCCATGAGAAGTGCTTCATGGATTACACAAGTTAAGAGACATATCCGCATAACCAAAGCCTTCCAAAGTAATGAACATATTATGCAAAATTTCTTATTAATTTGATTGCCTAGATATGTGCTGTGTAATTAAATGTATGAAACTTGTTGTGAATGATAAACATCACCCACTTGAATTTCAACAAAGTCCTTAAGGTCATAAGAGAGATCAACTTCCACACAAACCCATTTTTGGGATGGGTTAAATAGAATTTAGGGGCTCTTGACATACAACATGACCACCAATAGTTATTATTTGTTCAATAAAATCCTAGCAACGCAAAGAAAGTCCATGGAATTTAACTGGGATCCGAACTTTAAAGGCTATGTGTTCAAAAACAATAAAATTGTGTGTACAAGGCGATAAAACCATAAAAGAAGTACAAATATACCAGTTAGATGACTTATTTTGTTATTCAAAATAAGTCTTGCATGGGTGGGCTTATAAAAGTGAAATAAAAAAACCCATCATCATATTTTGGATGCCTTCTAGCTTAATGCCATGTTACATCCAAGCAGATTGAACCCAGGATTTCAACGTGCTTTTAGATGGAATTTTTATAACAAAATAACCTATTAAAGAGCATTGTTGAAGCAATTTACCACTGGAATCAAATTCACGAATAAATAAAACAATATCAGGGTGAGAGTCTATACCTCATAGAATATGTTGGGGACAAATAAATAAAATACTAGAAGGTATCAATCTTGAAGCGCATACCTTAGATTTTTCACATATCACATTGATTAAGAATTCCATTACCGTTTTCACGAATTTCCCATTATTAGTGATAGATGCCCTCAACCTAGTTGCACTACTACATCGATTACAAACAAATATTTTCAAAAAAACAAATCGACTCTCAATACAAACCAATATTTTAATTGACATCTCACACTATCACAATCCACCACCATCCAGAACTTCCATTATAAATTATAATTATCGTGTCACTAAATTACACTTATTTTTGACATGTTCAACTGGGAAAAAAAAATTCAAAACTTTAAAGTATTTTATTGAGCATTGAATAACATGATGCACGTGATTCCCGAATTTCCACCCAACTAAAATCAAAACCCTAATTAATTATAGTCTACAAAAGTTGCTTTTCAGAGAATTGTGACGCGTGGAAACGAGTATCAAGTGAATGGATCAGAACTGCCGCCCTGATCCGATCTAATGCCACACTTTCATTGGTGCCCTTCCTTTATCATGTGATCGGTGTTTTGAAAGAATGGAGTATCGAATACTTTAGTTTATATTAATATAATTTCAAGGGTCAGTAAAATTGTGTGGAGAGGCTTCGAGAGGCGATGGCCTGCCTACACGCGCATCAATAATTCTGTCTGTGGGAAGGTGGTGGGGGCCTTCTAAATCCAACGCCCACTTGGGACCATACATACACACGCACATTAATATTTTTGCCCTGTGTACGGTTGGGGCCTTTGCAATCCAACGGCCATCAAGCTTCCACACATACCAAGTTTGAAATATGACAATAAATAAACTCTCCCAAGCACCTATCACTCTGTGTGGCTCATAACTCAGGGACCTAACATGAGATTAGTTATTTAAATGTATTATTATGAGGTGTATGTGTAGTTATTGATTATCAGTTTAAATTATATGTTATTAGTGTGATGGGATGTTTTTGGTTGGTCGAGTATTTTAAAGATTTCTCGTTCTGTTTGTTTTTTAATTATTTAATGTTATTGATGTATTAATAGGGTTTTAATTTAAATTCTAGGCATATATAAATACATAAGGATTTTAATACATTTAACATCTAAAGATTATTTGTAAAAGTATTTATCATTTACTATCACAACAATTTATTGAGTATTTATAAGTATTTTATAGAGGCTCGATTATGTAGGACTGCTCAAACTCACCTTATTTCCCTTGTTAGCCTATGTTGTTGTCAACTTCTAAAATGTCGATAAAAAGGTTGGTTTATTCTAACTGCAGGAACATCACTAACCCCTTCCATGTATGTTTAGATTTCTTCAAAACACTGTTGGATGATTCTCATGGTGGCTTGAGCCCACGCTTGGTCTGAATAGATGCTGACATTTAAGAATCTCCTTCCTTCTTGTTGGGAGATCTCCTGATGTCTTTTTCAGAGGACATTCCATAGCTCAAGATCTCTGACCAGGCCATTGCAGACATGGATTTAGCTTTCAACAAACTTAGCTTATTTGACAAATGTGTGAGCTCCCCACTTTTGTTGTTTGATCTCATTTTCTAGGCTAAATCATCTTGGAGTTCTTTCCTTTACTTTGCTTAGCCATGGGTTCTTTCAAGTGGTCTTAAATAGTGTTGTCGATCAAAATTTTGTTTGGTAAAATGGACCTTGGTTTGTTGGTATTTTTGACATTTTTTCTACCCCTAGGCTCCCTTTTTCGACCTAAAAAATGAGGTAGTTATAGTGGTTCCTATTTGGATCAAACTCTACAACATAACTCTGATTTTGAGAAGAAAAGAGCACATTACTATGTTGATCAATTGGGTTAGTTCCTTTGTGAAACTGGATGAGGGGTCTGTTGAGAAAATATTTTTAAGGTCTATCGTGATCATGGATATTTCTAAGCCCCTTTACCATTCTATTAGGATCCACTCATCTCAAAGTTCATGGATTTAATTCCTCAACTTCGAGGGTCTTCCTTTAGATGTTTTTGATGCAATCTAATTGGGCATTGAGTGTCTGGGTGTTCTTCAATAAGGTTTCAATGTTTGACCTCAGTTGCACATTTGGTTTGGAGAAAGAAGTCAGGGCCCTTGATCAAGATTTTTTATGGCATAATCACGATGTGTTTTACCATCTTTCAGGAGCTCCACATCCCCCAAGCTTGGTTAGGGAAGCTTCACCTAGGGGAGAGCCTTGTCTGAGGATGGAAGTGGATCCAACTATGCCTTCTATCCCTCTGGCGTTTTCCATGTCTCCCTCTCTTTGGCCTTCTACAATGAAACTCAAAAATCCCTTGGTTTCTATAGGAAAGAAGAAAGGGCGTAGGTCGAAGGCAAAAAGACTGAGATCTGATTCAGAAGAGACGGTGAAGGATGGTACTCAATGGACTCTTGAAGGTCTCCTCTCCTGGAGTGCAAGAAGGTTGACCTCATCCAAAGGTTAATTTCCTGTCCTTATCCTTTGTGCATGTCGGAAGGAGGTCCCTACTATCGATTGTTGGCTATTTGTTGACTGTGTGTGGGGTTGGGATCTAATTTTGGCAATCCCCTACCCCACCTTTTTTTACAGATTGCTCATTGCTTATTTATAGAAAACCTTTTGGCTCTTACTGAAGTTGGTAGATTTTTCACTATTATTTTGGAGGTTGATTTTCTTTGCAGGCTTGGCTTGGTTGGGTTGTCTTTTGTTTGAGTGATTGCATTTGTTTTGTTTTTGGTTGCAGTTTTGAGAGACTTTGTATCGAGTTTTGGGGCCCCATCAAAACCCTCCTTTAACCCTATCAAATTAAAAAAAAAGCATTTAGCAAGCATTCATTGTAGCACTGAAGTTTACAATACCAACATATTGCATTACACTAGTTTGCTTAGTTAAATAACTATTACATTTATTAACATGTTCTTTTTAATATTATACTTTATTGAGAGGCCTAAAAAATATGAAGGAAACTCAACTTTTATCCGATGTAACACATGCCCTAAAACACGTTGTTTGTCTTATCATTTTCAAGGTCAACTATTTTATGGGGATTTGTAAAAGAAGTGTAACTTTCTAATAATATATGTGAGATTTTAAAAAATTGGGCAAGGTTTATGGATCCTTAGATCTGATGAGCGTGACTACTAAAAACATTTGTTCCCACTTAACAATTCTTGAAACCATAATCATTATGGTTTTAGTGACCAAAAATGAAACTTGACGTTTTAGAAAAGGTTCTATGTTTGCCACAAGTTTTCATAATTTTGTTGTTATGCCACAAAACCCTAATTTTTGTGGTCATTCATTGATAATTATATCTATATCTCCTAAAAATTAATATACTTTTCTAAACCCTCTTTCATCATTTATTGCCCTAGTTTTAGAAAATTAATCAAGTCTAATTTATTACTTTGCATCTATTTAGGTTTAGTTTATTGTTTTTGGATATTTATTTTGCATGTTTAGTATAAATCCATTTATTCATAATACATTTTTGCAAACTCAACATCTCTTACACCTCTTGTGTGGTTAAGTCATGCTTCATTTTTGGTGGATCTAATTTTCTTAAGGTAAATACAAATTTATTTTATTTTGTATGGCTTGTTCCATATCATCCTTTCTTATATGTTAGCCCTAGCTCTTTGTGTGTTATTCCAAACCCTAGATCAATATTTCATGTTTATATTTCAAACCTTGGATTGATCTTTCTTGATTATATTTCAAACCCTGGATTGATCTTTCTTGCTTATATTTCAAACCCTAAAACTTTTACATGTGTGTTCATGTTTGACCTCTTCTTATGCCATTAAAATTAATCACATATAAGAATCTAACTAAGAAGAGTGTTAGGATCAATCATGACCGTATTGGATTTGTTGAAATTATATTGGTTAATTCTAGATCTTGTGTGAAAAAATAAAATATAATTTATAAATGTAATTGGTGTTTCTCCAAAAATTGTGTGTTCTATTGCAAATGATAATGGTGTGAATATATCTCAAATCAATAAAACATGTGAAATATATTGTGGTCAACAAACTTGATTAGATGAGTAAGATAGGGATAAAATTCTAGCACATTTTAGGAAACCTCTCATGACAAGCCCTAGTGAGATAGTTGGATTGATGAATTTATTGAAAGAAGTTACAAACCAACCCTTAAATAAAGAATCTAAAATTAGGGTGAAGTGCAAGAAAAACCTTATAAATTAAATAATGGATATATGAGTGCTTATAATGTGGATCAAGTACTTACCTCATGTAATGGATCGTCGCAATTTATACCCAATCATGTAGTCATTTCTCAAGTTTCTTCTAAACCTACTAAAGCACATGTTTTTATTGCTTCTAATATCGCTAATGCTTCTCCTACTTCTCAAAGTGCTATGATTGCTTATAAAATTCTTCAAAATAATCAAACATGCTCCACTACTTCTCAATTAAAATAATAATAATAATATATTTCTCATATACCTCTTGTTCAACCATCTATTTCTTATAATGCTTCTAAAATTGATTTACTTTTTTTCAATCCTTTTAGTTTGAAAAATGCTGATATTCCAACTTTTTCTATCTCTACTTCGATTCCAAATCTCTATATGAATAGTATGATGCACATATCAACATCCATGATTTGTAAAATTAGGTTAAGGTTCTTTCTCAAGGGTCACAAAAGCCAAAGAGTAGGGTTGTTTCTAGTGATATTTTTCTTAATCCCTTGGCTTATGATGTGCTTGCATGTCCAATTATGATGGTATTTAGTGCTCAAATGTTTGAATTGTTTAATTGGAAATGGAGATGATTCTAATTATATTATAGCTTTTTATGCCTTGTGTTTAAATTTTCCCATTATGATAAAATTTTAACGAAGTTATTTCTAAGAAGCTTGAAATATTATGCCCTTGATTTGTTTTATGCTTTACCATGTTGATGTATACATTCCTTACAACTGTTTTATTGTTTTAGGAAATTAAGTGTTTAATTCCTAAATAATAAATGGGTCTGAGCAATGTAAATCAATGAATAATATGCTTTAATTAACCTACTGATTTATGTAAAGATATAGTGTTTTTGCCTTTTCTAAATATAGTAGGAAGTGAGAGAAAATAGAACTTAGCTTATTCTAGTTGATCCAAACTGAGACAAGCCCTGATACTAGAGGAGTAGGATTTGAAAATATGCTGGAACAGGGTCCTGAACTTCATTTTTGGGTTGGACAAGAGCGTCGAAAGTGGACACCCTATTGTCTGACATTGTAGTCCTATTCCAACACTATTGTCCTGAGGCTGAAAGCTTTCTAGGTTTTGTTTGGCAAGCTTGTGTTACTCTGTCTGTGAATTTTTTAGGCCTAGAAGCCTGAAAAGCTCATTGTGTGTTTGATTTAGTCTTGAAAACCCTTAGGAGCTCTTTGTGCTTGAACTTGAATGTAAACTTGGGAAAGAGAGAGAAGGGGTTAGTGTGTAAAGGATACGTTGGATGCACTTCACACCCCATGTGTGTGCACGCTACCTACATACAAATACTCTAAAGAGGGATCAATCTAATATAGTTATCCCATTGAAGTGTTTGGTGCAATTATGTATGATGTATGCAACTAGATGCAAAACTAGATGTACTTTGGATCACTATGGATTGATATGAGTGCTTGAATAGGCTTGAAATACTCTTGGAAGGCTGTATGCAGAGAATAAGGAAGAGTGCTTGAGTGTACTTGCTTGTATTCTTGCCTCTTTCTTATAAATGAGTGCCAAACCCTCTAAATAGACTTTCAATGGCCTTTTATAAGGTAATTAATGATCATGGGTTAAATGAACTTGTATTAGGTCGATAGGGAAAAAGATAAGAATCTAAAAGAATCTGACCGTTAGGAGTAATTTTGAACTTGGACAACAGTGCCAAATTTTGGACACCCTAAGTTTCAACACTTCTGTTCAAGTTGGGCATTATTATCCTAAGGGGATGAGACCTGGGAGAATAGATCTAGGCCTGAAAGGGCTACCTGGGTCTGAATAAGCTAAGTCTAGAAGGCTACAGATGACTGGGAATTAGTGAAAGAATAGCCTAGAAGGGTTGTGTGAACAAGAAAGATGACCTATAGGTTGGGTGTCATTATCCATGCCTAAGTCATCCAATTTCACATTTTATATGACTATATTTGCCCCCCTTTTATTCTAGTGATGCAACAAAGCAAAATTCTGTGATAAAGGAAAGTAAAAACCATACCTGAACTTACCTATGAGGGAAAAGCTCATAAATTTGTGTGATGCTGGATGGGCACAGAGAGAGCACACTGTGAAGTGTGAATCTATAAATGAAAACATAAAGTAGATCAGTTCTTACTAGATACACTATATCTAAAATAAGAATGCATAAAAGCTAAGTAAGTGGAAGAGAAAGGAACAAATACACCTCACTAAGTACGTGAACCAATACAAATCTTATTGTGATGCTGGATTGTGCTAAGTATATGTTGAATCAAGAGTAATATTGTGAACACAGTTAAGTGCTCAATTTCTTAGAAGGTGGCTCGAGAATGCAAAGGCTGGCCCTTTGGCTCCATCATCATCAACTAAGTGAAGTTAACAAATCATGCATGTGCTAATTAATGTCTGGACAGTGTGTCCAATCCCTCTGAATAGGTGGCTCAAGAATAAAAAGGCTGACCCTTTGGATCCTGTGGATGCAATAGATAGCAAGGTTGGAGTCCAAAGCGAGTTTCCTTAGCCATCGTGTGATGGACATTTTAGACCAAGTAGCATATTCCATGTCTAAACACACTCCATCTACACACCTCCAAGAGAGCTATCAGGCCACACCTGATATAGATGAAGTGCTGGCCAAATGGAAAGAGGAGAATCACTCGATTCTAGCTCAAGGACTGCCTCCTCTTCCACATGAGTTCATCCATCAGCCTTCCATTTCCCCCTTCTCGAGGAGGAACTTGTCTTGAAGGAAGCAAGTGAAGAGGATTATGCTTAGTTCATGACTAATCAGGGAGACTCCGTGAGTGCGGATGAGGAGGAGATCACCATAGGTTACACTATTCTTCAAGGAGGCTATGAGCTGGATAAGAGTGGAGAAGGCAGCATTAGGACTCAAATAAGTATGCAAAGGGGCTGCAGGCTTTCAGATTTATCCTTTCAAGTGGTTGGGGAATCTGAAGATACTTTCTTTGAAGCCATCAAGGAGGATGGTCATACCATGGAACCCGAGCATGAGGTAGAAGAGAACAAGCCAGTCAATGATGCATATCGAGGGGCTTATGGTGATGAGCCAGCAGTGATTGATTTCTTGATGAGATACACTAGCATGAAGAACCAACAGGAGGCAAGCTTCCAAGAACAAACAGAGTACGTATATGTTGGAAGCATGTTTGAATCTGATCCACTCAGATATAGGCCAATCCAGGTGACATGCAAGAGGAGCGGGTCACCAACTCTCCATTCATTCAGCCACTTGTCTGGCACCATAAGTCTTCTTGCCAGGAAGGGGACTTAAGAAGTTTTCCCTTTGATCCAGGAGGGAAGCAAATATTCTTGGTTAGCTGTATATAGTAGTTTGCTTTCAGTTTCTTTTTCTACTTTCCCTAAGTGCAGTTTGCACAAGTAGTGTTTTTAGCCTTGTGTGTGTTTTCCCTTGTGTCTGGGGTAAAAGGCTTGATGATTGATTATGGGATCTATCAAGGTGGTTACCAACTCTGTTCAAGCTGCATTTGACCCCATGCCCAATGGACATAAAGGCAACTGGTCTCTAAGCATAGCAGGCATGCTTCCCCTGGGAGTCGCCAATTTGTTGACCATTTTTGGCCCAATAGGCCAAAAAAATGGTCCCCCCTTTTTTCATGTTGTTCTGAGCCAGTACTTTTGATTTTGCACAAGTCTAGAATATTTCTATGGACTTTGTAGGTCCATTTCTATGGACTCTATAGGTCCATTTCTACGGACTCTGCAAAGCTTGGATTTCTATGGATTCTGCAGGTCCATTTCTAAGGACTCTACAGGTTTTCTACGGACTCCATGGGGACTTCTACGAACTCTGCGGGTGTAGTCTTTCGACAGATGAAGAACCAGTTCAAAGAATGCAAGGTTTTACAAAGCTTCTTCATAATCTTCTTTGAAGAAATTCATAAGGAAAGTTAGCATCTTTGAACCGTTAAACCAATGAACCGGTTCAATGCTTCGATTCAATGCCAAAGTTCAATGCTTCGGTTCAACGTTTTAGTTCAATCGACAAAGTTCATCGCTTTGGTTCAATCGAAGTTCAAGGCTTGGTTCAATTCAGATGGTTCAAACACTCGGTTCACTCAGTTGGTTCAACGAGCTAGGTTCAATTCTCGGTTCAAAAGCTTGGTTCATGCCTTGGTTCAACAGTCGTTTCAGCCATTGAACTAGTTCAATCAAATGATTCAACGCTTGGTTCAAAGGAGCGGTTCAATGCAAAACTTCAAGAGAGCCTCCTGAAGGACAAGTGCCCTTGTAGAGGGCACTAGGTCGACAAAATCACTCTTCGAAAGGGTCATTTTCAAGAAAGCCGCAAAGGTAAGTTCTTTTAGAATTTTGTTTAAGGCAGTGGAAAGGCAAAGGCATAATTCCTTTGGACTTTTTGTCCAAAGGAATTCCTTCAGACAAAAAGTCTGAAGGAATTCAAAAAGGCTGCAAACAAAACTCCCGCAAAGACCAAGGCAAGAAAATAATTTCTTTAAACTTTTTGTCTGAAGGAATTCCTTCGGATAAAAAGTCTGAAGAAATTCAGAAAGCAAAGTGGCAGAGGCATTTCTTGCAGACTTTTTGTTTGCAAGAAAATTGTCCGCGGGGAAAAAGCCCAAAGCAAGAAACCCGCCCAAAGGGTATGTGCCCTCGCAGAGGGCTCTCATCGAGGAAAAGGACTTTTCTCAAGAAGTTGAAGGGTCACTTCCCCTTTGGGAAGGATCGACAAAAGAAGTCTGCAGAAAAGGCCGAAAGAAAAAGCCCATGCAACAAGATACCGAAGCAAGAAAGCCAAAGAAAGTCCAAGGGGTGACGGCTCGAGGACGTCAAAGTCAAACACAGTGAATTAGATGTTGGTTTTCAAGCAATGACAGGTGCACAAATGTCAATTTTAAGATGGTGAAATAACCATTTGTTTTTAAAATGCTTGAGTGCCAAGCAGAAAAGAGCCCAAGGAGCCAGCGATCCACCAAAGAGATAGCCCCGAGGGCCGAAGGAGCTAAAAAGGGACAAAACGAGGAAGTAGACAAAGTGTAGGAAAAGACAAAGCAGTCCAAGTGACGAGGAGCAGCGAGTTATTACCAGATGGTCACCAAATGGCACAAATAGTAAATGGCACGGCCTGTCTTCTCCATTTTGCATTTATAAGGGGACAAATCACGTGAATATCTAGAAAGAGCAGTCTATTTACAGAAAAGAGGTGCAGCCTGTGCTTTCACATTAATGCTGGAATGCCAAAGTCAAGTTTGGTGATTATACAACATGGTTCCAGCAGGCCTCTCCTAGAAGAATGACATCAACAACAGTGACTTCTTCTTCTCGATGCTCTCAGCGCACATGGGCCAGCTTGTCAAGAGCGCCAAAGTTTTTTCAAAAGAAAGCGCCAAGTTCCCTTCTCTTTTTTATATATTGTAAAATTTCTCATTTGAAAGGATCCATCTCTCAGCATTAAGGCAAAGCTCTGCCCAAAAATCTCTTGGGCTTGTAAGGCAGAACCCTGCCAGATTTTTACCTTGAATCAAGACTTAGCATTTTTGCTTGTATCTGAACTTGCACTTTAAAGTATATGTCTATGTTTTATTTTGTGTTAAGTCATTTTCTTTGATGCTTTTCACATAACGACTCTAGCATGTCCAGTGCATTGTGAAGTTTCTTTTCTGTAGGTCCACCATAAGTGTCTACAACAGGAATATAGGTGCATGTGAATAGGTTGCCAAAGTGTCTTAGAGCACCTTTGATAGTTCCTTCCTCCCTGTATCTCTACGGACCCCTGACTCACTGAAATAGAAGGGTATCCCACATCAGATGAAGTGTATAGGAGCTTCTTCTTTGTGAAAAGTGTATATTCAGGCTGGGTGGGTCATCATTTTGGTGTATCTCCTTTATTTTATTTTTAGGCTTAGGTTTTATTTTCAGCATCTCTCTCCCTTTTCATTCCCCCGCTTTTTACATTTTATTTGTTAGCAGTAGGAGGAACTAGGGCTAAAGGATACATCAGAAGGAGCTAGCCCTTATCTAGAGACTCTCCCCTCCAGCTTCGCCGGTCCCACAGGCGAGAGGGGAGTTTCCATTGTTGCGTGTGGAAGGCAGGAGCTAGGCGTCCTGCCAAGGGTGCAATCCACTGCGTCAACAGATCCATCATTGCCCTATGAAGTGAAACTATAAAGTGATATCGATATAAAATAAATGTCATATGAAATGGCTCATGGAGCCCATGAATATGCTATAAATCTAATAATGTGCCATGGATAGTTTGAATGTATACTAGAAACTAGGCCACTCTTGGCCATTTCAAAAGATGGAGGTTGCACTTGTATGAAAGCCACTTTGAAACTAATGTACTAGGATTATATGAAAGCCAACTCGAGAACTTGGGTACTAAAAAATTTAAACTTTTATGAAAATTCAACTTGAAAATGATGTCAACCACCTACTGAGAATGTCTAGAATAAACTGAACTCAAAAATAAAAAAAAGATCAACGTGTTGCATACATTGCCCCCAATCACTGATGTGTGAAACAAGGATTCCAATCTGAAAGTTATGTCAATTGCATAATTTGAACTAAAAGTAAGAACCATCATGCCATGCATGATAACCCCTTATATCTGAGAAAACTGTATCGAAACTACTGAATCTAACTGATCTGGAAGTGTAAAAACTATCCCTGAACTAAACATTTTATTTGTTTTTGGAAAACCTGAGTGTTTTTCTACATGAACAAGAGAGCCAAAATGTGGACACCCCTATGTTTGGTGCTACTGTCCCATTTTGTCACTATTGTTCTATGTGAAAACTGGTTACTGATCTAGAATTATTACTTTTTTTGTTCTATTTTTATCAGTTTGACCTCTGGATTCTATAATGAGTGGTTTGAATGTTGTTGTTTTGACTGTTAAGAGCATTATTCTCTATGACAAAACCCCTGTTTGGTGCCCCCTCTTCTGAGGGTAAGAATATTAACCTACAATGACTGCGCTTAAAAAAAAATATTCCTATAAGTGTGTTAAATTGTATAGATATATGATATAACATTTTATATTTGACAATATGTTTCAAGATATAGCAATGTTTATATTGATAGATTGTCAGATCAATAGGGGTATGCCTAGATAGATATAACAATGTGAAAACATATGCAATGTAGTGAACTATAAATGTTACATATCTGTTTTTAGTTGTTAGTTGGAGGGATTGAGCATGATGCCCAATCATGGCATCCAAGAAAGTAAGGGAAATGCAGGATATGGATCATGGCATTACACACATTGAAAACCAAAAAAACAAGCAAGCAAGAAGTAAGAAACATACAAAGATGGCCAAGGGGCCATACAAACAAAGGACATGGGCACATGTCATTCAAACTAGAAAACAAGCATGGAAGACATGTTCAAATGCCACATATACATACAAATGAAACAAGCAATGTTTTCACAAGGGCCATAGGCACATAGAAGAGTATAAGCAAAGGACGTTGGCAAATGTCCTAAGGCACACACATGAATAGAAGCAAAGGACATTGGAAAATTTCGTAAGGCATAAGTAGGAGTCAAACAGGAATTGTAAAATGCAATCGCACAAGCTATGTTAAGCAAGTAGAGAAAGCATGTAATAACTGGAAAGATACAAGCACATCTAACTAATCAAAGCAAATGTGAAAGTATACAAAACATGTGTAGTACTAGACCAGGTATATGATAAGAGATACACAAGTGCTATATACTAGTGAAATGTCGATATATTAATCTGTGTAAGCTATAAAGTAATGTACATCATCATGATAACTCAGAGTGTGTAGTGTGGGGATGATATAACCTAGATGTAGTCATTTAGAAGATACCCCCAGTGGGTATGTATATCAATGTGTGTCTCTAATATATAAGTAGGAGTGCCCCCTCAATGGGTAGAATGAAGCAGTCAAAGAGCTAGATGTCACTGTACACACTCAAAGAAGATCAAGTGAAGCATGGCAATGTAGCAAATCGGCATACAATAACACGAAACAACAAATGTAAGTCCTAGCATGATAGTAGTAATGTAAAGCATGGATGATGCATACAATCAAATTGTTTTTGGTATTTTGGATATATTTTTAATTTTTTAATATTTTGATGTGAGCTATGTACATGAAAAACTAGGAAGAAATGATACTAACTGATGAGTCTCGGATGAGACTCCCTATCATTGTGTTATGTATCAAACAACTAAATCATGTATGATCATGAGGCATAGGTGTATGTCTGAGATTGGGAAGCTAAAATCTATGTACGTTGTAACTGATCTAAAATCTCTAAAGTGGAAACTAAATGTGGGGTCCCCCTATAACTCTGAAAAGTGGATACAACTGTAGGGCTCTTAGGGACACATCTAGATGTAGAAGGTGCTTTCTGTGTAGCTATATAAGACCTCAATGTAATTATTCTAGGTGTGAATATTATCACTTGAAGTTGTCTAGAATCATGAAATTATAGGGGTGTATGAACCCTCTGTACTGGTAATGGATGTCACAACTGTGGCTAACACTGTACTAAAATTGGAAGAAAAATTGAAATCACTGGAAGAACTAGAGCTGGTGACTGTAAACTAGCAGATGGTTCTGAAGTGGGAAGTGATGACTCATAAGGAACTCATTTGACTATGATAACCTGATTAACATGGATGAACTTTGTGCTTCTATGAATTGTAGGAGGAATTGCCCTATGTTTTTGAATCCATGGTCGACCAAGTAGTATGCCAAAAACTCCTGCACTGAGAACTATAGTGAATGGGGGTGGGCACATATGTAGGACCAACCTACAGTGGAATTACTATGTCACCTAATGAACTCTAAATATGCCCACTAAAACCATTGATAATTGTGTCTGTCAAAGTGTTATCCTGCTTTGAATAACCCAAATGCTGAAGTAGTGTGAAGGTGCACATGTTAAGACTGGAACTATTGTCAATGAGTATACTGTGAATACGCTGATTATGAATATGTGCTTTGATGAAAAGTACATTATAGCCTATATTATCCTCCATAATCTCTTGATCTAAAAAACATATTAAATTCCTAGCTATAACTTTGGACTCATACACACCTATCATACTTCTCAAAGGATGTGCCTCAACTGAAGATGCCTGGTATGTAGTTGGTGGAGGATGTGTGTGGTATGTATGATGAACACATAATGTGTCCTCTTTCTCTTGTTTTGAATGCTATGGAAATGGATTTGCAAAGATTTTCAAAGTTTTATCTTGTGTTGGCTTTATCTTTGGAGGCTCAATTGAAGTGCCCAGATCAAGTAGATTATTGTCTATCAAGTCCTGTATCTTAAGTCATAAATTGATGCATCTATTTGTGGTGTGGGCTAGTGCCTTGTGAAAATCAAAAATTTCATGCTGATCATATCCCCACAGAAGAGGCTTTTGGAGATCTGCTTTCCAGATAGGAGGGAGTGTGATGACGTTACTTTCCAATAATTACTGTAAAACCCTAGCTAGAGAAATTGGTAGACTAGTAAATCTACAATGAGGAGGTGAGGATAAAACCACACGCTGAGGGGACTCTAAAGTTGCATTGACTATTGGTTGATTATGATTCTTGTTATCACTGATTTTTACCTTGTATGAGACTTTGCTATTACTCTTGTTGGTTGTGTCTGAGATACTTGAATACTTAGGTTTGCCCATTGAAATTAGCTTGATTTCTCTTCCCTTGAATATATGACATAATTCAGTGAAGGAAGAGAATATTTTGAACATAATAGATTCATGTAATGCTAGTAGAAGGCTCTATTTGAATATGCCATGTAGCTCTTGATCATCCATGGGGCTAGTTAGTTAACCCAAAATAGTCTTGTATCTAAGAACATAATCTTTGAGGGGCTCATTTGACCTTTGTTTCTGTTGTGCAATCTGTGCATATGAAACATTATCACCAATGTTGATGCTAAAATGTGCTAGGAACATGTCTGTTAAAGGATTGAAGGCTATGATCGACTAATTTGGTAGATTATAAAGCCATTATAAAGCATAATTCATTAGGCTATGTCGAAATAGTTTGGTAAGTAGCTAGTCATTGGGTACATAATCCAAACATGCTACATGAAAATATCTCAAATGTGTCTCTGGATCACTCTTACCATCATATAGAATGAGCTTGGGTTGAACAAAACCTTGTGGGAAGGGTGTAGATGCAATGTGACGTGCTAATGGTGTATGTAGTAAAGGAAAAGAATCTAATGCCTGTGTAGGTCTAGTGGTACCTTGCTCAAGATGTTGCACCTTGGATTGAAGAGATGGAATCTCTTACATAAGGGTTGCCACATCAAGAGATAGGGATGTACTAGATACAGTTGGTGGTATAGAAGAAGGTTGGTCTGCTTTAGGGGTGGTTGAGACAAAGTTAGCCCTGTAGTGTCATTTACAACTGGCTGCTCTATGGTTTGAGAAGATTGCCCATTTGTTACTTTTTGCTACTCTTCTTGTAAAATTTTAAGCATGTCATCTTTCATACCTAGATGTTTGGTTAAGAGTTATTAAAGTTCTCTTTTATCAATTTCATCAAAATCAGTATATTAAGCCATTGGTAAAGTAGGAAAACAATTTGAAATGTTTTTAAATGTTATGCAATATGTTTTAGTAGGTAATGTGCTAGAAAGGGAAAGTACTAAATATAAGAAACACAAAGTCTAAAAAAAATAGTGAATTGGAATTTGCGCAAAAAAGATACTGAGCTACCAAACATGTAAGGTGATATCTCAAAAGCAAGTAGGTTCTAGTATATGTAACTAAAGATTTTTCATAAATACTTTGTGCAAAATACTATGAATTTTTTATGTGGAAATTGTTTTTTTGAGTTTGATATGCAACTAAAATTTTAGAACATGATGTGAAAAGTACTAGAAAATAACTGGGAGTTTAGTTGATGCAACTAGGGTTTTGAATGAATTTTTTCAACATTAATGTAATAATGTGAAAAATTTATAGAAATTTGTAGAATTTTGCTTGTAAAATTTAGGAAAAATAAAAAAATATTTCTAAAATTAACAAATATTTTTCTTAGTGCTTGAAAAGTGTTTGTATGCAAAAAGGACCTAATATGTGCAAACTAGGGTTTGAACAAAATATATGATATTTTTACAATGAATTGATAGATTTTTTATTTTTAAATTCAGGAAAAATAGAAAATTATGGTAAAAAATTAGAAATAATTATCCCTAAGGTTTATAGGGTTTTTGTGTGAAAATTCGAAGTAAGTCAAGTTCACCAAATGTTTTATTATTTTAAGAAATTAAGTGTTTAATTCTTAAATAATAAATGGGTATGAACAATCTAAATCAATGAATAATAGGCTTTAATTAACCTACTAATTTGTGTAAATAGATACTATTTTTACCTTTTCTAAATATAACAATAGAACTTAACTTATTATGGTTGATCCAGACTGAGACAGGGCTTGATACTAGAGGAGCAGGACTAGAAAATAGGCTGGAATAGGTTCTTGAATTTTGTTTCTAGGTTGGATAGGAGGACCAAAAGTGGACACCTTATTTTTTGATGTTGTAGTCCTATTTTGGTGATGTTGTCCTGAGGCTAAAATGTTTTTGGGTTTTATTCGACAAGCTTGTGTTACCCTGTTTGTGAATTTTTGAGGCTTAGAAGCCTGCGGAGCTTGCTGTGTGTCTGATTTAGTCTTCAAAACCCTTAGGATCTCTTCATGATTGAACTTGAATGGAAGATTGGGAAAGAGAGAGAAGGGGTTAGTGTGTAAAGGATACGTTAGAACGTACTTTACACCTCGTGTGTGGGCATATTGCCTACATACCAATATTACGAAGAGGGATCAAGCTAATGTAATTCTCCCATTGAAGTGCTTGGTGTAATTGTGTGTGATGTATGCAACTAGATGTGAAATTGGATGTACTTTGGATGACTAGGGATTGGTATGAGTGCTTTAATAGGCTATAAATTCTCTTGGAAGGTTGTATGTAGAGAATAAGGAAGAGTGCTTGAGTGTACTTGCTTGTATTCTTGCCTTTTTCCTATAAATGAGTGCCAACCCCTCTAGATGGACTTTAAATGGATTTTTATAGGGTAATTAATGATCATGGGTTAAATAAACTTGTATTAGGCTGACAAGAAAGAAGATAAGGATATGAAAGAATCTTACCATTAGGAGAAAATTTGAACTTGGACAACAATGCCAAAATTAGGACACCCTAGGTTTCAACAGTCCTATCCAAGTTGGGTGTTGTTGTCCTAAGGGGATGAGACTTAGGGGCATAGATCTAAGCCTGAAAGGGCTACCTAGGTCTGAAAGAGCTAAGTCTGGAAGGCTACGGATGACTGGGAATTAGTGAAGGAATAGCCTAGAAGGGTTGTGTGAACAAGAAGGAGGACCTATGGGTTGGGTGTCATTAACCATGCCTAAGTCATTCAATTTCACATTTTAGATGACTATAACAACCTTAATTGATGACTTCATTACTCATTTGTAAAACAATATTAGCATAAAGGTTATATTTTCATAAATAGTTCAAATTAAACAAGGGTTAAATGTGACCATTAATGAGTAAATACTTATATTTAAGACTATGTTCACTAACATTACTCATCAATTACCTGATAATGAACTTTAAATTATCTTTGATCATAGATTGCTTCCAATACTTAAGGACAAAGTGGTCTTCAATGTTTACCATTCTTTCAAATTTTTTTGTTGTGTATTTAGGCACTTTGACGTTGAGCTTTCAAATGCAAATATATTAATTACAGGTCAAATGCACCACCTTCGAATGGGGCCAAGTTTCTAAACAAGATAGATTTTAAGGCTAAAAGTAATGCAATTGGTTTTAGACATAAGATTGACGGTAATAACGTGGTAAATGTTGTATAACAATTGTATAATCTAAATTTTCTCACCTTGTCTCTCGTCACTAATATTACTATTAGTGGACACTAATTTTGTCTAATTTATCTTACTAATATTCTTAGTCGTTTGTTTAATGCATTCCCCCCTCATTCTACATCATCCACTAACCTTATATCCTTCCCATGTCTAATTAATTTTTTTAACAATCCCATTTATCTCTAAATCATGTCTTATCTATTATATTAGAAATAAAATTCCAATGCCACCTACCTACCTATCACTAGGATTTCCTACAAGCCTAGTCCCTAATCTTCACCTAACCTCCCACTAAATTGTCATTCGCCATTCATGTAATCACCATTTAATATCTATTAAGAGAATCTAGAATTATCCATACATTCTAGAATTCCTCCACCACCCTCTTTCCTCTCTAAAGAGTTCTTCTATAGAAAAATTTAAATAATTTTTAATTCTTTAGAAAGTTTCCCTCCAATTTCTATATAAACCAATCCATCCTCTATGTAAATGCAAGGATGAAATGCTATTAAATTCATGTCCAACTAATAAGAGCTTCATTATAAAATCCTTATTGTCCAATTATCTTGTCTATTGTCAAGCAAAAGCCATCATAATCCATTGTTGCAACTTCAAAGTTTGAGTCTACATTCAATCAATCTATTTATTTTGGGGCACATCATCATGCATTTGGAGATGAATTGATTTCCATTGAGGTAAAATAGTTTTTATTTCCTTTGTTATTTGAATTTTGATTCATCTACCGTGCCCAAATTAGAGGTATGTTTTGAATTGGAGTAGCCGTAGGTGATTTCCATTATTACTTACATCCTAAAGCTCTATTCCAATTTTTAATATATATATTTTAGCAACCAAAATGGGAGCAATCCCTATAACTTGTGCGTGTTGAGTGCTTGTGAGATTCAACAGGTGTGCAGGTGTCCTTTGAAGAAGAATAAGAGGTTCAAGATTTATTTTTTCATGAAAATTTGCACCTACAAAAAAAATGGTTTTGGTTTGTGTATAGATGGCTTTGTCGATGTAACTTTGTGACTAGTAGTCACGGTTTTGTCTTTAACTAGATTTTTAAACTTCCAATCCTACTCAGACTTTATTGGTCATTTTGAATTAACACAAAGTCACTACTATATCATTTCAAAAATAGTGATATTATTAAATCCTAAAGTAGTTTTGTTTATGGTAGTCATAATTTTATATTTTTGTTTAACATATTTACAAAACAATAAATATCATCCTCTGAAAATAAGTGATTTTGTTATGTGTAAAATCGGTATTGTATTACTTGTTTTTAATCATGCAGGTTGGATTTGATAAAACTACTACTAGGTAAGCTCCAAAATTAGTGGCTTTGTTAACTTGAGTATCAACTTTATCGTTAAACATCATTATTTTCATTTAAGCATTTTTTTGTGATTACCTTTCTCCTAGTCATTGTTAGGAAACCACACACTCTACAATAACATAAAAATTACATAATGCAATAATAGAGATAATTAAACAGACAAAATACTTGACATGCATGAGACAAAACATAAGATTTACATGGTAAAACCTTAACAAAGATAAGGAAACATCCACAGTGCAAGATATCAAGCTTTATTAATTCCAAGATGAGCATAGTATATTCTAACTCAATGTGTAGAATACATGTGAACTCCACAAAGATAAATATGACTAATTGGCAAAGCACCGTTATGATTTTTCCTTCTAAAAATATAGTGGAAAAACTCCATTAGGAATTTTCTTCTAAAAATAGAATTTGTTGGAATTCATCTTCCTAAAAATAAGGGTTTGACTCCTTGGCCCTCTACAATAATAGTGGGGGGAGGGGGGGGGAGGGGCGTTTTCCCTCACACATCCCTATAGAGTTGTGGGCTAAAAACCACACTGTAAAGGGATTCAAAATTTAACTTTATTGCCACATATCTAACAATCTCCACCTTGACAATAATTTCCACTTGATATCATGTTGACTAACTCATCACCTTTTTTGCAAGCTAAGAGAAGACAAAAACCATTTTAACTTGTCTAATAATACTGGTTTTATGAACTTATCAACACTATTTTCTTGTGTGTGAACCTTTTCAAGTGCTAATTTTCCTTCATCAATCACCTGTCTAACAAGATGGTACTTTACAATAATATGTTTTGTCCTACTGTGATAAGCTATATTCTTGGCCAAATAAATTACACTCTGACTATCACATAATACCTTCATTTTGGATTGTTCTCTTCCAAACTCACTGAATAGCCTATAATGTCTACTTTTTAGAAATGAGAATAATATTATTACTAAAATAGAAAGTATTTTTAAATACTTCAATAAAGTAATAATTGTCTAATTTGCTTTTCATTTAAGTTGGAGCCTTTTAAGGGTCATGGGCTTATTCAACCCTTTAAGCTATTTTAAAAGTAAATTGACCTTATATTTCATGGTCCTTTCCCTCAAATTTGGGTGTTCCACTTAGGGATTGAGTATTTAAGGGGAAGAGGATTCATTTGAGGGGATCATGTTATATTTGGATAATTGATTTGGAGCTTGATCATGTAACACTTGGCTGATCTATTGTAAGGATTGTTGTTCCCAAAATCTTTCACTCATTTTTTAGGACAACTTATCAACTATTTTGGTCCTGCATGCCAAAATTCTCTCTTCCCTTCTAAAAAATGTTCTGAGTGTTCCAATTCTTCAATTCTTCAAGCTTTTTCAGCCAAGGGACTCATAGGTTCAACAGGTTCAATGACTTCAACAGGCGAGCTCTCACAAAGGAACAAGTTCCAAGCACTTAGGCAATTTCAAGGTTGGTTCAATGTCAAGGTTCAACCAAAAGATCCATCGGCAGGCTTCAAACAAAAGATTGAACCATTGAAGCATTGAACCCCACCTCCAAAGGTTCAACAGGTTCAAAGGTTCAACGACATCGGTAGACTTAAAAGAGTTAAGCGCTTCAACAAGTTCAAAGTTCAACGGTTTCAAAGGACTTAAATGAAAGAAGACTTTGAAAAAGAAAGATTTAACCCGTTGAACCATTGAACCTTGAACTAAAATGGTTGAAAGGTTCAAGGTTCAACGAGTTCAATAAAAGTTTGAAGAGTTGGTTCAAGCGGTCAATTGAATGAGTAGAACACAGTATTAAACCATTGAACCGTTGAACCATTGTTGGTTCAATCGGTTGGTTCAATCAAATGGTTCAATTAGTCGGTTCAATCGGAAGGAATAAAAGGATATATTTCAAAAATATTTTTTGTGGCAAAATTTCATAAGAGAAATGCTTCGAACAAAATGTCCAAAGGAATTCCTTCGGAAATTTTATCCGAAGGAATGTTCAAAGGCCCGACAGAAAGCGGCAAAGGCAGAGGAAAGATTTCCTTCAAACTTTTTGTCTGAAGGATTTGAAGAACAAGGCTGCCCGAAGGACCCCAAAGGGTAGGTACCCTTGCGGGGGACTCTCAGTGAACACAAAATGGACCATTCTCAAGGCCCAAAGGGACACCTTCCCTTCAGGGAGTCCGAAAGACTTAGAAAAAAAAGGATTCGAAGAACAAAGAATCAACAAATGAACCATTGAACCTTGAACCAAAAGAGTTCAAGGTTCAAAGGTTCAACGAGTTCAACAGAAAATAAAAGGATCCAGAAACTTTGAAGGACCAAAGGATTCAGAGAAAGAGAATGAACTGTTGAACTTTAAACCAAAATGGTTCAAAGTTCAAAGGTCCAAAGGTTCAAGGAAGCTTTGAGCGAAGGAAGGAAGTGGAAGATTCCAGAGACGAATTCGAAGAGATGGTTTAACCGAAGAGGAAAGGAAGTGATTGAACCAAGGAGCTGATAGATAGGGCCATACAAACCGTTGAACCATTAAACCAATGCACTCTCATGGTTCAAGGTTCATGGTTCAAAGTGGTTCAAGTGACCAGTGACCAATGACGTCCCCGTGGATGTGAAATTCAGGGTAATGAAATGTCTATTGATTTTTAAATGTGGCGTGAACTTGAGGATGAACTCAACGACCAACTGAAGAAAGAGCCGAAAGAGCCAATAGAAAGGGAAAAGATAGCCTAAGAGCTCAGATCACAAGGAAGAGACAAAATGCGTTAAGAAAAGAGGGAAATACCAAAAATATCTGTGCAAGAGGTATTTCTAGTTAGTGAAACAGTCCACCAGGTGGACATCACAGAGCACGAAAAAATCAAAGATGCGGCCTATTTTTCTCCATCGAGTAAAGGTGAAGTGGGCAGTTGTGCAAATATCGAGAAGAGGACTAGGCAAACTATACTTTAGAGGAGACATTTGAGATGAATTGACACGCCCCAGTTAAGGTCGATGTCCTATTCCAGCATGGCCCCTTGTCAGAACTAAAAATGCATTCAAGGCATTGAATGCAGCATGGGCCATTCCATGAAACAAAGTGCCAAGTCTTTCTTGGTTGCTATATATTGTAATCTCTTATTTTATGAAAAAAAAACTCTCTTGATTATAGAAGCCAAACTCTACCCAAATTGAAAGGCATTTTTACTAAGACTTTGAGCTCAGATTGTTAATCATATTTCTTTATTTGAATGAGAAAACAAGTGACCTTTTAGACTTTGTGCTGGAATAGCTTGTGTTATTTAGGAAATTGTTCTTATGTCTATTTTTTGAGTGCATTCTTGTCCATTTAATTAAATAGCAGAACTAGTGGAAGTAACTTGAAAGGTGTCTTGAAGCCAACTGTGGGAAGACTTTGAGCTGCCACAATTGTCTTTAGCGTGTTTGTTTTTTTTATTTCTATGTAAAGGATCTTGAGACTACTTTGTGCCCCCCATTGTCCTTCATATTTCACTCTTTGGCAGTTGAGGTGGAGACTTTGTGCTACACCTAATTATGTTGTATTACTGTGCCCTTTTACTTATCAGTTACTTTCTAAATAGGATTCATGTTGTTTGCTACAGATCACTTCTGAAAGAAGAGAAGTGTCTCCAATGATTTCACCAAGATTTCTCCCTTGATTTGTGAACATCATCTCTTAAAAAAGAGAGATGGATGGTGTTGTCTTACCCCCAAGTGTTATTTTCTGCTTATATATATAATATATAGCACCTCATAGTTATATGGAACCTCCCCTTGATGAGAGGAGAGATTTGTCCCCTTTTGATGTGGTAAACCTACACATTTGGCCGATCAATCTCCTTATGCTGTGGTTGAAACAACCTATTTTGCCCATCAGTTAGCTGGTGACAAAATATTCACCCAACAAGGATGAAACCCATTCAATAGATGTTGGAACAAGGATGAAAATCCTTGGACTAACTAGGGAATCCTCTATTAAGGCATTTTCATTATTCTTCATTGGTTTGTGGAAAAATTGAGCATCATTTTTAAGGTAATAATTATTCCTAAGACAACGCCTAGGATTTTTGAGGATAAATTGCAGTGAAACAGGGTTTTAAGAATTTTGGGACATATTTTAGTGGACTTCCCATGGTGGTAAAATTATCTTTCTTGTTTTTTTTGATAACTACCATTTTTATGGTCATTTTGAACTATCATGGGCATTGTAACTCCTAGTATTTTAGGAGATATGAATATTTAAAGTTGCAATTGTATTTAACAATAATAATTTCCAAAATTTTGAGTTTTGGCATTTTGAGTGACTATTATGACTTATAAAATTAGTGGCTATAATATAAAACTATTTTCATAATTTTTTGAGGGTTAGATGTATCAAATCTAATTTTTGCCCTAATCGCCTAGGGTATGGTAGAGGAATTTCTATATATTGTTTTCATTTTCACAATTATGTTGTTAGCTGAATTTAAATTTTTAGATTTTTCATAGGAAGGGTTTTTGGATTTGATAGGGGTTTTTGGAAAACCCTTATTAACAAATTTGTCCCAAGTTAATGACATTACATAGCCCCTTTAACCAAATTACCTCCTTACAATCATGATAGGCAACCACATATTATGCCTCGGTAGTTGATGTAGTAACAACATTTTGAAACTTTGACATCGAACTAATAGGTCCACCTGCAAGTGTAAAAGCATAACATGAAGTTGATCTTCTTTTATCTAAATCACCTACAAAATTTGAATCAACATATCCACAAATAGAATCATCATTGTTATTATAGGTGATGCAATAATGTCTTTTGCCATAGAAGTACCAAAACACCCACTTCATTGCTATCTAATGTTCTTTACCCAGATTTATCATATATCTATTAACAACTCTAACTGCATGTGAAATGTCAGGTCTTATACATACCATAACATGCATTAAACTTCCTACTGCACTAGCTTATGGTACATGAGACATATACTCATTTTATTCATCTCTACTAGGACATAAACTTGAAAAAAGTTTGAAATGGGAAGCAAAAGGGATACTAACTAGTTCACATTATTTATTACAAATATGGTTAGTATTTTTTCCAAATACCTCTATTGTGATAACCAAAGCTTACCATTTTTCTCTTCTCTATGTATCTTCATGCCTAATATATGTTGAATTACTCCTATATCCTTCATATCAAATGACCTGGCTAGATTAGCCTTTAAACTATTGATATCTTCCATACTTTTGCTTTCTACAAGCATATCATCAACATACAATGCCAATATAATGAATAAGCCATTGTCCTCAAATTGAAGTAAATACAATAATCATACTCACTCTTAACAAAATTATGGCTCCCCATGAAGGAATCAAACTTCTTGTATCATTACCTAGGTGACTGTTTCAGGCCATAAAATGATTTTCTAAGTTTGAAAATATATCCTTTTTTTATATTCTATACAAAACCTTCACGTTGTTGCATATATATATCCTCTTCTAAATATCCATGTAAGAATGTTATTTTAACATATAACTGCTCCAGCTCCAAATCAATTAAAACCACTAATGCTAAAACAACTCGAATTGAAATAAGTTTAACAACTGGTGAAAATATTTCATGGTAATCAATACCTTATTCTTGTGCAAATCTTTTTGCCAACAATCTAGCCCTGTACCTTTCAACTTTATCATCAACACCTATCTTTCGTTTGTAAATCCATTTGCAGCCAACTAGTTTTTTATCTTTTAGAAGTTCTACTATATCCCATGACTTGATCTTATCCAAGGCATCCATTTCCTCCTGCATTGCCTTTTTCCATTTGGCACTATCCACATCTTCCAATGCTACACATTTAACCTATATTGCATCGAGGAATATGTGTGCTTGACTTGTGGCTTACACACCTTCATATTACCATGTTACATTTCTCGATGTTCTTAATATGGTCAACCTATGGATAACCATGCCTAAGTAGAGTATATATAGAAGGTAATGGTTAGTCTTTTATCATCACATTGTGAATTAGGTTATTATTGCATTGCTATGGAGGTTGTCCCCTTGAAGGGATGCAATCATAATATTCAATTGAGTATCTTGTTCTTTCGTCAATTATTGTTGTGGATCTGCTTATTCTACTCTTAATTATGTAATATATTATTCTATTATTTTAAATCATCTAAGTAATTTCCTTACAGGTGGTATAAGAGCTTTTATTTGGATAAGTTTTTGTGACATTTTTTTTGGGATCTAACGTCTTAAACACTAGAAGGTCAAAAAACATAAGTTGTGATTCGGGACGAATTGAATTTCTTCATTATTGCAATTTTGTTCATGATTTTTTTTACAAAAAGAAAAAACATTTTTTTAATTAAAAATAAAGGTATCGAATTTTTTTACCTTGTATAATTAGCAGTTGTTGGATTCGACTCACAGATGATCACAATGGTCTATTCTATTGGTATAATTTTTTTGGTCAAAAATTTTCACCCTTGTGCATAATAGCAGTGTTGAATTCATCTTGGTGAGATGATCCAATGGTGTATTTCACCAATACACTTTTTTTAGGGCTAAAACTCTCCTAGGGTTTGTACATGGCTGGTCCAAACACTCGTAAATGCAAAAAAGGGTAAGAAACTCCAAAAACTCATCACAAAAATGACATGGAGTCTAAATTTCTTGATCCATCTATTTCAAAGGCAACTCAACAACTTAAGTCAAAGTTGTAGGGTATGGTGAAAAATGATGATTTTGATATTGTTCAAGGGGACATTACAGGGTTGAGATAGAACTTGGATAGTGTGATGTATCAATTGAAATAAATATCTGGGAAATTTCCCAACTTGTCATCTTAACCACTATAAAATAACCCTCCACCACTTTAGTTTGGTTTTCCTCCTCCAAACAATACCGACACCAATCTTGGTTCTAAGTTGATGTTGTCAAAAGTGGACCTACAAAAGTTTGATGGTAGTAATACACTCACCTAGCTCACTCAAATTAAACATTTATTTGATCTACATCAAACTCCAAGTTCATAACAAGTGGTTATGGCCTCTCTATATCTGGAACCTGAGCCATTCATTTGGTATTGTTGGTTGTGTGTTTAAAATAAAAATAAGGGTGTCCCAGTTTCATGATCAATATTTTATGAGTTACAACTCCACTATCACAATAATGTCTCTAAAAACTAATTCAGTCAGCTAGACAAGTTGCGCTAGAATGGGCTTGTAAAGGATTACATTCATCAGTTTTAGAATCTCTCTTTATGTGTGGCAGACATCACTAAAGAAAATCTGACTAACCTATTTTGGGTGGCCTGAAAGATAACATCCAATTGGAGATTCACATGTTTAATCCCAGTATTATATTTGAGGCCATACCAAGGTCAAATATGGCTGAGGAAAAAGAGCTGATTAAATGAAGACCTCTCTCTAGTGTCCATGAATGCACCTTCCCAACACTATGATTTTTGAAGCCTACCAAATTGACACCTCAATAAGTGGAAGAAAAGTGTGCAAAAGGTTTATGTTTTGGCTATGATAACAAATGGAGCAAAGGACATTAATGTGCTTAAAATAAATTATTTTACATTAACGGTGCCAAAGAGGAGGAAGAAGATGAAGAGGGTTTAGGGGTAGGTTTGGAAGAACCTAAGGATGAATCTATATATTCTCAACCGACTATTTCTTGTCATGCACTTTCTAGCATTAATACTCCTCAAACTCTTAAAGTGGTAGGTTTCTTGAAGAAATAGAAGGCTACTATATTAATTGAATATGTGAGTACACATACCTTCATCAATAGTAAGTTGGATACTTGTTTGAACTATTTCATTTGCCGAGCTCTAGACTTTAAGGTCATGACTGCAGATGGCGGTATAGTCAACTGTTCTAGAAAATGCCATATAATTAAGCTTGTTGTGGGAGACTACTTGTCATATCCTCCTATATTTTTTATTCATATGGGAGGATATGACATTATTTTTGGAGTAAAATGTTTCACCACTTTGGGTACTATTGAGATGAATTTCTAGGAACTATTCATGAGGTTCCATTCAGAAGGTAGGAACTTTGAACTTCGTGGATTACGGGCTAAAGCTCCATAACTGGTTAGTTCCCACAAGATGATGAAGATTCTTAGAAAAGCTACAGAAGGATTTGTGGAATGCTTATTTTCCATAGAGGTTTATCCAACCAAGGAGTCTACACATCCTAATTTGCAAAGGGTATTGGATGACCATTTTATTGTTTTTAGTGACATGCCAAAAGGACTTCCTCCAAGTCATGTGCATGATCATGCCATTAGGGTCATTCTAAGAAGTACACCACCCAACATCTGACCCTATAGGTATCCCTATTCTTATAAGATTGAAATTAAAAATATGGTACAAGAGATGTTGGAGGCAGGAATCATCTGACACAGTCAAAGTGAATAGTTCTCCTCAGTGGGTATGGTGCGAAAGAAGGATGATAGTTGGAGGATTGCCTAGACTACAGAGAAGTTGATAAGTACACCATCAAAGATAAGTTTCTTATTCTAGTAATTGATGATTTTACAAATGAATTTCATGGTGTGATTTATTTTACCAAGTTAGACCATCTCTCTAGATATCATTTGATTCATATCCGTGATGAGTACATACCTAAAACAATTTTTAGAACTCATGAAGGCCATTATGAATTTATGTTCATACCTTTTGGCCTCACAAATGCACCATATACATTTCAGAGTTTGATGAATACTATTTTTAGGCCATTTTTTGAGAAATTTTATATTAGTGTTTTTAACGATATCCTCATCTATAACAAAATTTGGGAAGACTATTTGAAGCATGTGAAACAGGTTGTTTCAGTTCTGTAACAACATTAACTTTATGCCAAATCTACCAAATATGCTTTTGGTGTCTAAGAGGTGGATTAATTGGGTCATAATATTTCACATGGAGTGAAATTTGATCCTAAGCAAATCCAAGCGATGATGGAGTGGCAGGTTCCCAAGGCCCTCAACAACCTTCAAGGATTTTTAGGGCTAACTGGTTACTATCATAGGTTTGTCAAAAATTATGGTAGCATTGTAGCCCCAGTCACATCTTTATTGAATAAAGAGTCTTTCCAATGGATTGATTCAGATACCAAGGCATTTTAACAGTTGAATATGGCTATGTGCACAACTCTAATTTTGGGTACACCTTAATTTTCAAAAACTTTTGTTATGGAGTGTGACGGATCAAGATATGGCATGCGGGATGTACTCATGCAAGAAGGTAAACCAATGGCATTTGAAATTCTTTAATAGTCTCTAACTGAAGGGAAAAATCGGCTCAAACCAATCTATGAGAAAGATATGATGGATATTCTACATGCAGTGAAGCAATGGAGACCTTGTTTGATGGGTTGTCACTTTTAGGTAACGACTGATCATGATAGGCTCAAATAATTTTTGGAACAATGATTATCATATAAAGAACAAAAAAAATGGGTGACTAAAATATTAGGCTATGATTTTGAAATAGCATATAGGAAAGGAAAATAGAAAGTAGTGGTAGATGCCTTCTCTTGGTGGGATGAATTATTTGAGGTAATGTTATGTGCCATGACCATGTGGCAGGTAGATTGGCTAAAGGAAGTAAAATCACAATGGAATAATGACAATGCTACCAAGGATTTGATTCTCAATCTTCAATAGAGTTCTAATGAATTTGAAAATTTTACATGGAAGGGGAACAGGTTATGGTATAAAGATAGATTATACCTTTGTAAGCATTCTCTCCTCAAACATAAAATTTGAAAACATATCACATAATCAAGAAAGATTTCTTTTGGGAAGGAATCAAGAGGGATGTCTTGAAATATGTGGCTGAATGTATGGTATGTCAACAAAACAAAGGTGAAACCATCAAGACCCCATGTCTTTTACAACCTTTATCCATCCCTAGCCATAATTGGGAAGAGGTTTCCATGGGTTTCATTACGGGGTTACCATAATCTGAGGGTAAAAATGTTATCATGGTAGTTATGGATTGACTCACCAAGTATGTTCATTTTTCTCCTTATCATAGCTATTTGTTGTCAGTATAGTAGATTCTATTTTTCTCAATACATTTCAAAAATTGCATGATACTCTAAAGATCATTGTAAGTGACCGAGATCCCATATTTATTAATAATTTTTGGACTGAATTATTTGCATGTTTGGGAACCCAGTTGGCTCATAGCTCATACTATTATCGTCAATCTAATGGACAAACAAAAGCAGTTAACAAATGCCTAGAAGGGTATCTTCGTTATTTTATTTATGACAAAAAGGATAAATGGTTTCATTAGCTGCCACTTACTGAATGGTTGTATAACACTTATTTCACACTTTCTAAGATGTCTCCCTTTGTGGCATTGTATAGGTATCACCCCCATCCATCACTTTAGATTTGATCATGCATCTCAATGTTTGAGCTATTGAAGAACAAATTCACCATCAATAGGAGGTACTAGTCAGTTTGTGAGAGAATTTAGAAATGGCATAAAATTAAATTAATTAGAAAGGATATCAACACCATAATGAGCAACATTTTGAAATAGGTAATTGGATCATTATAAATTTGTAACCATATAACTAGATATCCATGAAGTAATAGAAAAAGGATAACAAGATATCACCTAAGTATTATGTCCCTTATCAGGTCTTGAAAAACATTGGTAGTGTGGCTTACAAGTTGGGATTACCCTTGTCCACTCATATACATCCAATATTCCATTTATGTTGCTTGAAGAAGGTAATTAGACATAGAGTTTCCACTCAGACTAAGTTAATTGAATTTAGTTAAAAAAGTTGAGTCATTTTGGAACCTAAAGAGGTCCTTCAAATACACACTAAACAACTACAGACCAAAGTGATTAAGGAGTATTTAATCAAATGGAAGAACCTGCATTCTGAAGATGTAACATGGGAGGATTAAGAATTCTCACAACAACATCTTGGTTTGATTCGATGTTGAGGACAACATTTTTTTGAAGGGGAGGGGCATGTTATGCCCTTAACCTATAGTGTGTCTAGGGATATGTGTGGCCGACTTGTGGCTTACACACCTTCATATTATCTTGTTACATTTCTCAATGCTCTTAGTATGTTCAGCCTATGGAATAACCTTGGCTAAGTAGAGTATATATAAGAGGTAATGGTTAGTATTTTATCATCACATTGTGAATTCCATTCTTATGGCATTGTTGTGGAGGTTGCCCCCTTAAAGTGGCTCAGTCATAATAATCAAGTATTATGCTCTTTTATCAACTGTTGTTGTGGATCTCTATTAATTTTTTGATATATAATTCTATTGTTGTGAATCATGTAATTAATTTCCTTACATCCAATGCTTCTTGATAACAACTAGGTTATCCATCATTATAAATTGAATCAATTAAATTACTAGGACTGTAATTATTAGGAAGATGCCTGATTTGTGTAGATATCCATGTTGGTTGTGGAGGTGTTTCCTATTGAGGTGTTTTCTTAGGTTGTTGATGAACTTCAACATCTTCACCATCAAAAAATGGTTGAATTTCCTCCTTTTCATAATCTAAAAATGGCTCAATTTCAAACTTGACATGTTGATGTTCAGGTTCTTGTTTTTATTTCATTTTAGAAAAGATGATTCATCAAATTGTATATCTCTGCTAATGATGATTTTGTGGGTAGCAGGATCCCACATTCTATATCCCTTAACACCATCTCCATCACCATACCCAACAAAGATGTAATTCTTGGATCTTGGGTCTACCTTTGAACATTGATTATTATAAGTAAGTGCATAAGCATTACAACCAAAAAAAACAAATTTGAATAATCACATGGATGACTTGTCCATACCTCTTCAAGAATATTACAGTCTATTACAATGGGTGGAAATCGATTTACTAGATAACATGTTATACAAATTGCTTTTGCCCATAAATACTTGCCTAAATTTTCATTGTTGATCATGCTCCTTGCTTTCTCTAAAATAGTCCTAATCATGTGTTCAACAACCCCATTTTATTATGTTGTATAGCTGGTGTTTTTGTGCCTTTCAATCCTAGCTTCCTTGAAATAATTATGAAACTCCAAGGATGTGAACTCACCTCCATTATGTGTTCCTAAACATTTGAATGGCATGCCAATTTTCTTCTCAACCAAAGCTCTAAACTATTTAAATAAACTGAAAACATTGGACTTTCTTTTAAGATATTAGACACATACTTTTTTGGAGCAATCATCAATAAATGTAACAAAATACAATGATCCTGCATATAAAATTACATGGGCTGGACCCTACATATCATAATGAATATAGTCAAAAATACCTTTACTTACATGACTTCCTACACTAAAATTTTGTGTACATTATTTCTCAAAAACATAGTGCATACATAGATCCAAATCTAAAGATTTTAAACCAGAAAGTAACTCATGATTTTTTATTACCTTTAATGCTTTCTCACTCATTTAGCCCAAACGTAGATGCCATAGATGAGCATGAACTTTTATTGTTTTAGATACCACAACTGTTTGACAAATATCTACACTCCCTCGCAATATGTAGAGGTTCCAAACTTTTAGAGCCTTCATTATAACTAAGGCACCCTTAGACACCTCAAGAGTTTCACCTTGCCCTGTGAACTTATAACCATAGGAATCTAATTCACTCAAAGAAATCAAATTTCGTTTAAGGTTTTGGTACATGTCTTACTTCTGTTAGAGTCCTTACTATGTTATCAATTTTTTTTATCTTAATGCTACCAATACCTTCAGTCTCACAAGAAACATTATTTCCCAAAAGAATAAAACTTATGTCAAAGGTTTGGTAAGAATAAAACTAACTCCTATATGGAAACATGTGATGTGTAACACCCAAATCCAATAGCCATTCATGATGGTAAGAGGAAACATTACAAATAGATAAAACTTCATCACTCATACCTTCACTTGTTTTTACCTGATTTACTTCCTTGGTGGATTCTTCTTTTTTTGCCTTTTTTTCTCTTCCAGCAATTCTTCTTAAGATGCCTTGATTTACCATAGTGTCATCACCTTGCCTTACTCTTCCTAGCTTGTGACATATATCTTGATTTGCCCATGGAGATTTGACCTCTTTCTTTTGATTTTGCCCTAGCAATCATAACTTCATGAGTAGAGATCTCTAGACTAGATTTTCTATTCGTCTCTTTAGCCAACAATGCTCGCACAACATAATAATAATAAATATCTTCAATGATACTGAAGCTAATAGAGGTTACTATATGATCCCAAGAATCTAATAATACACATAACAAAGTCATTACCTTGTCTTCTACATCCACTTTCACCCTAATACTAGTCAACTGGCATAATAGAGTATTGAAAGTATTTAAATGATCAACTATTTTCATACCTTCCTTAATTCATAGTGAATACAACTCCCTCTTCAAGTAAATATTATTTTTTACATATTTCATCATGTACAAGCTTTCTAATCTAGTCTATAAGCCTACCATAGTCTTTTCTCAGGCAATGTTGAAAACAACATCTACTAAACATAGTCATATTGCACTGAGAGATTTTGTATCCAACTCTTCCTAGTCTTTGTCAGCCATCCCCACAGGTTTATTTACCAGGGCTTTATGTATCTATTTTTGCACCAAAAAACCATGTGATTTGATTTTCTATAACTCAAAATTTTTCTTAGCATTAAACTTCTCCACCTCAAACTTTGCATTCAAAAATTTCACCATTTGATGCTATGGAAAACAACACCAAATACAGAACACATCTATTGTAAGAGTAACTTCACTCTGATACCACTTGTTAGGAAACCACACAATCTACAACAATAGGGAAATAATAGAATGCAATAATAGAGATAATTAAATAGATAAAAACACTTAACATGCATGAGACAAAACACATGATTTACGATGTAAAACCTTAACAAAGCTAAGGAAACATCCACGGTGCAAAAAATCAAGCTTTATTAATTCTAGAATGAACATATTACATGCAAACTCGATGTGTATATTACATGCAAAATTGTTGTGTATATTACATGTGAATTCCTTAAAGATAAATGGTCCTAATTGGCAAAACACCATTAGGCTTCCTCCTAAAAATAAAGTGGAAAAATGCCATAAGGAATTTCCTTTTAAAAATAGAATTTGGTGGAATTCATCTTCCTAGAAATAGGGGTTTGACTCCTTGATTTGTCACCACCTCCTTTGGACCCCTTATGGCAATAGGGGTTGTTTCCCCCCACACCCCCTATGGAGTTGTGGGCTACAAATCTCACCACAAAGGGATCCAAAATTTAACTTTGTTATGATATATCTAATAGTTATCTGTTAATATGTCTATAATCAGTTAAATTTTATTTTATCCTTGTCTTGTTTCTATTTTTGGTTAATGCAGACTTTTAACAAAGCTACTACTTTATTTATTCGTAATCAATAGCTTTGTCATGGTAATCAATGACTTTATTGCAATAATCAGTAGCTTTGTCAGGGATAACTCAATGTAGTTATTTATAATTTTCCAAAATTACAACTGTAGACTAATAACTTTGTTTCCTACTAGTGACTTTGTTACCTGGAAAAGTGGCTTTATCTTGTTTTGACCATTTTTTGCACAAAATCTATTTTTTAAGTTACAAATGTGGCTTTGTATTATGAAAAAGTGGCTTTGGCATGTAAAAAAGTGACTAGACCTTAGTTACGATAATCTAGAAATTTTGCATTTTAGATAATTCTAATGTGTGGAAATAGGTACCAAGTGAATAGACCAAAAATGTCGACCTAATCCTATCTATGTGAGTCTCTCATTGGTGGCCTTTACATTTATTTTTATTTGGGCATTTCATGTGATCGATGTTTTCAAAAAGTATTAATAGTTTATATTAATAAAATTATGGGGGTTGATAAAATTGAGTGGAGAGGCTTGAAGAGGTGATCACCTACACTCATGTCAACAATTTTTTCTGGGCAAGGTGGCCTTCAAAATTCAATGACCATTAGGGTGCTAGTCATTCATGCACATTAAGAATTTTCTATGGGTATGGTTGGGGCCTTTGCAATCGAACATCAATTAAGGTCCTACACATACCAAATTTTAAAATATAAGAAAAAATAAACCCTGGCCTAACACCTATCAAAACACATTATTTTTTTTTGGTGGGGGGGGTTGGTTATAAATACCTAAAAATGGGTTTAAGTATTTATTAGTTGTTTAGTTATCGGTTATCAACCCAAATTAAGTGGTATTGGCATGATTGGGTTTTTTTGTTTGTTAGGGCAATCCGAGGGTTTTCCCTCTGTCTTGTTCGCCTTTTCAATCATTTGATGTCATTTATGCACCTATAGTGTCCTAATTCAAGTTTAGGTCCTCTATAAATAGACAATGATCTTAATGCACTGAGTTTTTATAGATTATCTACAAAACATCTAACATTTACTATCACAATGATCTATTGAGAATTTACTTTCATTTTCTATAAATTAAACAAGCAATTAGAGAGCATTCATTATAGCATTGAAGTCCACAATACCAATAGATTACATTATACTAGTTTGCTTGGTTAAATAATTATAACATGTACTGGCATGTTGTTTTTAACATTGTACATTATTAAGGGCCATGACAAATATCAAGGAAGTTCAACTTTACTTTGGTGTAACACATACCCCAAAAAAAGTTGTTTGCCTTATCATTTTCAGCGTCAACTACCTTATTAATGTTTGTACAAGAAGTGTAACTTCCCAATGATCTACATGAGATTTGATAAAATTGAGTGATGTTTATGAAGCCCTAGATATGATGAACCCAAATGTCAAAAGCATTTGCTCCTGCTTGGCACTTCCCACAACCATAATCACTACAACTCTGGTGACCAAAAATGAAAAGTAATGTTTTGGAAAGGGTCCTCTGTTTGTCATGAGTTTTCATGTTTTTAACACCATACCATAAACCCCTAATTTTTATTGTCATTGATTGACAATTATCTCCATATCTCCTAAAAACCAATATACTTTTATAAACCCTCTTTTCTTCATTTATTGTTATGGTTTTAAAAAAAAAATTAGGTCTAATTTGTTATTTTGCATCTATTTATATTTATTTAAATATTTACAGATATTTGTGTTGCATGTTTAATATAAATCCATTTATTCATAACCCATTTTGATAAACCCAACCTCTCTTACAACTATTTAATGGTTAGATCATGCCTCATTTATGGTAGATATAATTTTTGCAGGGTAAACACAAATCTATCTTATTTTTCTAGGGCATGTTCCAATGCATTATTTCTTATATGTAAGCCCTAGCTTCTTTGTGTGTTATTTGAAACCATAAATTAATCATTCATGATTATATTTCAAACCCTAAAGTTTTTGCATGGTGTGTGTGTTCAATGTTTGACCTTTTCTTATGCCACTAAAATTGACTGCATCTAAGAACCCAACTAGGAACATTATTAGGATCAATCAGGACCCTATTGATTTTTTTAAAATTATATTGATTAATTATAGATATTTATTGAAAAATAACATGGCATTTGGAAATGTAAATAATGTTGCTCTAATAATCACATGTTCTATTACAAATGACAATGGTGTGCCTTTGAATGAGAATGGTTTGAATGGATCTCAAATCTATAACAATGGCAAATAGATTGTGATCAAAAAGTTTGCTTAGATGAGTTAGATAGGGCTAAACATCTAGTACATTTAATGAAACATCTCATGACACACATTAGTGAGATAACTAAGTTGATGAATTTATTGAAATAAGTTGCAAGCCAAATCTTAAATAAAGAGGCTCAAACTGCGTTTAAATTATAATAAATACCTTATATAGTAAATAATGGATATACAAGTGCTCATAATGTGGATCAAGTAATTACCTCATGTAATATATTGTCACAATCTATGCCCAATCATGTAGTCATTTCTAAAGTTTATTCTAAACCTACTCAAGCACATGTTTCTATTGCTTCTAATATCACCATTTCTTCTCCTTCTTTTTAAAGTGATAAGTTTGATTACCAAATTATTCAAAAACCTTATCATGTTTCCACTACCTCTCATTTTTTTAAAATTCAAAACATTTCTGAAATTCCTCTTATTCAACCATTTATTGCTTAAAATACTTCTGAAATTGCTTCACATTTTTTCCAATCCTTTTTCTTTGTAAAATGATTTTATTCTAACTTAATCTACGTCTAATTATATTTATAATTATGAAATGAATAATATAATTCATATATCAACATGTGATTTGTAAAATTTGCGGAAGGTTCTCTCTCAACTGTCTCAGAAGACAAAGAATAATGTCACTTATAGTGATATATTTCTTAACCCCTTAGATTATGATGTGCTTGCCTGTCCATTTCCAATGGGATTTATCGATAAAATGTTTGAATTGATTAATATAAAAGGAGACACTTTTGATCATATTATAGCTTTCTACACCTCGTGCTTGGATTTTTCCAATGATGATAAATTACCAACTAAATTATTTCTAAGAAGCTTGAAATATTGTGCCCTTAATTTATTTTATGCTTTACCATGTTGATTTGTACATTCCTTTACAACCTTAGTGGATGATTTCATAGCTCATTTGTCAAATAATATTGGCATGAAGGTTACATTTAAATAAACAGTTCAAATTAAATAAGGATCAAATAAGACTATTAGTGAGTGTGTGCTTAGATTTAAGACTATGTTTACCATGATGACTCATCAAGTATCTGATAATGAAATTTAAACTATTTTGATCATAGTTTGCTTCCAATGCTTGAGGAAACAGTGGTCTTCAACATTTACCATTCATTCAATTTTCTTTTTTGAGTGGTAAAGGAATTTGAGGTCAAGCTTTTAGATATAAATTTGCTTAATTATGGGTCCAACACACCACCTTCTAGTGGTTCCAGGTTTCCAAATAAACATAATTCAAGGATAGAAGTAATGTGAATGTTTTAAAACCTAATATTGATGGTAATAATGTGGTTAATGTTATACAAACATACTTGATAGGCTCATATTATCTTAACAAAGGGAGCGTAGATAATTTACAAGGTTAAGTGGTACTCTAAAAAATGTGTTGAAGAGATTGTTTGAGCATAATGTGATTACTTTGCCTCCCATTGGAGAATTAGATCCTTAAAGACCATTTCATATAATTATGAAGCAAACTCATTTAATTATTATGATTAAAATACACGACACTCTTCAAATATGTGTTTCACCTTGAAACATGAGATACAAAGTCTCGTTGAGAATAACCCTATTCGAGTGGAAAAAATAAAAAATAATTCAAATGAATTAATGGCTATACCAAATCAATACTTGAAAATATTTACTAACCCTCTCCCAAATCATCATACTCAATTAAAGTATTAAGGAAATGTTCATATGATAGATATAAAATATCAAACAGAAACACCACAAGGTTTTAATGCTCATTCACTTAATAGATTTATTAATTTGTTTAGTATAATTATAAGGAAGAGGGAACATCCTCTAATTGTGTTTCATGATAATGATATCCTGAATGATATCTCATACAATGCCCCTGTATTCATAATAGCTTTCATAGGTGAACTTGAACACGAACAAGATGACATTATGGTTAATAATGGTTCAATTATCAATGAGTGTACTGAGAATATCATCAAGTGCTTGGAATTTATATAAGAGAGTTAGAAAATACTACAAAAATTATTATGGGCGATGATGGCATTAGTAGAGATATATTTATTTTTGTTCTCTTGCCTATCCAAGTTGGTCCTAAGATAATCTCTACTTTATATCATGCGGCACCCAATAATGGATCTTATGATGTTTTCCGTAGGAAACCATGGATACATTAAATGATAACAATTCCATATTTTTTATAGTCATAAAAATTGAAATAGATGTTTATTATCCACCACAACAAAAAGTTCAATAAGAGTGTTTGCACAAGGAAATACTAAAACAACAACCAAAATTTCTGCCTAAGAAAAAGAGCACAAGGTTAAATAATATAAAACTACACCTAAAAGGGTATGTTTATCACAACCTATTAATACTACAAAAATATAGGAGCTGGAAAAAGATAGAATCATTTAGGGTAACATCAATGCAAATGATCATATTGTTGTGCAAGAAGGTATAATAGATAATGATAATGGTGAAAATAATGATACCATTTTATTTTTCTTAGACTTGTGGGTATTGTAGCATAACAATTTGACTCATGATGATGCATGTGATTAAATTTATATATCTTGTGATGCTTTTTATAACTCACTTGATTATGATTATATTATTGGTTAGATTCACCTAACTCACTACTCGTGTTTGTAAATGAACACTTTTTATTTGATTTATCTATGTTTTCTTTGTGTTTATTGTTTATTTTTTCTTCTGCTTCTTTCTATATTCTCTTTATTTACTTCCCCTTCATATGTTTAGCATGTGGCTTGTGGCAATCCTTTCTTCTCACTCATCTTCCTTATATGTTAGGTTAACCAATAGGGTCCTCCTTTGCTCTCTTATTTGTTGGTTCTGATTTCTACTTGGTTTCCTTATGCTTCTTGGGTTTTCCTTGTCATATTTTTGTTACTTTTTTTCACTTTATTTATGTGTTTCAGTAGACTTTACTATGTTTTCTCCAACTTGATTTGCATGGTTCTTATCTTCAAGTTGTCTTGCTTTCATTTATTTTTGATTTTGCTTCTAATCCTCTCATGGTTTCAATTTCCTTTTCATTTATATTTTTCTATTGTTCTCAAGTTTCCTCTTCTTTCCCCCTTTTTATTGTTTTCCACCCTTGATTTTTTATTATTTTTTCCCATGCCAAAAGCCCATGTTGATTTCCAAATGATGATGGCATATCTATTTTTGCAACATTATTATAAACACAATTAATTTTGATGGAAGTTGTGGATTAGTAGGGATGCTCTTTATCTTTGTCTCTGCATGTAACTCTTCCTCTATATGTATACGATTGTCTAATTTTAGTGATTTATTTTAAGATTCTCAAAATTATTTGGGATGAATTCTTACATGTCTTCTAAAAGTCCTTTTCCTTTATCTTGTTAAGTGACAATTCACAAAAGCTCATAATATTATAATTATTCTAAAGTACACTGTATTTTAATGTTATCCACTTATGAAAAGAGGTTATACTAAAAATATTGTTTATATACATGCTATTGAGGAGGCCATCAAGATAGATGTATAATCTATGTGCAATAGGTTCAAGTTGTAGATTTATGGTAGGTAGGGGGCACATTGCATGTTCACTCAGGGGAAAATATTGGGGCATTTTTGGGGCATATTATGTCACCATTTCAAGTTTTGTATTCACTAATTATATTTTATCATATTGGGTTTTCATTTTATCTTATTATCTCTAATGTACACCTTGTATGTTTGATGTGTTCTTACATGCTTCGTGCTTTTATATATATATATATATATATATATATATATATATATATATATAAAATGTATGTTATGCTTGTTGCACTCATGTCTTAAGTGCCTTTGTGTTTGGTCACATAGTTGACTTGTTTTATTTACGCTTGTTGTGTCTTCACTACTTTATGTACTTACTCTGTGTTTGGTCATATAGTTGATTTGTTTGCTTTGTACTTGTTATATCTCTATTAATTTATGTGCTTGCTCAGTGTTTGATGTGTCTTGAGCATGTTTGGCATGCTTACTTTTTGTTTTACATGTATTTCTTGTCTTTTATTTCTACTATATGTTTTATGTGTTCTCATTGTCTTATTTTTCTTATATTTATTTAGTGTACCTTCAATGTCTAAAGTGTTTTCTCTATGTTTGGTCATCTATGTAACATGTTACTTGTTATAGTTATTATTACAAGGCATTTCTTATGTTCGATTGTACCGTGATTTATATCATGCATAGTCCTCTTATCACTTGCCTATGTCACCAATATATTTATCATGCATCTATTTAGAGTACTTGTGCTTTGCATTACTATGTCTTATGTCACTAGTAATATATCTCTTATATTTCATGACCATGTGGGGAATATCTTATTGATATTATAGTAGTTACATCTTGTAATCATATTGGGCATACTACCCTTTGTGATATATTGATTACATTTAGTTAGTGCGTGGCATATTAATCATGTGTTTATATTGATTAAATCATAGGCCTACATGGAGAAAAATATTTATAAGTTACTACATGCTTCCAAGATTACATATTTCTATGATAGACATAAATGGTTTTATATCTTATCTTACATATGATGTGTGTAATTCCTTCTTTTTAGATATGTACTTGACAGTTTCATCCCACATCTCAAAATGGGGGCATATACTCCTCTCATTATATTAATCCCGACTCAATACATTCAACACAACTTTCACTCTTATAGAAGGGGCCATATGAATTTTAAATAATTCAATGCATACACAAAATAGATTACCTATTCTCACCATGAGATATACTCAGAATATTTCTTAACCTCATGTTTTAGTACACAAAATATTGTTTACATTGACCTTGGTCACTAAAATTTGTAGTTAGAAATGTTTGGAGGAATTAGCAAATATTCAAATGCATGTGATCTCATAGGAACATTTCCATATCTTCAATCAATTGTTTATATCACTTTTAATTTTATAGATGTTACCATGTTTATTATTGGCACTCACCCATGCGTGTGTTTAAAAACAAAGAATGTTTTTACAAGATTCACATGCACATTAGAGTTTTTTTCATGAGCTTCAAGGGCAAAAAATTTTATACTCGGACTAAAACTATTTAATTTGATATGTATGCATGCAAACAAACATAAAAGTGGGGCATCATTTAGACACCTAAAAAATTCTCCTAGGCATTTAGTAGTCTTTAAATTACATTATTCTAGGTTACATGTGTAGGGGTCAGTTATTAATCTAAATTATTTGTTATTAGTGTATCTGGTTGATTTTTATCATCTCCACTTTGTATCTCTCATCTTTTTCTCTCTCCCCATATTTATATGGTACCTTATACAAACATTCTTAGTGAGTTTATAGGATTTTAGTGTATTTTCCATTGGGGTGTGCTGGTGTTTTTGAGTCCCATCTTGTTCACTTTTTTTTATTTTTTGATATCATTTTACATGTCAATATGGTCCTAATTAGAATTTATGATACTTATAAACACATAACCATATAAATATTATATGAAAAAACATATAACATTTATTGTTATAATGATCAATTGAACATTTAAAACCATTATCTAGAAATCAAGTAAACATTTAGAGAGCATCCATTGTAACACTAAGTCTATACTATTTTGACAAATAAATTTTCATTTTTATTGTGATGAATTCCCTTAGTAACTAACTTGCTTTACTATTTTTTTGCAAACAATATCTTTGGAAATCTTGGGCTCTCTAAAGGGAGTCGACTTCAACATAAGAGCAACTTATAAATTGAAATCAATATGCATTACATGCAACACTCCCTATAACTAATCATATTGTGATCATTCAAATAATCTAATTAAGGGATATTAATAGATCATGCAAATGATTTATTTTGATGTCGAACAAACCCACTAACTCAATGCATGATTGTAAATTCCAAGCATGTTTTTAAAAAACATTATAAAGATAAGATTAAATTTAATATCAAAACTTTGTACCATACAACATCAATCACTAGATCATAGAATTTTTTTGTATCTCTCTCTCATAGTAAACTTATTACATAGAAATTAGACCTATTTAATTTTTTTTAATTAGGCATGGCCAGTAGTACGTTTGGCATGCGAACGAGTGCTTGCTAATTCAAAGTCAACAATTCAAAACTTACACCTCCAAGGGTCTCACTCAATCTGATTGGACTTTACCGAGATGAGAATGGATTATAATGGCTGTGAACTTGAGTCAGAAACCTAGACACAATGAAATCCAATTAGGTTGAAGTATGAAGGTGGCTGGTTAGTTACCAGATTATAACTCCAGACCTAAGTGGAGATAATGAAGGATTGTAACTGATTCCCATTGTAATCAAAAAAGTTTTTTTTATTAAAAGATTAATATTGAGAAGTCAATGTTTATGATTCAAACTTGAGATAACTTAGAAGTAATGTTCTAGTTCCTATCACTTGACCAACAACTAAACAAAAAAATCCAACCATATAATCTAACTAAAATTTCTTGTAGGCCGAGGTACAAGGTTCTCAACTCACAGGCGTACGATAAATTGCACTTTTGATATTTGTAGATGCTTAAATTACCAAACAATGCAAAAATGAATGAAAAGGTGATCAGAAAGGATTGAGTCCAATAATGTCTCCACCGACAAAGGAAAATAGTTGTCAAAGGAAAAATATGATTGTGTGGAGATCATGGCTTTATCAATCCACTTTAATCTTTGTCAAATCCATGGTGGACGCTGTTCCATGTGTGCCATACAACAGATGTGGGGTCTTGAAAAAAAATTGGGTCATAAAGCCCAAATTTATTTTGTATATACAACCATATCTCTCACTTACTAGTTGTGAACCACGTAGGGAGGTGGCCAAGTTTGTCATTTATTTTTTTATGATATTAAAGTCCCCACACATAACCCAATGCACATTTGACAAGTCGTGAGCAATCCACCACCAAAGAGCCACCCTTTCTAGCATGTCATTAGATACATAAACACTAATAAAAATAAAAGAGAAATATTCAATATTGAATAACATCTAGAGAACACAGTTTGAGGGGTCACAACCATTATCCACATAATAAGACTTCCATTTTGGAGAAATAAATGTTATTAAGCCTCCATACCTTGAGAGATGATTGTTTTTCATGACTAGACTATCAATCCAGATGAGTTTGTTGATAGTTGTAAGCAAAAATATCGTCAACTTAACTTCTTACAGACAAATAAAGTCCATTTTTATAAATTGAAGCTGAAAATCTTGCCTAATATACTTGCAATTTGAGTAAGTGAGACCTTGCACATCCCATGAGAAGTGCTTCGTAGATTACAAAAGTTAAGAGACATATCCTCATAACCAAAGCCCTCCAAAGCACTAAACCTAGTTTGCATAAATTATGGTTGGTTTGATTGCCTAAACACATAATGGGTAATTTAATGTATGGAACTCACTGTGAATGATAAACATCACCCACTTCAATTTAAACAAACGCCATAAGGTCATGGGAGAGATCAACTTCCACACTTTTGGGATGGGTTGAATAGAATTTAGGGGCTCTTAACATACAACATGGACATATATAGCTACATCTTGTTCAATAAAATCCTAGCAAGGTCAAAAAAGTCCATGGAATTTAACCTAGATCCGAACCTTAAGGGTTATGTGTTCAAAAACAGTAAATTTGTGTATACAAGGCAATAAAACCATACAAGAAGTACAAATATACTAGGTAGAGGAATTATCTTGTTACTCAAATTAAGCCCTGGATGGGTGTGGTTAGAAAAGTCAAATTAAAAAACCTCGTCATCATATTTTGGATGCCTTCTAGCCTAATGCCATGTTGTGTCTAAGCAAATTGAACCCAGGTTTTCAACATACTTTTAGATATAATTTTGCTATCAAAATAATCTATTAAATAATATTATTGAAGTAATTTATAGGTGGAATCAAATTTACGAATAGATAAAACAATATTTAGTTTGAGAGTCTCTACCTCGTGGAATATCTTGGGGATGAAGTTTTGAGGTTTCTTGAGCTAGGGCGCCATATTTAACAACTCCACAATCATCCTTCATAGTTTCAATAATTGGAATGGTGATTCGAGAGGCAATTAATAAGCCAAAATTAATTTGATGTGAGACTTCAAAAATGCAAAGTACGTGGTCCAAATCTTGATTATCCCAAAAATAAGTGTTGTTTGAAAATGGAAACAAAATAACAAAAAATAATTGTGACACACATTAAACCCTAGCAAAGTTCATTCCTCCTCCAAAATGATAAATATTTCAAAAAGAATAAGACAATTTTCTAGTAAATATGTATTAAATACATCCTTTTTAAAAATATGAGGGAATATCAATATTAAAATTGACTATTTTTATTGACATCTCACACTATCACAATCTCCCACCATCCCTAACTTCTATTATAAATTATAATTATCGTGCCACTAAATTACCATTTTCGTTTGACATGTTCAATTAAAAAAAAACAAAGGTTTTTGATATTTTATTGAGCATTGAATAACATGATGCATGTGATTCCCGAATTTCCACCCAACTAAAATCAAAACCCTAATTAATATAATATAATATAGTCTACAAAAGTTGCTTTTCAAATAATTGTGACACGTGGAAACGAGTATCAAGTGAATGGACCAGAAATGCCGCCCTGATCCGATCTAATGCCACACTCTCATTTCATTTGATCGGTGGTTTCCAAAAAGTATTAATAGTTTATTTTAATAAAATTTGGAGGTTAGTAAAATTGTGTCTAGAGGCTTCGAGAGGTGATGACCTACACGCACATCCCTAACCCTGTCTAGGGAAGGTGGTGGGGACCATATACGCACATTAATATTTTTGCATTACATGTATTTGCTTGGTTAAATAATTATTACATTTATTAGCGTGTTATTTTTGATAATATATTTTGTTGAGAGGCTTAACAAATACAAAAGAAGCTCAATTTTTCTCTGATATAACACACGTCTTAAAGCATGTTGTTTGTCTTATCATTTTCAAGGTTAATTATTTGATTAGGATTTGTAAAAGAAGTGTAAATTTCAACTAATATATATGTGAGATTTTAGAAAATTGGACGAGGTTTATGATGAACACCACTGTTAAAAATATTTGCTCTCGGTTGAAAAATTCTAAAAACATAATCATTATGGTTTTGGTGACTAGAAATCAAACATAACATTTTGGAAAAGGTTTTATGTTTACCATAAGTTTTCATGTTTTTATTATTGTTACACAAAACCCTGATTTTTGTTGTCATTCATCGAACCATAGATTAATTTTTCTTACTGATATTTTAAAACCTATTTTTTTGGCATGGTATATGTGTTCATGTTTGACCTCTTCTTATGCCACTAAAATTGATCGCTTCTAAGAACACAACTAGGAAGAGTGCGAGGATCAATCATGACCCTATTGATTTTATTGAAATTCTATTAGTTAATTTTAGATCTTTTCTGCAAAATAAAATATAATTATTAAATGTAGATGGTATTTCTTTAAAAATCATGTGTTCTATTGCAAATGATAATGGTATGAATATATCTCGAATCAATAATACATATGAAATAGATTCTCTGTTACAACTTGATTCCTCGTAAAACAAACTTACTTGATTATCTGTGGCTATTTATTTGATTCAGTATTTATTAAGCTTTGAAATATACATTGTTATGGGATAATTGGCTATTGTTTAGGTTGCATGATTACATTGTTATGAGTTAGTTGTAGTGTATATGTTTACATCATGATCATGTTGATTTGTTATTTCAATTATATTTTATGATGTATGTATATCATGATGTTCTAGTCTAACTACCTACTTGTTGTGAGTTTGACACAAGGGAACTCATCTCTTAGAACGTAATAGAGGGAGAGCATCATCGGAGAAGGTGGCGTAGATGGAGTTGTGGGGGATGACATAGAAACTGACTAGAACCCTACACACACCACATTAGGTAGTGCATGATAGATGCAAAGTGGAATGGTTAGCATAGTGCATTTTGATATTGTTTACATTAAATAGTTGTTTATACATGGTTGCTAGCATAGTTTAAATAGTTATATCAATTTTATCTTGCATGATTTACGTGTGTAACCATTAATGTCTTTAGATAAATGATTTGCATAATTGAATTAAATTTGAGTTTATTGATTTGTGAATTAACCATTAAGTCATTTGACGTGCTAATTTAATTAGTGGATATATTAATTATTATAATTAGAGATACATGAATAAAATATAATAATTTATATTTAGGAGGAAAAAAATAATAAATAAAGATAAAATAGAAATGTTTAGAATTAGGATAAAAAAATAAAAAATATTAAAATTAAAATTAAAAAAATAAAAAAAGAGAAAGCTACACTTTTCCATTGGAAGGAGAATAGAAAGAAAATATAAAAGGGAAAAAGAAGGGTGGTGCAACATATAGAGGAGAGGAGTCAGAAAAAGAAGCATCAGAGTGTAGAGGGGAGACACATTTGGAGATAGTTTTCCAAGGTAGGCTTTGCATTTAAATTATGTGTATTTGATATGAATAAGTAAACTGTACGCATTGATATTCAAAAACTCCGAACTTGACAATAAACTCAAGAAAATTAAACAAAGAGTTTGTTATAATAATAATTATTATTATTTATGTTTGTGGCGATGTGAATTGAGAGGTCGATTCGCATAAGTTAGGAGAATTAATTTTTTAGAATTGTATATATATTCATTCATAGCAAGATATATATATGTGTGTGTGTGTGTGTGTGTGTGTATGTATACATACTTGTATATATCTATAGTGTGTATCAAAATAAATATTATTGGTGCTTAAAAAAAATGGATTGAACTATCTACCTAAGAAAGTACGATGATTAGAGAAGTATAGGAAAAATATAGTGAGCTATGTCGTATAGATAATAACATGCAACGACTTTATGTCAAGCCTTATAGGTAGTGATTTCAATATTCCCATTATGCTAAGAAAGGTACATCGAACTACATACTAGAGTTATGAAACGATTATTTATGGTTATACTATAGTTATGCAGTGACTGTGTTTATTTGATATTGATAACACAATGATTATATATATTGATGTTCATTCAATGAATACATAAGCGGTGCCTATATAGTTGATATGACAACAAATTAAATGGAATATATATCAGACTGTATCAAAATATGTAATGGACTACATATATGCAATGATCTGATTATCTTTTTATTATTGGGAATATACAATGAGATATTTATTACTCTGTTGTACTTATATTATTATGTAGCGATACCTGTAGTGTCTTTTATGAACTCAACTAAACATTTATGTAAAGTGCCTTACCTTGATCTAGATATAAGCATATTTATCAAATATTTGTTTGTATGGATATGAGATTAAGTCATTAATATATTATACTATCATTGTATTAACTATGTATCCGTTTACAAAAGGTCTTTTTCAACCACACTTATTTAATCCATAGAAAAGCTAAGCAAAATATTTAGCAATAGCCATCTAGGTTAATAAGCAAAAGATTTTCTTAGCTCGAATCTATCAATCCAAATTTAATACAACTTTTGGTTAGTATACGAAGCAAATATAGCTTAACGTATACTCCATCATCTTATAATAGGTTTTATAAACATGTTATAGCTTATCATAGCAAGCATATGAAATGCAATGTGTAGCGTGGATGAATGGTAGTATGCTTTATGAGAATATAGATACTCTTATTTGTATATATAAAGCTTATAAATGAACTTTAGGATGCATGTTCATACGAATGGAATTATACATGAGTATTTATATAAATATGAATAGAGTTCATGTAAAAGGTATCAATGGAAATAGATCTTATAGTAAGATGTAGGATAATATACTTAACTGGATATTTGAAACTACATATGTTTGGTAGCCATTACTAAATAACGATTTGACAGGAAAAATATATAACCTCAAGTTGACCTAAATGATTTATTTATTAATATTTTAATATTAAAAATGATAGTCAATCTATTCTGTCAAAAGATTGTTGAAAACCTTATTTAAAAATATAAAAGACTGTAGGTGTTTATATGTGGTTATAATATATCAAAATCCTAAAATAGCTTTTAATAAGGCATGTGAAGCACAAATAGTTCAACATAGTCTTTCATCATCTCGTGATAAACTTTATGAAATGCACAAGTTTTCTTATCATATATAGCATGTGAAACAAAACCCATTGTATGGATATAATACTATAATAAGCTACATATTAATAAAATAATCAAGTGTATGCTTAAAAGAGTATATAGGTACATATATGCCTAATTAGCTTATACTTGTATATAGAGGTGTGTACCTCTTATTATAGTTCCATTAGTGGTTTTAAACTATATTACACATTTTTGTGTAATAAAATCTTATAGATGCATGCATACAACTCCTTGAAAGTATAACAAATGCTAGAATGGAATATTATATGTTTCGTGAGAACTGAGTCTTTCTTCTTATAACTAGTCATTTGAACAAAAGCTTGTACTTTCATTGATTTATAACTATTTTATTATGACTGGTTGTGATATTAGGAGTGGTGCTTAAGAACACTAGACTATACTAATATGGGTTATCATAGGGTGTAATAGATTTGAAAATTACTTATAGTAATTAGAAACTGTAATTAAATGTATATTTTACTCAGATGGTATAAACTGTAATTATTTCTATTCTATGTGATAGATAATATTATGAGATTCATTTATATGTTTGATGGAATAAATGTATGCTTTTATATTATCTTGTACTTAGCATGTTATATGATTGCTAGTAGGATGTAATCTATATGAATATATTGGTTATAATATGTTAAACAAATATCACATTAATGATACTAGGTAAGTAGTGAGACGGATTTCACTATCTTACTAGCATCATAATACCATATGAAGGTAATCTGATCAAGTGGTGTGTATGAATTTAACTAATCCTTACATCATTAAAATTATTGAAAACTTTGGCCAAAGAAATTTTAGTGAGACATTATTATTTTATGAGTATGATTTACATGTTTGTGCGATATTTTGAATAAAATGAGTTTCATTATGATACACTGCATATTTAATTTTAGAAATCATACAATTCACGGGTATTAGCTTATCTCTCTTGATTCTCGCATAATTACTATCTACTAATCCATGAAGGAAAGGACATTTCTTGATAGGATTTGTGTGGGGGATTGATGGTCCGTGGTTGGTATGGAAAAGTGATTGAATGATGCTCTTTCTCCCCATAATAGTACTTACTAGAGACGACATTTCATATTGCCACATATACTAGAGTTCAAATAACTTATGCTTTGTGGAGCCATGTATCTTATATATGTACATTGTATAGTATTTAGTATTGAAATATTATCATGATGCGCTATAATTACTTATTTAATATACATGGACAATAATGGTTGTATATTTGTACTAACCATGGCTGGATATCTATAATTACTTTCTATATTCAGTTGTGATGTATTTCTTATGATGATAGTGATCAGTGATGTATAATATAGTATGCTTCATTTATAGTTATCGCACTTAGAGTATTTTATATGATCACTAAATAGATTGTTGTGGTGTAATATATTTAAAGTATATGTTATTTAAATTAAAAAAAGCATGTATTTCTAGGTAGATTCCAGTGGGGATGTTATATTGTCATCAACAAGCTTGCTTAGATGAGTAAGATAGGGATAAAAATCTAACACATTTTAGGAAACCTCTCATGATAAGCCCTAGTGAGATAGCTGGATTAATAGATTCATTGAAATAAGTTGCAAACCAACCCTTAGATAAAGAGGCTCAAACTAGGGTGAAGGCGTAAGAAATACCTTGTGCAGTAAATAATGGATATACAAGTGCTTATAATGTGGATCGAGTACTTACCTCATGTAATGGATCATCACAATCTATGCCCAGTCATGTAATCATTTCTCAAGTTTATTATGAACCTACCAAAGCCTGTCTTTTGATTGCTTCTAATATAGCTAATATTTCTCCTTCTTCTCAAAGTGTTATGATTGCTTCTAAATTTCTTCAAAATCCTCAACATGATCCCAGTACTTCTCAATTTCTTTAAAAACTTTAATATTTTCTCAGATTCCTCTTATTCAACCATTCGTTGCTTATAATGCTTCTAAAATTGATTCACATGTTTATAATCCTTTTAGTTTGAAAATTGTTTATATTCTAATTTGTTCTACCTCTACTTCTATTCTGAATCTTAATATGAATAATATGATGCACATATCAACATCTGTGATTTGTAAAATTAGGTTAGCATTCTTTCTCAAGGATCTCAAAAGCCAAAAAGTAAGGTTACTTCTAGTGACATTTTTCTTAATCCCTTGGATTGTGATGTGCTTGCCTATCCATTCCTAATGGGATTTAACACTTAAATGTTTGAATTGTTTAATTAGAAACATAGATGATTCTAATTATATTATAGTTTTTTATGCCTTGTGCTTATATTTTCTCATGATGATAAATTTTTAACAAAGTTATTTCTAATAAGCTTGAAATATTATGCCTTAATTTATTTTATGTTTTACTGTGTTGATGTATACATTCTTTACAGCCTTAGTTGATGACTTCATAGCTCATTTGTAAAACAATATTAGCACAAATGTTACATTTGCATAAATAGTTCAAATTAAACAAGGATTAAATGTGTCCATTAATGAATATGTACTTATATTTAAGACTATGCTCACCAACATGACTCATCAATTACCTGATAATGAACTTTAAAGTATCTTTGATCATAGCTTGCTTCCAATGCTTAAGGATAAAGTGGTCTTCAACATTTACCATTCTTTTGATTTTCTTTGTCATGCAGTTAGACACTTTGATGTCAAACTTTTAGATGCAAATGTATTAATTATGGGTCAAATGTACCACCTTATAATGGGGCCAAGTTTCTAAAGAAGATAGATTTCAAGGCTATAAGTAATGGGAATACATCTAAATTTGCTCGCCTTGTCTCTCATCACTAATATTATTAGTATTTGACACTAATTTTGTCTAATTTATCTTACTAATATTCCCAATCATTTGTCTAACATATTCCCCCTTCATTCTACATCATCCACTAACCTTATATCCTTCCCATGTCTAATTAATTCTTTTAACAATCCCGTTTATATCCAAATCATGTCTTATCTATTATATTGGAATTTAAAATTCCAATCCCACCTACCTACCTATCACTCGGCTTTCCTACAAGCCTAGTCCCTTATATTCACTTAACCTCCCACTAAATTAACATTCATCATACCTAATCACCATTTAATCTCCTCTAAGAAAATCTAAAATTATCCATACATTCTAGAATTCCTCCACCACCCTCCTTCCTCTCTAGAGAGTTCTTCTCTAGAAATTTCTAAAAAAATCTTAATTCTTTAAAAATTTTCCCTCCAATTTCTATATAAACAAGCCCATCCTCTATGCAAAGGCAAGTAGGAAAAAATATGAAATCCATGTCCAACTAATAAGAACTTCATTTTAAAATCTATGTTATCAAATTACCTTGTCAATTGTTAAGCAAAAGCCATCATAATCCATTGCTACACCTTCAAAGTCTAAGTCTACATTCAAGCAATCCATTTGTCTTGGGGCACATCATCATGAATTTGGAGATGAATTGATTTGCAATAAGTGAGATAATTTTATTTTAATTCTTTTATTATTTGCATTTTGACTCATCTACCTTGCCCAAATCAGAGGTATGTTTTAGTTTGGAGTAGTTGTACAGGGGATTTCCATTATTAATTACATCCTACATCTCTATTCCAAATTTTCATATATACATTTTGGTGATCACAATGGGAGCAATCCCTATAACTTGTGCTTGTTGAGTTCTTGTGAGATTTAACAATTGTTCAAGTATCATTTGAAGAAGAATATGTGATCAAAATTTTAATTTTTCATAAAAAATTGCACCTACAGTAAAATAAGCAATTTTGGCCTATGTATAAACAACTTCATCGATGTGGCTTTGTCATTGGCAGCCGTGGTTTTATCTCTAACTAGCTTTTTAAATTGCCAATCCTACTCAGACTTCACTAGTCATTTTCAATTAACATAAAGCTGTTACTGTATCATTTCAAAAAATAGTGATATTATTAACTCTAATAACAATTTTGTTTATGGTAGTCATAATTTTGTAAGTTTATATTTTTGTTTAATATAGAACAAAACTGCAAATATCATCCTCTCAAAATAAGCGATTTTATTATGTGTAAAAATTATTTTGTATTACTTGTTTTTAATCCTATAGGTTGGCTTTGACAAAACCGCTACTAGGTAAGCTTTGAAATTAGCATATTTGTTGAATTCAATATGGACTTTATCGTTAAACATTGATATTATTTTGATTTAAGTATTTTTATTGACTACCTTATTCCTAGTCATTTGTTAATATGTCTATAGTGTCTTAAAATTTCTTTTATCCTTATCTTGTTTCTATTTCTGGTTTGTGTAGACTTTTAACAAAGCTAATACTTTACATATTTGTAATCAATAGCTTCATTGTGGTGATCAATGGTAATCAATGGATTTGTTAGGTATAACTCAATGCAGTCATTTATAATTTTTCAAAACTGTTAATGTAGACTAATGACTTTGTTTCTTACTAGTGGCTTCGTTAATTACACAAGTGGATTTATCTTGTTCTAACCCTTTTTTTCACAAAAGTAGTTTTATAAGTTACAAACACCACTTTGTGTTGTGCAGAAGTGACTTTGGCCTATACAGAAATGACTAGATAGAAATTTTACATTTTAGATAATTCTAACGTTGGAAATGAGTATCAAGAAAATGGCCTAGGAATGTCGACCTGATCCTATCTAATGTGAGTCTCTCATTGGTAACCTTTACATTTATTTTTATTTGGGAATTTCATGTAATCAATGTTTTCAAAAAGTATTATTATATTTTATATTAATAAAATAATGGGGGTTAGTAAAATTGTATTATTTGGGCATTTCATTGCATGTTCACTCAGGGGTAATCTGCGAGCATTTTATGTCACCATTTCAAGTTTTATATTCAATAATTATATTCTATCATATTAGGCTTTCATTTCATCTTATATTCTATAATGTACCTTGTATGATTGATGTGTTATTATATGGGTGATCAGAAAGGACAAATTCCAACAATGTCTCCATCGAAAAAGGAAAATAGTTGTCAAATGAAAAATACAGTTGTGTGGAGATCATAGCTTTATCAATCCACTTTAATCTTTGAAAGATCCATGGCAGAGGTTATCCCAAGTGTGTCATATGACATACATGGGATGTAAAAAATAAATTGGGTCATAAAACCCAAATTTGTTGATCCAGGCAACAATTTAGGCGACAATTCGGGTGACAGTTCCACCCCAATTGAAAACGAAACTTCTGGGAGCCATAACTTTTACATCGTAGCTCCAATTGGCTCGTCGTTTGAACCATTGGAAAGCTAAGAATGAGGAGAACGTCGTGAAATGGAATCGATCTTTTCTCAATGAATTTTGACCCCCAAAAACCCAACGAAAGTGCCCCAAATTTCAATTTTAATAGTGCAGTCTAAATAAAGTAAGTTTCTAAAAATAGTAATTCCTCAAATTCTGTATTGTTTTAAATTTTGGAAGTTAAACCACTTAATCTCCCTTGAGATTGGTGACCTTCCACTTCCTCCCCATGATTTCAAAATGTGTATAAATGAAGAGGTAACCTGAAATGTGAAGATAGACATCTCTTCCCAGAGATAAGCATATATTTGTATTGCGATCTTGAGTAATACTACATCTCTTCTCAGAGAATTCATTGTTACTGTGTTATTTCTATGCTATTGGGATATTTATCAACCAAAACTTTTGAGTTTTGGATCAGTGGTATCAGATCAATTTGTCTTGATAGTGTATGATCCCGAGGATGAGGTCAGGGTACAAGAAGCTTGGGTGGGAAACAACAGAGCTTCCAAATTTTCCACCTGTTCGCTCCAAACAACTTCAAATGGCAGAGGACACCGAGACATCTGATTCTTTCAAGTAAATGGTGAATGAAGCCCTCCAATGGCAACAAGCGTAGATGCTACAATAATCTGCCCAAATTCTTCAAACACTTCTGATGGGAAATCCTGGCTCTGCGGCTCCACTTCCTGGCTCCTCATCTAGGGAACGTCCTTTCAATGCCCTAACGCCCTTCAAGGTTTAGGTAAATTTTGATATTCCTACATTTGAAGGAAAAATCAATGTTGATGCAGTAGAAAATTGGTTGGATCAACTATCTTCCTACTTCTCTGTAAATAAGTTCACCGATGGAGAAAAGATTACTTTTGCTCTTTTGAAATCAACATTGCTTATGAAAAACTGGTGGGAAGTGTACAAAAAGAGGTTCAGTATAGATGACATTGGCCTTGAGGTGGAACCTACCTGGGATGATTTTGTGGAAGTGGTGAAAGAAGAATACTATCCCATCGGAGCATATGATGATCTGTACATACAGTGGCAACAACTTCTCCAAAGTAAGGACCAATTTGTTCAAGATTACACAGACACTTTTCATTCTTTGTCTGCAAGATTGGGCATTCAAGAAAGTGAGAAACATAAGACTCTCAAATATCGTGGTGGACTACAATGGTACATATGGGGGGAAATGGAACTCTTCAATTTGGAAACCCTCGATGAGGCATATAAATTCACAGTGAAGATTGAACAAAAGCATGGCAAAAAGAATACGAAGAGTCAACTCTCAAAATGGAAAAGTGACAAGGAAGGTCAAACACGAGGCCAAAATTGGAAGCAAAAGGAGTTTCAGGATACGAAATCCTAGAAGGGGAAGTCTGGAAAATGGTGTGATTACCAAAAAATTGGAACTAACTCTAAAGAAGAATGTCGAGCCATCAAGTCATTGTTTTCTGAGTCACAATACTCAACATCTACTACTCTGCCTCATACACAACCCACAGTCGAAGAGGACAAAGAAGAAATTGTAGATGCTGAGCCTGACACCATTGTCACTTCATCACAGACCCGTGAGGAAAGACCAGATGACAAGGAAAGATTATTTCACTCCAAATTATGGGTAAAAGGTAAGCCTCTGCATTTCATTCTTGATAGTGGGAGTCAAAAGAATTTAATCTCTGCTAAAGTTGTGAAAAGTCTAAATCTATCCATGAAGCCTCATCCAAAGCCCTACAGTATTGGATGGTTGAGCCCAGGGAGAGACCTCTGTGTCACCCATCAGTGTCTTCTTTCATATGCTATAAAACCATTCCAAGATGAAGTCTTGTGTGATGTGGTCAATCTAGATGTTTGTGATGTGCTCCTTGGTCAGCCATTCATGTATGAGTGACATGGCATCTATGAATCATGAACCTGAAGGATCACCCTCACCCTTGGAACACGACGCTATAGGGTACCAGAGGTACCACCTCCCACATTTGTCTCCCTGATCAGTGCTAAGCAATGCAAGAGATTGGTGGAGAAAATAAAGCAATTTGTTCTCATGGTGGTCAAGCCACAAAAATCCAAGAAGGCCGATGTTACAGTCCTGACTACACAATCAACACAACAATAGAAGCAGATAGGACAAATCACAAGAGAATATGATGACTTATTCAAGTCACCCACAGGAGTTCCACTGCATTGCCAGGTAAAACATTCTATCGATTTGATCCCAGGATCACCTTTGCCTAATAGTCTTGTGTATTGCAGATTAGTTTTGGAGAATGATGAGATAAAAAGATAGATTCAAGAATTGATCCAAAAGGGTCACATCAGGCCAAGCTCTTCACCTTGTGGTAGCCCAATTGTCTTGGCACCGAAGAAAGATGGAACATGGAGGCTCCTCTCCCCAGGATTGATGACCTATTGGACCAGCTTCGTGGTGCGAAGTTCTTCACCAAAATTGATCTCAAATCTGGTTATCACCAAATTCCCATCGATCCCACTGATGTCTGGAAGACTACATTCAAATCTAAGGAGGGGCTCTTGGAATAGTTGGTTATGCCTTTTGGCTTAACTAACGCACCTGCAACCTTCATGAGGATGATGGATGACATCCTATGACCCTTCACCAACTCATTTGTGGTTGTCTACTTAGATGACATACTCATCTATAACAAAACATGGGAAGAATATTTGCAACATGTTCGTAAGGTGCTTCAAACTCTTCTGGAGCACAAGTTGTATGCAAATCTTGACAAATGCACATTCGAGATGACAACAATTAAGTACCTCGAGTACGTTGTGAATGAGGAAGGGGTCCATGTTGATCCAGAAAATATTTGGGTTATTTGAGAATGGCCCACACCAAGGACCCTCACAGAGCTTCACAACTTTTTGGGTATTGCAAATTTCTACCACAGGTTTGTTCTTGGATTTTAACATGTTGCTTGGTCACTAACCCAAGTGACTAAAGGAGGAGCTAAAGCTACATTTCAGTGGGGTGAAATACAACAAAGGGCATTTAAGAATTTGAAGAATAGACTCTGCTCAACCCCTGTTCTTGCCTTGCCAGATTTGCATCAACCTTTTGAGTTTATGACAGATGCATCTGAATATGCCATGGGAGCTGTCATCATGCAACATGGCCATCCTGTTGCATATCACAGTGAAACTTTCACTAATACAGTCAAGAAATATCCAACATATGATAAGGAGCTCTATGCCATTGTGCAAGCTTGCAAACAATGGAAACACTACATCTTGGGGAAAGAAACGGTCATCCACACTGACCACAGACCATTGGAATTCATCCAGATGCAAAGCAAACTACGAAATGAGAGGCACCAAAAGTGGCCCACATATCTTCAGCAATTCCACTTGATAATCAAACACAAAAAGGGGAGCTCAAATACAACTACAGATTGTCTGAGCCACCCACCAATTACTGCACTCACAACAGTTCTGGACCTGTGCAGACATGAGGCTGTCACTTGGGGTGCTCTGTATGAAGTTGATCCTACCTTTGCTGATACATATCAAACACTTCAAAAAGGTAAACATGTTCTTATTTCTATTTGAAAGATAATGTCCTCTATCATATGGGGCACATCTATGTTCCAGTTGCAGAGCAACAAAAGATGATATGGGAAGCACACTTCAGTAGGATAGCTGGACACTTTGGTATTGAAAAGACATTGGCAGTTCTTCAAAAACACTTCTAATGGCATCATATGCAAAAGGATGTGGAAAGATATCTCAAATCTTGCACCCCATGTGAAATAGCCAAGCCAACAAATAAGAAACAAGGATTGTACATGCCATTGCCAGAGCCAACTAGGCCTTGGGAATCTGTCTCAATGGATTTTCTCTCAAGTTTGCCCACTTCAAAACATGGTAAGGACTATATTTTTGTGGTGGTTGATCGTTTTTCAAAAATGGCTATCATGATTGCTTGTAAGAAAAATATATCTGCTGAGGAAATTGCTCAACTATATTTTAGTCATGTATGGCTCCATTTTGGTCTCCCCATGTCCATTGTCTCAGATCGAGATAGTAGGTTCCTGAGCATCTTCTGGTCCACTCTATGGAAGATGAAGGATACTAAGCTGATGAAGTCCACAGCCTTCCATCCATAGACTGATGGTCAAACAAAGGTGGTAAACCGCTTGATTGTTCACATGATTCAGATGTATCACTCCAAACATCCACACACATGGGATGAGGGACTTCTTTTCATACAACATGGATACAATCAGGTACTGCACAGCTCGACCAAGCACAGTCCATTCCAAGTATGTTTTAGGTTCCAACCCATGGCACCAATTGATATAGCTATTCCATTTTCCACCATGGAATACACACCTCATGGAAGATTTGAGGCCGCAAAAGCAACAAAGTTTATTGAACAAATGCAACACATCCAACAACAAGTTCATGACATCCTGGAGAAGATGAATCAGAAGTATAAGCAACGCCATGACAAACACAGGATTGCACACCATTTTGCTATGGGTGACAAGGTTTGGTTGCAGCTTCAGAAGGAATGACTTATAGGCCCACACAGAAAGATTTGGCCTTTGTGATATGGTCCCTACACCATCACCAAAAGAGTTGGAGAAAATGCTTTTGAGTTGAACCTACCAGCCTACCTTGGTCTGCATCCAATATTCAATGTGGAGCTCCTCAAACCATATCACCCACCTCTATTGGAAACTTTAGTTGTAATAGAACAACTAGAAATTGATGAGCTTGATCCACATAATTTTACTCCAGTGGAAGAGGATCATATTGTGGATACCTGGATGAAGAGAACAAGAGGACGCTCTATTCTGCTTTATTGAGTGGTCAAAAGGGGCCAGCTTAACCATCAAGGTGAGTGGCTCACAGAGAATCAAATCAAGAAACAACTACCACACTTGATGGGGAACATTGACGCAATGGGTACCATTGATTTTCAAGGAGGGAGGAATGATCCAGGTAACAATTTAGGCGACAATTCGGGTGACAGTTCCACCCCAATTGATGACGAAACTTTCGGGAGCCATAACTTTTGGACCGTAGCTCCAATTGACTTGCCGTTTGAACCGTTGGAAAGCTAAGAATGAGGAGAACATCGTGAAATGGCATGGAGCTTTTATTGATGAAGTTTGACCCCAAAAAACCCAATGGAAGTGCCCTAAATTTCAATTTTAATAGTACAGTCTAAAAATAGTAAGTTTTTAAAAATAGTAATTCCTCGAATTTTGTATTGTTTTAAATCTTGGAAGTCGAACCACTTAATCTCCCTCGAGATTGGTGACATTCCACATCCTCCCCATGCTTTCAAAATGTGTATAAATGAAGAGGTAACCCAAAATGTGAAGACAAACATCTCTTCCTAGAGATAAGCATATATTTGTATTACGATCTTGAGTAATACTACATCTCTTCTCAGAGAATTCATTATTACTGTGTTATTTCTATGCTATTGAGATATTTATCAACTAGGACTTTCGATTTTTGGATCATTTATTTTTACATATATACAACTATGTCTCTTGTTTGCTAGCTATGCACCACATAGGGAGGTGGCCAAGTTTGTCATTTGGTTATTTTATCTTATTAAAGTCTCCACACATAACCCAATGGACATTTGGCAACTCGTCAACAATCCACCATCAAAGAGCCACCCTTTCCAGCATGTCATTAGATGCATAAACATTAATAAAAATAAAAGATAAATCTTCAATATTGAATAGCATCCAAAGAACACGGTTTGAGGGGTCACACCCATTATCCACATAATAAGACCACCATTTTGGAGAAATAAATGTTATTAAGCCTCCATACCTCGAGAGATGATTGTTATTCACGACTAGACTATCAATCAAGATAAGTGTATTGACAATTGTAAGCAAAATATTGCCAACTTAACTTCTTGCAGACAAATAAAGTCCATTTTTCATAAATTAAAGCTAAAAATATTGCATAATATATACTTGCAATTTTAGTATGTGAGACCTTGCACATCCCATGAAAAGTGTTTCATGGATTACACAAGTTAAGAGACATATTCACATAACCAAAGCCCTCCAAAGACATCATAATCCACCACCATCCTGAACTTCCATTATAAAATATAATCATCAATATAATTATCATGTCACTAAATTACACTTGGCTTTGACATGTTCAAGTGGGAAAAAAAAATAAAATAAAAAATAAAAAATCAAAACTGTAAGGTATTTTATTGAGCATTGAATAACATGATGCACGTGATTCCGGAATTTCCACCCAACTAAAATCAAAACCCTAATTAATTATAGTCTACAAATGTTGCTTTTCAGAGAATTGTGACGCGTGGAAATGAGTATCAAGTGAATGGATCAGAACTGCCGCCCTGATCAGATCTAATGCCACACTTTCATTGGTGCCTTTCCTTTATCATGTGATCGGTGTTTTGAAATAATGGAGTATCGAATAGTTTATATTAATATAATTTGTGTGGGGGGGCCATTTGGACCACACGCACATCAAAATCTAGCGCCCATTTGGACCTTGTTTTTATTGCTTCTAATATCCCTAATGCTTAGATCCTTCTTCTCAAAGTGCTATGATTGCTTATAAAATTCCTAAAAATCCTCAACATGCTCCATTACTTCTTAATTTATTTAAAAAAATTAATATATTTCTCATATTCCTCTTGTTCAACCATTTGTTTCTTATAATGCTTCTAAAATTGATTTGCATTTTTCAATTTTATTCTTCTATTTTTCTCAACTTGCTTCTTCTTTTTCCCTCTTTATTACTTGTCACCCTTGATTTTTTCTTATTTTTCTCCATACCAAAATCCCATGCTAATTTCCAAATGATGAAGGCACAACTTTGTTGGTAACATTCTTATAAGCATAAATACTTTTTATGGAAGTTGTGGATTTATAGGGACCCCATTAATCATTGCCTTTGCTTCTATCTCTTCATGTACATGCATGTCATTGATTGTTTTCAGTAATTTATTTTATGTCTCTCAAAATTGTTATGGAATGAATTCTTATTGTGTTCAAAAAATCATTTTCCTTTATCTTCTTAAGTGACGATTCATAAAAGTTCACAATATTATAACTATGCTAGATTACACTCTGTATGTTCATGATTATTCACTAATCAAAATATGTTATACTACACGGGTAAGTGCACAAAGTTGGGGGATAAAAATTGGCCTACTAGTGGACATGATTTTCTTAAAATTTTAAAAATCTGAGCTTTTATAGATAATTTGAGTTATTTACACTCTAAATTTGAAGATGGTGTAAGAATATAAAATGTAGCATTTCGAGTCTAGTTTCCAAAAAACTAAAGTTTGTTAAAAATGGTAAGATAAATAGGTCAAACATCTAAAATTTAAAGAGGAACTCCTTTTTTTGTAAAGAAAATAAAGTAGATAGACGGTCATGCAGCGCACCATTTTTTGAACAGTGTTTAATATTTTTTGAAACCCTTTGGGAAAAATTTAGATAAGATATTCTAGTTTGTGACCTATATTTTTTTATCTTTTTTCAATGAATACTTTTTTTAATGAATTTTAAGAGTAAATAGATTCAAAAAACTGACAAAAACATGGATAATCATCCGTGTGGTGTGCCTAACTACCTCAAAAAAATGAAAATCAGATTTTTTTTGAATGTGTAGAATTAGGCCTAGTTTGTGACCATATATCATTTTTTGTTCTTGGATAAATGAAAAAAAAATTAAATGAACATGTATAGGCATGCATATTTGTAGCATGTAATGGCATAAGAAAGGTATAGCTAGAAATCAACATAGTTTGAAACCTTAAATTAGTCAAAAAATTATAAAAAACATATTTTTGTAAAGAGGAGAGTGTGTTCCTCATGATGGTATTAAGTTTTTGAATTTTACCATTAAAATTTATAGTGTATCTGGTGATCAAATTTGAATTTTGTTGTTCTTATCAGAACTCTCAGACTTGGTTGTAGATTGACAGGTCCAAGCCTTTGGCTCGAGAATCCAATCCATTCCTGAGCCAAAAGGCACAGTTTTTGAATTAAAATTCAAATAGTGTGATCATGTTAATAATGCAATCATAGTTTTAATGTGATCGCATTATTAACTGTGTTAGTAACGTGATCATGTTACTTAATAACGTGATCACATTATATATTCATAACACCCAAAAACCCAAATTTGCTCTTTACCTCAAATTTTATCTATTATTTTATATGTTCTTGAGCTCCCTAGTAATTGTGTTATTTCATGTGATACAGGAAAGGTCCCTAAACTTGGATAGTGAATTAAGGTGTCATGGTATCACATTAGACTTCAAAAAATTTATGGGCATTTTAATATGTTGACTTGACTACTTATAATTACTTGGTTTTAAGGTTTAACTCATTATACATTTTATAATATAACTTATTTTATCACGGTATGTCTTAAAATGTATTTTTTAAACCTCTGGCCAAAACTTAGCCTTTGGAGTAACAATCTAGTTGTGCATATGAAGTAACTTGGGGCTATTTTGAACCCCTTCAATCTAATTATATGAATATAAAATGAGATTTGGGGGTTGATCAGCTCCAATTTCATTAGCTCAATTAAATAAAAGAAACATTATTTATTTATATGTAAGTTCTACATGTATAAAATGTGGTTTTGAGCTCAATAAACTTGAATTCATCAACTAATGAATGCAAATGTCGATTAGTTCAATTGTGGAGGTAATAAGGGTCAAGATGAGCCACATGAATGTATTTTAAATTGTATTTTCAATGTGATTTAGATTGAAATTAACCCTAATGTCATGTCATATATAATTAACAAAAGATTTGATTCATTTAATGAGGAGGCATTTGAGGCCAATTTGAACCCCTTCAAGAGTAAGATATGATTTGGGGTAAAATTAAGTTTGATTCTATCATGAATTGATCCAATTAGTCAAATTGTGTAATTAAGGGCATGATTTAGGCAAAATTGAGCCCTTAAACCAATTTTATGGCTCAATCATTTATATAACATGTATGCAACATGTATGGCATAACTGACCCTACTTTTATCAAAAATGCAAACACGAAGGTTATTGTCATAAATTGGTGAACAAGAAAATCAAATTTTCATCAATTACCTTAATAATTAGACCCTATATATGACATCTTAAACCCTAAACCCTGTACCATTTAACTTAAATGCTAAACCCTGCACCATTTACCTTAAACCCTAATTTATAAGCCCTAAACCCAAAACCTTTTAAATTGTAAACCCTAAAACCTAAACCAATAAATTTAACCCCAATTAATATCCTTTATATATAGTAAAAATTAGGTTCATAGGGAAGAACTTGGTCAAAATTGCATCACTCATTAGCATAATTGACTTAATTGGCTCAATTTGTGATGATATGGGGTCCAATTGAGCCCAAAATCACATTCTTTACTCACATATCTAGGTTTAAGGAGCTCAAATTTACCCCAATCACCATCATGATTATACCTTATATACCCTAAAACCTATAACCTAAGCCCTAATCCCTAAAGTTCCTAATACCTAAACTCCAAACTAGAAATATAAACTCTGAACCAATCATTTTAGCCCAAATTAACATCATTTAGACTAAAAATTAAGTTCACAGGGTTCAGTTTGGCCTAAATCACATGAATGATTGCCCCATTTGATTAATTCACTCAATCTGCAAAATGAAATGGGGTATAATGACAACCCAAAAACACATTATATAGTCACAAATGGTTCCAAATGATTCAAATTATCCTCAATTATATTTACGATTGACCTTGTGTACCCTAAACCATATATACATTAATACATAAGCCCTAAACCACAAACCCTAAACACTATATCCTAAATTATAAACCATAAACTTTCCCTATTTACCAATCGATTTAGTCCCAATTAACATCATTTGTAGTAAGAATGAGGTTCATATGGCATAAAGTGATTAGACATTATATACACCCTTAAACCTTAACCATGTGCCTTAATATCTAATACCTAAAACATAAATTGTAATCCCTATACCCTAATGCCCACTACATGCCACAAACATACATGCCTTACAATATAATTGATTTTATCATGGGATGTCATAAAATGCATTTTTTAAACATAGAACTTAGCCTTTGGTGTACTAATCTAGCTATGCATCTAAATTAAATTGGGGCTATTTAAATCCCCTTCAAATTAATTGCATGACTATAAAATTTAATTTGGGGGTTGATCATCTCCAATTTCATTAGCTCGATTAAATCAAAAAAAAAATTATTTACTTATATAGAATGTGGTTTTGAGCTCAATAAACTTGAAGTCATTAGCTAATGAATGCAATTTTTGATTAATTAAATTATGAAGGTAATCAGGGCCAAAATGAACCACATGAACCTATTTTAAATTGTATATGACGTGATTTGGAGTGAAATTAACCCTATTGTCATGTCATGAATAATTAATGAAAGAGTTGATTCATTTAATCGAGGAGGCATTTTAGGCCAATTTGAACCCCTTCAAGAGCAAGATATGATTTGGGGCAAAATTAAAAATTTGATTTTATAATGAATTGATCCAATTAGTCAATTTGTGCAATTGGAGGCATGATTTGGGCAAAAATGAACCCCTAAATTAAATTTATGGCTCAATCAATTGTATAACATGTATGGCTTAACTGACCCTACTTTTATCAGAAATGGAAACATGAAGGTAATTGTCATAAATAGGTGAATAAGAAACTCAAATGTTCTTCAATTACCTTAGTGATTGGACCCTATAGTTGATATCTTAAACCCTAAGCCCTTCACCATTTAACTTTAACCCTAAACCATGTACCATTTACCTTAAACTCTAAGACATAAGCCCTAAACCCTAAACCCTTTAAATTATAGAACCTAAACCCTAAACCAATAAATTTATCCCCAATTAACATCCTTTATATATAGTAAGAATTAGGTTCATGGGGATGAACTTGGTCAAAATCGTATCACTCATTAAACCAAAATTGACTTAATTGGATTAATCTATGATGATGTAGGGGCCAATTGAGCCTAAAATCACATTCTCTAGTCACAAATATAGGTTTAAGGAGCTCAAATTTTCCCCAATCACCTTCATGATTGTACCTTATATACCCTAAAACCTATACCCTAAGCCCTAATGCTTAAAGTTCCTAATCCCTAAACTCTAAACCATAAATATAAATTCTTTAAACCCTAAACCAATCATTTTAGCCTAAATTAACATCATTTAGACTAAGAATTATCTTTGTGATTGACCATGTGTACTCTAAACCTAAACCCTGTATCTTAAACCCTAAACACTATACCCTAAATTGTAAACCATAAACTTTTCTTATTTACCAATTAATTTAGTCCCAATTAACATCCTTTGTAGTAAAAATTAGATTCACATGGAATAAAGCAATTAGACCTTATATACACCCTTAAATATAAACCTTACATGCCCTAATCCCTAATCCCTAAACCCTAAAACATAAATTTTAAGCCCGAAGCCCTAATGCCCTAATCTCTAAACCCTTTGCATTAATGCCTTAATCCCTAATCCATAATCCCTAATTTATATTAAGTATAAAATGATATTGTTATTAAATAAAGTGATCACATTATTATTAATATAGACAAAACTCACTTCTTAATGTCTATGTTTAACCCTAACTAAGTATTAATAAAAATTCAATTATGTTATTCTTAATATACATAAAACTCACTTCTCAATGTGTATGTTGAATCAGCACCTAGTATCAAAAATAACGTGATTGTGTTATTGAACAACGTTATCGTATTATATAACATGATCACATTATCTTTATTATTATAGACTAATCTCACTTTTCAACATCTATTTTTAACCCAAATCGATAATTTTGTCCCTATAAACATTCTTTGCATACTTTTATGGGACCTATGGTACTTGTGTACTTTTGACACCACCTTTGAAAAGTTATCAATTTCTTTGATGGGTGATGGATCATGTTCAAGGAAGAGGGAGATGTTGAATAATAAAACACCAAAGGAATTATAATATTTGAGAGAGAAAAACAAGATACAAATGTAAAAACTTTGTGGTAGATAAGGTACAAACCCTAATCTCAATGAACCAAATGCCATACATAATGAGCCAATTGACAATAATGAATTAAACAATGATGAAATTGACCATAATCAATTGAATAATGATGAATTTGACCATAATGAAATTAATGATAATGAAATTGATAATAATGAATTAGATAATGTTGACAACTTACATTCAAAGTTCCAACTTTTTAATTTTGTTGATGATGAGTCTATATATGATGCTTCACCCCCCATGAATGAAGAAAATTTGATGGAAACAAATAATGATGAAATTAAAAATCAAGAAAATTTCATGGAAACATATAATGAAGAAATAAACAATGAAGAAGATGTCATCCCACCTCTAAACAATGAAAGTAATAACGATTTTGAAACACCCTCTCAACAAATTCCACCATTAATAACATATCCAAGAATTATGTGTAGAAAAGACAAGTGCTTAATTGAAGTTGATGAAAATATTTTAAAATCAATGCATAACAAAATATCTAATCACCATTCAAGAAGATTGGCTCAACAAATTTGGGATAGTTTCTTTCATATTTAGAATTATGATAGTCAAAGATGTCAATTATTTGTTTCATTGATAAAATTAATTAAGATGAGACCTATAATGTACACATTAGGACTAAGAACATCCAACATAGATGATGAAAATACTAAAATTGTTAAAAATCTACATGATGCATATCATACTGTAGGCCCAAAATCACGCACCCAAGATTGTAATGCTACCCGACATATACTTACAACTTGTGCAGTAAGTGACCAAACAAATAAAAAATGAATGGTTTTAAAAACAAGCCGAACACTTAATATAAACATAAAAACATTAATAAAATTAATTGAAAGACATGAAAGACTTAATGAACCTAATACCAATGAGCTATGGGCATTCTATGGTAGACTTTCACAAAAGGACAAGGCTATAGTTGATACTATTAAGGAGTTACTTGCTCAATTTGGGAAAGACAGTATAAGAGTTTTGCCCAATGCAAGAGATGTAGTGAAAAGAAGATATGGTTCTCGTAACCGTGAACTGCATCCAAAATATTTATTAGATATGAATCAAACATAATTATACTCAATTTTTTTCGAAAAATATCAACAAATTTCTATTTGTCAAAGATATTTTGAGATGGCCAAACCTTTTTATGTAAAAATAAATCAATCATGCACCACTTGTTGTTGTAGGCAACATGTTGAATTTTCAATGCACTATGATGTTTTTCATCATATTCATTATACTTTGCACACTAACAACATTTTATATGAGTGTGGCATTTAATTTCCACCAAAATTTGCTAGGGAATTTATTCCAAATATCTTTTATAAAAGATCGGATGGACAATTATTTTACAACAAATCATGTTTAAATGGAAATTGCAACATTTGTGGTGGATTGCCAAAATTTAAAAAATGTATCCATGAGGAGTTTACAAGTGTAATTAGACATGAATTAGTTGGTTTAAGAAAATATAAATCAGTGACTTATCATGTAAAAGATGGCAAAGAACCTAAAAGGTGTTAGCTTGTTACAAAAAAGATACCAATTTCAAAATTTTGGTAAAATTTAGGGAGAAAATTATTTATAAGTATGCAAGGCATACATATAGGGCTAGATGGTTGGATGAACATTTCAAGATAAGAAAGGATACATTCCCAGTTGGTTTGATTGTTTCTGTAGTTGAATTTACTAAAAATTACACATTTAAAACTTAAATGGAAGTTCAATCATAGTAGTACAACTCATCGCAAGTTGCCATATTCGTGCATATAAAATTCATGCATGAACTTGATAGTACAAATCAAAAATGAAAAAATATTAAGAGAGTGCCATTTTTATATCAGTGATGACTGATCACATTGTTTAGAGTATTTGTAAAGTTTTTTTTAGAAGTTCTATAAATAGTTGAGTAAGAGGAAGATTAATTTCAATCAACATTACATTTGGTCAAACAATTACACATCATAATTCAAAAATGCATGGATGTTTTATTAGTTGAGTAGGATGCACGTTACCACTAGTGTAGAACACATTTGGAGTTTCATTGAGGCTAACCATGGAAAATGGGAGCATGTGTAAAAAGAGCTATTACAAGGGAGGAGTTGAAATTTGAAGAGGGTGTTCATTTGACAAATGCAAAAAACCATGGTTGAATGGTGTAATGAGAGCATGTGTCATGGTGCTCAACCAAATTCTACCATTCATAGACATTTATAGTTAATTAAGGAAGAACAATTAGCAAAGTATGAGGGTTGTATGATTCTAATATTTCAAGAGACTTCCACTCATTTCATAGCTCAAATGCAAGTTTTTAGACTATTCATACGAGATACTTGGCATGTTTCTATTATGTATGCATAGACTCTTTTTGGAATGAGTGTGAGTCACAAGAATGGGTGGATGATTGGAGTTGCAAAACTTTAATTTCAATCAACACATATCAGGTTCCAACAACATTACAACTTATAAATATGACATCACTAAATGACATTGACCATGTATCTGATCTAGTGCAGCCAGGTAGAATATTTTTGATTATGTATAATTTATTCTTATTATATATCTTCATATTATCATTAAGAATAGTTTTTTTTTGATACAGGGAATGTTTTTTTAGTTATTGAAAATGAGGATAATGAAGAGGGCACTAATTACTACTTGTGTCAGTGTGTAAAGAGAAAGAAAAAATTGACTTCCCCAATTATAGATGGAGAAAACATTGACTATCCCATTAGGTCAGTGGTAGTCACTAGAACTTGGTTTCAACTATATCCTATAAAATATTCAGATCAATGTTTATTTAAAGAGTTTAAAATGCACAAGAAGATACTACACTATTTAAACTTGATTCTTGAAATAAATATTGAATTACAAAAACATCATGGGAGGCCATTAAACAAGAAACTATGGAAAGTTCAAGAGTCAAACTATGAATTTATTCTTGATACTATCAAGGCTAGAGAAAATCATAGTGGTTCGTTGGATTGAAATACATAGGTATGTTGAATTTTCAAATGTCAATGTAATCAATTTTACCAAATGTTTTTTATTTTATAGGTAGTACATATGAATTTCTTTTTTTAATTACTTACTAACAATTTTTTGTAGGTTGTGATACCAGATAAGCTTCCACCTTCACGTGGTTAGCACTGTTAGTAGGGAATTATATATTCTTCAAGCTAGGAGAAGCTTAGGTTGGACGTGATTAAAGAGTTATATTCTCAGGTGGAGGTCCCAAACGTATAAATGACAGTTGGAGCTCAATAAGTTGCTTGTTCAATGCCAAAAAGTTACTTTTTTGGACCCATCATTGCAACTTGTCAGACATATTACTCTCTAAGCTTCCACCTAAGTGCTATAGGGTGAGATTATAGGGCTTATATAGGTAGGGATGGGATCTGATGGTTCATGAAAATGACTTACAGGTTTCATTTTATGTGTGTTTGAACTTAGGCTAAAAAATTACTTTTTTTTGTATTGTGAAGGGCGTTCTTAAGGCTAGAGTGGGTGGTGGGTTTATCGATTAGGCCTTATAAGAGGCCAAGAAATTGGTATTAGACATTATATACCCCTCATATGTGTTGGTAGTGTCAGTTTTAAGTCAGGAAGCATCAGAACCGTAGTTATGCAACCACAACTTAAACTTTAACAACATTTGTTGTTAGTGTTTCTGCGCTCTTGAATGGTAGTGAAAATGCACTTAGGTGGATTTGAAAATCACGGTGGTGTGATAACATGTAATTTAATTATCTATATGTGATCAAAGTGATATATTTTCAATTTGAGTTCCTAGAGGTAGAAATGGCAATTGGAGCTCAAGAAGTTACTTGTTTAATGCCAAAAATTTGCATTTTTGGACCCATCACTACAACTTGTTTAATGGATTACTCTCAAAGATTCTACCTGAGGGATCTGGGGTGAAATTATAGGGCTTAGATAGGTAGGGGAGGGATCTAATGATTCATATAAATGACTTACAATTTTTGTTTTATGGATGTTTAAATTTAGGCTAAAAATTTGCATTTTTCTTGTATTGGGAAGGGCGTTCTTGAGGCCAAAATGGTTGGTGGGTTTATCGATCAAGCCTGATGGGAGGTCATGAACTTGGTCATAGATATTATCCCCTTGGAGGTGTTGAAAGTGTCAATTTTTGGTTAGGAAGCATCAAAACAATAGTTCTACAAATCATGACTTAAACATAGACAACATTCATTGTCAATGTTTTTGTGCTCTTGAATGGTAGTGAAAATGCACTTTCAGGTGGATTTTGTAATATCCCAAATGGGATATTTATGAAAATATACAAAAGTAATAAAAAATTGAATTTAAAAAATATGGAAAGACTAACTAAGATGAATATGGAAACACACACCAACTGATATATATATATATATATATATTATGATAGAAACGACAAATACATAACAATAAGCTCTCACACACATAGAGATACAAACCACACAGAAGTAACAAACTCTCTGAATATCAGTTATAATCTCTAAATAATCACTATAGGCTTTTTCCCCTTTAATTCTATAAGCAACCAAGGGGTTTCATCCTTGAATTCTAAGTTGAGCACCCAAGGGGTTTCATCCTTGAATCCTGAGATCCAAGCCATACTTAAAGAAACTACAATGAGATCCATTACAATGTGATCCAACCCATACTTAAAGAAATTAGAAATGGGATAAAACAAATGGATGAATAGTGAGGAGAGAGAAAATAGGTGTAGCATTCCATAGGGGGGAACAAATGGTCAAGATGATAAGCTTTGACCATGCGCAACATTAATTACAATCCATATGCTTTCATAATTGAGTCTCCCACTCCATGTGAAGGAATAAAATGATGGAGACTATACTCATGTGCTCACATGTGGCCAAGATCCTTTCAACCATTGACTTTTGACCATTTCACATGCTTAATCATGAAGTCACAAGACAAATGCACCAACCTCTCATTTTCCTATCAAGGACACCCATGTGAAAGAATAAAGCAAATCTAAATTATCTCTTAAGTAGGTTAGGACATCCCACTCCACTCACATGCCCTAGATTCATGAAATATTCTCTTATGGGCCTTTCCACCTCATTCATAGTCCACCTCACTACTGCATCACTTGTCATGTCACTATGACTAGTGATAATGAATAGTGTTTTTGTGAATAGTGCCAATGAATAGTAACCCATACCACTATTCCCTTCATTACCCAATTTATCGCATGGGAATGAGATAGGTTAAGGATCACCTAAACATGCCTTATTTGGAAGAAGGGGACATCACAGTCCTCCATTCCCAAAATTGCTTGCTCACAAGTAATTGCAAATTTGGATGCTCTAAAATGTTAGGACCTTCCCAACTAGGATCCTCAATTGGAAGATCCTTCTACCCAATGAGATATTCTATTATGCTCTTATTTATAAGATTCTTCACCCTTGTATTAAGAAAAACCTCTAGAATCAAAATTAAATTTTCTTCATCATCTAGTGGGGGAAAATTAATGGAAGGCACTATATGTAATCCAATGACTTTATTCAAATATGAAACATGGAATACATTATGTATCTTGCTACCTTCAGGGAGTTCTAACTCGTAAGCTACCTCACCAATTTTACTGATAATCTTGTATGGCCTATAGAACTTGGGTTTTCATTTGTCCTTCCCCTTGATTTTGATAGAGGATTGCCTATATGATGTAATCTCAAGTATATAATATCTCCTACCACAAATGTCCTTTTTGTCCTCTTCTTATATGCATAAATATTCTATTGATTCTATGCTTGCTACAATTTTTCCTTCAAAGATATAATGATCTATTGGATTTGGTTGACCAAGTCACTTACTACAAGTACTCTATTTTCTAAGAGTATCAAATCAGGAAATGTCAGTGCATCATAACCATACAATTATGTAAAAGGAGACATACCAATAGACATGTGGTGAGTAGTATTGTAACAATATTCTCCCAGATGAAGCCACTTGATCCATGTTATTTTTTGACTTGAGACATAATTTCTCAAGTATCCTTCCACCCATTTATTTATAATTTATATTTTCCCATCTATTTTTGGGTGGTAACTTGTGCTTGGAGTAAGTTTGGTACCTGTCAAGTGAAACAACTCCTACCAGAATGCACTGATGAACCTACTATCTCTATCACTGATTATGTTTTGGAGTAACCCTTGTAATCTAAAAAATTCTTTGAAAAATAAATCAGCAAATTGAGGTGCTTTATAATCAATAAATATAGCAAAGAAATGTGCATATTTAGTCAATCTATCAACTATAAAATAAATGAAATCTTTCCCTCGTACCTTGGGTAGTCCCACAATGAACTCCATGGAGATACTTTCCCATTTATGTTCAGGGATGGGAAGTGGTTATAGCAGACTTCCAAGAAACTCTTGTTCTCCTTTATTCTATTGGCATGTTAAACATTTTTTGATATGCATAAGAACATCCTTCTTGAGACCTTTTCAAGAGAATCTCTCTCTAATTTGTTGTATGTTTTGAAGAAGCCTAGATGTCTTGCCAAAGGTGCATCATGAAATGCCTCTAGTATTTTCTTTTTCATCTTTGATTCAAGAATAATGAGTACTCTATTTTTGAACAAGATCAACCCATCTGCCACTGTGTATCTATCATCCCTCGCCAAACCATCAAGAATTTTAGCAGTAAACGCATTCTTAGCATACTCAGCTAAGAAATTTCCCAATCAATAGAAATATGGCAAAATATGGGCATCATAGAGAGAGCATCAACTACTATATTCTTCTTACCCTTGACATATTCAATTTCAAAATCATATGCCTATAGCTTAATCACCCACTTTTGTTGTCTGTCATTTAGATTTTGTTGGATAAGAAAGAATTTCAAACTATTGTGATCTGACTTGACAACAAACTTCCTACATACTAGATATTGTCTGAATTTTTCCATAGCATGAATTATTGCCAACATTTATTTATCATAAATATGCATCCCTTACTCATGATCCTTTAGCTTTCTGATCTCGAAAGCTATGGGATGTCATTTTTGAGATAAGACAACCCCAACTCCAACACTTGAAGCATCACACTCTACAACAAAAGGGAGTGAAAAATCAAGAATAACAAGAACTAGATAGGTATTGATTACATCCTTAAATTTATCAAAATTGGCTTGTGTTTGTTCTATCCATTCAAATGCCCCCTTCTTTGTTAACTTGGTAAGAGGAGATCCAATCTGAGAAAATCCTTTAACAAACCTCCTATAATAACTGCATAAACCAATGAAACCTCTAAGTTGTGTTCGATTTGTAGGAGGTGGCCAATCCAGAATGGGTTGGATATTTTGTTGATCCACTTGAACTCCTCTGGCACTGATCACATGGCCCAAGTATAAGATTTTATTCAATCCAGAATCACATTTGGAAATCTTAACAAAGAATGATTATTATTCAAGAATGCCCAAAATTGTATCTAGATGCTCTTCCCAACTTTTACTGTAAATCAAGATATCATCAAAGAAGACTAAAAGAAACTTTACAAAATGCTTACTAAACACCTTATTCATATAGTATTTTAATGTGGATGGTGCATTTATAACCCCAAATGACATGACCAAAAATTCAAAATTCCCATAGTGACACTGAAAAGCCATCTACTGAATATCTTCTTCTCTCATGCGGATTTGATGATACCCCAATCTCAAATCAATATTTGAGAAAAATACAACACCATGTATTTCATTGATCAACTCATTTATCTTGGGTATTGGGTATTTGTTCTTGATAGTCTTCTTATTCAGGGTTTTGTAATCTATGGCCATCTGCATAGTACCATCCTTCTTTACCAACACTATGGATGATGCAAAAGGACTAGAACTCAGCCTTATGTAACCCATATGCAATAGTTATTTTATTTCCTTCTCAATCTCCTCCTTGTACACTCTTGGATGATGGTATGGTGTTGTCATGATAGGACTAGATCCCGGTTCCAACTCTATGATATTTTGAAATCCCCTTTCAGGGGGTAATCTTGGAGGCATATCACTAAAAACCATACTGTATTTATCCAAAATATTTTGAATATCAATATGCATGGAAAAATTATTGCCCTTGGAATGATCTTGTGTAATTGTCAAACCATGATATTTGGTCTTTATGGAAAAGCCTTTCCATTCTTCTAGCTATGACCACTTGTAGATCTCCATTGGTAATTCCTTTCAGAACCACCTCCTTCCATTTGGTTCTGAACTTGAATTCCATAGTTTAATGATTTATGGAGTATTATCTTAGAGAATTTAGCCACTACACACCCAAAACTACATCAATATATCCTAAACCAATAACATAAAAATCATCATGAACCTCATGGTCTCCGAAGGTTAGAATAAGATCATGAATCTTATTCTTGAACGGTATGTTGTACCCATTAGCTACAATTATGTTGAAGCCTTCAAATCTTTCTACCTCAAGTCTCACCCTCTTTACTAATACTTCATCAATGAATTTTTGGGGTAGCCCCACTATCAATCAACACAGTCACTCTTTGTTTGGAAATTTCTCCATGAACTCTGAAAGGATGGTATCTACGTGCTCCAAAGATGGATGCAAGAGTGCCAACAAGATCTTATTCTTATTCAAAGTGAGGGACTTCTAGATTATGAGGCTCTTTGGGTGTCTTTGAATCTGATTCTAAATATGAAACAACTTTAGTATAATGTACTTACCCCTTTTTGAGGCATCTGTGTCTCGAAGTCCATAGATTCTTACAAGTGAAACATAGTTTCTTCTTTTTAAGCTCATTTCTGGAGTCATCTTCTATCTTCTTATGCACAATGGAAGGTGAATCTTTTTGTGGTGGAGTAGTCATATCTTCTTCTGTAAGTTCCCCTTAGACTTATTCCAAGTAGAGGGCCTAAAAAGAATGGCAGATTTAAAATCAAATGCCTTCTTATACAAAGGAAGGGTTGAATGCCTTCACAATACCTTTGAGATGCTCAGATAATTCTTATATGAAAAGAATCACTAGTCTCATCTCTAAAATGTCAGTAACCATAAAAATTAAATTTTGATAAATCATAAACATATTCATCCACATTACCTTTTTGCTTAAGACGAGCCAACTCTCTAAATTACTCTTCAGGATCCCTTCTGTCGAATCTCTCAATCAACCTTTTACAGAACTCATCATATGATTTGATTTATTCATGATTATAATTAATTACACCATGGTACCACCAATCATGTGTAACACCTTCAAGATAAAGGGTGGCAAACTTGAAAGCTTCCTTCTCTACTATGGGCTTGAGAGACAAATACGTATCTAGTTTCTGCAGCCATACTCTAGTAGTATATATAATAGTTCCATTAAAAGTGGAGAGAGTTATCTTACCCAAGATATGCTCCAGATCCTTTGGTTTTTCCTTAAATCTAGCCTTTTGCCTTGTTGCTTCTTTGTTTTCCTTCAAAAAAATTTAGGTTGCTATTGGCATTATTTCATGAAGCCCTTCTAGGAGCATTCTATACTCTTACCAACTAATAAAAGTTTATTTTAAAAATGGAGCCCCCTCTTTTGGAAGAACTTCTTCCCTTTAAATGAACTTGGGCTTTAGGTCCTATTGATGAGCCCCATCTCTAGATTTCAAGATTCCACCTCTTTGTTCTTGTTCAAATTATTTCCTCTAGAAGTGCTAGCTTCTCCATTGTTATTATTTTTTACTAGTGGATTATGCATCAAATGAAACATATACCTAGATATATTAGTAATATGGCTAGTAAAATGGTTTTGACTTTGAAACATTTCATCAATGTTCCTTGCAGTCTCATCTCCTCTACTATCTTCTCTATCACCCATTGTTTCTCTTGGATGCAATTTCTTCTGCTCTTTGTTCTCATACCTGATTTCCTTGTCACTTAGAAACATCAAATATACAAGACCTATAGGCTGGCAAGATCACCAGATCTGATACCACTGTAATATCCTAAATGGGATATTTATGCAAACATACTAAAATACTAAAAATTTGAATTCAACAACTATGGAAAGAATAATTGAGATGAATATGGAAACACACACTATCTGATATTTTTGATTATTTATGATAGAAATGACAAATACATAATAATAAGCTCTCACACACATAGAGTTACAAACCACACAGAAGCAACAAACTGTTTGAAGATCAATTGTAATCTTTGAATGAGATCACCTCCAAGAACTATAGGGTTTTCATCCTTTGATTCTGTAAGCATCCAAGGGGTTTTGTCCTTGAATATTAAATGAAGTTAAATCATAGGTGCAATAAGATATAGAGTAAATGGTTGATTTTTAAAAGATGCATTACAATGATAGCTAACCCATAACTTAAAGAAATTATAAATGGGAGAAGACAAATGGAAGAATAGTGAGGAGAGAGAAAATGGGTGTAACATTCCACATGGGGGAACAAATGGTCAAGATGACAAGCCTTGACAATGTGCAACTTGATTACAACCCATATGCTTTCATAATTATGTCTCCTACTCCATGTGAAGGAATCAAATGATGGAAACTATAGCCATGTGCTCACACGTGGCCAAGATCCTTTCAACCACCCACTTTTGACCATTTTGCATGCTTAATCATGAAGTCACATGACAAATACACCAACCTCTCCTTTTCCTATAAAGGACACCCATGTGAAGGAATAAAACAAATCTAAATTGTCTCCTATGTGGGGTGGGATATCCTATTCCACTCAGATGCTCTAGATTCATGAAATATTCTCCTATGGGCCTTGCCACCTCATTCACAGTCCATCTCACTATTACATCATTTGGTATGCTATTATGAATAGTGATAATGAATAGTGTTTTCATGAATAGTGATGGTGAATAGTAACCCGTACTACTATTTACTTCATTACCCAATTTAGCCCATGGGAATGAGATATGCTAAGGGTATCCTACACATGCCTTATTTGAAAGAAGGGGACATCAAAATTTTGAATGTCATGGTGGTTTGATAACACATAATTTGCCTATCTAGACGTGATCAAAGTGATAGATTCTTAGGTGGAGGTCTCAGAGGTAGAAAAGGTAGCTGAAGCTAAAGAAGTTATTTGTTCAATGCCAAAAAGTTGCATTTTTAGACCCATCAGTGCAACTTGTCCAACGAATTGCTCTCGAAGGTTCCACATGAGTGCTCTAGGTTACAATTAGAGGGATTAAAGAGGAAGGGGAGGGATCTGATGATTCATAGAAATGACTTACCAGTTTTTTTTATGCATGTTTAAACTCAAGCTAAAAAAATTACATTTTTTTGGTATTGGGAAGGGTGTTCTTAAGGTTGAAATGGAAGGTGGGTTTGTTGATTAGGCCTAATGGGAGGCCAAGAACATGATAATAGATGTTAAATTCCCCATCAAACATGTTGGAAGTGTTAGTTTTTGGTTAGTAAGCATTGAAACAATAGTTCTATTAAGCTCTTAGCCTGTAAAATTTTGAGTAAAGTCAAAGTAAGGGTTTCATGAATAAAACACCTCTAAAACTCAAATAATTGAATAATAAGGTCTGAAAATTTGTGAGAAGTTGGGGAATGGATCTTATAACTTGTCCAAGTATAAATGGGTTGACAAGAGGTTTGAAATTTTAGGTACAGAGGATTGTTTTTATGTACACCTGTAGAAGAACATTTTTGAGAAAGTTGTGCATAAGGTAAGATGAGTTTTTGGTTGATTTTAATTCTATAAACTTGGGTAAGGGTTAAAACATGTTAAAATTTATAAAATACTTTAAGAAATATAATTTTAAGAGATACAAAATATATTTTTTTAAATTCACATATTCGAACAACAACTAGGTCTAGAGATCTAAAATTCTAAAAAGATAGAATTTGAGAATGAGAGCATAATCTCTTAGGGACCTATAGGTGGTTGATTTATTGTAATTTTTGAAACCTACATAAATCCTTTATTTTTAATAAAACCTATCCAAAGTGTCTTAAAGAAGATTTTTCAAAATAAGGAGAGTAGATTTGAGAGATTGGTGACTAGTTAAGAGCAAAGCTAATGAGTAATTGACTAGTATAAAAGAAGATTATTTGAGAGCGGATTTTGAATTGAGTTGAGAACAAGAGTGGATAAGTGAGGTTGGAATTATTCATTATCTTAGAGAATATGAATAGGACTTTCATAACCTTCTTAAACATAGAAGAGCAAACTGTGCATTAGGTGGTATTAGGGGATGATAAAGGGTTTTGGCCAAAGATGGATCATTGTCTCATGAGCGAATATTCTATTTCAAGTTAGTAAGGTTACCTTCTATCAAACTAAAGACATTATCATCAAGGTCAAATAGAAGTTCATATTGCAAGTTTAATAAAGATAAATCTCTAAAGATGAAGTAGACCATGTACATGGTCACCAAAAGGAGTTTAGTGCAGAAGAGGTATTGATAGAGATTACTCAAGAGGTGAGGTAAAATATAAAGGATAAAGAATCATAGAAGGCATACAAGTTGTAGGCCTAGTTTCAATAAAATCTAGTCAAAAAGGCATTAGACCCAGGTGAAGGTGAAAGATCAAGTAATTTACAGGTATAGGTGTCTGAGTGAGAAATTTTCAAGGATTTATGAATGATTTTATGTCTTTGGATTATACAAGTTTGAACATGATTGGGTATGGGTTTTAAATGAAATCAAATTGTGGTAATGATCAATTATTAAGTTGTAAATGGGTTATGACAAATGCAAAATATATAAGAGTGTCATTAGTTATTTCCACTACACATAATCAAATAAAAAAAATTAATTTAAAAAAATATGGGAGATCCGAGATTTATAGCATTGAAAAGAACAATTTTTTAATCCTCATTTGTGTACAACATTAAATACATGATCTAATAGATAATAATTTGGAAGATCAAAACAACACTATACAATAACATTTTAAATTAAAACCGAATATAAATTAGAATAGATTGACATGATAAGCATACAATATAGGCACATGTGTACAATGTCAATGATACATAGATTGCCATGATAGGCATACAATATAGGAACATGTGCACAATGTCAATAATATATAGATTGCCATGATAGGCATATAAAAATTTACATCTACCAACATAGTATCTAATGTTGGGTGAATGCCATACACGCATATACAATGCCAAAAATGCAAAAATTGCCATATAGACATACAAAAAAACACATCTCATGTAAGACATCCTATTCATCAAATAGCCTCACCCTCTTTGTCTTCCTCAAAGAAGACTCTCCTTAGGAATCCTTGTTGGTAGATGGACATCCCTCTAATGCCTTGGATTGCTCCAAGGTCTAACTGCATGTCTTACGCTCAATAGCTTATTTGTAATTGAACTTGTTCAAATACAAGTATTATTACAAAATTAACATAAAATACATTCAACCAATTTTTAAGAAATTAATTTTAAACTATAATAAAAAATAATTTAAACTTGCACTTACTGCAAGCTCACAGTCCTGCTCAATCTGCTTTTGATGCTCAAACAATTTAGTGGTAGGATCAGTTGTTCGAATAGGCATCTAAAATAGGGAAAAAACATGAGAAGTGGCTCTACTAATCGTCTAAGTGGGACTATTAGATGTCATAGGACAACCATGCATACACAATACATTCACATAAGTTATATTTTTCCCAAGTATGTAGTAAATTTTTTAAAATAAGTCTATTTTTACAATTCAAAATTACAAGTTAATATATACCTCTATCAATGCCTATGCAGATGACATTGTAGTAGCAATGCCTATGTTTATCTCTGCTCATAGTGATGGAGGAGTGTCTACTTGCGCCATCAACTATTCATGTAAACAAGGTCTAACTTACTTTTCTATAAAGTATTAAAGATATATATTTGCAATTTTTTCTCAATGTAAACCAAGATATATATGGTAAGGTATTTTAATGTGCATAACATTAAAAGATAATGTAATCCAAGAATCATGAAAGTGTAACTGTCATGCAACATGTAGTGGCTATGAATAGCAAGTAGTTTGCATGTTAGAGGTAATATAAAAATTTAAATACATGTAATAAGTGTGATTGGAGGTAGAAATGATAGTATCACTTCGAGAAGGCAAAGTTAGGGAGAGAAAAGGAATAAGAGACATATCAAAAACTCTGTCCTTACTTGTAAAGTTTATTTGGATAGAGTAAAATGTAAATTAGTGTCTAGCAGTTTATGATTAATCCTATGGTGTTCATATCTCTAGTTAGAGAAGATTCAAGTTTGTAGTCTATAGGGTTAAAGTGGTGAAACCCAAGTTTCAATACTCTGTCTTCAGGCACAAGCAGAAAGAGGAGAACATAGTCAGTTTAAATTGTCATTATAAATGATTTAAATATGAGTAAGGGATATAAGAACTCTATGAAATTAATGTAAACACATTTAAAGTCTCAATACTATTGAAAAAATGTAAAATACATGGGAAGACTATATATAGTCCAATTAGTAACAATTCTGAGTTTGCATAGTCATAAAGAAAGACCATATAGAGTTCTTGGAAATAGATTTGAGGATTGAAGGTATTGTAAATTTTGTGGGATTTTTTTTTCCATGTGTGTGATTCTTTGAATTTATATCAAATAAAGTTAAAGGGTCTTAAGGGTTTATTTTGTCCTATTTATTGACATAGTAATGTTAGAGGGGTATAAAATTTTGTAAAACTACATGTTGAGAGTGATTTAGTACTGAGAAAGGAAAAGTAATAGTTTGAGAAGATGCATGTTATAAGGGAAGAGACATTTCAAGCCTTTGAATATTTTATAAGGGTCAAAAGGTCATTATATCTCATTTATTATCCTCTCAAGTAGGTGCAGGATTGAGACAACAAAAGTTAGGGTTTGAAACTAGAAAATGAGATAACAAGTGATTTAACATATGAAAAGTCATTAAAATTTATGGATAGGTGTATTTATGTAGGAGGAAGAGTATTTTGAAGGTTTAAAGTTGATTTGAGTCCATATGTTATGGATTCATAGTCAGTAGCCTTGAATTAGGCCTAGGAGACCTAATTAGTCTTGAGGGATGTTGAGTTAGGTGTTCTCCAAAGAGAGTTAAATTATGAAGGTTTGTGTGGAGCTATGTGATGTAAAGGGGTATCTGAATGTGGGTTTGGTTTGATTGGGAGATTTTTAGTTTACTTAGAATAAGTAGTTTTGCCTCAAAAAAGGGCTAGTAGAAGGAAGGTGTCAAAGAAGAAAGAAGAGTTAAGTGAAGAGTTGAAGCTTGGGGGTTTTATGGAATGGTTGGATGCATGAAATAAGATGTAATTGAGTATCTAGATGGTATTATGAGTATTGTGTAAGGACAAAATCAAAGTAGCATGTAGACCTATGAAAACACATAAGAAGATTGTCAAGAATAGAGCAAGGGTAAAGAGAGACAACATGAAAATAGAGTATGAACTAAGGATTTTGATGTTAAAAGGAAATATTATAGAGGTAGTTGATTCATAAAATGACTTCAAGTAGAGAAGGAGGATTAAGTGAATCCAAGGAGGGTTAAGAGCCATTAAATAGGTAAGAGTGAACAAGAAAGACCTAGTAAATACAAAGTGATCAAAGAGATAAAGAGGTTGAAGACATGAGACAAAGAAGGACAAGAAAAGATCAAAGCTGGGTATTTGGTAGAGGTGAGTGTGTGTTTCATCCATATCAGGGAAGCTTGTTATAACCTTTGCATCGATATCCTTGATAGATAAATTTAACTTAAAATTACAAGGCAAATATACATAGACTAAAAGTACATAGAGCATAAGATTAACTCAAAATTTTATCTCTGTATAAGTAAAAGGTGTCATCCTAACATAGATAGATGCATTAGTGTATGGGTCAGTAGTTAGATCCAAAAATGTAAACAATGGTTGCATCAAATCAAATACTGAAAATGTCTATTATGATGATGAAGGCACTGTCACGTCTTAAGATATAAAAAATGACATTATTCAGTTTTTATGTAAATTAATTGTTAGATAAATTAAATTTTCAAATATATCTTAAATTTAGCATGACATTTATATAAAATATACTTGCATTTGTATAGTGGCTGATGTCTGCACACCAAATGTGCATGCCAAAAACTCATCACTCATAAGTATATTATCCAAGCCCTCTAAACCACCAACACCATCATCATCAAAAGGTCCAATACACATAGCTCTATAAGAACTACAAGTGTGGGGTCGAGTATACACACTAGGTGGCATATCTCTAGCATCAATTTTTTAGAGCTTACTCATATGCTAAACAAGTGTATCAATGATCAAATTAAGTACATGTAAAGTGTCAATCTCCATGACCTATTGAACTCTATAGGGGATCTCAGGCTCAAGTGGATTTTGGATATGGATGCTTGTACCTTGATTAGGTGCATGATTTGTACCTAGTCAATCATGTGCAGAGCCTTTCCCTCAACCCTAAAATTCACTATAATCAAAATAGTTTAGAATCTCATTGAGGACAAACTCATAATAGAGTCTCCTAAAAAAATACAATGGGACCTCATGGTTGTTACATGGTGGATAATCAAACACCATCCACCATAGGTCCCAAAAATTCGCTGTGATTAAATTATGTTGGCCACGATGGATTGGAAAACATTTAACATTTACTAGAAATGGTTCATTGGTGGATGGGTCAATGAATAAGGCACAAATGGAGGCTTTTGATATGCCTTTATTCTTGACCTCAAGTGCTGATAATTTGTCAGCATAATAAGCCCTACAAAATATGAAGCCCATCTATGAATTTGACTCATTATAGAGTCAATTTGACCTAATAATGTCTATAGGGAATTGGCTAGATAGGTGCAGTGGGTTTTGGTGGAAGTGGGATCCATCATTCTCCTAATTAATTCTTCAATTTTAATTTTATTTCCACAATGTGGTCAACTAGACTCTCTTGAATACACAGGGGCTCTATAGGAGGGTTAGGTGGAGGGATAGGAGGAACAAGAGGGTTCTATGGAGGTTAGCAGGAGGAACAAGAGGGTTATATGGAGGGTTAGATAGAAGAATAGGAGGGTTAGCAGGATGGGCTATTCAAAACAAATAAATTACCAATTAAACAATGATAATAACTAAAAATTAGGGTTAACAAGTGTAGTTTTTTAGCACTTACCTCTTCTATGTGGCAACATTGTTGATTAGCAGCTTCCTAGGATAAAGTCTGGCAAGGTTTAGCCTCTCTCACCCAAAACATGATCATGGAATGGCAACATTAACAAAAAAGCTCGAATGCAAAATGAGGAAATTTGCATTCAGGTTTTGGTTTTTTTTTTGGCTACATAGGTAACACAATTATATTATTGTTTTAAATAACATGATCATGGTATTTAATAACGTGATCACATGATGGCTCGATAATTATGGAGCCATAATTTAAATAATGTGATCACATTAATTAACTAACACAATTGCCTTACTGAACATGTCCAGAGAATTGTCTCCCAATGTCATGCACTTACCCACAAATATTATTTATATTCATGTTAATGATGAGACTATCGAGTTAGATGCATTATCTACATGCAATAGGTTAAAATTTGTAAATTTATGGTAGGTAGGGGGCACATGTCATGTTCACTCAGGGCTAATTTTGGTGGCATTTTTGGCATCTTATTTTACCATTTCAAGTTTTTTATTCACTAATTATTCATTATCATAGTTGGCTTTCATTTTATCTTATATTCTCTAATGTAACTTATATGTTTAATGTGTCATTGTATAATTCATGTTTTTATATACATTCCCATGTTTGTTATACCTTATTATATTCATGTCTCAAGTGTTTAGTTTGTGTTTGGTCACATAGTTTACTTGTTTTCTTTGTGTTTGTTGTGTCTTCACTATTGTATTTGCTTACTCAGTGTTTGATGTGTCTTGAGCTTGTTATAGTTATGTCTCAAGTGTTTTCTTTGTGTTTGGTCACATAGTTGACTTGTTTACTTTGAGCTTGTTGTGACGTCATTAATTTATGTGCTTACTTAGTGTTTGATGTGTCTTGAGCATGTTTGGCATGCTTACTTTGTGATTTAGATGACTTTATTGCATTTTATTTCTATTCTATATTTATGTGCTGTCACTATCTTATTAGCCTTTTATGTGTTTGGCATGCCTTCTATGTCTAAAGTGTGTGATATGGCCTTGGTCATACATGTGACATGTTACATGTTATAGTTATTTCTATAACGCATTAATTATGTTATATGGTACCATGATCTATATCATGCAGAATCCTCTTATTATTTGCCTACATTACCAAGATCTATAGCATGCATCTATTTAGGGAACTTATACATTGCATTTATATATCTCAAGCCAATATTACTACTTTTATTATATTTTAGGACCACAAGGGTCACCTCTTATTTATCTTATAGTACTTACATTTGGTATTCATGTGGGACATACTACCCTTTGTGCTATATTACTTACATTTTGACCGTGTGGGGCATATTAATCATGCACTTATATGGATTACACCATAAGTTTGCATGGGGAAAAATATTTATAACATATTGCATGCTTCAAAGATTACATCTTTCTATGTTTGACATCAATGGATTTATATCTCATCTTATGCATGATGTTTGTAATTCCTTTCTTTTAAGATATGTGCTTTACAATTTCATCTTGCATCTCAAAAGGGAGCATACACTCCACTCATTATATACATCCAGACTCAAGACATTCAACACAACTTTCAATCCTGTCAAAGGGAATTAAATTTTAATTAATTCAATGAGAACCTAGAAAATACCACTTATTCTCATTGCGATATATATTCAAAATATTTCTTAACATTTTTTTAGTACACAAAATATTGTTTACATTGATTTTGGTCATTAAAATTTGCAGTAAAAAATGCATGAGAAATTTAGCATGACATGTTATTGTTGAGGTGTGGAGCTAAAAGCTTCACTAGATGAGCGGATGCTGAAGTTGCTGGATTTACACAGTCGCCGACGACGGCAAGGAGTTGACCAGTAGCTGTCGGCGTCGGTCATGTGCAGGGAAACAGGGACCAACGTCGATCACCTGTGCATCCAAAAAGTCTATTTTCGTGGATGGAATAGGTTGTTTGCATGATTAGTTTAGCTGTTAGTTGTAAGTTTGCGTTTCTATTTTTGGTAGGACTATTTTAAGACTTTGATTAGGAGGTGTATCTAATGGTTGTGAATGCATTGCTCATGATCCCTAATTCTATATAATGGGATAGATCTTCATAGCTTGTGTAAGTGTGTAAGAAAGAACAGTATAAGACATATTGTATATGTGTGTATCAATCCAGGTTGTTGGAATTGATTGTAAACTCTTGAGGGAAAGAGATCTATACATCTGAGAGGTGTGAGAAGAAAGTGTGATTTTTCTTCATTGTATTTCCTTTTGGAAGAGTTTAATACAAGTTTTCAGGGTGGTTTTTTGTATCTCTTATTCTTTGCTATTTCTGATTCTAGTTGCTTTCAATTCTAGTTTAATTCTATGTTTAATTACTTACATAAAAGTAATCAAGTTTGTTGGTTGATCCCCAACAAGTGGTATCAGAGCTCAGGTTGATGAACATGTGTTTTAGATCTGGTTAGTGTTTGTTGATTTCAGGTCACTCACAGGGGTTTCTGTTTGAGTGGGAGAAGCAATGGCAGAAGAAAGTAAACTGAGAATGGAGAAGTTTAATGGCAAAAATTACCAATTATGGAGAATGCAGATAGAAGATTATCTATATCAGAAAGATCTGTATTTACCATTGGGTGGGGTTGATAGAAAGCCCACAGATATGGAAGATGAAGAATGGGAAGTTCTTGATAGAAAGGCTCTTGGATCTATAAGATTGAGTCTGGGATCTTTTGTAATTTCTAACTTGTCATAGGCAAAGACAACGGTAGAATTAATGGATACTTTAGCAAATTTATATGAAAAGCCCTCAGCTTCAAATAAGGTATATCTTATGAAGCAGTTATTTAATTTGCAAATGTAGGAAGGTGGATTTGTATCTAATCATCTAAATGATTTCCATGGAATTGTAAATAAATTAAATTTAGTCAAAATAGTTTTTGATGATGAAATTAAAGCTCTTTTAATATTATGCTCTTTACCTAAAAGTTGGCATAGTTTAGTAGTGGCAGTTAGTAATATTACATCTACTGCAAATATCTTGAAAGTTGATGATGTTGTTAGTGTAATCCTGAATGAAGAGACTCTCAGGAAAAGCACAGGGGAATCATCAGGAAATGCTTTAAGTATTGAAAGTAGGGGAAGACAAAGAGAGAAGAGCAAGCAAGGGAGATCAAGGTCTAAGTCAAAGATGAGCAATAGATCCAAATCTAAAAATGGAAAAAGAAAGATAACCTGTTGGAATTGTGGAAAGAGAGGACATGCAAAGAAAGATTGCTGGTTGAAGGTTAATGAAGAGAATCAACATGAATGTAATGAAGAAGCAAAAGTTGCAGGTATTATTGCACAAGATGCTCTTTCACTTTATTTGCATAATAAAATAGAATCTTGGGTTTAGATTCTGGGGCCTCTTTCCATGCTACCCCAAATAGAGAATTTTTCAATGATTATGTCCAGGGAGATTTTGGAAAAGTTTATTTTGGGGATGATGAGCCTTGTAAAATTGTTGGCAAAGGAAAATTGCAGCTGAAATTGTAGAATGGCAACACATGGGTGTTGAAGGATGTCATGCATGTCCTAGCCCTGAAGCAGAATCTGATTTCTGTAGGAAAGTTGGGTGATGAGGGTTGTACAGTAACTCTCACAGCTGAATCTTGGAAGGTTACCAAGGGAGCACTTGTATTAGTCAGAGGTAAGAGAGTAGGTACTCTCTATTTATGTAATTGTATTACTGATTATTCTCCTTCTGTATTATCTACTTCAGATGTGGATGCAAAGTTATGGCACTGTAGGCTCGGCCACATGAGTGAGAAGGGAATGACTATTCTTAAGTCAAAAGGTAAGCTTTCAGATTTGAAAAGCATAGATCTAGATTTTTGTGAGCATTGTGTTTTTGGAAAACAAAAGAGAGTAAGGTTTGTTAAAACTGGGTCAACAAAGAGGAAGCACAAGTTGAAGCTTGTTCACACAGACGTGTGGGGACCAGCTCAGGTAGCTTCTATTGGAGGATCACAATATTATGTTACTTTCATTGATGATGCTACAAGAAAGGTATGGGTCTATTACATAAAGAAGAAATCTGATGTTTTTGACACTTTTAAGATTTGGAAAGCTATGGTTGAGAATGAAACAGGTAGGAGATTGAAGTGCCTTAGATCTGACAATGGTGGTGAGTTTTGTAGCTATAAGTTCAACTGGTATTGTGATATGAATGGAATACGTAGGCAAAGGATGGTTCCAAGGACACCTCAGCAAAATGGAGTTGCTAAAAGGATGAACAGAACAATATTAGAGCATGCACAGAGTATGAGATTGCATGCTAGTTTGCCCTTACATTTTTGGGCAAAAGCTATAGATACTGCAGTTTACCTGATTAACAAAGGACCCTCTATAGCTCTGGATGGTGCAATTCCAAAAGAGGCTTGGACAAGTAAAAAGGTAGATCTTTCATTTCTCAGAGTTTTTGGTTCTGAAGCTTTTCTGCACATTGATAAGGAAAATAGAAAGAAGCTGGATGCTAAGTCTATGAGGTGCACATTTATTGGTTATGGCTCTGGAGATTTTGGATTCCAGTTTTGGAATCTAGGAACTAACAAAATAATTAGGAGCTGTGATGTTGTTTTCAATGAAAAAGTGATGTATAGTGATCAGCTCAAGAAGCTGAAGAATTCTGAGCCAGGCCATGAAGATTTGGATGAGGTGACGGTCCAAAATGAGCTCGCGAGAAAGAATAATCACAGACAAAAAAACATAGAGACCGACGTCGGTCAGATAGGAACCGACATCGGCAATACAGGAATCGATGTCGGTCAGACAGTGACTGACGTCGGTCAGAAAGGAACTGGCATCGGTCATGTGGAACCGATGTCGATCAGTTATAGGCCTGGAGATGACTGAGATCGATCACTGTCAGATAATTTGGGTGGACAACAAGCAGAGAATGAGTTTCAGACGCCCATTAAGAGGTCAGAAAGGGTAAGTAAACCTCTAATTTGATATTCCCCTTCATTATTCTATTTATTGCTTACTGATAGTGGATAACCAGAGATATTTGATGAAGTTATATAGGTGGAATCCAAGAATCAGTGGGAGCTTGGCATGAATGAGGAAATTGATTCCTTGAAAGAGAACCAAACATGGGATTTGGTTGAGTTGATAGCGGGAAAGAGAACACTAAAAAATAAATGGATCTACAGATTGAAGGAAGGTGAGAATGGATAGATGAGATATAAGGCCAGGTTGGTAGTGAAAGGATTTGCACAAAAACCATGTATTGATTTTAGTGAAATTTTTTCTCCTGTAGTAAAAATGACTTCTATTCAGACTGTATTGTCTTTAGTTGTTATTGAGGATTTGCATCTTGAGTAGCTTGATGTTAAGACATCATTTCTTCATGGAGATTTGGATGAAGAAATATATATGGATTAGCCAGAAGGCTTTGAGGTCAAAGGTAAGGAGAAACTTGTGTGCAGATTGAAGAAAAGCTTGTATGGTCTCAAGCAAGCTCCTAGACAATGGTATTTGAAATTTGACAGGTTTATGACTGAGCATGGCTACAACAGATGTCAATCTGACCATTATGTTTATTTTAAGAGATTGGATAATTGTAGATATATTATCCTGTTGTTGTATGTAGATGATATGCTGGTTACAGGTTCACACATGCAGGATATCTCTGAGCTTAAGGTGAAATTAACTCACACATTTGCCATGAAGGATTTTGGAGTAGCAAAAAAAATCCTTGGCATGAGTATTAAGAGAGACAAGAAAAATCACATGTTGATTTTGTCTCAAGAGGATTATGTGAACAAGGTGTTGGAGAGGTTCAATATGCAGGATGCGAAACCGGTGAGTACACCTATGGCTGGACACTTCAATTTGAGTAAAGAACAGTGTCCTAATTCACATGATGAGGTAGAGTACATGAGTAGAGTTCCATATGATTCTGCAGTTGGGAGCTTAATGTATGTAATGGTATGTATTAGACCAGATATTGCCCAAGCAGTGGGAGTTGTCAGTAAGTATATGGCCAATCCAGGGAAGGAGCACTGGAAAGCAGTCCAGTGGATTCTCAGATATCTGAGAGGGACCAACAGTAGGCATTTGTGCTATGGTGGGTCAAACACTTCTCTACATGGATATGTAGATGCGGATATGGCAGGTGATTTGGATGGCAGGAGAAGCACCACAGGATATGTGTTCACTGTTAGTGGAACAGCGGTGAGCTAGATTTCAAATTTGCAGAAGGTTGTTGCCTTGTCTACTACAGAGGCAGAATGCATTGCAGTCATAGAGGCTAGCAAAGAAATGATATGGATAACATGGTTCATGGTAGAGCTAGGAAAGGAGCAAGAGAGTTGCAGATTATACAGTGATAGTCAAAGTGCAATTCATTTGGCTAAGAATTCAGCCTTTCATTCAAGAACCAAACATATACAGCTTAGGTACCACTTCATAAGATAGGTATTGGAGGATGGTGAGTTGAAGTTGGAGAAGATCCATACAGATGAGAACCCTGCTGATATGTTAACCAAGCTGGTAACAAAGGAGAAGTTGAATCTTCATTCAACTTTTTTTGGTCTTCAAGATTGAGTTTGAAGATGGAGAAGCTAGAAGATGTTGCTTTACAGGTACTAGTACAGCTATTTATCTCCAAGTGGGAAATTATTGAGGTGTGGAGCTAAAAGCTTCACCAGATGAGCGAATGATGAAGTTGTTGGATTTACACAATCATTAATGATGGCAAGGAGTCGACCAGTATCTGCCGACGTCGGTCATGTATCGGTTGACGTCGGTCATGTGCAGGCAAATAGGGACCGACGTCGGTCACCTGTGCGTCCAAAAAGTCTATTTTTGTGGATGGAACAGGTTGTTTGCATGATTAGTTTAGCTGTTAGTTATAAGTCTGCATTTCTATTTTTGGCAGGACTGTTTTAAGCCTTTGATTAGGAGGTGTATCTAATGGTTGTGAATGCATTGCTCATGATCCCTAATTCTATATAATGGGATAGATCTTCATAGCTTGTGTAAGTGTGTAAGAAAGAATAGTACAAGACATATTGTATATGTGTGTATCAATCCAGGTTGTTGGAATTGATTGTAAACTCTTGAGGGAAAGAGATCTGTACATCTGAGAGGTGTGAGAAGAAAGTGTGATTTTTCTTCATTGTATTTCCTTCTGGAAGAGTTTAATACAATTTTTCAGGGTGGTTTCTTGTATCTCTTATTCTTTGCTATTTCTGATTCTAGTTGCTTTCAATTCTGGTTTAATTCTGTGTTTAATTGCTTACATAAAAGTAATCAAGTTTGTTGGTTGATCCCCAACAGTTATCTCATATAAACACCATCACATCTTCAATCAATCATGCATATCATTTCTAATTTTATAGATGTCAATAGGTTATATTATTGGCACTACCCATGTGCATATTTAAAAATAAATATGTTTTTACAAGATTCACATGTACATTGGAATTTTCTTTGTGAGCTTCAGGGGAAAAAATATTATAATCATTACAAGCTTGTTTTTTTTTTTGTGTGCACACACACAACCATAAAAGTGAGGCATCATTTAGACACAAAAATTTCTCATAGGCATTTATTAGTCTTTATAAGTTACATTATTCTAGGTTACATGTATAGATGTCAGTTATTAATCTAAATTATTTGTTATTGGAGAATTTGGTGACCTTTTATTATGCCCACTTCTTCTCTCTCATCACTATCATGTGGTCCATTGTACAAACATACTTAGTAAATTTTTAGGGCTTTACGTGTTTTTGTCCATTGGGTACCATGGAGATTTTTGGTCCCATCTTATCTGCTTTTTCAATCCTTTGATGTCATTTTATTTGCCAATATGGTCTTAATTTGAATTTCAGACATCTATAAATATATAAGCATGTAAATATTATTATTGAGCATTTATCAACATTATGTTGAAATCAAGAAAGTATTTAGAGAGCATCTATTGTATCACTAAAAGTTCATATTAGTGACACATTGCGTTATACTAATTTACCTAGCTGAAGAATCATTAAATTTATCAGCATGTCTATGAGCCTGCCTAAAATGTTACAGGGAATGAAAATATGTAAAGGTCAAAATTGGAAGTATAGGTCACATTCGTAGGACACAATCAATGGTTTTCCAATTATAATTGATTTATTAGTGGTGGTTTGCTAATTCTAACCTCTGTGCTAAATTGCATTCAGATTTCAATATATTCATTTTGTTAGTCTTATAAACATGCTTCTAGTCTCATAATTTACTTATAGTCATTAGGCATGTTTGTTTCAGTATTATTTCTCTCTCCTTGATATTTTATTATATTTTTTGTTGTTTGGATTATACTATTAGTTTATATTTAGACACTAGACATTTATGGATGTTTTTTGTTACTGTATTATCTTAGATCTTGATCGTGCCATAGTTTTAACATGTTGCACATAGTGTAATTACCCTTGTTCACATGCTCTTACATCCAACCTAAGTTTTTATGCCCTTCTTCCCCCTAGGGTTTACTATTTTATCTTGTTTTGAGCTTTGATTTTTAGGGATTTATTTTCCCTTATTATTTCCCTTTTATGGATTGTTCTTGTTTTCTCATAGATTGTGTCATTGCTTAGTTTACTTCATGGTATATGTTAGAAAAATGGATATCTATAATGTAAACGTTATATTTTTGTTGAAGAAAAAAATGCATGCTTTGAATGGTTTAGATTATTATTTTACATATATAAAAAATAATGATGGTGATATTTTTGAAACTCTTAAAAATTATGTTATCGAAAATCATTCTTCCTTTGTTGAAATTGTTAAAATGGTTAATGAAGTAGCTAATACACATTATTCTCATGCAAATATAGATTGCTATATAATTTTTAAATGTGTTCGTTCTTCTAAAAGGTTTTTTAAGCATTGTGATTCTTCCCCTTATGTATCTAATAATCCTAGTGTGCCTATGCTTGAAACCAATAATAACACTAGACCCTTGAATTAACCCATTCATAGTTACATTGTACCTATGCATAAGCTTGTGACTATGATGCATGCAATATGAGAATTGGAATTTTATGTACATACTTTATCTCATGAGTTTATTGCATTTAATTCTTGGGTTGATAAGAATGTTGTATACAATCAAAATATAGTGTGTATGGTTCTTGACGCTCCTCTCCTCCCTAATTTTACTATGCCTAAATTATCATTGTTTGATGGTTTTGGAGATCCTTATTTACATCTTAAGTACTTTTATGCTTGTATTGTGAAATATGGTACCTATGATAGAATATTTCATAAAACATTTCTTAGAAGCTGAGTGAGTCATGCTTTAGATTGGTTTCATAAGCTCCCTAGCGATTCCTTGAATTCATTCCTTAGCTAGGAAGAGGATTTCTTATCACAATTTATTACCAACAAGTGGCCATGTGCCACATTTTGAGTGTATTCCATATTTACACTAAGGGAAAATTGAGCCTATGTGTGATTATATTCTTACATTGAAGGGTGTTATGCATGTTTGATTTATCGACTTAAGGATCTATAAAACTATACATTTTTAGTAAAATCATCTATTTATACACAGTAGAATAATGATTCATATGGTATTATTGAGTTATTTTTGAGACCTTTATTATATAGTTATGACCATGGATTCACACTTAGTTGGGGGGAAACTTTCAAACTTGATGTATGGGAAATGTGGGGGAATCTTATTACCATTTTATTTTATTACATTGCTTTGAATTTTATTTATTTTGATTGTTCTTGACTAGTAATTTTCTTTGTCCAAATGATGTTTTCACATATCTCATTAGCCACTTGGCTGTAGTTTCTCCTTTTTTATAGCTTCTTTGTCTTCTTAGGAGTTTATTTTTGGTATACTTTTATTTATGTTTGTACAATTGATTTTCCTATTATCTTTCTCTCTTTTTTGATTCATTGTTTGTCTCAAATCCCTTCTTTGCCATGATTCTTATAATGTGTAGTTTTTATGTTATTTATCTTCTACAAAAAAAAAAAAATTATCATTTATTTTTCACACTTTTATTTGTGTACATAAACTTAATTTTCCTATCATCTTTCATTTTATTTTGAGTCACCACATTTTCCCAAATCCCTTCTTTACCATGATCTACATCATTCATCTATTAAAGGAAATGAGCCTTGTGTGCTACCCTACATTGCTTATATATCTCCCATTCAGGTGAATGTATTATACTAGTAATTTATTGATTATATATTTACTAAGACAAAAGCATTATACCTAGACATTGACATAGACTACATCTCATCCACACATGAGCAACCTCTTACTTTTGTGCTTACATCTCCTACATCTTGTCTATACAGGGAAAAATTTATTAGTTCACACAGATTTTAGATTGCCTATATAGGGGCGTATTATTATTGTGCTTCATTGTTTATATATTGGTCTTTAGGGGCACAATACACTTATATGTACATGGGTTATACACCATTTATATTGAGGCATGCTATTGATGTGCTTCATTACCTATAGATTTGCCACACTTGGGCATACTATTTTATATGCTTACATTAATGATATTTAATCACTTAGGATTAACCTACTCCTATGCTTATATTGGTCATGCCTTGCCCATATAGAGGCAATACAAAATTTTCTTACATTTCTTCTAATCAGACATATATGAATTTAATTGCTTATTATATAGATGTGCTTTCACAAGGATGTTTACTTACATGACTTAGACCTACATACACATAGGCCATAGTCCCTTTATCAATAGTATCTTTGGTGATTTTATCTTACTCACATGGCTCTAGACTACATACACACAAGACAAAGTGCCTTATTACACATGGTTTAATGATGACATCTTTCTAGTATTATACCAAAATGTGTTATAAATGAGTTTTAATGATGTCATATTATGAATATATATTAGATATGTTTTGTATAATACACATGGTACGTATGATCCCTTTCTTCTGAGATATATGATTGATATCCCACACCTCAAAGTGAGGTATATGATCATCTTATTTTATACTTAAATTATGTTGGAGATTAATATTTATTTGGGTTCACCTTTATTATCCTAAGTCAATTTAGGTGTGTTTAGGTTTTCTTATCATGTGAATTTATAATTCAAGAATTTATGAGGTGTCACACCTCTTTTGTCCATTTTTAAGGGAATCTTGAAGTTCCATGACATATATAACTACTTCCTAATTTTTCACACATTTATCTCTCACCTCATAGGGATTAGTGACACTAGGCACACACTAAGAAAATTTTGTAAGGTCATGATGGAGATTCTTTATACCTCCTTCCTTCCTCACTCTATTTAAAGAGTTCACTCCTCTATCTCACACATAAAACTCCTCCTTCTCTTTTCTTGTATTAAGATTGTAATCAAAGAATATTGTTTTGTAATCATTCTTAATGCTAGGCTACACATCTTGATTTGAATCCAATGCCCATAATTAATTAAAAAAACGTATAAATATAAGGCTCACCATACACCTTTCATAATATTTTTTGTGCAAATAAACTCTATAGAAATATGGAATAAGATTCACCCCCTTTTCTTCTAATTGGTTCATAACTAATTTGAGATAATGTTTCGAGAGATGTTGATGGCTTTCATATCATAACATCAAAGAAGACTTTGAGCTCTACATCGAGGCATAATCATTTATGTGTGTTGGTTATCTAATGATGTCCATGAGGAAGGTAATAGATTTTAATTCTTTTCTATTTATTTATCTTGGTTAGATCTTTCCCAATTTGAGGAATCATGTTTGATAAGTTATTATTTTATGGATTTCTTTAATTTTAAACACTAACAAAGAAATTAATTAACCTCTATAGTAATCATGGTTTATAGTAACAACTAAGTTGCTTCATTAATTAAGACTCTCTCTCTCTTTCATGGTTTGGATACTTATCCTATCACAATTTTTTGATCAATTTTATTCAGGTGTCCCTAAAGATAGAAGACCTTGCTCTTTATGCTAATTTATAGTAACACTTGGATACAATCCTAGTTCTTACGGTGAGATTGTATCATGTTTACATTGCACATTGTCTTCTCTTTTATTTGCTTCTCTAAAATAGGACAGTCCTTAGTATTATGTTGTCTAATAATCCTTTCGTATGTGTAAAACATTTCCCTATGTGGATGACAAGGATAATTTTGTGCACTATGATTCAATTCTCAACTTAGATAACAAGTAAAAGGTTGTTTTGGATGCCTATTTCCTTTCCTAGGATTTTGATTTCCTTCCTAAAAACCCCCCTTGATAACCTTCTTAATATCCTATTTGTATCTAAGGTGATACCCATCCTTACTATTGTCCAAAATATCCTCTATATTGCTTTTGAGGAGAAGGAGGTATCCAATTGGATTGTTTTTGTGGTGACATAGGAGTCCATCCTTGTTGGTATTATGGAAAAGGTGGTGTCCATCCTAATTGATACTATAAATATAAAGGTCTCAATCCAAGTTGGTATTGTGGTGATAGAGGAGTCCACCTAATTTTAGGATTTACTGTTGGGTGACCCCAACCACATTTCGCTAAAACTTTTGCATCTAGTATTGACACACTGGGTTTTATAACTAGAGACTATTGTGTAATGACTGTGAAGATGTTGTGATTGTCATATTCCTTTTAGTTATTATAGATATCTAAAATTATTTTCATCATGTTTATGAGATTTAAATAAAGTGCAACATACACTTCATGATTGTTGTATATACTGTTGCAATAGGTGACACTTCATAGTCACATGTGCTCCAATGCAACCTACTTCATAAAACTCTATTTTAAGCTTTGTACATTTATTTTTGTGGTGTCACTCTTGTCTGCATTCACTACACCATACTAAAAATCATGGTTTCTTTCCTTCATGTAGTTCCTCTATTATGTACAATATTGCATGTAATTGAGTATTAGTTTGTGTGATTCTAGGAGGATATTATCCATTATCTATTATTTTTTCAAATCTGATCATAAAAAATATTACATCATATTTTATGTTAATTAAGATTGTGTTACAAAAAACTGAATCTTAATTCACATTCCCTCTACAAACCAAATAAATTTATCTGCGTCCTAAAATTTAAATTTTACTCAGTTCATCACATCTGAGAATTGATCACAATCCCATACTAATTCTTTATGTTCTTATCTAATCTCCATCAAATATTGAAGTGTTTGGCTTGCACATTTATACATTTTGAATTCTCATATCAATTTGTCCTTGACTTGAGAAAGAGTCATGGTGGTATGTTTACTTTTAAATATGAACTTTAGAGTTTGACTAGTCAAAGATTCTATAAGTTTTCAATTTTTAGCAATGTCATCCATCACTCCCTTAACTTGGCACTTCATGTTAAAGTTCAAAAAATACTACTCTAGCTTAGTGGACACATTAAATGGAGTCAAAGTAACAAAATATTTTGTAGAAAATGCCATATTTCCTGTGATTGAATTAATATAACTGGCTTGCTTGAGGATGATTTCACCAGTGTATAAAAAATTTCTATGAATGCACTTAGAATATCAAAACTCTTAGATTCCATAGCTGGATAGACTTTAAGTCCAATTTCATTCTTATTCCTACTTAATTTTTATATAGTTTCTTTAAATCACATCTTGGTTATGGCTACGTCTCAGAATATTTGTAAACTACTATTATTAGATGTTAAATAGGCATAAGAGATGCATCCATTTGGAGTGAATGACCCATATATGGAGTATCTATCATACCCCTTGATGAATGTGACCTAACTTTGCGTTTAATCAATTTTGCTCATAGTCTAATTTTCTTATTACCCATACAATAACTGGATCCATAGTTATTCCCTAAATCTATCATTAAGTTATTCTAATTACCTCATCGTAATCTCTTCATGGTGTGTTTGTTCTCTTGATTTCTATCTTTCTAGGTTAGTTCATAATTCTCGGTTGGTTTCCACATTCTTGATAGTTTATATATTTCATTCTTTCTCTTTCGATGCTCTTCGTCCTTCAACTTTGGATTCTTATTTATGAGGTCTAGTAACTCTCATTTTTTTCACAACTTCATGTCTAATCTTACTTAAAGTTACTAGTGGCCCTTTGTATTTTACCAAATTTTACTTGTTCCATATTTTATGTTTTCACAGTTCTCTCTAAAGCCCAAAAATTACCTTATAATTTTACTTATCTACATAATCCATAACTTCATTTTAGGTTTAGGTTCCATGGTTCAATTCTTATTCATTCAAATCCCTCTATTTCACATCCCCATAATGTTCTACCACTACTTTATTTCGATAGAAATCAAAACCATGGCCTTTTTCACAACCAACATCTTCAAAAAAACATGAATTCACTTCATAAAACTACCTCTAGTCCCTCTAACAAACAAGTTGTAAGAAAATTTTAATGCAGTCTATCCTTGAACATCAAATTTTGTAACACACCATAAATTGTAGTCTTGACCCAATGATCAATCACATGGGCCCATTTAGTGTCTATATTTCAAAATATTTCCAAATTCTCTTCATTCTATACAAAATGCTCTATTTCTCATGGTCTAAAACAATAGTATTGAAGTCTAGACAACCATACTGATAACAACTTAAGGAACTCATACCAAAATATTTCACACATTTTTTTGTGGATATGTTTATAAATAATCTCCTCTACAGATACTCCTATTCTAATAGATTGTTCCTCTATGAACTTATGTATCTTCTTGTCTAGTAAATTTTCAAGGTCCCTTTGACTAGGTAACCATTCAACATATTTAGGTCCCGACCAAAAAACCATTTTTACAAATGGTCCTTGGAATCACTCGTTAAGACATGATAATTATTTAAGTATGTGAGATTGTGATGTGATTTTGTATATTATACATTAATTAATAACATACCTTATAGTTAAACATTATGCATATTATTTCACAAATATTTCATCATGTTTGTAATTAGTGCCTATACCTTTATAACTATTTTACCCATTTAGAGAGTTCATCAACAATTAGTAACCAAGATACATTCAGTCACAAGGAAGATGGACTTAATTAAATGAATAATTATATGCCTAGATTATATTTAACAACAAATTATTCAAGGAATACCATGCATTGATTTATATTAAATTATAGTTCAAAGTTCAACCTCTTGTTTTACAAAAAAGAGTATATATAATTTTCTTAATACACTATGACTCTCCATTTCCACAACTGTTCATCTCTAGGATCAAACGGACTATACAACTTCTGTGAGCTTTAAATTTCTACATGAGACCATATCTTATATAAAAATATGGTATGTCTTACACATGTCACCTATTTATATTTAAAAAATATTCATGGGAATTATACTTTGTATCTCCTACTAACACATTTTATTTCAACCTTTTCACCCAAAGGCCTTAAATCAGAGAATACCTTTATTAGGGGATATCACTCAATGGATGACTTACATTACTTTTTATTAGATTGTTTTCAGATTCATCACACTTATCCAATTCTATAAATTTATAAATTCAGATATTTTCAATAACAAAGATCTCTCATTTTAATTTTTAGGTACAAACAGAGAAAATTACAAAGTTGTCATATCTTCTGTTTATCTATAGATTTAGGTACAAATAGAGAAAATTGTATTATAGTTTCATCATCACTAGGAGTTTCTTAACCATTAGGGGAGTGCCCCTTATACCATGAGATAAATTACTCTAGACTTGCCATGTCAAGGTTCCCCTCCACTAGTTCAAACCCAATAATAGATTTGTTCATGTATCTACTTCTCCTCCCCTCCACCTTAGAAGAGGTGTTTGAGTCTTTAGTTGCATGGAAAAGCCTTTCCTAGCACATCTTGTTGGTCCTTGCCAATGCAAGGTGTGAGAAAATGAGTGTGATCATGCCTTCACCTCCTTGGTGAGTATCATAGTTTATTTGGTTCCTTTGGAGAATACTTAGAGTTGGTGGGTTGCACCTAATTTGCCTTTAGGATAACCCTTTTCTTAGGTTGATATTCCTCCCAAGGATGATATGCCACCATCATCATTTGATGTTGCTTATTGTGCATGGATTTCACTCTTGCGTTGGTATTTTGATATGTTATTTTGATAATGATCTTGTATAATTATGTTTAGATGGTGTTTTTTCTAATATGTTTTGAGTTTTGTGTTTTGTTGGCTTGAATTTTGAGTCTTGAAAATCAACAAACACTATTTTTGTTGTAACCATAGATATATAACTTATTATATTCATCTTGTGAATAATAGATATATCGATGCATTCAAATAAAATAAAATAAATGTGTGTTATTATAAAACATGACATAAATGTATCCAATGGTTACATTAAGCTCCCATAAGCAATGTGGAAGTGGGGCTTCATCAAGGTGGGGATAGGGGTTTCAATATGCCACTTTAGAAGCATACAACACTCCTAGTATGGAAACAACATAAATAATCTTGATTGAATTTTTTTGAATGCTTTATACTACCAACTCACTTAGACCTCATTTGATTTTTTTTGAAGATGTATTATGAATAGTGGATTTAAATTAATATTGTAATACAATTATCGATAAGCATTTAACTAGGTTAAATAAGATAAAAAAATTATTAACTTAATTAATTTTAAAATCAGAGAAAAAAAGGTGACATGCAATGTTTAGATATGCATATTTAATATTACATGATCTTGATATTTTTCAGGGCCGTTAATGATATATAATAATGAAAACAACACACCAATAACTATGAGAATCCACTAACCAAGCAAATCAATGTTGTGCAATGTGTCTCTAACATGAAATTTTGTACTACAATTAATGCTCTAATGAATGCTTGTAATTTTTCAATGAATGTTTGTGAATAATGATTTAACTTAAATTTAATAAAATCCTAAATGGTCTACAATGCATGTCTATTTATAGACAAACTAAACTTAATTTAGAACCTTATTGGTGTCCAATCAAACCTCTAATGGTCTAAAACTAAAAAAGTAGGGAACAAGGGATAATTCAAAAGATTGTTTGAAGCATATAGATGCTCTGGACAGGCCCTAAGAACATATTGACACTCTAAACATATGGGTTAAATTAGGGAGAAATCAGAGGAGAAAAAAAAGGGGAGAAAATTTGATGCAATAGTGGTTAAGGTTATCAATTAAGAGATACCTTTGACCTCACAATCCTCATAATACACAATAAAATATGCAATATAAAATGAAATAATAGAACTTCAAATCTTTATTAGATTTCAACAAGTATAGTAGGTACAATGATAATATTAACACTATAATCTCACAAGAATATGCATTTTAACATCAGATCCATAGACCTCATATTTTCTAACTTATGGTCTTTGCAAGTATATCGATCTCAAAAAAAACTCTTGAATATAATCTTTACTCCCTATTTATGTCCCCCTTAGCATAGAAATAAGGGTATGATTATAAAGGTGAAAGATGTAACTAATTACATTAAGTGATTTTACCCCACTAAAAACATTAACACACCTTAGTGTACCACTGACATTAAATTTCTCTCATAATTCCAAGGTACAATAACACATTATGTCTTAACATGTCACAAAATTATCATGTACATTATTAAATGAATCCTTATCAACTTCCATTACATTTGGATTTACATGCCGAACAATCAATAATGTATCCTTCCATAACACATCACAAGATACATGTACTTGACCAAGTGCACATAAATAAATTTGCATGAATTTAAAATCAAAAACTATCATAAAACCCATTGTGCCATGAAACTCATGCTTGCTCAATAATGATAACACATATCATGGAATTTTTTTTAAATGCCCTAAAATTCAACACACAAACTATGGAATGAAGGTCCAACTCTTGCACAAAACCTCATCTACTCAGCTCATTATACAGTGAATAATCCACTCTACTGAATGCCCTATTGCTCAAGAAGTATCACTGATCGATTCAAAAATAACACAATATCTACATGGTTATGGTGGAGTGATATACCAACACAAATTCTTGTGCAAATATTTACAAGCTTATTTTAAGAAGAAACATATATAACCATGTATAACAAAAGGATGTGTAAGACATTATTAACACACATCTATTTGAAGGAAACATAGATTTACACTAAACATGTGCACACAAAGGTGATATAAAATAACATAGAGAAGGTTTACGCAACATAAAATATTCACCCAAACTTACAACAATACATATGTGTAAAAAGAAATATGCATAAAACCACACTTACACAAATTTCCTAAACTAGCATATATTTGGTTGATGCAAGATCACACATGAACTCATATGCTCTTGCATCATACACCCTAGGTAAAAAAAGAAAAATGTGCTTCTGTTCATGTAATTTCTAAGAACTCTGCTAATAGTATTTCTTGTCTTACAGCTTCTGATGAACTAATCCATCACATATTATATGTCTGGGTCCTTTCATTTTACCATAGATTCTCTTACCATATATTATATATATTATTTTATTTAGTTTTTCTAACTTGCATGTAAGCCACTTATTCTATTTATTCATGCTCTTTTTCAACCATCCAAAATCTCCAATTTATTTCTCCAAGATCTACACTTGTATTTTCACTACTTTATCTTTCATATTATGGATATAAATTGACCACATTAAAATAGGTGATATATCTATCCTTTCAGGTAATTTTATCTCATATGCATTTTTACTAAACTTTCTTAGGATTCTACTCGACCAATCTTTTTCCACTTCAATTTATGATAAGTCCCTTTTGAAAATCCTCTTTTCTTAAGTGTAATAAGACTAAATCTCCCCCATGATATTCAAATTCTCTTCTCTTTAGATATATACATTGTTTATACTATGTTTTATTTCTTTCTAATTATCCATACACTTGATTATTAATTTCTTGCATATGATCTATAAAATCTTCTGCTTAAGCACTTCTCTTTTACTCATTTCTCATTTCGCACAATTCCACAATTTTGCTTGGAATCAATGCATAAAAAAATTGAAATGATGTATTCCATGTACTTATATTCGATGAATTTTTGAATGAAAAATTAGCTTGCACCAGAATATTGGCTCATGTTCTTGACTTACCTTCAATTAAACATCTCAAAATATTACCCTAACTCCTATTGACTACCTTAGTTTGTCAATCCATTTGAGGATGTTACACTGAACTCAACTATAGTTTAGTTTACAAAATTTTCCATAGTGTCCTTTAGAAATGTCCAAATAATTTCACATATTTGTTTGATAGTATAGTATGTGGTAAACCATGTAGCCTTACAACTTCCTTGAAAAATAAATTGGCAATGTTTGTTGCATCACTAGTCTTTCTACATTCTGTAAATTATACCATTTTTTTAAAATTTATCAACTATCACATACTGAATGACTTACTATATGCATTAGGGTTATGGAATTTAATCCCTAGGTTGTTAAAGGATATGATTACAATAAATCAAGGTATAAAATATGCAATAAATACAACCACTTATTTGTAATAGAATTTACCTAGTTTGACTTTCTAAAAATAACAATAAATGAGGAAAATAGGTACTTAGCTAGAAATTGACTAAGACAAAAGATCTAGAGGCTAAAAATTGGAACAAAAGATGATCTAAGTGTCAAAGATATGATCAAAGTGTCAAAACCCTTCCTATATAGTAATTCCCTAATTAGACATAATTCCAATTGTGCTAGTGTTCTCCTTTTGGTGTTAGTGTTCTCTATGCATAACTACTTTAAGATTTTGAGTAAACCTATGTCAGATTATACCAAGCCTATTATTATACACATGATTTATGATTCCCTATCGATGACCTATTTTTATTTATGTTGGTGGGGTACGCTGGATATCTTAAACACCCGTTATGATGAGAGTTACCTACATGCCAATACTCTGAGGAGGGATCAAGCTAAGTGTTGGTGCAAGTGAAGCTAGTATGAATGCTAATTTGAGTGATTTGAGTGATGCTGGAGACTAAAAATCTATGTATTTTAAACTTGGGATTGTTGTAGATGACTATATGTAGAAGTAAGGCATAATAGGGATTAATAACCTTGATTGTGCAAAACTTGTTTTGAGTTAGTTTATGTTATTGCATCTAATTTACATCAAGTGAATAAAAGGATAATAGTCATGTATATATATATTGTTCTAATTTTTGTGTGGGTCTTAAAAGAGGTCTACACTGACCCTAAGTGGTTGTTGATTTGAAAATATATCAATTAGTGATAAAAGGAAAGAAAAGGGTCGTAGTGCCCAAACTAGCACACTGACACCATTGGTGATACTGTCCAAGTTATGGTGCTAGTGTCCAAGTGGCAAAAATTGAGGCACTAGGGGCTAGGATGCTAAAGTGAGGGTTTAAGACTATTTTAGGCATGTTTAGGGATGTGTATGGCCCACAAAAAGGTTGGATAAGTGTCTAAATAGTGTCTAAGATAGGTTTAGGTCTAAATTAGGGATGGGTGGTCTCAAATAAAACTCTTAGCACTAAAGTGTCATTTTTAGATGATTACACCTTATAACTTCATTAAAAAAACAAATTGGCAATGTTTGTTGCATTACTAATCTTTCTACATGCTACAAAATGTGCCATTTTTTGAAAATTTATTGACTATCACAAATATTGAATCATTTCCTATGTGAATTCCAAGTAAACCTAAATAAAATCCATACTTATATCTTCCCATAGTTTATTTGGAATAAGTAATGGTTAAGATAACCCTGCATTTTGACTTCTCCCTTTAGCTAGTTGGGAAACTCTATACTTTTTAGAAAATTTGTACATGTCTACATTCATTTACGACCAAAAATATTTTTTTAACAATTGCGCTATGTTTTGTCATAACCAAAATGACTTGCCAGATCTTGACTATGATTTATATTGATCAAATTCTCTCTCATTAAACCTATTGGTATACATAATTGGCTTCCTGTGAAGAAAAGACCTTCATAACTAAAATATTCTAACCATGATATTCTATTTTTACTCACTCATTATATACATGAATTCCATGTTTCTTGAAAAATTTCATCTTCTTCATACCATTCTTTCATAATATTAAATCATATGATTCCCACTGTTAACTATTTCAACAAAATAATTCTTCTATTCAGTGCATCGATAACTCTATTAGATTTTCTACTTATATATTTCAATAAAAATGAATAACTCTATAAGAATTCAACCCATTTCATATGTATTTGATTCAAATTATTCTAAATATTAATGAATTACAATGCTTGATGATCTGTATACAATACAAATTCATTGGAAATAAATAATGTCTTGTAATGTCCCCTTTTATGAAATGACAATAGTATTATTACTAAAATAAAAAGTATTTATAAATACTTAAATAAAGTCATAATAGTCTAATTTGATTTTCACTTAAGTTGGGGCCTTTTAAAGGTCATGGGATTATTCAACCCTTAAGTGATTTAAAAGTAAATTGACCTTATATTTCATGGTCCTTTCCCTCCAATTTGGGTGCTTCACTTGGGGAGTGAGTATTTAAGGGGAAGAGGATTCATTTGAGGAGGGAAATGGGCATATTATATTTAGATAATTGATTTGGATCTTAAGCATGTAACACTGATCTATTATAAGGATGAAAACCCTTCAATAGATATTGGAATAAGGACGAAAACCCTTGGACTAGCTAGGCCATCCTCCATTCAGGGGTTTGCATTAATCTTCAGTGGTTTATGGAGTAATTGAACATCATATTCAAGGTAATACTTATTCCTAGGTAAATGCCTAGGATTTTTGAGGAGAAATTGTAGTGAACCAAGGTTTTTTTAATTTCAGGACAACTTTTGGTGGATTTCCCATGGTGGGAAATTTATATTTCTTATTTTGTTCGATAGCTTCCATTTTTATGTTCATTTTGAGCTATAATGGGCATTCTAACTCCCAATATTTTGGGAGATATGAATTTATGAAGTTTTAGCTGTATTTTGCAATAATAAATTCCAAAATTCTGAGTTTTGACTTTTTGAGTGACTATTTTGACTTCTAAAATTAGTGGATGCAATATAAAACCCATTTCATAATTTTTGGAGGGTTGGAAGTATCAAATCTAATTTTTTCCTAGTCACCTAGGGTTTGGTAAATGAATTTTTGAATATTGCTTTCATTTTCAAAATTTTTTTATTAGCTAAATTTGCATTTTTATATTCTTCATAGGAAGGGGTTTCGGATTTAATAGGGTTTTGTTGGAAAAATATTATTTCCAGATTTGTCCCAAGTTGGGGACATTACAATGGTATCAGATCCAAAATCTTGGGTAGTTATGGAGTGTGAGAGTCTACAATGGATTGGAAACCTAGTTTCTTGCCAAAAGAGGAATACAAAGATCCCATTTAAAAAGTGGGAATGAAGAAAAGGATAATGGATTAAGCCATGGATGATTTGTTGTAAGTTATGGAGGATTATCAAAGTGAACTGAGGGAAATAAGCCCCAAGGATTTCATGAAGGCTATAGGGTTCATCCCTAGACGTCAAGAGTCTCCCTTAGAAAAGGAAAAAAAGAACAACAAAAGTGATGAAGGCTTCATCACCTCGACTGAATTCACCATTGACAATAAGGGAAGAGAGAGAAATCACAGGGCACAATTTGAAGGAAGAAGGGAAATAATATTTGCAAGATTGGGGAAAAAATGTTGTGATTAAAGCTCAATTGTTGAAGGATAATATTGACAAACCACTTGTTGGATTCCATAACAAAGTGGAGAAAGACATGTGTGTGAAAAAGAAAAGGGGAATCATAAGGATGGAATGGTTTCCACCACTCCCACTTTTCCAAAGGAGGACAAGCTTGTTGTTGGTATCCCAAGGTATGATGATGATATTTTACTAACTACTAATGATTGCATGCACAAACAAAATAAAGAGGAAGTCAAGGATGAAAACACATCACTTGTTGAATCCACAAGTGAGAAAGTTGTCCCTATTCAGTTCCCACTCATCATTCCACCAGGGAATGAGACCATGCTACCCTACCAATGGTATGAAAGGTTTGGTAACATATCAAATTCATTAGTTCACACTATGCCATTTCAAATTTGTTGTCCTCATAAGAAGCATGGTAAAAGTGGGGTCAAAATAAGGCATACAATTTACAACATGGGGCATGGGGACCCCTTGGTTGAAGTTGATAATTTTTGTGGCCAAAGGGTGTGGGATTCAAAAAATATTTTGAGATCTACAAAGAGTAAAAATTCTGATTTTCATATATTCGCAGCTATCCTTTTCATTAAAGTAAGGGAAAAATCAGAGTTAATTTTGAATAAGGTGGTTGATTTCAGATTTGAGGTCCAAGGTATGATTATTTATGTGTTGGAGATTGGAGATGATTACCCTCTAGTCGAAATACATGATATGCTTACTAGACTAAAAACATTCCTCCCTCATATTTTTTTTAATCCAGTTGATAAGCATGTTCTTATGAGGTATGGTAAGATGTGTATTGAAGCTGAAAATACAAGTTGTAGTTGTAAGCATATGCATTTTCCAATTCAAGTCCAAGTTTATTGGTGCATATGGTATCCAAAAGGCTTGGTACAGATCAATATAAATCCCTCATTCTCATTTTTAGGACAAATCTTTTATTGTGTCAAAACTCATCCCCTTGCTTGTATAGAGAATTCTGAATTTGTTGACTCAATTTTTTTTGAGTTTTTAACAAAAACTCAGCCCATGTTCAGAGGAATTTTTTTTGTGTAATTAGTGAACACTCAACTCACTCCATGTGTTAAAAAATTTGGGTTATCGATGAGCACTCAAACCATTTCAAAGACAAGGAATTTGGGAAATTTAATAGTGGGGTAACCTCTTCCAAGGATGGAGATTCAACTCTTGTTAGGCATGGTAAGCACCCTTGATTTTTCAAATTTTGTATTGAGGCAAAAATATAGGGATAACTATGATGTGACACTTGGGAAGCATGCTTGGAAAGGGTAGCATAAAAGGGAGTAAGATATAATTTTTAAAACATCATGACAAGGCTGGCCACCCCATGAAGATGCCCACTTGGAAGGTATGATTCTTCTTTTATTTAAAGTTGGTTTTTGCATGGAAAGTGGTGAGCCATATCCTTCATTCATTGTGAGGAATTTGATGCCCTTTGAAGGTCATAAGGGGTATGTGGATACCCAATAAAAAAACACCCCCTCTAAGGTACACTCGTGGAGGAAAAGGGGCATGAGGGACAGCCATAGTCCACTCTTCTAGCATGTAGTCCATGACAATTCCAGCTCACTTATGGTCAATTTGAGGGTTCTCAAATACATTGGGAAGGTTGATTTCAAGAGGACACATAAAAAGGGTGAGTTATGGTTGAATGAGTTCTCATATTTAAGTAATAAGAAGTCTTATTTATGCATGCATAACCCACAAATCACAAGGGAAATGAAATATTTCACCATCCTTTGGGGTTATATGGATAATTATTGGGTGATAGAATACAAAGGATGGAGTTTCAACATTTTGGTGGAGTTTTCAACTCTTATAGTTGGAAAAGTTATGAGTTTAGTAGCTAATTGGGAAAGTGCTAAGGGCTAGTGCCTATCAAATAATAATAAGTAAAACTATGGCCACCTTTTGGTTGAAGGAGGAAGGATTGCCCTAAGCTGTAGCATTATTTCCAACATATATAGGAAGCCACTAAGGTATACAAAAAATAATTTTTTTCTTATTCCCTAAGTTTTGCTAATTCTAGAAAGGTAGACTCAAAATAAGTGCTTGCAAGGATTGAATTTCAGTGTGTAAAAGATGGGAAAATTTCTGATATGTGCATAGGAAAGATGCCTAAGATACACTAAAAAAAATTGAGATTTATATACCCACTCAACTGCTTACATAATCAAAAAAATTGATAAAAGGTGAGCCAATAAAAAGGGACAAACACACTAAAATGGATGAAAATGATGAGAACATGAATGATGAAAATGATAAAGGGGCAAATAGACAAACCCAACTCGTCATAAAGACTTCCCTTGAGGGTGAAGACATGAAGGGTTCATCCAGATTTGGTATTGGTATTGAATGGTTGGACTTTGTTGAGTTTTTGCAAGGCTGTAAATGACAAACATAACCCTCATAACAAGTAAAGTTCTCTTTTTGAGATGATTATCTTCAATGAGAGGGGATAATTGGGCATGAGACCCAAGGATGGGGACATATCTATAATATGGAAGCTTCCATCCCTTGGGAAGCAAGAGATTGTGAGTTTAAGGATCAAATTTGATGTTACTAATAGCTATCCCATGTTCAATAATGGGAAATATAGTTAGGGCAACCATTTTTATGATAAGGGAGTGAAAGTAGTAACGATCCATGAAAATGTTAGGAGCTTATCCATTCCTAGCAAAGGAGGATTTCCAGCCACTCCACCTAGGAAAGGCATGGTCAAGGATGTAAACATGAATTGGAGAACTCTTGTTATGTCTAATATATATGTGTCTTGTGTAGGTGTTGATTTAGGGGTAACCAATACCCAAAATTTTGAAGACCACCTTGTTGGAATAGACTTTTCCAGCCACTATGATGCTGCCATTTATGAGAATTTTCCTTTCCTCATCATTTTGTTTCCACATCCGAGGTATAGGGACTCAATGGGACATGTAAGGAAGGGTTGGATCTACTAATGTACCATTTTTAGATTGCATAAATAGCTAAAAGTCATCAATAATAATTGGTGTACAAATTTTTCTTTGTAAAAACTCCTTCATTTAACAGGCACGAGAGCTAGATTATGGAAGAGGACTATAATGTCCGATTTTTAAATATGAGAATAGTATTATTACTAAAATAAAAAGTATTTCTAAATACTTAAATAAATTGATAATAGTCTAATTTACTTTTCACTTGAGTTAGGGCCTTTTAAGGGTCATGGGCTTATTTAACCCTTTAGTGATTTTAAAAGCAAACTGACCTTATATTTAATGGTCCTTTCCCTCCAATTTGTTCATTCCACTTGGGGAGTGAGTATGTAAGGGGAAGAGGATTCATTTGAGGAGGGGAATGGGCATGTTATATTTGGATAATTGATTTGGAGCTTAAACATGCAATGCTTGGTTCATCTATTGTAAGGATGAAAACCCTTCAATAGATGTTAGAACAAGGATGAAAACCCTTGGACTAACTAGGGCATCCTCCATTCAGGGTTTGGCATTGTTCTTCAATGGTTTGTGAAGCAATCAAGCATCATCTTCAAGGTAATAATTATTCCTAAGGTAACACCTAGGATTTTTGAGGAGAAATTTCAGCAGTGAACTAGGGTTTCATGAATTTTAGGACAACTTTTGGTGGACTTCCCATGATGGGAAAATTATGTTTCTTATTTTGTTTGATAACTACCATTTTTATTGTCATTTTAAGCTATCATGGGCATTAAAACTCCTAGTCTTTCGAAAAAATATGAATTTATGAAGTTTCAGCTGTATTTTGTAATAATAAATTCTAGAATTTTGAGTTTCGGCTTTTTGAGTGACTATTTTGACTTCCAAAATTAGTGGCTATAATATAAATCTCATTTCATAATTTTTCAAGGGTTAGAAGTATCAAATCTAATTTTTCCCCTAATTGCCTAGGGTTTGGTAGATGAATTTTTGAATATTGCTTTCATTTTTACAATTGTGTTGTTAGTTGAATTTGTATTTTTAGATTATTCAAAGAAAGGGGTTTCAGATTTGATAGGGTTTTGTTGGCAACCTCTTATTTCTAGATTTGTCCCAAGTTGAGGACATTACATATCTCCATTCCTTTAACAATTACATATCTCCATTTCTTTGACATTTTCACAATGGCATAATGTTTTTGATTATACACCAAAAACTCGCACTTTGCATCATTAACCATTTCATTGAAATATGCAATATGTCTTCCTTATTGACTCAATAGTGCTCATATTATTGTGTCACTCACATCACAATCTACTAGAAATATTTTATTAAAATTAGGCAATGCCAATACTAGTTGCTCAATTATATTCTTTTTTAACTGTTTGAAACTATGTTCTTATTCTATTGTCCATACAAATTTATTTTTATAGTTACACATCACATCTACGATAGTTGCATATGTTCCACTAAAATTCCTATAAAATCTCAACATTCCATGAAAACTACGTACCTTAAATGTATTTTGTTGTGACGTCTAATCCACTACAGCCTGCACCTTGTCTAGATCCATCTTTAAACCTTCTTAAGAAGTCACAAATCCCAAGTACACTAATTCTTTATGCATGAAATTGCATCACTAGTAACTTTTCATCTTTCAAAATTTCTCACACTTTGCATAAATGTTGCATATGTTCTTCCTCCATTTTACTTAAAATTAAAATGTCATCAAAATACATAATGACAAACTTACCCAAAAATGGTGTAATAACTTCTTTCATTAACCTCATGAATGTACTTGATGTATTAATTAACCCAAATAGCATAACCAGTCACTCATATAACCCTTCTTATGTTTTGAACACCATTTTCCATTCATCACCTTCTCTTATATGAATTTAGTGATATCCACTCTTCAGATCAATTTTTATAATGTACCTCGCTCCACTCAAATAAGCCTTTAAATCATCCATGCACGACAATGCAAATCTATATTTTGTAGTAATATTTTTAATGGCATTTGAATTGGTTCACATTCGACATTATCCATTATTATTAGGCATAAATATTGCTAGTACTTCCACAAGCTCAAAATTTATCTAATTAAACTTTTATTTAATAACTCTTGAACTTGTCTTTGCACCTTTGCATTCTCATTTGGAGTTAATCTATGTGCTACTTTGTTTGGTAAACTCGAATTATGTATCAAGTCCATGAAATGACTTATGCTTCTCATTAATGGTAATCCTTCTAGAAAATCATCATACACAATCTCCTCAAACTCACTTGATATCTTTATTACTTCGCACATAAGTATTTATTATTTTGCTACACGTGTGGCTTCTTGTGCTAGTTTTGAAATTAATGGATAACATCGCCCTATTTCACTTCCTTCAAAAATTATTTTCCTAAAATCATCAACACTTTAGACTTTATCCACTTATTCATACTTATCCTTCAAAGGATTAGTGTGAGAGTTACTCCATCTTTCAACAAAGTATATATATTAACACGACCATCATTTTGTTCCTTGTGTTCAAATTGCCAAGTTTTTTCAAGTAAAATATGAAAAACATCCATAAGCATTATGTCACGTAAAATCTCATCTTTATATGTACCAATCTAAAAACTTACTAGACACTGTTGATTCACCAGAACTTGATGTTCCTTCAACAACCAAGAAACGTTATACGGGTTTGGATGTAAAATTATCTTCAATCCAAGTTTATGTACCATCTCTTGTGAAACAATATTATCTGTGGTTTCACTATCAAAAATCAATTCATAACACTTACCTTCACATTTGTAAACAGTTTTGAACAATTCTTTTCTCTATGCAGGAATATTTTCCTCACTTGCAGGCTTCAAGAACACCCTCTTCATCATGAGAGCTTCTTCAATCTCTATTTCGACTATGTTATGAATAAGCACAATAATTTATTCATCTTTTTGTGCAATTTGCATGCTCACATTAGTTCTTTTGTGTCCTTTAATTTGCATATGAGGACAATCAAATGTTCTGTGGGTAGTCTCACCACACCTAAAACATGTACCATTGAATCTATGATCTCTATCTTGTCTATATGATCCTCTACCTTTGAAATTAACTCCACATATTTTTGTATTAACATTACTACATGCAAAGTAGTTGCCTCTCCCTCTTGCACTTTTGCAGCATAACGTCTACCACTTCCACATCCACATGCGAATCTTCCTCTTCCTTAAACTGTTCCTTATTATTTACACAACAAATTTTCCTCTACCTTCAGTGCACATTGATAGGCTTCTTCAACAAATCATACTTTGACCATACCAAACTCATCATGGATTTTCATGTGCATCCATTTACATATATGGAGATATTTTCAACATCGTCTTCAACATGACCCACTTTGATGGTAAGTCTATAATACTCAGTGTATTATTTGACACTCATCTCTCTTTATCGCAAGTTTTGGAGTTTTTAAAACAAACTCATATTATAATCCATAAGAAATTTAATATTTACGATGAATTTACTCCATGTCCTAATCTCTTCTTTCACTTTGATGGTAAGTCTATAATACTTAGTGTATGATTTGACACTCATCTCTCTTTATCAGAAGTTTTGGAGTTTTTAAAACAAACGCATATTATAATCCATAAGAAATTTAATATTTATGATGAATTTACTCCATGTCCTTGTGTATTCTCTCAACGTGTATGTGTTCCCACCATAAGGATGCAACCTTTCAACTTTGCACCAACAAACTTAACCTGCATAGGATCTTTTGTACTTTTATACTCAAAGTATTTTTCTAACTCAGTGATCCAATCAATGAGATATTTTGGACTTAATTTTATATAATAATTTCTAGGGTCCAACTTTGGTTTAATTCTCATTCTCATAATAGCTTGCAAGAATCATTCTTCAAGTTCATCAACCTCTTCTTCAACACATTGATCTTCAAGATCTTCTTTTGTAACCTCAGTAACACTTTCATCATCTACTATTTCAACCCCATGATGATTTGTGGTTCCTATAGCCTCCATTTAGGCTTGTATTTATCTTGTTAATCTTGCAAGATCATCTAATCTCAGGGCTCCATCTACTTAGGTTCTTCTATCATCTAAGCCTCCTCTATGGCCATTTCCTTAGAAATCTAGATCCTTATACTGGTTGATGATCTTATATCAAAAATTTACGTACACCTTCTTTCCAACACTCATTGGAAGATGTTTGCATCTTCTTTCTACCCACACTCACAAATGCAAAAAGCAATAAGAATCAACAAGGACTAAACCTCATTTGGATACCAAATGATGTAGTCATAGTTAGGGTCCTGAATTAAGAGATGCCTTAGACCACGTAACCCTCATAATACCCAATGAAATATGCATTATAAAATGCAAAGTGAGAAATTCAAATCTTTATTAGATTTAAACAATAAAAAATATATAACAAGCACAATGATAAGAATGACACCCCAATCTCACAAGGAGATGCGTTTCAAGATCATATATGTAGATCTCAGCTTTGCTAACTCACAATCTTTGCAAGTATATCAATCTCAGAACAAAACTCCCCGATCTAATCTTTACTTCCCATTTGAGTCCTTAGCACAGATGTAGGACATGCTTATAAAGCCATAGTTTTCACTTACATAAAGTGATTTTACCTCACGAATAACATTAATAGAACTTAATGTGCCATCAACATTAAATGTCTCTCACAATTCTAAGGTACAATAACACCTTATAGTTTAACGCATCACAAACATATCACATATATTATTAAATGAATCCTTATCAACTTCTATGACTTTCAGGTTTAAATGCCAAACAATGAACAATGTATCCTTCCATAACACATCACAAGATACATGTGCCCAACTAAGTCTACATAGAGAAAGTTGCACAAAATTGTAAGGCTTTATAATCAACAATTATCATAAAAACCATTGTACCATGATCCTCATGCTTGCTCAAGAATGATACCACATTTTATGGCAGAAATTTCAAATGACCTATAATTCAATGTAGGAACTATGCAATGAAGGTCCAGCTTCTCTGCAAAATCTCATCTACTCAGCTACTTCTAAAGTGAAGAATCCACTCTACTAAATGTCTTGTTGCTCAAGAGATATCACTAATGATGGAAAGATACTGCAAATCTCTACATGACTGTGCTCGAGTGACATACCAACACAACTTCTTGTGTAAAGATTTGCAAACTTACTTAGACTAGAAATACATACAACCACGCATAACAAAAGGACACGTAAGATATTACTAACACGTGTGCTCGCAGGGAACATAGATCTGCACTAAACACATGCACCCACAAATGCGACACAAAACAACACAAAGAAGGTTTGTGCAATATGAAAAACTTACACAAACTTACAACAAGATATTATGTGTAAAAAGAAACATGCGCAACACCACACTTACACAAACATCTTAAATTAACATATTTTTGGTTGATGCAAGATTTCACGTGAACCCAAATACTCTCACATCATAAAAGACATTGAAAAAAAATTCAAAAACCATCAAAATAGATAAAATATACCAATAACATCTCATTTTAAGCAATAATCAATAAATACACATACATACTAAAATTAAAGAAATAAATATTTTTGAACCACTTTTGGGCACCCAGAGAAATCTTCTACAAATATGTTCAATATAAAATTAATCATGAAATGTGGTGCCAAACGTTTTGGTTTTTTTAATTCCCCATTAAATAGTGTGAAGCATGCGCTTCCCCATCCAAGTAAAATAAAATTATATTTTAGGAAGAGGCGTTGCAGAGAATAATGACACGTGGAAGCGAGTATCAAGTGCATGGCCCAGATTTGTGCCTCTGATCCGATCTAATGAAGGCCTCTCATTGGTGGCCTTGCTATTTCCTTTTATTTGGCCGAAATTTGGGTTAATTTGTTGGGGATTGTGACGGAGATATTAATAGTTTATATTAATGTTTTTGGGGGTTAGGTTAGTAAAATTGTGTAGATGGGGCTTTAGTGGGAACCAACCACACAACTATTAATAATTCAACCCAAGGATAGTGGGGGCCATTATTGTCCTCCAAAGAAGACAACCCCATCAAAAACGAAAAAGATGAAAAGAAAGAAGAGAGAGTAAACCCTGTCCTAAGTAGTACCTATCCATTAATGGGACTCATGGGGGTTTTTTATTTTTTTTAGGTTTCCTTTTTTCCCCAAATGGGTGGAAATGATATGATGGAAGATAATAAAATATAATTTATGTATAAATTTTTTTCTATTTTTTTTCCTAGTGATATTAGTGCTAAATAAGGTTGTTTATTGTTTTATTGTTTTTTATGTTTATGTTGTTGATATATATATATATATATATATATATATATATATATATATATATATATATATATATATATATATATATATATATATAGTGCTAAATAAGATTGTTTATTGTTTTTTATGTTTATTAGTACTAAATAAGATTGTTTATTGTTATATATATATATATATTAAATTGATAAGTTTTTCAAATTGTATTAGTAGGGGAAATTCGAGAATTTTGTTTTGCTAGAGTTTTATGTCGGTCTTGTTTTGTCTTGTATCATCACTTCACAAAATTGTCATGTCACTTTTACGAGATTTTTTAGGTTAAGCATACATTTATTGCACATTATTCTCTGCCATTTGGGAGGTCAAATTTTTTTTAATGGCCCTCAACCATACTGTTGCAACTATTGTTGCGAATAGTGGGGAGGATGGCATTAAACAAAGATAAAAGTTTCATTCAAAAGGGATATGACGAGGTATAACTTCTAATGGTCCCTCAAATCCTAATGTATGCTTGAAATATGACATTATTAACAATGTATGCAAATGGTATGTGAATAATTGTTCAATAGCTTACTATGTTGGTCGTGTCCCCTCAAAGAATTTCCTCAATGTATTCACTAGGACCCTTGGATTTCCAGGTCACTGGGGTTCACAATCTCACCAAAGGCCTTTTCCTTTTCTCCTTTAAGGATCCTTCTCAACTCCAAGCCCTCCTTTATAGGTTGAGCTATTGGTTCTTAAGGAATACCCTTATGATTGTGTCCCCTTGGATTCGTGCCTTTAAAGTTTTCGACCAAGCCTCCCTCAAGGTGTCAATCTGGATCAAACTTTCAAGCCTTCACTACCGCTATCAGATGTTGTTAAAGACATAAGGAGGCTACTTTGCCATGAGCAGGGCAAATTTTACTCTACTCGCCCTAACAAGCAAGTTGGTGTTGAGGTTGACTTGACCAAGGACCTGGAAGAGTCTATTGACATTCAAATAGGACTAGAGCATTGGGCGTAGAAGGTCACGCATTTTAATCTACCAAATACTTGCTTTCGGTGTTAGTCAGTTGACCATAGGATCTGCAATTATCCTCTCATGGGCTGATCAAAACCTCTTTCAAACAAGTGCCAACTGAAAAGTAGAAGGTGGCACAAAATAATGATGATTGGTCAACAATGGCAAATAAAAAAGCCATTATTGGCAGCAAAGGTGTCAAACCAAACCACACCCCCCTAGTTTGAAATCCTCCCTTAAGGAATGAAATGAAAATGTAGTCCCCCTTGTTAACCCTCCTCAGTCTCTTACAACCTCTTAGAGCCGAGTTTTTAAGCTTTTTGATCACAGTTTAATGTTCCTCTTACTAGGACACCTTCTGCAAGTGAGCCCACCCCTTAGCAGCCATGCAGTCGACCTCACGGTGGTGTTGACTCTCCCTGAAAGGACAATGGTGTTAAACATCACTCCATCTCGCTTGGGATTCTTTCCCAACTAGCACACTTTGGTGGGAAATTGGTTTGCAAATCTTGAGTCTGGAGAAGACATAGAGGATGGTCAAGCAGAGCTACTCAAGGAAGACTCCCCCCAATGAATTTAATCTCATGGAATGTTCAAGGTCTCACAAAGTCTTCTCGAAAAATTTATGTGCATGTTACTTGTTAATAGTTGTGGGATTTAGATTTTCTAGCATACTTTGGTGGGAAACTGGTTTGCAACACTTGAGTCTAGAAAAGACATAGAGGATGGTCAAGTAGAACTACTCATGGAAGACTCCCCCCAATGAATTTAATCTCATGAAATGTTCAATGTCTCACAAAGTCCTCTCACAAAATTTATGTGCATGTTGCTTGTCAATAGTTATGGGATTTAGATTTTATTTGTTTACACAAAGTTAATATCTCAAGGTTTCTTTTAAAAATTAGTTTGAAATGCATTTTGCCTAACATGTATCACATTTCCACTTTGCACGAAGATGGATATGGTGTCACCAATATTTTAGCTTCCAATAAATTTCCCCCATGGTTGTTGCCTCAAGTGAAGATTTATCACATTGGGCTATTTGGGTTCTACTTGACATTAATGGTCATTACCTTGGGGTTCTTAGCATATAGACCCCTAATGATTTCTGTAATAGATTGACATTATGGTGATGGTTTGTTGACAGTCTACCTTACTCCACACAAACGATTTGTCTTGAATTTAATTTGGTTGAAAGGCCCGATGACAAAATTGGTGTCATTCTAATGTAATGGTGTGTGGGAGAACGTGAAGCTTGGTTTTATTTTAAAGATTGCTAGGGTTTGGTGGACTCACTTTTTAGATGGCATGCATTATTACTTTACCTTTATTCACTTGGTCCAACTACCATGCTGATGATGATAAGGTCTTCAAATGGTTAGACTATTTCATGTTTTTCGAGCAACATGTGTTCACCTTTAGTCTCTTTGATGGGCAAGTTGTCACTCTCCATCAAGAATTTCTCATTTCAGACCATAACGACATCACTTACAGAGTGGAGTGGAATGATGGCAGCTTCAATGTGCCACAATAATTTTATTTTGGCCACATCCCTCCTTTGCCATGAAGGCATCATCTTTCTTATCACTAGGGTGTGAAACTTTATGCCACATTTGCTTTATGATGCCAATTAGATCGAATGGTGAAATGAGGCAATCACTCACACCACCACATTCTGTTGGACCCCCTTTTATGGAAATTATGTGGATTGCACCAGCTAGAACTTATAGAGTGTTTGTTCCCTTTTTGTACATTTTAGCGCCAGCTAGAGGAGTCCTTGTGGATCTCGTGTTGGTTGGCAAGCAGTTGTGTAGCACCAAATTTCAAGAGACATCCCTGTCAGGATTTGTAAGTGGCAGTTATAGAAGCATGGATGTTGGAGAGTGGGGTAGGTGAGAAAGTGACCCCAAGTGATATCTCGACATACGACATGTGTTCCTCCAACTTGGGTAGCGTAATGGAGCTGACAAACTCATGATAACTCATCATTTGACATGTGCCCATCTGACTTGGTAGGAGAAGCCCACTCACCTATAAAAAAGGACTCACTTTTGAATATCAAGAGAGGTGACCAAGGCAACAAAGCTCTGGCATAATAGAGAGTGAGCCTATGCATCTACATTTTGCATAAGATAGTTTAGACATTTGTATGTATAGCCTACGTTCACCTGTGAGCCCCTAGGCATGAGTAGTAATAGAAAAGAGCTATGCTCTATTTTGTATCCTAAACTATATATGATGAACTATGAGGTTTATGAAGAATGTCGTTGATACATGAATGTCTTGATTATTATAGTTTAGATAACATAATAATATATTTATGACTTGGTAATAGTAATGATTTAGTTCCTTAAGTGAATATTTTATGATATGAAGGTTCAACCTTGGTTGTTAATAGTGTCCTTACACCATCTAGCAAGTTTGGCTTACCTAAAATAGACTAAGGTTTGGATTATGGTTGCGCCAAGGCCCTAAGACCCATGCCTAAAGTGCTACCTTGAAGTTGAACCATTGAACCCAAGCCATTCCCATGACTTGTTTAAGCAACCTAAAGACCCTATGCTAGCCCTTCTCCTAGCTTGCACTGCTTAGAGCCCTGCCTAGCCAGTTATGAACTCGTGCCTTAGGAATTATGTTACTAAGAAGACTCACACCTATTAAACTCCCCTTAAATAACCTACCACTAAAAGGCCACCTGAACCCCTTGTGCCAATGGTTAAGTCCCCTTGAACCCCAAGTTGTGCCATGTTATAACTAGCCCAATGCGGGCCTAGTACCTTTGTTGTTGCACTTCAAGTGAGCATACAAGGCTTGCACCTTGTGTGAAACTGATGCCAACACCATAGCATGATTAAATATTATGCACCAAAATTTGCTATGCTACACCTAACTCCATCAAGTCTAGAACTGAATTGGGTTGATAGCTAAGCACATGACTAAGCACAAAAGCTAACCTAGTGTACTTTTTTACAACATTTTTGTTCCATTATCAGGGCACACATTGAATTTTGTTACTACAAGGGTATAATAGAGTGATGCTTTGACTATCAATCACTTGCTAGAGTAAGTGGAAGATAGTTTCATGCATAAACATCCTGTATGCAAGGAACATGAACCAAAATAATGGGTGCAAGCCAACTTGTATGATGCTCTATATGAGGTGTTATTTTGTGAGCTACTTGAGCATGTATACTAATGGTTGGTTGCCTACACTACTACTATAAGGTGTAGCTATGACAAACACATCAAGTTTATAATTGAGCTCTTAGAGAGGCTGGAGAGCCTGAATGAGGTTTGGATGTGTGTTGTAGACAAGTGGTGGAATTACGTGTTGAACAACTACTTGGTATAGTTCATAGTGTCAACCTTCTCATACCCTGAAGAAGTAGAGTATGAGTTTCTTCATAAACCAAGAGGCACATTCATAAGAGGGATCGACACTGAACTGAAAAAGATCTTGGTGGATTATGGTATAGAAACCATAATAGTGGAAGGCTAAAATCCTTGCATGTATGAGCAAGTGCAGAAGGTGAGAAGGGGAAGTGTAGGTGAGGCATGATGGTAGAGGATGAGCAACCTGACACCTAAGAGATCCAAAGGTTGAAATATAGTAAGTGAAGGCACAGGATAATGGAGGATCTAGAACCTGGAAGTGTTGAGAGGACCCATAATGAGTGGAAAGGGCATAGGGAAGGATCCCTTGATTTACAATAGTGCAAAGAGAGAGGAAGAAGTAAGAAACTGGGCTCAATAGTTAGGTATAAGATGAAGTGGGTTCCTACAAGATGTGGTGATGGAGGATGCGCCAGAAGTACCTAACCCCTTTGAACATGAAGCACAAGCTCATACACTATATTCTTCATCTGAAGATAGAAGAATGATAATTGAACCTATTATCGATGTGGACTTTGGTAGGATTCAAAATTTGAATCAAGAGTTTGTGATTGAGAAAGTAGTTCCTTACGAGGAACTGAGTGAGGATACAAAGAATTTAACAAGTGTCAATCCAGGAATAGTAAACATAAGTACAAGAATTGTCATGCAAAATATGTCAGTTGCACCAACTGGGCAACAGCTCATAGGAAGTAACATGGTGCCATAAGTAAGTGGTACTGCACTAACAAGCTTGACAACATAGTTGACAATGTTAGGTTCAACACCCCAACCTATAATTGGGATCATTAGAGGGCTACCTCTAACACAAATGCAAGGAGGATAAGTGCCTAAAAACCTGACACCACCCCCTCAACAAGTCTATTATGAGATGATAATGTACTTACTCAAGTATCATGATGTGGAAAATGCCATAGAGCATGTGTTGAAGTGTGAGTTGTAATGGCATGCTATGGGCATCACTCAGCTTGAGTGCAAGACAACCTAGTTTGTGACCACTCTATTGGATGGCACCCATACATGGTATCAAAAATTTGATCCAAAATAGGCTATGGTTGACTATAATGTCCTAAAGGAAGCCTTCTTGAAAGAGTTTGATATCCCTGAGTTTGAGTAGCAGAGCATTATAGTGGTCAAGGAAATTAGCCAAGGTTTATTCAAGAGCATGCACCTATATGATGCATGGTTTAAAACTCTTCTCTCTAAGCTTCCATATGACATTCACCCCTCCCAACATGTGCAATGGTTTATTGGAGGCGTATTAATACCATTTAGAAGAGTGTTGTCCATGAAGACCTTCATAAAACCTCATAAAGTACTTGAATCCATGATCTAAGCTGAGGTAGTTGGAAGTGATGATACTGGGATTAGCCCATTCATGGAGGTGTAGATCATGTCAATGGCCTCCAAACTATAAAAGCTAACTGTTGGTTCAGTATATGACTCTCACAGTGGGTTATGGTATACTGACTGTGAGATGGAGGGGCATAACAAGAATAATTACCCACAAATAAATGTTCATGCCCTACTTCTCAACTATGAGGTTTGTCATAGGCCACATGAATCTTAAAACTGCCCTTTGTTACAACTCACCAGTTAAGTAAACACCACCATTTATTTCAAGATCTGTGATGCTTATATGCACTCATTAACAGACTATCAAGTCTTAAATGAGATGCATCAAAATATGGAAAGAGGTGCAAGGTAGGTGATGACATTGGTCGATGGTCAGGCATGTCAAGGAAATGAGGGCAATGGCCAACAAAATATGAGCTATGAAAACCAACAAGGCATGCGTGGGTGAGGAGGAGGACATGGTGGGGGAAAATTACCATCGTGATCATGCTATAAGTGTGGGTTGACTGAGCATTATTAGTGTGACTACCCCAAACACCCAATGTGTAGGTATTATGGAGGACTACATTTGGTCGAAGAGTGCCCAAACTTGTATAAAAAGATAACTCAATCTTGGCCTGGTGCAAACAAAGGTGCTATAATGGTTAGGCATGAGTCCAAAGAGAAAAAGTGGCCCCCTAAAAAAAAATAGACTCGTAAGGAGCTGCATAAGGTACAAGCCATGACCTAAAGTGGATTTACCACTCAACCACCTACTACACCAACCTATGAACTATGCTTGTAGTATGGTGAGTCAAGCCACAATGAGTACATAACATGGCCCAAGCTGACCATATCTTGAACCTGCACAATAGAAGGACATCTTATAATAGGCCATGAACATGACACAAAATATGTAGGGTGAAATTTGGCTAGCAAGAGATTTGGAGGCATAGGCCATCGCTTCACATAGAAGACAAAACAACCAAAAGGTCAAAGTATAGTAGTTGATCGAGATCCTTCACCTCTTGTAGAATGAAGGGATGTTGCCCCTGCTAAAAGATTTACTATTGAAGCGTGTAGAGAAGAAACCAAAAGAAGAGGTTGTGCCTTAAATGATTGAGGTTATTGCATCATATATGAAATGGGCACATGAGGTAAGGCATACTCAGAAAATAGAGTATGACTGAGATTTATTGATAGATGCCACCAATAATAGATGGCCAATTTATGAAGTGCTAGTTGATATGGGTGGAAAAGTCAATATTCTAACCCAAACCACCTGGGAAAAGATGAGATGGCCATCCTTGAGGCCTTCACCTCACATGTTTTTCATGGCTAATAAAACCTAAGCACAACCTATTGGGATATTGAAGGATGCCATTATAGATATCATGGACACCGAATTCCAAGCCAACTTCAAGGTTATCGAGTTGGAAGAACAAGACAACTATCCAACACTCTTGAGAAGGCCCTAGTACTATGCTAACAATGCAAACATGCACTTTAAGAAGTACTACATGAATTTTAAGAATGACAAAGAAAGAATGGTGATCCCTCAGTTAAGTAACCAAGGGCCCCCATATGTGGAAAGTGTTGATCTCAAGGATGAGATTAACCACATTTATAACATCATGATGTAGGGCACCAAGAATCTTAACCCTAGTGATGAAGGCATTCTCGAATGGGAGGATAGATAGTCAGCCTTTGATAGAACTAATGTAGCTGATGAGTGATGGGTCAAAGAGGCCTATGAGGTCACTGGCTGAATAAGCCAGTTGGTATGCGCAGTTGAGCCATGACTAGCTAGGATGGGACATGTTAGGATTGAGTTCCCCAAGAAGAAATGAGTTCCCCATGCTTAAAGGATGGAGAAAATGGTATTATGGCTAAGTAAAGGGAAGCTCTATATGATTTTGAAGTATGAAGGGAACCAACCTATATAAAGGTATGTCCATGATATTGTTGCTTATATCCCCAAGGATATAAATAGAATGGGTGCACTAGTGCATACCTTGAAGTGCACTGCTATTCACTGGTGGGAAATGCAAATAACTCACTTGCCAAATTGGAAATATGTAAAGGCATAAATAGGCACTAGGTTTGGCAAGAGTAATGACAACTTGAACATACCTACTTACTCAGGTGATTCCAACCCAATCGTGCATGTGCAATTGTGTGAGGAAATTTGGACCATTTGTGATGAGAACATGCCAAAAGGCTTGTGGGTGCACTCCTTTTACAGGACCTTAAAAACATGGGCACGAGTGTGGTACATTATCAATGAGATGCACCATGAGATAGGAAATTAGAAAATACTCAAGGAGAGCTTCGTGCACACCTTTTCCTTTTCCTTGTAAAACTTAGAGCTATTGGAGATATTGTAAATCATCTATAGGGTAGTGTTTGAGGACATTGACATCCTAAAAGAGTGCCTTATGGATATATTTAGGGAGAAAATAATAACACTCTCAAAATTCTTTGAAGAGACGATGCTCAATAGTGAATCCAATGATGAAGATGATGAGACCTAGAAAGAGCATAATTGGAAGGCTCTAACAAGTAGACAAAAACTTTTGTGCCTTGTGGATGACAATGCTCTAGATGAAGATGAATTGAATAATATCCAAATTGAAACAACTGAGGGGATAAGGCAAGTTGAGGATTCTCATCAAGAGAGAAATGAACCCTATCATGTGCCACTCAAGACCACTGAAGTAGATGTCAATGCAGAGGGCGAGCCAAAGATTGCCGATATAGGCGCTTGTTGGTTTGAGGCAGAGATGACATGAATTGCAAAAATCCTAAAGGAATTCTAAGATTTATTCCCATGTAATAACTGGGACAAGAAGGACACCCACTCATCCCTTATAAAAATGAGCATCAAGCTGATGGATGGTGTGAGGCTAGTCAAGAGATTCCCATATAGGATTAATCCAAATCTTTGTGCGAAGGTAAAAATGGAGATTGATGGAATGTTGACAGCTGGCATCATCTACCTAGTGTAAGAATTTGAATGGGTGAGATCAATGGTCATTAGAATTAAGAAAGATGGGCACATATAGATTTGCATCGACAACAAGATGTTAAATGCTACTTGTGTCAATGATTCATTCTCGAACCCATTCACCGATGAGGTCCTAGATGGAGTTGTAGGATATGAAATCTACAATTTCATTGATGGGTTTTTGGGCTACCATCAGGTGCAGAATGAGGAGGATAATCCGAAAACAATCTTTATGATTGAATGGGGTTGTTTCACCTACAATGTGATTCTATTTGGACTCAAGAATGTGCCAGCTGTATTCTCCAGGGTAGTGATCACTGCCTTCAAGGACTTTATCCATAAGTTCCTCCAAGTGTATTTTGATGATTGGACTGTATATGGTCTTGTAAAAGACCACTATGAAAATTTTTGCCTCATGTTAGAGAGGTGTAGGCAGCTCTAGATCTCTTTGAATTTAAATAAGTGCATCTTTGTAACTCTATTTGGGACATTTCCTGAGCACATAATCTGGAAGGATGGTTTGCTTATTGATTAAGTGAAGATATCAATCATAATCTAGCTCTAGACTCCCTCAATGCAGAAGTATGTCCAAACCTTTCTAGGCCATTATGGCTACTATAGGAAGTTTATTCAGATCTATTAAAAGATTGCAAAACTTATAGAGGAGATCTTTCATAAGGATGACCCAGTCTACTGGGGTGAGGCACAAGAGGAGGCCTTTGAAACACTAAAGCTAAAGCTGGCTAGCATGCTAATTCTACAAATTCCAGACTAGACTACTCCTTTCCATGTCCACTTCAATGATTTAGGCTCCACCATTGGTATCATATTAGTGAAACTAGGTAAAGGCAAGATGGACCACCCCATCTCTTTTGCAAGCAAGAAATTGACATAGGCAGATCAAAATTACACCACCATCAAGCAAGAGGTACTGGCAATGGTTTATGCCTTAGAAAAAATTAGGCAATACCTATTGGCAAACCACTTCATCTTTTTCATAGATCATGAAGCACTTAAGTACCTCATGAACAACCTTATTTTACATAGGTGCATATACAAATGGGTTGTTCTCTTCCAAGAGTTCCAATTTTCTATTATAGTTAAACCTAGGAAGCAAAATTTAGGGCCATATCATTTATCCTACATCAAATTTGGTGATGTAGCGGTACCAATTAAGGATGACATACTGGATGTGCAGCTATATCGAGTCTAGTATGTCCCTAAAGACTTGGTGGAGATTGTTGCTTTTCTAACATCTAGGATTACACCCTAGACCTTGTTTGCCAATGAAAATAAAAACTTGTGGTCCACGTCGCCCCCTTCCATCTCATTGAGGGGGAGTTATATAAACTAAGTGGGGATGAAGTCCTATATCAGTGTGTTTTGGAACATGAATGGGACTCCATCCTACAGGAAGTGCATGAAGGGATCACAAAAGGCCATTGCATTGGGGATGCAATGATGCACAAAGTATTACAGTCAAGTTTATGGTAGCCAAGCCTATTCTAAGATGCAAAATAGTATGGTAAAGCATGTGATGTGTGCCAATACATTAGAAAACCTGGCCACTAGGATGTGATGACCCTCATCCCCATCCTTGCCTAAGTGCCATTTAAAAAATGGGCCATTGACTTTGTTGGTCCAATCACTCCTGTATCATGGTGCATAGGTGTAAGATATATTTTAGCATCCACTAACTATTTCACCAAGTGGGCCAAAGCCATGTCAACTAAAGATTAAACAACTACGATAGCCACACACTTCATATGGTAGAATATCATAAGTTGGTATGGGTGCCAATTAAGTTTGACTAGTGACAGGGGTACTCATTTCATCAGTGAAATGGTGCACATCCTTTTGACCAAATACATGGTGCCATACCACAAGACCACCCCATATCATCCTTAGGCCAACAACATAGCTGAAGCATTTAACAAGATTCTGGGAACATGCCTAACAGAGATATGTGATGTAGGTTACAAGTATTGGGATGATCATGTTTCAGTGGTACTTTGGGTGTACCACATAACTTACAAGCCCCTAAACAAAGCTACACCATTTCAACTAGTGTTTGGTACCGAAGCAATCTTGCCCATAGAATTCATAGTGTCTTCCTTACACATTAAATAGATTGGTCAATTAGACAACCAAGAATATTTAAGTGCAAGGTTGGAAGACTTGGAGTGCTTGGATGAGAAGTGCACCTAAGCCAAGTGGAGTTAACAGATTGAGAAGGCATGCCAGAAGTGTTATCATAATAAGAACATCAAGCATACGGAGTTGACTAAAGGAGCATTGGTGCTATTCTATAATTCCAAGTACTTTAAGCACCCAAATAAATTACAAATAGATGGATGGGTCCCTACATCATCCATCACATTTTGGAAATAGGAACATACAAGTTGCACATGTTATCTAGTAAAATACTCCTTAGGCATTTCAATAACTAATTAAAGCCATATAGATAGTAGGATGGCGCTCGTGCCATGGAAACACCAACTTCTTGGTCACAAGTCAGTTGGGAGGAAGTTGACCAAGATACCATTTGGCACAAGCTAAACCATTATTTTAATTGTTTTGTTTGTTTTGTATGTAGTGTATAAAGGCAGTTAATGGTGTAAGATGACTACAAGAAAGTATGGGTTAACACTTCATGCATAATTCTAGTCGAGTGAGTCAAGCACTTGTGCCCATAAGCATATGAGGCCAAACATCTAAGTAATGGGTGCATGGATATTACCAAGCACAAGCAAAAGTAGGAAAAGATATATATGCATGAAATAAATAGTGTGGGGCATGTGAAGGCCCAAGAATGAACCACTATGGTGCTACCTTTGTGCCAAAATTGTTAGAAGGTGTATCAATTGATTTGGCATTAGAGACCTAGGAGGCAAGTGAAGATGCTCAATGTAATTGAGTGTAAGGTAGGAAGTGAAGATGCTCAACTTAGTTGAGTGTAAGGTAGACTGAAGATGCATGATCTAATAGTGCATAATAGAACCAAAATAGAAGTAGAGTGCTAGAGGGATAGTGTAAGGGATTTGTATGGGGTAGGACATGCCAAGGCAAGATGATGTGCAAGAAATTGACTAAGATAGATAAGTGTGCTTAAAATAGGAGTGAATCTAGAAGATAGTGGAATAGATGAGGATGAATCATGCACGTGTGAGGTGCTACACCTAGGTTACCACAAGGAAGGTGAAGGTCATGCCAAAGGATACATGTGCCAAAGCAAGTCAACTAAGATAGATGGCATCTACCTCAAAATGAGTGGGAAGTGATCGTTTGAACCACACATCACTTCATCAAAAAATCCATTAGGAGTATTCAATGAGGAAACAATGGTAGCATAAAGATACACAATTAATGCATATAAGACAAGATATTTTCAAGGATTTCATCAAAATTTTGCATTGTCTAAGAAATCAAGATGCCTATGCTATTAAGCCTGTATTAATAATGGTAGTTGGAAAATAAAGGGTTTAAAAGGGTAAGTGATAGATTTGCTTAGGTTACCAAGTTTATGCTAACTCAAGACTTAGAGAAAACTTAGCGAGAAACTAGAAAGCCAAAGAAAGAAGAACCCTGTCATAGTGAGCAATTGAGTAATCCAAACACCTTAGAGTGATTAGAAGCATATAGAAAGAGAGTGCATTCACAGTGAAGACTGGTGTGAAGGATTAAAGAAATAAGTTCATATAGAGAACCAAGTTGAACCAAGAAGCTGCCACCTAGGCTACCATTAATGGCCAATGAAGCTCAGAACTAAGAAAATATTCACAAACCCTATGACTATTGAAGCACTAGTCATCATTTGAGACTTCAACAAGCCATACCTTTCAAGGTTTAATACAAGTAGATTCATAATGGTGAAGAAGAGGAAGGAAAAAATATCTACACTGGTATAGTTAGAACCCAAGTAGGTAAAAATTATCGAGGAAACATTTATCACCAAGATAAAAGTACAAATAGTTGAGGTAGTTAGCATCGTAGTGGTGGATACCAAGGTGCTAACAAAAATGTCCTACCAATACATGCAGTTTTCATCAAATGTATTAATAGGAGAACTATGGTGCTCCTTTGCACATGTATGTTAATTGAAGGAATACAACCATAAAATGTCAAATCACTTTAAAGACTTGGCACAGGACTAGATGGTGGATATAGGTGTAAGACATCAAATGGCAATGCCCTATTTGATGTCTCAATTTGAGACAAGTTAAAATCTTTCAATGTAACTCAGCTCTATGAGTTGCTTTGCCTTGGAAAACCTAAAGAGCTCATCCAACTCCTTCTCTCACACATCCAAAAGGATCACGTAAACTTCACAAGCCAGTGCATAAAGATCTATATACAAATGATAAAATGGATAACTAGGCTCCCAGACACTGATAGAGACATCCATCAACTGATGGATGATGATGAAGAAGTGGAGTGCATTATGAAAATCGTAAATTACTTCAATGGGGCTATAAATTCCAAATTAACAAGTATGATGACCTGGGCATGAGGGTAGTGGTGTGCCTTGTGAGTTTTAAACTATGTCCTCATGACCGATGGATAAATGTGTCCAAGGTGTACCTCTACATCACATATCTTATGGTACATGGCATTAAATTTAATATAGCCCAAATCATTGTAGAAGAATTGATCAAGAACATGCTAGAATGTCACAGTACCAAGGGGACCTTCTGATGGGGCTTCATCCTCATCTTGATAATGATGGAGGAGATGCAACCCAAAATACAAGACTCATGTAATGCACTGGTGTGAGTAGTACATCAAAGCCTTTAGACAAGAGTGGCACATCCCTTAGGGGCTTCCTAAGAACATGTTCAAGATGATAAATTTTACTGTGATGCAACACTACTACATCATGCACTTGGTGATGAAGGATGGGAAAAAGTTAGGATGGTTGAAGCTCCCCTTCACCTTCTCAATAGAATACTTCAGGGATGCATTGTAATATATCTTGAATGCATAGAACATGGACATTTCAATAAATGAATTAGATGTATAAAGTCAAAGAATGAGGCACAAGTTTCCCCACATAGATAAAAGTATGACAGAAGATGACGTAGATCACATAGACATCGATGCAGTCCAAGAGGTCACTATCCTTAGATTCATCCATAGGCTCTACTATGTGATGAAGTCAAGGAAGAAGGATTCTAGCACTAGGTCTAGTACTGAGTGTAGAGGAGACCCTCTAGTCTAGATCGGGGATGAAGGAACCCTAACACCCCTTGAGAAGAAAAAGTCTCTGAATAAAAGAAATGAGAGACCTTAGAAGAAATTGAAGAGCGGCTTAGGTGGAAGATCTTCTTAGATGGAGAAGTATCTCCTTTGACCTCCAAGCTGAAAAAAGTGTGCTTTACATTGAATCCCTTCCCTAGCCTAAGAAAGACGAAGAAGAAGGCTCCTCCTATGGCATAAATAATAATCGTACTTGAGGAAGAGGAGGATGAGGAGGTAGAGGAGTTAGAGGAAGAAGATGTAATGGGCACATATATTATGCTAGAGGATGAAGAGTCCTCATCAAGTGAATAAACCCCTTATCTACCACCTTGAACTAAGCCAGAAAAGCAAATGCAGAGATTAAGAAAGCTAGACTTTAGTGAAGCTAAAGTATAGAGGATGTAAGAGCGATGAGAACATAAGGAAGAAATGAATAAAGTAAGGGTACCAAATGAAGTCATTTAGATGGTAGATCCTGAAGAGTAGAGAAAAGAGGAGGAACACAAGGCACTAATGGAAGAATGAAGTTAGGAAGGAGAAACAGACAAGGAGCCCAAAGAGGTGACTCAATCAGGGACATCAACAAAAGAGGAATTACAACACCAGTAGAAGGACATGAGCCTTGACCAAGTGCATATTGACATGATGCTAAAATTATACTAGAATCATGAGGAGATGAAAGCCAAGGGTATGTCCCAGGTATAAATCAATCGACTAGAGGCCAAAGAGATAAGAGAAAGAGAAGATAAATGCATTATGCAAGCCATGAAGAGGAAGGACAAAAAATAAAAGTCCAAGAAAGAAGAGACAATAAGAAAGGCCAAATTAGAGAAGGCCAAGAAGATGGAGAGAGAAGAGAAAGCAGCCCAAGAGGAAAGGGTGCACATTTTAGAGGAATGGGAAAAGAAGAAGGGTTCGATTATCAAAGATGGCACCTAGTTCCTCCACAAAGATAGTAGAGGAATCTACACAACAAACATGCCCTAACTCAAAAGGATCACCTAACTATAAATAAGGTGATATTAGCACCTCAAAGAAGCAAATAGAGGAATCAAGGCCATGACAGGAAGAAATGGATGAAGGGGAGAAGTCCACAAAAGAACCCTACAAGAGAAAAATGATAGTGGTTCTAACACTAGAAAGAGAGAAAGAGAAAGATAAGGGGAAGATGAGAAAGAAGGAGATGTTGAGAAGAGAGAAGATGAGGAATAATAAGAAGAAAGGGAAAAGGATGAAGACATTGGTTCAGGCACCAGTGGCAACAAAGAGGAAGAGTTGGGAAGATGAAGAATGTGAGCATGAAAATAGGGAAAGGGCATAGCAAGGGTTTAAGGAGGATGATGAATTTTACATGATGGAGTGCATGCCTTCAAGAACTGATACAACCCTGATGCACCACTAAGTTTCTTAGGTATTAGACTACTACATGGATGAGCCAAAATTTGAGGTTTTAACCAAGGTAATTTGACATGCCAAAAATCTCGAAGAAGGGCATGCTTACCACCTTCTCGATCCTCATGATATGAAACCTGTATGCTCTACAAATGCACTAACCAAGATGGCATCCTCGATGGTGTGTAAAAACATCATCAATGATGTTCGCACCAGTAGCTAGAGGAAAATAAAAAAGGACATAGAGAAAGAGATTGAGGCAACAAAGTTCAAGCTCAAACAACTAATATAACACATGGAAGATGTGAAGCCATCCCTCCTGGATGGTGTGGATACCTCTAGAATGAATTAAGTTGATTACATCTACGTACTCATAGAGTAGATAATACCAAGGATGAGGTCGGTGCTTGAGGATCAAGAGGACCCCTATGAGGCCCTAAAAAAGGAGTTGAATAAAAATATGGAAGTGGTCAAAGACCTCTTTGCTAAAATTAAAGAGGGTGTCAAAGAAGCTGACATAATATTTGGCAACTTCACCAACCAATTAGTAGTCATCAGTACGTGCCTCAAGAAGGTAAATGAAGAGAAGGATACTCTATTCTAACACTCTTTCATAGTAACCAGGACTAAATTCATGCAAGTGATGGCCAAGGTCAACTCCTTTAGCGCTTAATTGAAGAACCAAGAGCAATAGTTGGAGGTGGTCTTTTGTGCTTTCCAAACTAAGGCCAATGAGTAGGGGGAGATTTTGGATGGTGAAGTGAAGTGAGCAAAGGAAAGGCTTGAGGCCTTTAATAAGGAATTAGAAAGCATAGATGTTCTCACTCTTGAGGCTACCTCGATTGAAGTGGATGCAACAATCAAAGAAATCAAAGGCACCATTTAGGGATTTGACAACTTCAAGGTAGATCTAGAGCAAGGTGTGCCCAAATTCTCTACACCAAAGGTGATAAAAGACTAGTTTGGGGTAGACTAGTAATTTTATATGTGGTAATGTTCAGCCCCCTTTTGTGGTAATTACATGGACCACACTAAGTGGACCTATCTCAGCATGAGATAAACTTTGGAGTAGTTAGTCCATTTTTATACATTTTGGTGCCAGTTGGAGGATTCCTCATGGATCCCACACCAGCTAGTAGGTAGTTGCATAACATCAAACTTTAGGAGACATCCCTACCAAGACTTGTACATGATGGCTCCAAAAGCATGGATGTCAAAGACTAGGGCAGGTGAGAAAGTGACCCTAAGTGATAACTTGGCATATAATGTGTGCTCATCTAACCTGGGTAGCGTAGTGGAGCCAATAAACTCATGATAACTCATCACTCAGTATGTGTCTATCTGACTTTACAAGAGAAGCCCACTCACCTATAAAAGAGGAATCACTATTGAAGATTGACAGAGGTGACCAAGATATTAAATCTATGGTGGAATAAAGAGCGAACCTAAGCATCTAAATTCTATATAAGATAGTTTAGACATTTGTATGTATAGCCTAAGCTTTCTTGTGAGCCCTTGGGGCATGAGTATCAATAGAAAAGATTTATGATCTATTTTGTATCTTAAACTATATATGATGAACTATGAGGTTAATGAAGAATATCATTAATACATTAATGTGTTGATTATTATAGTTTAGATAGCATAGTAATATATTTATGACTTGGTAATAGTAATGATTTAGTTCCTTAAAATAATATTTTATGATATGGAGGTTTAACCCTAATCACTAATGGCATCCTTACGCTATCTAACAACTTTAACCTACCTAAAATAGACTAAGGATTCGATTATGGTTGCACTAGGGCCCTAAGACCTGTGCCTAAAGTTCTCCCCTAAGGATGAACCATTGAACCCAAGCCATTCCAATAACTTGTTTAAGCAACCGAAAGACCCTATGCTAGCCCTTCTCCCAGCTTGCACCGCTAAGAGCCCCACCTAGCCAGTTATGGAATCATGCCTTAGGACTTATGCCAATAAAAAGACTTGTGACTATTGAACTCCCCTTAAATAACCTAGCACTGAAAGGCCACCTAAATCCCTTGTGCCAATGCTTAAGTCCCCTTGAACCGCAAGTTGTACCCTGTTACAACTAGCCCAATGTGGGCCCAATCCCTTTAATGTTGCACTTTAATTGAGCTCAAAAGGCTTTGACCTTGTGTGAAACTAATTCTAATTCCAGAACATGATTAAATGTTGTGCACCAAACTCTGCTATGCCCATGCCTAGATCCATGAAGTCTAGAAACGACTTGGGTTGATAGCTAAACACATGACTAAGCACAAAAGCCAACCTAGTGTAATTTTCTACAAACACCTTCCTTTGTCACTATGGAAAACAAGTTGCCTAGGTTTGGAAAAAAATGGATAGTAATATGCTCAAAGAATACTAAAGAATTTCCTTTCTTATTTAACATAATCCCTTTGATCTGTAGTTGTAATCTATGGATTCTTCTCTAAAGCATAAGATAAAAGTTATAGATATTCATGTGGCTATAGGGGCTCATATCCATGCTCAACGACATTGGTTAAAGTGGGCTGCCAAGCCTCTAAAGAGTTTATCAAATTCACCAAGTAGGCTAGGGATTAAAAAAAAACTATTAAGCTTGATCAACAATGTGTTATTCTGTTACTTGAAATCTTATCGACCTGAATGTGTCATATAAAATCCTAGCAACCTCCTCAATTTGTCATATAAAATCCTCACCAAAGCCTTTGTAAATAGTCTTCCTTTCATTTTACCTACCATAATTATACCTACGCAAACTAGATTCATTAATATTATATACATTATATATAATCTCATTGCTATCTTGGAGGGAATAAAATGGGTGTAAACATCTTCATAGCATAGAATATTCCTCAAACTATACTTTGAGAAGTCCTATGGTAGAATTGAGTGGATGTTTATATTCACCATTCTATATGCCCTAAGATTTGGTAATTTTTTTATCTCAATAGTTCATAATTTGATTTCAAAAGCCTCGACATGACTCACTATCAATGGGCTCAAAGAGGAAAACTTTGGCTTATTCTATTCCATCAAGTTAGTTTTCATTTGGATCTAAATTTATATATTTGGTTTGAAGAAACATTTGGTTATTTGATTCCTAATAGGGAAAACCAAAGACTCATAAAGGAAAATTTTCTTCTAGATCACTCTTCTCAGCTAATTAATGTCCACTTTATAGATGATACCCTTCTCACTCTTGGCAGGTGATAAGCTTTTATTAAAGAAGCATTGAACTACCTTGATATTTTATATAAAACCTCTGGCTCTAATTTATAGTGGGCTAAAACCCAATGCTTCAAATAGAACATGATGCCTAAGTCATAATGGCTTAAGTAATATAACTAGAAGTAGATCTAAAAGGGTGAGAAATTTAAATTTATTAGAATCCCAATGTATTTTGATTGTTCTTCCTCTTAACAATGGAAATATGTCATTGATAAAGTGGAAAAAAGGTTGAGTATTGTATCACAAAATCTCTATCATTCGTTGGAAAATTTTAGGTTTATTCTAAGATTCTAGTGACCACCCATGTTTACTATTCTTCTTACTAGGCCCCATATAAATCCTCTTATAACAAGTTTTCCAAAGTTCTCAAGGATTTTCTATGGGCAATGGTAAACAAAATTGTGGCTTGCTAGAGTCATCCAAGATTTCTAACTAGCCATAAATGCACAAAACCCGAGGAGTAGGTGAAAGCCAAAATTTCAAAGAAAAAAACATGAATGCCTTAAATGAGATTCTAAGTAATAGATTACAAAGACCACAATGCTTATATAAAGGAGAGATAAAACATGACCCCATAATTATATGAAAGTGGGTCTATCTCTCTCAAAGACCTAATTTGAGCTAAGCAAGTTGACTAGAATAAATGTGTAGATAAACCAAAGTAGAAAAAGCCTAAATTAACACCGTATGAAGCATAACTTAGGTGGGTAAAAGAATTGGATCTTGACAATGTTTCCTAATAAGGTACCCAAGCACAAAGTAACTCTCATAAGGTAGAGAAAAGGAGAAAACCTATAGGAAAAAACTCCTCCCCTAAAAGAGAGCAAAGTGAAAAATAAAGCATGCTCTAAGGACATTGATCACAACTAAAAATACATCCACAAGTGAGAACAACAGAGCACATAGAGAGAAGAGATAAGAAATCTACATAGAATATGTTTAACCTACCTACAAAAGAGTTTGCAAAATGATGAATGTCACTAACGAAATCATCTGCCTTAATATTGAAGAATCTCCATTTGCATCGAATAATGTTTATTCCTTTTACCAAAGGAAGAACCTGATGTGTGTATTGAAAGTTTGACCATTTTACAATAGAATATTAAGTCAACAATATGAATAAATTTTAGTGGGGTCCAAAACAATAGTGTGGCATAAGTCTAGAAAGATCATGCATAAGAACTGAATGTAATTCCACTAAAGTGAACCTATCAGAATTAGATGAATTGAAGAGTGGATCACCCTAAAACAGTGAATGTATCCACCAAGTGCCTGATGGATCTCCAACCAAGGTGTGGTTCCTATACAGGGAACTATGATCCTTATGCATAATAAATGATCCAAATTCTCCATGTAATGATGGTGCATAAAAAAAAGAGGCAAAGGAATAATGTGGAATGCCTTGTAACTGTGTAGTAAATTGACCAATGTCTAATGGGTCTTGGATCAATATACCTGCACCCTAAATGTTTGAAGTGGACCATAGGTAGGTGGATCAAGAACTAACTCTTCAATATCTAAAAGATGATAAAGATATGGTGGAAGTGTGTCCTCCATCACTAATGAAGCCATCTATACTAGAATAAGAGTAATCAATCTCAGAGATGTAATCAATACTAGAAGTGTTATCAAGTATGGGTGAGTCCAATGAAGAAGAATGGCATGGAACATTCATTGAAAGAATGTCCATGTGAAGTGGAGAGCATGGATCAAAAACTATATAAAATGAATGAGAAATTGTAGATGAAGCATATAGATTTGTAGAATGAATATACACAGAAAGAGAAGAGTCAGTGATACTCTCAATAGGTGTACTCTCATTGGAAACAATAGAGTCCTCCGAAGTGCAAATATGTGATGGCTCTTGAAGAGAAACATTACACACAAAAATGGATGTAGAATATATAATGGGATAGCTAAGGTCTAGCAAAATCTCATCCTCTAATTGTGGCTTGATAGAAGGAAGAACAGAAACCACCCGTAATGTGTCGTCATAAGAAATAGAAGTAGTATGAGAGAGTACAACAGTCTCTAAAGAGATAATAGCAAGAGGAAGAGGAGTGATATAGATATCAATAAAATATCCAAAATTTGACTGTAAAATGCTCCAAATAGTGCATGGACACTCTTTATGCTCCACATGGTATCAAAGATCCATGGAAACATGCAATAATAAGGTACCAAGAACATTGTCACAAGAATTAGCCCACTTATTAAACTAAACAGGATCAATGGGAACAATAATATATCCTTATAGGAATGGAATATGAATCTTGCTTGTGAGCCAGTGTTCCATGTAAGCATGCCAAGAAGCATAGTTGGTCTTTCCAAGAAGAACCACTGGTGTAGAATCAATTCTCCTCATCAGCTAGTATCTCTCAAGTAGAGTCAACATAAATGATAGTAGACACCAAATAAGTACACAACTACATGGTACTAATTGTAATGACCCCTAGTTATAATAATAATTCAACTCATGAAGAGGACGTCAGGGATAGTCAAGAATGCATCCAAATGAGCAGTAAGTGCAGGAATAAACACAATGCAAAAAATGAGAGTGTAGAAGAGAAAAAAACATAACAACACACAATACCCCCTCAAAACTATCAGTAGTGAACCCCCTCAATAATGTTGTAAATACAAGAATGCTCGTATAGATGTCAGACACAGTCGAGAATGAGTATTAAGTGATTAATACATAAGTAAAATAAACCAGAGGGACATCATGCTTTGTCAATAATGCATCCATAAAAGAGAAGCATATTGTGAAGCAAATAAGGAAGCATTGAGAGGAGGAGAAAAGCTTGGTTTGCTTGTGAGGGGGTTTAGTCATCTGTCAAATCAGGCCTCACCCTCTATCTTTGATAAGTGAAAAAGGTATAGGCCAAACAATCATCCTTTTACAATAACTCCATGTCTCCCAAATACAAAATACTATTTTTAGTAAAAAACAATAAACAAATCACCAAAGATATTATTTTGTAAAAAAGTAATAAAAATTTACCCCCACACATGTTTTATTAAAAAACAATAAACTATTTTCTCTTCCGCTCTTTATAAAATCCACCTTTAAAAAAAACATAGCCTAATATTCAATGTCAATGAGACATTTTGACATTAAAATGATATTACAAATGTTAGGGTTTTCAAAAAATTGTTTCTAATTTAAAAAAGCTTTCCCACCAAGAAGAATGACCCTAATTTTAAAGAAAGGGGCATTCCCTCATAACCCAAGGATTTCAATGGGCAAAAACCATTATAAATTAGGCAAAACCAAAAATGGATATGTGGTTTTCAAGATTTATTTTTCACTAAATAAAAACTAAAATGGTGGTTTCCAAATACCACGAACAAAAAAGTGGGGGTGGGTTCAAAACTTACATGGGATTTATAAGCCATCATTAGTGGAAGGGAACAAGCCCATTAGAGGGTTAAAGATGTGTGGAGCAGACTAGAACTACATATATTATTCATGCACATTTTCAATATGGAGAAGAAGGATGCCACACTACCAAAATAGGTGTAGAAGCCATACAGAGTTGTAGAATGGTGAGTTTCACTCAGTATGCAACATATATCCACCAAGAATACCTTATCAGGCCACATGTCAACAGGGAGATGGCAACAAATAAAAAAACATGTAGTCAAGGTGTTGGAATCTGTATTTCCTCGATAAATGCCCCTGCACAAATTTTCTTTTATGATTGTTGGTTGAAGATAAGGTGGATCATCAAGAATGGTCCTTGCAAGGCAAGAAATATCTCTTTACATAGAATGACGATGACTTGAGTAATTTGAGGATGATGAACCAACTATATACCAATGTTTAGGTCATTTTTACCTTTGACCAACGAGCTAAACCATATCTCCTCCATAATGAAATATGCCTTTTTGCTTTGGGTGATGACAAAAAATCCCAAAGTTTGAAAACTACTGAGGGTTTATTTTGAAGTGAATCCTATAGAGAAAACCTTGAAAACACATAAGTATGTATGAGAGATATCAAAACTAGAAAATACCCATTAGATATCTTGAAGAACCCATAACAATCCAAAATTAGTTTTATGATTTTAGCTATTTCTATACAAATTTCAAAGGATGTTGATAAAATATGATTATACCCTAAAAAATAGCCAATAAAGAACAAAAAACAACAATACATGTAATGGAATAGACTCACCAAGGATTTTAAATGGTGGAAATGGATGTTAGCAAAGATCTGGTACCATGTTGGAGTCATCCAATATCTCTAACTAGCCATAAAGGCATAAAACCCTAGGAGTAGGTGAGAGCTAAAATTGTGAAGTAAAAATATTGAATGCATTAAATGAGCTTCCAAGTTACAGCTTCTAAAGACCTCAGTGATTATATAGAGGAAGATAAAAAATGACCCCACAATCATATGAAAGTGGGTCTATCTCCATCAAAGACCTAATGTGACCTAAGCACGCTGACTAGAACAAGCATGTAGATAAACCAAAGTAGAAAAAGCCTACACTAACATGGCTACCACATAGCTACTTGGATATTTTTTATTTTGCTCATGAGAAAGGTGGTATGGGCATTATTGACATCTATAGACAAACTATTACTTTGGGTTCTAAATGGGTGGTTCAATCAATCGAAGGCAATGAGGTTTGAAAACTCATCACATAACATTACATTGCCTCTGGGTTGCCATATGGTAAAGTTGATTGGAAAAATGTTGGGTTTCACACCTTAATTGTTACCATGGCTCTTATAAAAAATGAGGGATCTTTTATGGCTAAAAGAATTTGGAAATATTTTGAAGCTGTAAACCCATATCTCAAATGGGTGGGTAATTGTTTTTGAAATGTCTTATCCTTCAATGACCACAACATGTGGTGGTCTCCTATTATGACCAATTACAATCTTCTCTTAGCATAATTTCTAGGTATGAAAGCTTTGAGGCTTTTCAAAAAAGGTATTCATAAAGTTAAGGATTTAATTTCCTATCGTGATTAGGATCTTTGGCCTCTATTAAAATAAAAATAAAAGTTAATCAATTTTGACTTACCTTCCATTTTGTGCACTAAAAATGATGCTTGATGTCATGCTGCATAAAATGGGTTTATAGTCTCCACACAGTGGAAAAACTAGAGATGGAACTATGATGCTAAGTTTAAGAATTAGATTCTAGGTCTCTTATATCAATTCATGAGCCCTTTCTCTCTAGTTTTGGATACATTAAACATGTGATGGATTTTGAATTACTCATTTAAGACCTGTCTTGCCAAACATAAAAAAATTTGGGATGCAAAGCTTGAGCCAAAGCTTGTTCACTTTCTTTGGTAGCTATTTACTAAGGCCTTCCTCTCATGGAACATTTCCTTCATATTGATATTGGTCAACTTGAGTGTCTTGCTTATCCAATCTAGAGTCTTTCAAATATCTCTTTTGGACTTGCTCCAAAGCCCGATTTGCTTGACACTATATCCATAAACTTTTTTATCCCTTTCACCCAAAACCATTTTCTTGGTGAATGGTCTTCTTTAGGGATAATGCTCATTAGCCAACTTATATAGATTTTTTATGAAATTTATTCAAGGCTATCATATTATGTCAATTATGGAAATATATAAACTTAGCCTTGTTTAACAATGAATAATCATCTTATCTCTTTTCTCTTAATGGTAGGTGGTTTCTATCTCTTTGGATTTTATGTAGATATAATCACAAGCAAAGAAGGTGGATCTAAAATTCAAACACCTATAGGAGTTACTTAACCACTTATGGAGTACTCCTTACACCATGAACCAAATCCACATGGACCATCCAACACACATATATCCTCCCTTGGTACCCTATCTTAGGCAAATCCATTCACACAATAATATCCACTTCTCCTCCGCATCGAGGTGTATGGAATCTGCCACCACTGTGCAAGAAGTCTACTGCTAGTCCATCTTGGTGGAATTTTCCTATGTAGTAGAGAGGTCTAGTTGGTGGTGTTGTTAATCCACATCTTATTTGGGGTATTATTTTATATTTGGCTCCCCCATATCCTACTTAGGATGGATAGGTGGCACCATATCCTCCTTCTACTGAGCCTTCCTCTTGGAGTGCCCAACCACATAAGGATGATCCATTACCTCCTCCTTCTGGGGAACAACTTGTGCCTAGTTATTTGATTTTTATGTTGTTGTTTTGACTTGTTTAGTTCTCTCATTGTCATGCCTTATCTAATGTTTATGTTGATGTGAACTAATCCCTTTTGATAAGTGTGAAACTGGACTATGACATTCTACTAGCCACATTATTGTTGTAACCACTATATATATATATATATATATATATATATATATATATATATATATATATATATATATATATATATATATATTGATTAGTAAAAGCTATATGGATCTATTCCATTAGTAATTATATTAATAAACATGATACATAAGCTATTCATACAAAAAAGTGAGTGGAATAAGTCACACTCAAAAAGTCACATCAGTGAGGGCCAAGTTATTACATCAACGTCTTAAATTAATCAAAGCACTTTTCAACCAAAAAGATGATGAAATAAAAGATCTATATATCATAGCCATATATCGAAAATCATACTAAATAGTAGGAGAAATAATAAAATATGGAAGATGAGGTGGGGGTCTGTCAAGCTTATCACCCCAACCTCCCTAGCTCCCAATAACCATAGAGTTTTTAGAATTAGGTACAACACACGAACCCTCTTATTCCCTTTATTTATCTTTATCCTTAGTTTTTTTAATCTTGATAGGATAAATAATAAGGGACAAATGAGGGAACTTTTGTTTGAGTGGTGTAGACCACTTAGTGTGATTAGTACACCATCTCTACCATCCTAACTAGCACCACTACTTTCACCATCCCAACCACTACCACTAGCATTTCCATGGCCATGATTTTGAGGTCTCATAGATGGAAAACATCTCTAGGGAGAACCATTGTGGAACCTAATATGTAACTACATCCTCCTTTTTGATCCATGCCTAAAGTCCCATGGGGCAATCGACTGTGGGGAGAGTTTAGAGGGGCTCTACTAACCACACAGGGGGTACTACTCCAATGATCAAGTAGGGTCTAGAGGTGGGTAAGATCTAGATGAAATTTCTTAGCTTGAAATTAATTTTGAATCATAATAATAGATGACACATTAATCTTTTTAGTTGAGGAAAAATGATAATCCAAAATAACTTGGTAGAAAGTATCATCATTTAAGTTCTTCCATAATTGAAATAGAATTCCAACTTAAAATATATGCCATATTTGTGATTTTTTAAAGGAATCATGGTTGTGTTTCCTAAAAGAACTATCTTTTAAGTAAACATCTTAGTATGAAAGGTTTTTAAGAGGGTGTGAATCCACTACTAATAAGACTCGATAAGCTTTCAAAACCATAAAATATGATTTACGGATTCTAGGTGGTTGTACACAAAGCAAACAGGGTGAGCCATGCCAAAGTGCACTAAACATGAACCATTTGAGAGACCTTGATGGAGAATACACTATAAAAAGTGTGCTTATTTTGGCTCAATTATATCCATCCACACACGATGAAACCTTATTATCCAATCTTTTTCAACATAATTAAATTTTCATTTGGAATTGAGAGTTTCAACTTGAAGAGATTATGGAGATAGTAATTGATAACCTAACCAGGGTTTATACTGGTGGAAGGGTGTATCAATAGTCTACTTCCATTCAATCGACCATCTAGAGGTAGTTTACATGCCAACCTTGTGGAGATGAATATCAAGAATGGATTTCTATATTTCTGTGAAAGATTCTTGATTAGTAGTTTGTAATTAAAATTGGTGGTGTAAAATATGACAAGGCACCCAATCTCTAGTTTCTTACAAAATAAGTTAGCGATCACTTTGATTCCCTTTCTACAGATTCAAAGACTTTTTATCTGAGGCATAAGAACAAAAAGGACCTCATGAAAAGTAAGAAATTGAGACCACCATAAAGACTGAGAATTAAGAGATGACCTATATATAAACCCATCGCCATCACAAACCAAATACCTTTTGAGATGTTGCTAGTCCTTCTAGATACTCTCCACCACAAATGTTTTGACAATGGTGATAGGGAATTAAGTGAACAACAAATTTTGAAGATTCAATCCTTCTAAACTCCTTTCCCCATGGGGTTGCCTTGAGTGATACAATTCCTAAGGAGTATCTTCTAGTTCTTATTACCATAAAAAGCATAAATAACCCATTTAGTATACAAGGCTTGGCCTTAGATACAAGTATATAAAATACCAAGCCATCCCAAATATCTTGGCTTATAGTAGATATCCCAAGATACTCGTTGGAACCCTCTACTACCTTCAAAGTTTACCCACAAAAATACATCATTTTTTTTCAAATTTACCATAGGTAGCCTTAGAAGGGGCCAAACAAGAGTGGTAATAAACATGAGTGACAACCAAGACCCAAGAGAAAATTTGGAATTTTCCTATTAGTAATAACATTTTGGAGATATAGAAGGAAATTTTATTCTCAACCCTTTGCACCACATACTACTACAAATCAGAGGGAGTAACTTGAAAGGCAAAGGAGATGCCCAAATATTTAAACTCTTCTTCTATGTAAATATAATTCCACTTGTACTGTAATAACCAAGCATGCAAGGTGGAGAAGGATTGTTTACAACATTGGGTTTTCTCCCACTAAGTGGAGGACCCATAAGCCAAATAAAACACCTAAATCAATTCCATAACACTAGATATGGATTGCTCTTGTTTAGCCAACATAATGACAGAGTTAAAACAAAGTGACCATTAATCATTTGAGAGTGAGTATTGGTAAGAGAGATACCCTTGACCATACTTATAGATGAATAATTAACTAACAAGTAGCTGAAGCCTTCAATAATGATCACATTGAGGGAGGGAACTAGAGGGAAACACTGATGGATAGATAGAGAGACCAAGTTGGTTAGATTGAACCCCATTAATGGTAATGCAGGTGCCTACATATTGAAAAAGCATATGAACTATGCTAAAAAACTTGGGGCCAAACCCTAAAGCTTGAAGCATGGCCAAAATGAAAGGCCCTTCAATTATATCATAAGCTTTTTCAAAATAAATCTTGACAAATAAAACCTTCTAGTTAGACTATCAAGTCCCTTCCATTCCTTCCCAAACTACAATGATATTGTCCAAGATGTTTCTATTATAAATGAACCTTGCCTATTCAGGGTGAACAATGAGAAAAAGATATATATCTGTAAGAGTAAGAGCTTTAGCAATAATATTATAGGAAACATTAAGAAGAGTATTTGGATACCAATTGATTATGAGCTCCAAATCCCCTCGTTTAGAACTGAATTTTATATTACCTTGATTGATGAGATAGCTAATGGAATGTGTTTTGATGGATTCAAGATAAAAGTTTTCCAAATCTGAACCCATCGTATCCTAAATAGTTTGATATAATTCATAGGGAAACCCATCAATACATGTGGCTTTATCAATATCCATCTATATGAACGTCTCATGAAGATCCTCAATATAAAGAAGCCTATCACATGCCACCCTTTGTGCTTCTGTCAACTTGTAAGGAACCAATTGGAGGAATTTGTTGAGAGAAAGTTCCCATTCAGGTGTGGATGCTTGAGCCAAAAACACACAATGATAATGAGACATGAAGGATTGAATAATATCAAGAAGATGTGTAAGTTGAGATACAACTTCTTAGATGGCTTACACATGATTGTTTACTTACCTAGATCAAAGGAGAGCAAAAAATTCTTTCGAAGCTCTATTCCCTATTTTAAAGAAGTGCATGCGAGTATCGATTTTATCTCTTTGAGCTTGATAGTGTTCCTCAACTTTGATTTTATTCCACCACAAGGTAGGTTGCTTTTGAAATCTTCATTGAAAGGTGATAGTTCTAGCTCTTTTGAAAGCTAGTTGAATTCACAATGTGAGGCCATGTGGCCTCTATGTCAGAATGCAGTAGCTTTTTAACCATAAATATGGAAACAGGCCAAAGTCTTATTGATGGCATTTTACCACACTCAACCCAACCAGAAGCTCTGAAGGGCCAAGGAGAATTATTCCAAGTTCTGATAATGAGCTTCTAAATCTAGGAGTGATGAAGGCACGTGGTATTGAGGCAGAATTGAGATTTAGGATTATTAATTTGATGAATAGACCATTCAATTTCCAAGTTTATGGGAAGGTGGTTTGAGAGTAAAGAATCATGAATGACTACCAGAAGGTGACCAAAATTATTAGGAAGAGAGAAAGTTTTATTCTAAAATAAAAGCATGATATAAATGGTTCACCACTCTATCAAAGCCTTAGTAGAAGTTAGAGCAGGAAAACCAAGGTGAGATTATAGGAAGATGGTGATGGTGGTTGGGATTGAATAAAGCAAGTTTATTGTGCATGTAGAACCATACCTCTCTTTTATTGGTGCACCATCACATGGAGAATAACCCCTACTTATCCTTTGGCAGTTCAATCATGTTAAAGTTACCACATAAGATATAGTTGGCATATGATAGTGAATTAGTGAGCCAACACCAATCCTTTTAATTGCATCATTATAGGTATAATATTGGCAATACCGAGTCTCCCATACTATTTCAACTATATATAAATAAGTTAGAAGAATAAATTAATTAATACATAAATTCATGTAGTTAGATATGTTTTAAAGTTTCTTCTTTACACAAAAGAACTCATCTTAATGTTAAAATACAACACATAGTCCAATAGAACCTCTAAACGTTTTAGAGCTATTTTGCAAAGAAGTTGGGATGCATATAAAAATTAACAAGCCTAAAATCATGTTTTTTCCTATTTGAAGGACAAAAAAAAGACAAACTTACTCTATGAAGGGAACCCATAATAAAATATAAATGTTTTCACCTTGACTTACATAATAATCCTAGTTGGGAACTATGTAGGTCGAAAAACATTCAGTGGGGTTAGAAATCAATATAAGCGTTATATATTAGGTGAAGAAATGTTGAGCTCTGGGATTGGAAAACCACAAACACCTTGTTTTTGTTACTTGTCTCATTGGTGATAATTTTTGAATGTGAGGTTTGGATAAAAAACACATCAACATAAGATGGATACATATAAAAATAATTCAAAATCATTGAATCACAAGTAACCTAAAAATCAAAACATTGATTCTTTATGAGATACTTATAACTAAGATATGCACTTTTAATTTGGAGGTAATGATATGAATTAATTACTAAGCTATCTAAAATTGGGAAGAAACAGGTGGCCCAAGAAATCAATTTAAGAAATGTTAATTAAGAGGAAAAAAACTTAGATAAAACAAAACACTAAGTGGATGAGCAAGTGAGCTTTTAGTCTGCCCAAATGTAGAGGTACTAATCAAGAAATTAAAATATATACGAGAGAAAAATCTAGACTAAACATTTGGACAAAGAATCTAAGAAAGAATAGAGAATATTCATCAAAAAATTCAAACTTTGAAAAAATATAGATAGCATGATTGAGAACTAGCTCTCACTAGTGCAGGTGTGAGACAGGTAGATAGAAAATGGAAAAGTGAGTGTGGAAAGATAGAATATGCATATAGTTTTTACTTATGAATAATAGAGATAAAGTAACACTTACTATGGAATGCTCAGCCTACAGGGACATTATAATCAACTACATGGACATGCTGGTGGTTAACTTATTGACCACCCTTTTTCAAAGAAGATATATTAATAAAAATAATGAAACTTCTCATAAAAATTAATAGTCTGAGGTCCAACCTCAAAATAAATTACTTTTTACTATAAGAGAATTAAACATTATACCTACATAACTAGGAAATATATTATGTTCGATTCCTCTCAGTTGCTACAAAGTGGTACCACAAGTAAGTGAAGGATGCATTAGCCAAAGGGTTATTCCTCATGGGTGATGATGAGGAGGAATGAGATACCCTCTTAGATTTGGTTCTTCATTGGCATTATTATAATTAATTGTAATCATTAGGTTAATTTTAATTTTAATATTGTCCTTATGTGTACCATATTATAATCTCAAAGTCATTGATATAATTTTATCATGAAAGACAAAGTTGTAGGGGAGAGGAGCCAATACTTTCACACCTAACTTGGCATTCACAAGGAACTTAAATTCCTCCACACTGATACTTGAAATTTACCACATAATTTTTTTTGATTATATAAATGAGGGAAGAACCCTCAGTTGGGTATATTAAAGATAAAACATGAAGAACCAAGGTAGTACAAACGCCATAGAAACATTAACTAGTAACAAAAGAACCAAAACTAAGCTTAAATGAAAGTTTAAGATGCAACCACCAACACAAAAATAGTTCAACCAAATTGAGTGGCCAATAACCCAAAAAAAAAATAAAAAAAAAACCACCAAAGTAGACATAACCATGTCTCAAGCCCATCCTCCACAAAATTTAACAGGGAAATACTGAGTAGAAGTGTTTGAGAGTCACCCATGTCAGAAGCTTTTCAGCTAGTAAGCCCATGAGGTCCATCACACCAATGTCCATAGGATCGAATTTACTTGAAAAAAATAAATTGCATGGATAACTTTAACCATATTAGCTTGAGTACCTTTCAACCCTTATAGAACCAATATGTTTAAAATAATCCATTTGAGAATGGAAAAACCAAACTTTTCAATATTAATCAAATCCCTAGGGTTCCCTATGCTATTCAAACAACTAGGAGCCACTTCTATGAGCAAAGAAGAAACATGGATATTCTTGGTAGCCTTCAGAATTGAATTAAATTTATCTCATAGTCAACTCTACTTATGTTTAATATATATTAATTATTTCATGTGTTTGAGTGGAGGGAATGCCACACTTCAAATTGATTTAAAATTTAAAATTTGATATGCATCACAAAGTAGGTTGTTCCTAAAGATGTACGTTGAGTACCTAACAATTTTAAATATGATGTGTCATGTTGTGATTGGTTATTTTACATAATAATAGTGTATAATTTATACAATAATGTGTAAATTGTACAACTAGGTTTTATTTAAGTTGGTTCAAACATTGGGTACTCCCTACTCATGTAACCTCACAAGTAATAGTATATGCTCAAGTATTGATTCCTCTCCTATGGATCTATAATAGTGTGATATTTTAACCTATATTAGGTGGGGGTATACACAATCCAATGGCCATTATGGTTATATTCACAAAGAGACAACAAAAAAGAAACAATGTCATAGTCCTTATCGATTTATGGGCTCATGACACTTTTTGGTTATCATATTTTTTTGGTAAATTATATGATGCATGATAGTAAAATATTTACTGTTCATATAGTATTTTAGAGTGTTTTGGAGGTGAAATTGGCATAAAAAAATAATACCCATTATTTCCCACATTATTTGGGCTAAAGAAAAACAAGTTAGAAGAATATATTAATGAACTAAAAAATTTACCTTTTTTAATGGAACACATCATTATATTTATTAATTATAAAATAAAAATATAAAGTACATGGGATGTTTACAATAAAAATACGTCCACCAAAAATTCATGAGATGATATCAACACTAGAAAAAACAACAACAATAAACAAAAGTACTAAAAGCATTGCTAGCTGAAAAAAAGGCTATACACCAAGAATCTCAAAACAATGCAATAGCAAAACACTATAACAAGTGGAACATAAATTACAAGTAGTAACACCAAAAAGAGAAGGTGGTAAATTATCCTTGGGAGGCAAAGAAACCTAAGATGAGGGTTCTCTCGATAGTGGATCTAGAGCCACCCAACCATATGATAACTATTTGGTAAAGCCATAGGTAAGAGCACACCCCACCCAGGAAGTAGAGGTAAAATAATCCTAATTTACTTACCACCATGCACTGAGGAAGTTCAAAAATATGACCCAATAGAAGCTTTGTCATGCAGTTGAGGACTCCATCTCTTCTATTAGGGAGGAGGAATGGAGAAATAACTACATGAGTGGATCCATTGATGTCTAGGAGGAAATGGTAGAGAATCCTTGGGTGGGTCATTTGGAAGTAAGCTATTCATATTGTATAGAGAACTCCAATGGTTGAGAATATCTGAAAAATGTTGATACTCCAAGGTCACTTTTTCAACATGTGTTTGGATCTATAAAAAAAAGATGAGCCCATAAATTTTATTATTAATGGAAAATTACTAAGAAGGAGCCTCATTACTGAATATAGTAGAAATCCTATATTTCCAAAGCTAAAAGGGATATAATGCTCCAAAAAAATTTCAAATAAATGTAATGTATGGTGGCTACTAAGAAGGATATAAAAATAAAGCCATTCTCTAGTTGATGAGATCTAGGTGGAAAGGATTAAACAAAATGTGTGTCCATTACCAAGCCTCATAAGGTTTAAGGAAAGTCCATAATAAATGTTTAGAGGTACTGTATCTACAACACGTAGGGAAATTTAGATGAGGATTAGTCAAATGTCAAGGAAATTTAATGTTTCTTTGAAATAATCTTCATTTTATATAAGATTAGGGAAAAAATCATTTGCAAAGTGGTCATTAATAAGTTGAATCTTCCTATGAAGAAGCACAATACCTCAAATAATTCCTTGCTCAAAATTAAGGGCAAAAAGATAACCCAAATCTTCAACAAATAAAACATAGAGTATATGAGTAAGCATGTATCCTTGTGATAGAGCAAAAGAAGCCAAAGCTCTCAATCTTGTGGCCATTAATGGTTAAATGAGGTAATGCATTAGAGAATATAGTTCATACTACTGAGAATTTTTTTTATCCAAACCCTAAAGCCTCTAACATGGAAAGGATGAAGGGACATTCAATATGGTCATATGATTTTAAAAAAAACAAGTTTAGAAAATAATGTTTGCTATTGAGAGCCACATGTCCATTCCATACCTTCCTAGACTGTGACTATGTTATCCAAGATTTATCAAATTTTGATAAATACCATTTTATTTGGTATGAAAATTGTAAGAAAGATATGATGTTTCATAATAAACTTGAAGCAAGTCTAGTCTGAAAAACTACCATGTGGCTTTGTAAAATTCACAAGGAAAACCCTCCAATACTGATGCTTTATCATTGGCCATGTTCTACATTGCTAAAAGAAAGCTCATACAAAGAGAGGAGAGCATCACAAAGACATTAAATTTAAGGGATAAGATTGAGAGGAACGCTATCCATACATCATAAATTTACTTAGGTAAATTTAACTTCTTCATTAGACTGATGACGCATCTTAATGGTCAACTCATAGTCTGATATAGCATTGAAAATTTTAGAGCTCTTTTGTAATGAAGTAGGAATGTACATAAAATCTATCGAGACTAAGTATTGATTTTTTTCTCCAAAGAAAAAACACGTAAAATTTCTTAATGAGGGAAATTCATTGGAGACCATAATCTTGGCCTTAAATTTGACAATAAAATTAATTGGGAACCATGCAAATTGAAGAAAAATTCAAGGGGGTTGGAAAATGATAAACACACTACAAATTATGTGTAGAATAACTAAACTATAGGAATAGGAAATAACATGTACCTCATACTGGTTACTTATCTTTTTAGTGATACTTTACATAAGTGAGGTTTGGGTCAGTAATGCATCAAATATATTATGGAGATAGATAAAGAGAATTTAGAGGCATTAAATCATGAACAACCTAAAAATGAAACCTCAGTCCCTTATGAGATACTATTCGATGAGACAAACACATTTCCTTAAGAGGAAACAATGTGATTGGAACACTAATCCATCTAAATAAAATATAAAAAATGGATAATATAGGTGGCCCAAGAGTGATTGAATAAATGTTAAGTAAGAGATAAAGAACTTGGATTTAAAAAACACCAAGTCGATGAGCAAGTGGGTCATTAGTCTTCATAAGTGTTAAGGCACTAATCAATATATTAAAGATACGCGAGAGAAAAAAATAGACTAAACACGTGGATAAAAAACATAATCAAGAAGAGAGAATGATACATCAATAAATTCAACCTTATAGGTGAAAAATATAAAAAACCCATAAAAATAAAATGGAAAACAAAAATGTTGATAGCTTAATTGAGAATAACTCTCAACAACTAAAGTGAAATACATGTAGGTAGAAAATTTTAGAAGAGAAAGAAGAGTGATTATGTAGATTTTGTAGCCTAGAAATAGTGGAGATAAAGTGACACTATATTATGGAATGCTTAGCCTACAAAGACATTAGAATAAATTACATGGACACGTTGACCTCTCTCTTTAAGGATAATAAAATAACAATAACAGTGAAATTCTCACCAAAATCAATAGTAATAAGTTCAACTTAATAATAAAATAAATAACTTTGTGCTATATGGGAATTTGGAATTTTACACATATGGAAAGGAATATATAGTGTTTCCTTCCTCTTAGTTACCACATAAGGTCTCTTAGTTAAGTGAAGGATGTATTAATGCAAGGGGTTGGTCCTCATTGGGTGATGATGCAATGTAATAAGATACCCTCTAATATTTGTGTCTTCAAAGGTTTTTTTGGGGATTAAGTGTAAGTTTTGGGTTACTTTTAATTTTCATACTATCTTGCAGCGTAACATACTATAAGTTTATATAATCAAGAATTTATGTTACTATATGTTTGACATGAATTTTTTTTTTGATGAAATATTGCTATATTACTTTATATAAAAATGTAGGTGGGTAGTTTGAAAGTACTCCCCAAAGTCTAACACATTAAATCAAACAACAAAAAGGCCTAGGACAACATAAAAAAAAATATAAGCAGTCCATAGGACCAATTTATAGATCAATTTAGTATTATACAATAATAAATTAGGATATGATAGCAAAGAGTCTAATGGAAGGTGGAGGATCTTGGTCAATTGGTTTGCCCCAACCAACATATGATATGACATCTCCCTCAGGTAATTAATCCCACCTGATGTTTGCATTCTTTATTGCCTTCATGTTTTCTTCAATACCTATTTGAGTGCCATCTTGAGTGGATTTAATGGTAAATATTTATAGAGCTAAATGTGGGAACTTTTCAGGGCAAGGAGGAGTCCAAATGTCATGTTATGACAAAAAAGGTGGGAGCATTTGAGGCAAAAACCAACTAGATTGGCTATGAGAGAAAAAATAATATGTGGTTCTAGGGGTGAGATTGCCAAAACATTGTGTGGGAAATTTTTAAGGCAAGGAAGAGGATCCCAATCATCGCATTTATTCATAGGAGGTGAGTGAATTTGAGGTATAAACCAACTAGACTAGTTGTCAGAGTAGTGATGAGAGTGAATTCTTTTATAACCCCCTAGGATTCAATGCCTTAGAGGTGAAGAGGGAGGTACTTGAGTAAAATTTCAATGTGCATTCCCTGATCTTGTAAGGTTTGGAGACATGTCACTTCAAGATCCATCTTATTAGCTTGCACTTATATTTGTGTAAATGTATTTGCAGTAACTATAGCCTTGTTATAAGTAGAGAACTGAATATCAACTTTAGAGTTAGAAAAAATTACTACATTTCTTTCTTCCAAATAAAAATAAAAATTTCTACTAAAGAATTATGCCAAATTTGTGTGGATCTTATAGGTATTATAATCTAATCACCCAACATAATCTTCTAATAAATGAAAGGATCTGACCAAAAAGGTTTGAAAAAAACATGGATCCATGTCCATGCCAACTGAGCTTTAGTACAAAATCAAAACAAATACTTAATAGTCTTAGTATGGTTACATAAAATAAAATTGGGATACATAATGCCTAAATACATAAGGCAAAAATCCAAAGGTAATCCATAATAGAATAAGAACTATGAAAAGTGTATAATCTTGGGATCAAGGATGACATTCTAAATAGTTTAAAATTTTCTTCTCTAGGTGTGAGAAACAAACTAGAGAGACCATTAATTATTGAACTAGTTGATTGTTGGTAGACAAGGTGAGATCCAATCATATCCATTATTGGGACTATAATATAGATAGGGTATTTAAACATACAACTTCTAGTCCCTCCAACATCAACTGGTGGAGATAATTAAAATTTTGTGTAATATCTCAACAAGCACCACATTAATAACCTTTTGATAGTATTCTTAGACATTATTTTTCAAATGAAATTTAGATGTAGCTTAAATCCAACACACCCAAGCTCTAGTGGGATTGGATAAAATGTCTTTCACTTTATACATACTTCTTCTAAAATCTTAAGAGCGTGGACTTAGGGCACCTTCATATAGGGAACATCATGAAAATTTATGATTGGAGACCACCAAAGAGAATTATGGTTTATAAAAATATCAACATTGAGCCAATCCCCATTCAAAATAAATAATGGCTCAATAACCTACCATGCTTTCCAAATGATATTGACAAAAAATAACCGAACAATCTTGACAAGGCAATGCATTATAATAAGGTTTTAAAATACTAAGCTCATCCAAGCTGGTCATCCATAATGAGAACCACAAAAGATGCAATTTCACAACATAAATATCCTATACCTTTTCAATGGCAGAAATAATTTATTTCACACACAAAGAAGTGCCTTGATAGTAAATGTCAAGAAGACCTAGACCCCTTGTTTCCATGGGGAAATAATAATTCTCCAAAGCTACACAATGGAAATCTTTCCCATTCTCAAAAATGGTCCAAATAAAGTATTTGAGCAGTTTTTCAATATTTTTGTAAGAAGATTTGAATGGAAGCCAACATGATGTGTAGTAAACATGAGTTCCAGTGAGAGCCTTGTAGGAACCTCCTAGTTGAATACCAAAAAAATATATTATTTTTAAAATTAAATTTGAGTTATAAAAATATAATTACAAACCAAATAAAGGTCTTAGTTCCACATCGATTTGTAGTCCTACATTCCCAACCAAATCTAATTAAGTAAAATTCGTAAAAGACTACATCAGTGTAAGCATTATTATTGATTTTAATAATCATCGAAGTACAATATCCATTACACCTATTAAATTATGTTATGAAATACTATAGAAATTTCTCTATGGATAGATGTACAATAATTTTTTCTAAAATAGATATTTCCTAATCATTTACATTTACATAGTAAAGTGATATTCATCTAAATAATACATAATCAACATTATTCATATTGGTCATAAGTTTTCCATTTTCCTTTCTTGGGTACAAACAAAATAAAGATACAACATTATTTATAGTTTATAAAATTATGGTAACTCCACCATATATCTCTAATGATACAATAAATACATGGATATCATCTAATGATTACATTCATATGCCTAAATTGGTAGGAATGAAAATTATCATAATAAAGAGTGCTACTCACTGGAGTGCTACACACTTGTAGAATTCCATGTTGATAAAAGAACCAAATAGAAATGGACAAGGGAGAGCATCATTTTAGGGATTTTACTCCATCCACAGAGCCTTTAAGATCCCCCACACACATATTATCCACTTAAAGTGGCCCCACCCTTCTATGAAGTTAGAAGACACAAAGAACTAATATATTGAGAGAGAATCCATGGACATAAAACAAGTCATTAAAACAACATTAAAATACTTGCATTAATGTAGTGTATGGAAATGGATCAGAACCAACATGATATAACATTCCTAATATTTACTAAGATATATGCATGCATCCCAAATCTAGTACTAAGGAATGTTTGGTCACTGTAGACATTGGGTAGACTTTAGTGACCACAAAGACAACTCCAACCCTTACCAAGTTTCCAATATCCTTTACACATTTCTCAAGTTATCCAATCATATAATGGGCACATAATCTCACCAATCCACTTTGTGTGCATTAATATGATGTCACTTTTAATCACCTACAAGTTCAAAATCACTCTATTTTATATTGACTATGTAAAATAAAATAATCACCATAAGTTCTCTATTGAAAACGAAACACAAGCTTTACCGCAAGGTGTCCAAATACCGAATTTGTTTTTTCATCCAAAAGTGTTGGACTTATGACAACATGTTTTGCATCTATAAATAAAGTTTCATTTTCTAAAAGTGTTAATCCATTGAACATTGGTTTAACATTCATCATTTAGAGTTTCTTCTTCCAAGTTGGGATCAACATACAAATGTGTGAATATTGTTCCAAAAAGGGATATATTTTGATATGTGTTTGTAACCAATAGATGAATAAATTACATAGTTAATTAATGAATGATCTTAATGATCCAATCACATAGTTTCAAGGTGTCATGCTTTACTTTCCACGTAAATGTAAGATCTCCTTTCCTTAAGATACAATGATTATCAATAAATAAAGCAAAGGTAAAATCTTCCTGAATCTAAAACCCATATCCTCAACCAAGGATTCATGAAGGTTAATAATCCAATGTCGATATACTCCCAATAATTATCTAAGATCAATATTTATGGGTTTCCATAACTTAGAACTTCAAGAAAATGTGTTCAACAAAAAAAAGTGTCCTTTGATATATGTATAGTACACAAATGATAACACAACTCGTAAGCATCCCATATCATATAAGTGTTATCACAAGGGACCAATAATTGAACAATAATTGAGAGCTGGTATTTTTATTGATATTTTAGTTTTGAATGCCCTAATAGAAAAATATGTAAAATTTATAAGCATATTGAAGGCGAGAGCACTGAACTGTTTGACAAGAGCCTGAATATATTCAAATTTAACCCTAAAATGAATTACTAAAAATAATCCAAAATGGATTACTAAAAATAGCCTGAATATTTTAATTGGTGACTTCATACAACTGACTCAGGCCTAAAATGAATTACTAAAAATAACCCGTGTGTTGTGAAAGCTATCTGAATACGCACGACCTATCAGCTTACACTAGACATAGTCACATACTTATACACAGATATTAGCAACATACAACTATCGAATGCAGTCATCTAGCCATCATATATTCCCAAAATATACTTATAAAAAAATTATGTTATTATCTAAAATAATAATTAGCATAGCAAAGATATGTATAGATAGTATATCAAGCTTGAATTATATGCGTATGCATCGAAGAGTAGATTTAAGAGCTGTAATTAGGCATGCCTGGGCATCTTTAGACATTATCTGAAATGGGAGGCATTCTTAATGCACAATTGGGATCTCTGCATCTAAATCCCACTTCTTCTCATATCTATCTCTGATTATTTTTCAGATAATTGTTATTCACTGATTTTATGCTGATTTCTTTCTTCAAATTTTATATGAAATATGGTATGCATTCAATGTTTCTTCTCAATAAAGATTTAGATGATTCGATGATGAACAGTCAATTCAAACACCTTGTAGACAACGATAAAGACTTTTGCAAAAAAATAATAATTTTTTTTAGTAATTATATGACAGCCTTCTAATTGAAGATTCAGGTATTTGTTTTTTTAAAATAACGGCTGTAATTTTATATGCGTATTCAATCTCTTTTAATTATTCTTACTGTTTAAGGGTGATTGTATCGTACCACTGTATTTTTTTAAAAAGATAGTTACTATATATAATCAATTTCTTTTAATTATTCTCATCTTTTAAAGTCGATTAAATCTTGTTAATGTAATTTTTTTCACATTCTTCAATATATATATATAAATAAATCCATCTCAATTTTAAACAGTGTTCTCCATAATAAGCACTAAATTTGCAGTCCAATCCATCTTATCCAAATAGACAACTCCAATGGTGGATAGAAGGCCCTCAAAGATGTCCCTTCCATGCAATCCACCTAACCATGACGCCTCTATCTCAAAACTAAATTTATTATAAATTTTTTTGCGTTGTCTAAGTTCATTCCATAGCATATATTATCATTATCCTTTGTTCATGCACACCTTTGTGCATTTATAACTTTATGTCACACAAATTTAGGTGACCAAGAAGGATTGTGGGTGCCATTGTAGGACGGGGATAGGTGAATACAATCTGCATGATTAGTTGGTTTTTAAATGGCTCTACTACCGAATCCCACTGCTTCTCATTAACTTATTCGTTGTACAAAATCTAGATGGTATGATGGTAAAATTACAGACGATGAAATCCTGACCACACGGCCTAGTTAAGGTTGCTACCACAAAGCCTTGAGAGGGATAGGTGGTTTCTTAAGCATACACATATTAAATGAAGTATATGATGGTGAGTTTAATCTATTAAAATATATTTGATAAATATCTCAATAATTTAATTTTTATATTTTCATCCACTTTTTACATGTTCTTTATTTGAGAAAATATTTTCCTTGTAGTCTTATTAACTTGTTATGGTTATTGTTAGACATGATTAAGATGTAATTATATTACATATTTATTTTAAAATAAGTATAAGCATTATTTTAAAATATATGTTTAAAAGATTCAAGTCATAACAATTATTCAAATAATTCAATTTTAACAATTTTGATTGATGACATGGTTGAATAATTGTATGAAAACTAAATGGTCTTTATCATTTACTAAGATAATTTGTATAGGTAAATTTGGTTTCCAATCCAATAATCTATTACAAATGAGTAATATAACTGAAAAATCAAACATGATAATATCTTATTAACAATCACACACATTTGATTGTTAATTAGAGGAAAAACATTCTATGCATTCAACCTGATATGATTGTTAATTAGGGAAAAAACATTCTATGCATTCAACCTGATAACAATTATTTACTTGTCATTTGTCATGATCTATAATTTTTTTTAGATTCAATATTATCTAATACAACAATTAAAACAAAAATATAAGAGTAGTACAAAACATGCAAGTTTATCATCCAATTCATATCATCACTACCCATGCCAAAATAAATAAAAGTAAATGTTCATATCTAGAATGAAACTAAAACAAAAACATTGAATATGACTTCTACCGAATGGGGAGGTCGAGCGAGAGCTGCAACTCACTGGGAAGCTAAGGCAACCGTGCCCTAGCTGGGAGATGCTTTGGCTGTAGGTGCGGAGAGGTGGAGAAGGCCAGGGGCGTAAGGGGAAGCATAGTAAGTTAGTAGTCTTAGTGCTATTGATTGAAACATCTAGTGCAGATTTGACATTAAGGGGAGAGAAGAGTGGAGAAGCATTGCAATGGAACAAAATAAATTGAAGGGAGATAGAAGTTTTAGAGATGTGGTAGGCAAAGGTTCTCAGGGAAAGCAAGGCAGATTGAAAGGGGTATCAGAAGACATTCAGTTTACAGGGGAGCAGGGCAGTGGCTCGATTGGTGGATCAAGAATTAATAAGGTGAATGGATGCTTGGAGCGCTGCATTGAAAGACCAAAGCTTGTCATTCTGTTTGACATGATAGCAGAAGATGCAGAGTATTACTCTAAACACTCTTTGTACTGCAAATTCTTGGGAATGAAAGTATCTCTCCCTTTCCTGGAGAATTGGGCTCGTAGGGTATGGGAGCCGGCAGGAGAGATGGAATTGGTGTTGCTAGCAAATAGCTTTTTTATGGTTACTTTCAATTTCTTGGAGGATAGAAACTGGGTGTTCGAAGGAGGTCCATATTTTTATAACCAGGCTGGTCTCTTCATGAAACCATGGCAAGCTAGTTTTAATCCCACTGAGGAGCTTCCCAATAGAGTTCTTGTTTGGGTTCGCCTGCCACGAATGCCGATTGAATGCTGTCGGGAAGATGTTCTGCCAATGATTGCTTCATTAATAGGAAAATTAGTGGAAACATCTTCGCAAATGCTTGGCAAGAGAATTATGACATATGCAAGAATTTGTGTAGAAATTGACCTGAGTAGACCGTTCCCTGATGCGGTAGAAATGTGTGCGGGATCATACTCGTGGGTATAGCAATTAGATTATGAAACCTTACCATTTAGATGTCATCTATGTCATGAGTATGGTCATCTAGTTATAAGGTGCCCGAAGAATAAACTAGAGGATCAACAACCATTCCCTTCACCTCCCTTGAATAGGGCAGTGGTTGAGGATAAAGGCAAGAAGGTGGGAAGTGGGGGTGGAAAGGATTCAGAGGGTTTCATACAGGCTAAAACCAGGGGCAAAAACAAAGGACTTAAGAGAAAATTTATGGAGCGACAAAGGGAGGACTCCTATAACAGATTTGAGTTGCTGGAAGAATTGGGACAACAAGAGGTAAATCCAAGTCAAATTATTGGAGAGGAACAGATGGAGGAGTGTGATGGGGTTGTAATTGCCACGCCACTTTCTATAGGGAAAATAGTAGATGATCCCTTTCTAATGAACTTGGATGGTCAGGAGGAAGGGTCAAACTTGGCAGCAGGAGTAGAGGAAAAGAAACAAGGCACAAAAGCTGGGGAGAAGGCACCACAGGTAGGGGGAAGTGGTAGAAAAGCAAGGGAAAGCTCTGCCATGCCTGGGGGTTTTGCAAAAAGAAAGCAAGAAGGGCGCTTCGAAAAAAAATGTCAAGGTAGGAAGGAGAAAGGATTTGGATAGAATTAAGATGATTGGAGAGAATTTAGTTGAATCAGGGTTAGTCAAGACCTTAGATGCACATTATCTGCCCACCTTGAAATGATTGTGATATCTTGGAATGTGAGGGGCATAAATAGCTGGCCCAGACAAAAAGCTATTTGGGAATTAGTCAGAAGTCAACATCCAGATATTCTTTTCCTTCAAGAGACCAAAGTAACAGTGGAGTACATGATGGATATTGCCCTGAGGATATGGGGACATGGGTTATGCCAATGCATTGGGGCCCAGGGGACAGCAGGAGGCCTGGCGTGCCTATGGAATCCAAGTAAGGTTAAATCGGTGGTCTGGATGGCATTCAAATCATCATTATCAGTGGTAGCCTTATGTATGGAATCAGGAGAGTATGTACTTCTATCGAATGTCTATGCCCCCAATGATATGCAAGGTAAGATTATTGTTTGGAATAACATTAAGCTGGTCTGTAATGAGTTTCCTTATTTGCCTTGGATTGTAGCAGGGGATTTCAATGCAATTATGGATCTCTCAAAAAAAATGGGTGGAAACACCAGATTGGAGCCATCTTCTTTTCTCCTCAGGGACAAGATTTCAGAATTAAATTTGGTGGACATCAAACTGGGGAATGGCCGATTCACTTGGAATAACAGAAGGCTGGGTGACAGCTACATTGCAGAGCGTTTAGACAGATTTTTGGCATCCTATTTTTGGGTGGGTGGCAGGTGGACACTTAGCTTTGAGATTTTGGATTGGCGGAGTTTGGATCACTCGCCGATTAAGTTGAATATTTCTTCAGCTATCAGGTAACAGAAACTACCATTCAAATTTTAGATTATGTGGATGTGGGATCAGGATTTATATGGCCGTATCACTGAATGGTGGAGAGAGGGTCGACCAGTGGCTGGGACAGCTATGTATGTGTTTGCTAAACTCCTCCAATTCATAAAATACCAGCTTCAAAGATGGAATAGGTACTACTTTGGGAACATCTTTCAGGAGAAGAAGAGAGTGCAAGAAGAGTTAAATGACATTACCAGATTAATTAGAGAGGAGGGCATGACAAGGTCATTGCTGAAAGTGGAAGAGAGGGTGGTCAAAACCTTGGAGGAGTGGGAACTGAGAGAGGAAATTTTTTGGAAGCAGAAAGCCAGGATCGACTGGCTGCAGGAAGGAGATAGAAACACCACATTATTCTTCAATACGGTCAAAGCCAGGCGCAACGAAAATGTGATCAATTCTTTGGTTACAGAAAGAGGAGAGGTAGTTTCTTCAACCAAAGAAATAGGTGATGAGGCAGAATTGTATTTCAGCACCTTCTTCCTGGATGAAGGGATGAGGGATGCGACTATGGAGGATTCGATCCTATCATGTATTCCCTCCACTGTGTCTCATGACATGAAGGAGAAGTTTATAAGACCTATAATGGAGGAAGAACTAAAGAAAGTCATCTTTTTGATGAAGAAAGGGAAGGCTCCAGGACCGGATGGATTCCCCATTGAGTTCTATCAGGAGTTTTGGGAAATTATTAAGGGGGATTTATTAGCTATGGTCCAGGAGTCCCAGACCAATAGACAGATGTTGAGAGCACTGAATTCTACTTTCTTGGCCCTCATTCCGAAGAGGGAGGGAGCTGATCACTTCAACCAATTTTGGCCCATATCCTTTTGTAATGTCATTTACAAAATTCTTTCAAAGTTGATTGTCGAAAGGTTGAAGAAGTGCTTGAAGGAGCTGATCTCGCAGGAGCAAAGCGGTTTTATGGAGGGAAGGCAGATCTTGGATGGTATAGTGATGGCTACGAAAGCGGTTCATTCAATGTCTAAATCTAAAGAAAAGGAAATGTTCATGAAGTTAGACATGTCCAAGGCTTATGATAGGGTCCGGTGGCCATTCCTGCAGAGGGTGATGAAGGCTTTTGGCTTCGAGGAAGGATGGATCGAGTGGGTCATGAGTTGTGTTACCTCAACCTCATTTTCTATGTTGATCAATGGAGATCACTCCAACCTTTTTGGGGTAGCTAGGGGATTGAGGCAGGGAGACCCTTTATCCCCATATTTGTTTCTTCTCTTAGCTGAGGGTTTGGGGTGGAGGATTAGAGAATATACCAGAGATGGTGAGATACAAGGGTGGAAATGGGGTGGTGGCTTACCTATTCTCTCACACCTACAGTTCGTTGATGACATGGCTATAATGGGCGCGGCCTCCATGAGAGAGGCGAATAATATCCATAGGTGCATAGATGATTACTTAGCGGCCTCTGGACAGGTTATCAATGAGGAAAAATCTTCCATCTATTTCTTCAATACGCCTTTGGCTATTCAAAGGAGAGTGGCTGAAGTTCTCCGATTTCAAATCGGTAGCCTTTCGGTTATGTATCTTGGAATGCCTGTCACTTCGGGAAGACATTCTAAAGAGTCTTGGCAGGGGATTCTAAACAAATTCAGGGACAAGGTTAACCACTGGACTCATAGGTGGTTATCATTTGTGGGAAGGGTTTAATTGATTCAGTCCATGGTCCAGGCCCTCCCCCTTTATAGATGTATGCTGCAGGTGGTGCCATCTAGTTTTGTGAAGGATCTAGACTCCATGGCTAGACAGTTCTTATGGGCTGGTAATTTGTCTGTAACTAAGTGGAGTCTAATCAGATGGGAGGTGGTATGTAGCCTAAAGAGATTCGGTGGTTTGGGCCTAAGACAATCTACAATGGCAGGTATAGCCCTGACAGCCAAGCTATATTGGAGATGGTGCATTGAGCAGGACTGAGGATGGGCTAGAATTTTAGCACATAAGTATTTTTTGAGGAATTTCTATAAGGATATTCCAAGATACGGATTACAGGGAAGTGGGTCGGTGATCTGGGATACACTGAAGAAAGGGGCGGACCTGATAAAAAGAGGCTTATTCTAGATTTGCAAAAGCGGGCTGGAGGCACAGTTTTGGCAAGACTCGTGGGACGTATTTCCTCCAATAGTGTTTCAGTACCCTCATTTACATGATCTTACTTAGAGATTCTATGAGGTTGGCTGGTGTAAGGTAAATGACTTCAAAACCTTCAGACATCAAAATTAGCTTTTGGAAGCTAGATGGAAAAGTCAGGAGGAATGGCCAATAAGGGGCATGGAGGGGGAGTGTGCTGAGTTGAAGGAGATTTTGGCTAGGTGCACTTGATGTTCCCTGAAAGGTACTAATGAGCTAGCCTAGTTCCCACACCCAAAAGGGAAATACTCTATTTCAGTGGGTTATCAGGAACTTGTAGCACAGAAGTTCGAGGAAGACAGGGAGGTTAATTGGTGGAAATGGACTTGGAGTAGTTTCTCGTGGCCTAAGTGCAACTATTTTGTGTGGATGCTAGCTTGGAATCACTGCTTAACATGGGATAACATCAAGAAAAGAGGATTTGTGGGTCCATCCAGGTGTGTTTTGTGTGGCACCCAAGAGGAGAGCTCATCCCATATTTTATTTAGTTGCCAGTATACTAGCCGGCTGTGGCACGCTTGGTGGGGTGTGTGGGGAGGTAGTTGTGTTCACACCTTCACCCTGGCTAAATTTTGGCAAAAATTGATAAGTCACCCCCTGCTGCGTGCTTCTTGCAAGACGTCTGGTTCGCAGGACCAATCTTTTTGCTCTGGCAGGTTTGGCTAGAGCGGAATAGACGCATTTTTAAAGATGAAAGGAATCAAGTTTACCAGGTGTGGAATCGAATCAGCAGGATGATTCAAGAATCAGTTGAAGCCAAATGTGAGGTAACACTACTAATGGATAAAAGGGATGCTGAGCTGGTCGATAGATTAGGGATGAAAGATTTGTCTCCAATTGCAGCGTGTGTTAGGAGGAGTGGAGAAAGAAAGCAGAGAGTGTAGCGCAATGGGAAGTGGACGCCTCCTCCTGGAGATTTTTTAAAGATCAACACAAATGGCTCTTCTAGAGGTAACCCAGGTTCGATAGGTATTGGTGGAATCACGAGGGATGCCTCGAGCTCGATTATTTTTATGTTTTCGGCTCACAAGGGAGTTCAGACGGTTAACAGGATGGAGGGCCTGGCCATTTTATATGTGTTACAGAGAGCTTATAAGCTTGGATGGCGTAAAGTGATATGTGAGGTAGATTTGCTTATTTGTTGGGGATCAACCAACAATGTTGATTACACTTATGAAAGCAATAAAATGCAGAATTAAATCAGAATGATAAGTAACTAGAATCAGAAATAACAAAGAACAGGAGATACAAGAAACCACCCTGAAAACTTGTATTAAACTCTTTACAGAAGGAATACAATTAAAGAAACTTCTTTTCTTCCACACCTCTCTCAGATGTACAGATCTCTCTCTAGATCTCTTTCCCTCAAGAGCTCTCTCTCTTAATTACAATCAACTCCAACAACCTGGAATGATTCACATATACAATTTTGTACTATTCAACATTACTCATTACAATAAGCTAAGAAGAATTATCCTATTATATAATAATTAGGAAACATGAGCATATAACTACAGCCATCAGATGCACCTCTTAATGAAGGGCTCTAAATAGTCTTACTAATAATAGAAATGCGGACTTAAGACTATCACTTAATCCTAACATGCAAACACTCTGTTCTATCCACAAAAATAGCTTTTTGGATGCACAGGTAATCGACGTCAGTTCTTGCCTATTTTCCTGTGACAGACGTCGATCGATTCCTGCCGATGCCAGCATCTCCTGGTCTGCTCCTGACTGACGTCAGTCACTCCTGACTGACACTGATGACTGTGTAAACCTGCAACTTTTGCAATGTGCTCCTTTGGTGAAGCTTTTAGCTCCACACCTTAATAATCTCCCATGGAGATAAACAGCTGCACCAGTACCTATACAACAACATCTTCTAGCTCCTCCATCTTCAACTCAATCATGAAGACCAACAGAAGTTGAATGAAGATTCAAATTCTCCTTTGTAATTGGCTTGGTTAACATATCCACAGGATTCTTATTTGTATGGATCTTCTCCAGCTTCAACTCACCATCCTCCAATACATGTCTTATGAAGTGGTACCTAAGCTGTATATGCTTTGTTCTTGAATGAAAGACTGAATTCTTAGCCAAATGAATTGCACTCTGACTGTCACTATACAATCTGCAACTCTCTTGCTCCTTTTCTAGCTCTTCCATGAACCGTGTCATCCATATCATCTCTTTGCTAGCCTTTGTGACTGCAATATACTCTGCTTCTGTAGTTGACAAGGCAACAACCTTCTGCAACTTTGATATCCAGCAAACCGCCGTTCCACCAATAGTGAAAACATATCCTGTGGTGCTCCTTCTGCCATCCAAATTACCTACCATATCTGAATCTACATAACCATGTAGAGAAGTATCTGAACCTCCATAGCACAAATGCCTACTGCTGGTTCCTCTCAGATATCTAAGGATCCACTAAACTACTTTCTAGTGCTCCTTTCCTAGATTGGCCATATACTTACAACTCCCATTGCTTGGGCAATATCCAGTCTAGTACACACCATTGCATACATTAAACTCCCTACTGTGGAAGAATATGGAACTCTACTCATGTACTCTACCTCATCATGTGAATTAGGACATTGTTCTTTACTCAACTTAAAATGTCCAGCCAAAGGTGTGCTTACCGATTTTGCATCTTGCATATTGAACCATTTCAACACCTTGTTCACATAATCCTCTTGAGACAAAATCAACCTGTGATTTTTCCTGTCTCTCTTAATGCTCATGCCAAGGATTTTCTTTGCTGCTCCCAAATCCTTCATGGCAAACGTGTGAGCTAATTTGACCTTAAGCTTAGAGATATCTTGCATGTGTGATCCTGCAACCAGCATATCATCTACATACAACAACAGAATAATATATCTATCATTATTCAATCTCTTAAAATACACACAATGGTCAGATTGACACCTACTGTAGCCATGCTCAGTCATAAACCTGTCAAATCTCAAATACCACTGTCTAGGAGCTTTCTTGAGGCCATACAAGCTTTTCTTCAATCTGCACACTAACTTCTCCTTACCTTTGATCTCAAATCCTTCTGGCTGATCCATATATATTTATTCATCCAAATCTCCATGAAGAAACGCTGTCTTAACATCAAGCTGCTTAAGATGCAAATCCTCAATAGCAACTAAAGATAATACAGTCTATATAGAAGTCATTTTAACAACAGGAGAAAAAATCTCACCAAAATCAATACCTGGCTTTTGTGCAAATCCTTTCACTACCAACCTGGCCTTATATCTCATCTGTCTGTTCTCACCTTCCTTCAATCTATAGGTCCATCTGTTCTTCAGTGTCCTCTTACCAGCTGGCAACTCAACCAAATCCCATGTTTGGTTCTCTTTCAAGGACTCCATTTCCTCAACCATGCCATGCTCCCACTGATTCTTGGATTCTACCTGTATTGGTTCTTCAAAACTCTCTAATTCTCCACCATCAGTAAGCAATAAATAGAATAATGAAGGGGAATATCGAATTAGAGGTTTACTTACCCTTTTTGACCTCCTGATGGGCATCTGAGACTCATCCACAACACGTTGTCCACCCAATTTTTTTGACAGTGACCGACCTCAGTCACTTCCAGGCCTGTAACTGGCCGACGTTGGTTCTTCCTGACCGACATCAGTTCCTGTCTTGCCGACGTCGGTCATTGTTTGACCGACATTGATTTCTATTCTACCGACGTCAGTTCCTGCCTGGCCAATGTTGGTCTCTGTGTTTTCCTATTTGTGATTATTTCTTCTTGTGAGCTCATTTTGGACTGTCACCTCATCCAATTCTCCATTGCTCTACCCAAATTGATTCAGCTTCTTGAGCTGATCACTATACATCACTTTTTCATTGAAAACAACACCATGGCTCCTAATTATCTTGTTAGTTCCTAGATTCCAAAACCTGAATCTGAAATCATCAGAGCCATAGCCAATAAATGTGCACCTCATAGACTTAGCATTCAGCGTCTTTCTATTTTCCTTATCAACGTGCACAAATGCTTCACAACCAAAAACTTTGAGAAATGAGAGATCTACCTTTTTACCTATCCATGCCTCTTCTAGAATTCCACCATCCAGAGCTGTAAAGGGTCCTCTATTAATCAGGTACACTACAGTATCAACAGCTTCTACCCAAAACTCTAAGGGCAAACCAGCATGCAATCTCATACACCTTGCATGCTCCATTATTGTTCTGTTCATCCTTTTAGCAACTCCATTTTGTTGAGGTGTCCTTGGAACCATCCTTTTCCTACAGATTCCATGCATATAACAATACCAGTTGAACTTGTAGCTACAAAACTCACCACCATTGTCAGATCTCAGGCACTTCAATCTTCTGCCTGTTTCATTCTCAACCATAGCTTTCCAAATCTTAAAAGTCTCAAATACATCAGATTTCTTCTTAATACAATAGACCCATTCCTTTCTTGTAGCATCATCTATGAATGAAACATAGTACTGTGATCCTCTAATAGAAGCAACTTGAGCTGGTCCCTACACGTCTGTGTGAACAAGCTGCAACTTATGCTTCTTCTTTGTTGACCCAGTCTTGAGAAAACTCACTCTCTTCTGTTTCCCAAAAACACAGTGCTCACAAAAATATAGATCTATGCTTTTCAAATCTGAAAGCTTACCTTTTGACTTAAGAATTGACATTCCCTTCTCACTCATGTGGCCGAGCCTAGAGTGCCACAACTTTACATCCACATCTGAAGTAGATAATACAGAAGGAGAATTATTAGTAACACAATTACATAAATAGAGAGTACCTACTCTCTTACCTCTGGCCAATACAAGTGCACCTTTGGTCACCTTCCAAGATTTAGCTGTGAGAGTTAATGTACAACCCTCATCCCCTAACTTTCCTACAAAAATCAAATTCCTCTTCAAGCTGGGAACATGCATGACGTCTCTCAACACCCATGTGTTTCCATTCTACATTTTCAGCTACACTTTTCCTTTACCAATAATTTTACAAGGCTCATCATCCCCTAAGTACACTATTCCAAAATCTCCATGGATATAGTCACTAAAATATTCTCTAGTAGGGGTAGCATGAAAAGATGCGCCAGAATCTAAAACCCAAGATTCTATATTATTATGCAAAGAGAATATTAAAGCATCTTGTGCAATACCTGCAACCTTTGCTTCTTCCTTTCCTTCGTGCTGATTTTCCTCCTTAGGCTTTGACCAACAATCTCTGCTTATGTGCCCTATCTTTCCACAATTCCAACATTGTGGCTTCCTGCCATTTCTGGATTTGGATCTACCTCTCACCTTTGACTTAGACCTTGATCTCCTCTTGCTCTTCTCTTTTTGCCTTCCCCTGCTCTCAAAACTTAAAGCGTTCCCTGATGTTTCTTCTATGCTTTTCCTGCGAATTTCTTCATTCAAGATTACACTAACAACATCCTCGACTTTTAAAATATTTGAAGCAGATGCAGTATTACTAACTGCCATTACTAAGCTATGCCAGCTTTTAGGCAAAGAACATAATATTAAAAGAGCTTTAATTTCATCATCAAACACTATTTTGACTGAACTTAATTGATTTACAATTCCATGGAAATCATTTAGATGATTAGATACAGATCCACCTTCCTGCATACACAAATTAAATAACTGCTTCATAAGATATACCTTATTAGAAGCTGAGGGTTTTTCATACAAATTTGCTAAAGTAGTCATTAACTCTACCATAGACTTTTCCTGTGATAAATTAGATATCACAGTAGATGCCAAACTCAGTCTTATAGACCCCAGAGCCTTTCTATCAAGAACTTCTCATTCTTCATCATCCATGTCTGTGGGCTTCTTTGCAATCCCACCTAATGGTAAGTATAGATCTTTCTGATATAGATAATCCTCTATCTGCATTCTCCAATGTTGATAATTCTTGCCATTAAACTTCTCCATTCTCAGTTTACTTTCTTCTGCCATTGCTTCTCCCACTCAAACAAAAATCCCTGCAGAAACCATGTGAGTACCCTGTAATCAATACACACTAACCAGATCTGAAACACCTGTTAGTCATTCTGAGCTCTGATACCACTTATTGGGGATCAACCAATAATGTTGATTACACTTATGAAAGCAAAAAAACACAGAATTAAATCAGAATGATAAGTAACTAGAATCAGAAATAGTAAAGAACAAGAGATACAAGAAACCACCCTGAAAACTTGTATTAAACTCTTTATAGAAGGAATACAATTGAATAAACTTCTTTTCTTCCACACCTCTCTCAGATGTACAGATCTATCTCTAGATCTCTTTCCCTCAAGAGCTCTCTCTCTCAATTACAATCAACTCCAACAACCTAGAATGATTCACATATACAATTTTGTACTGTTCAACATTACTCATTACAATAAGCTAAGAAGAATTATCCTATTATATAATAATTAGGAAACATGAGCATACAACTACAGCCATCAGATGCACCTCCTAATCAAGGGCTCTAAACAGTCTTACTAATAATATAAATGCGGACTTAAGACTATCACTTAATCCTAACATGCAAACACTCTATTCTGTCCATGGAAATAGCTTTCTGGACGCACAGGTAGCTGACGTCGGTTCTTGCCTGTTTGCCTGTGATCGATGTCGATTGATTCCTACCGACGCCAGCATCTCCTGGTCTGCTCCTGACCGATGTTGGTCACTCCTGACTGACGTTGGTGACTGTGTAAACCTGCAACTTCTGCAATGTGCTTCTTTGGTGAAGCTTTTAGCTCCACACCTTAACATTATTATGATTAATATGATCTGGGAAAGACAAACTACGGAGGTGAGTTGGCAACTATCTTTGATTGTTCAGTAGATTTTACAGATTAGTATGTTCATGGAGTCTGTGATTTTTGCTCATGTTTCGAGAGAGTGGAACCGAGCGGCTAATTGCCTGGCTAGGTGGGCTTTGAAAGGAACAGAAGACTGGACAGTGGTGGAGGAAACTTTGTTGCCGTCAGAGGTTAATTAAAATATGAAGAGAATTTTATATGAGGATAGGTATGGTATAGAAGAGTGATGGTGGTTCGGTGTTGGTGCTGGTTGTATTTGTTGTTTTTCTGGTTTTTGTTAGTTTTCTATTCTGTACTTTGTTTTTCTGAGTATTAATAAAGTTTTTACCCCTGGTTTTATTTTTTATTTTTAAAAAGAATGAAACTAAAACGAATGTAAACCAATCCATATGATTTTATATCCACATCCCATAATTTATATATAGTTCCTTATCTTCAATGATAATTTTATTTGTATAGAGGGGGTTGTCCCTGATATCAAATCTACGTGATATAAAATATTAAAATCATAATAACATACAATAAAAATTATTCCTCATAATTACATAACATCCATTTATCTGAATAACAATTAATTCTCTTAATTGAAGTACATAAATATAAAAGTAGAATAACAATAATTAACTTAATCATAATATATACAATAATTAATAAAAATCAACATTCTTAATTGCATAATAACAAATCAATAATTTAATTGCACAACAACAAATCAATATTCTCATTATTAATTATAATTATACTATATAATGCTAATGAAAAGCAAGTGTCTTCAAAATATGACACTGGGTAAAACGAGATGTAATAAACTTGGATGAAACCCAACATAAAAGAACATTCATAACCAATTTGATTCAATAAGTTTTCATAAGAATACATTTAAGAAACATAATATCTCGTATCTCGTTGAAAAATTATGTATAGTAAAGAATGCTCTGAATAGTAATGTTTACATCCATAAGAATAATATTTTCTTGTCATTATAATTCAATTGATAGTTGAGGAATATTAAGGTACGAAGATATGGGTCCATATTATTATTTATGTTAAAAAAAAAAAAAAAACTAACTTGTTAAAAACTCTCTGCATTGCATAGACATTTAGAAATGTCTTCTCGAAATTTATTTCCGATTATTTTATATAATTGATATATACTTGTCTATGTATGGGTGAATGGTCCAAATTTGATATCATTAAATTGTTATGATGACTATCAAAACTTGAAAACTATTTTAAGCATCTTCATATAACCCCAAAATCTATCTTGTGCTTATCATGTCCCATGTCAAGGACATTCGTATAACATTGATACATGTTAAGATTGTTTGTACAGTCTTGACATGTTTACTCAACCCCCTTTTAATATTAGGTGCACTTGTCCAACACTTCCTTTGTTTTCACTCCTAGCCATTAGAAATTAGTCATATATACTAATTTTTCCAAGTTTGGTTTCATTAATTTATAATTATACAAGTCATGTAGCTCATTTGATCATTTAAGACATATCTAACACGTGGAGCCTCAATATTGGATATATGTGATGCATATAATTTATTTTGGTGACTCTTTGTTGATTTTTGGGGGTAGAAGTTGAGGCACACAATTAGAACAAAACTCAACAATTGGTGAGCATGATCAGAATCCTATTTCATATTTCATAAATACTGATGAAGACGATGAAGGTTGACCAAGATCATTTTTTACAGTCTTGGCATTTCCCCCTGCTCAAATTCAAACTCAATTATGACATGTCAAATGATCTCAAATTCATGTGGACATGTTTAGATTGTAACAATAGATTCAAAAAAAATGTATAATTAAGATAAGATTTCCCTACCTCATTTATGTTAAAGTATGAAAATTAATTAAGCATTATTTACTACAATTTTGTGTGTTTTATGATTCTTAATTTGAGACAAACATATTTTATGTATACTTTTTGGTATACCCATTTTTACATGTATTCTTGGGTTTCATGTTTTGGTGAAGCCCTCTATATTATGCTTCTTGGTACTTATCTTTAGTTGAATTTATTTTTTATGTGTGTGTGTACGCATGCGCATGTATGTGTGTGATTTTTATATGCTAGATCCCTAGGGTTTTAATGTATAATTTCAAATTTATTATTTTAAATCCCATGCATTGGTCATTGGAATATATATTTTATTTGTCTCTTTTGCACATTTAATTGAATTGTTTAGAATTTTTCTTTTAAATAGATAAGCAACACCCTTTGGATAATAAAGATTTGAGATCTACTTATGATGTCAATTTTTTATTCTCTCAAATTGATAATTATTTAGTGCATTATCGTAACATTATAATATAGATTATTTCCAATTATGCCAAATGCTAAAGCCTGTTTGCAAACGTACTAAATACATTATGTCTTATTTATAAAATCTCCAAAATATTTAATCCCATTCCAAACACATTTCTAACTCCATAAATCTTAGTCAACTCATGACATTACCCCTATAAAGTAGCAATTACAGAAGAGCAACATCCATTTTGGCCACTAATGCTTGCCCTTCCATAATTGCCTTTGATTTTTAGACATTTTTATGTCATCATTAATTTATTTGCATGGAAATTTATTTTGCCTGCATCATAGCTACATCCATGACTCGCTCATACTCCAACAACTCAAATATAACATCAAATTCATTATGAAACCTGGGCATTTGTGTTTTAATCTCTTCCAACCATTATTCCATTACCCAATCTATTGATATTATGGTAATGAGAGATATAAAATGATTTGATTTAGACATCACCTAGCTACCTATTTTTTTGATACTAAAGTCAAGCATGTGTCAGTAATTATCTTTCTAGACTTGTTAAAGAAGTCATGTAGCTCATTGTTTTTCTCTCTAAGTTGGTCATTTTCCTATTATATTTGGTTGGCTGATTATGATATGAAAGCATACAAAGTGTTGGTGCTTTTAATTTTCTTATTCAAAGGCAGCTGTTCAACATTTAAGGCCACTTAGCAAGGTGGGCCATGTACCATGGGCTGAGTTAATGATTGTGAAGGTGTCATTGGTGCTTATAGCAGTTGTGTCACAGGCAAGATAAAATTTATGTGCTTGATAGTTAGGGCCTAGATATCCATCTATCATGACCCCCACGTATCACCTATGATTGTGGTTGAATATCTTCATCTCCCTCTGAGGACGATGATGAGTATTCTTCCCCTGTCATTATGCCCCCTCTTAATTCCTTATCATATACATTTATTATATATTTTAGTGTTGAAAACACCCATGACTCTTCCAATCACTCTAGTTGTGTATCTATTTCTTGCATTAACCTTTTCATTAGGAGGGGGAAAAATTCTTTATTGTTTCCCAAAACTATCTTCAGGATATTACTATTTAGGTAGATATAATTATTGCTAGTTTCGATATGCATTAGATTACCCTCTAGTAGTTTTAATAGATTATTTAACCATGTGGGTTGTTCTTCATCGCTACCATAGAGATCCTAAGAGGGATCCAAAAATGTATAACCCATTTTATAAAATTTAACATGAATAGATCTACAAGATTCATAACCATAGATGCATGGAGTACAATAGAATCCCACGGTATGGTCATTCAGGAAGGGGTTACTTTCTATAGTCAGACCCATATAGATAGAGGGGACACCTCTAACCCAAATCTATCTAGGGGTTTGGGCCCAATTCTTGGCAAGAGTTAGAGAAGCATTGGAGGGTGAAGGATTTTATCCATATCATAGCCTCCTACCTACACTCTTCCATCCATTAATCAAGTTGGATTAGGAGCTTTCCTATTCCAAACTCATAATTATCAAACTAGAACCCACATAAGTTCATGAGGATGGTTTCTAGGCTTCAACCACTTTTGCTTCCTTTATCTGTGCTCCTTTTTGTTTCTCCAACTCTTGTGTACCTTTGCCTAATGTTGGTTGTGCTTGGACCAAGGTTTCTTTCATGATTTGAATGCACTACTTAGAATCCTCCTCCTCCTCTTCCACTTTATTCTTCTACTCTACATATTTTGACTCCTCCTTATCATGTTCTTCTTTCTGCTTCTTTTCTTCCCCTTCTTTATCTCTTGTAGTTTTTTATCCTATGGCATTTGATGATACTTCTTGTTATTCTATGAAATTTTTATTCACATCCACCTGCTTGTGGAGGTCCTCAATCCTTTTATCTTTAGCCTCTTTAGTTTCTTGATCCATCATGACCTTCTTCCACTACTGTGCTGTTTAAGATTTATATTTCTCTGCCCCATCAACAATTTACTTTTACTACTTTGGTAGGCCTTCCTTCTATTTATGGGCCTTCTCATCCAGTTTGTCTTTTTCTATGTGCACCCTTTTAGTATCCATGAGTTGTTGTAATTTTAATTAGATTTATGGTTATAATAGATCTTGGTGGGCTTGGTGAGGATGATGATTGACCTATGCATGCTACTATTATACACTAGTTTCTAGAAAGGAATTAGCGACTAGACCTCTTGATTGTTGTAAAAAGAATACATTATGGATGAAAGACTAGCCTAGATGAGTCCATTTTATATTTGTATGCACTAAATTATGCTTTCCCTGCTAATAATACTAATCTCATGCTAATTTAGTCTAATTCTTATATTTCCTAGCTTAAACTAGTTAGTAGCCTAAAAATCCCCATCTCATTCCTATATCCCATAAACCTTTGCCCCATTATAAAGCCAATTAATCTCCCCATTAAGCCTCTAATTAAGCATATTATCGACTAACCTAGTCCCTAAACTAAATTGACAATTTAAAATTCATATTTATTCACCTACCACCCTAGCCACCCTACCACCCTAGCCATTCCTACATCCCTATGAGCCCTAAACCTCATTAATTCCTATATAATCCCCTAATTATCCCCTAAATTAATGTATAAGTCTCTATAACTATAGAACCTCCTCTAAGACTCTAGAAGTCTCTAAACTAGAGACTTCTAAATAATTCTAAATTCCTCCAAAATTCCCTCCATTTTCCTATAAAAGGCCATGCTTGGGCCATGGCCAAGATAACTAGAAAGACATTAAGCCATCACTTTTCCAATATCATTAAAATCCATAACAACACTCTTGCATTTATCCAAGCCATTATCCACTTCACACAAGCATTTAGAAGCCATTGACAAGTCCTCAAGCAATCCAATAGTTCAATTCCCTCCATTTTATTATAAAAGGCCATGCTTGGGCCATGGCCAAGATAACTAGAAATACATTAATCCATAAATTTTCCACTATAATTAACATCCATAATAACACTCTAGCACTTATCTAAGCCATTATCCACTTCACACAAGCATTTAGAAGCCATAGACAAGTCCTCAAGCAATCCAATAGTTTAATTTTTTTGGACATCAAATCATCCAAGTGAAAGTCATAGAATGGAGCTCTAAAGAGGTAAAAATGATGGTAAGCTTACTCTATTCATTTTGATTTGCCTCTTTTATCCATTTCTATTAGTGTTATTAATTTTTAGGTTGTATTGCTAAATTTAGTAATATTACATAAATCTAAAATTTGGTGCACATTTTGGTGACCACGGTGGGACTAACCTCCCTTATTTAGTCTAATACCATTGATGGAAGTGATTTAAGTGATTTTAGGACCAATTGGATGTAGATTTAATCCTGAATTTTTAATTTTTGACACGTACAAGTCAATCATGACTTTACCTTGGTATTCACGGTATTATAGTCATGATTTTGTAAATACTAGTTATGATATTTCTAGTTAGTCACTAAAGGTTAGGGGTTTTTGTAGGGTTTTATCCATTGATAAAACCATGAATTTGATATTCATGACTTTGTCCTATAATTTGTAGTATTGTAAGTTGCAGTAGTGATATTGTCAAAAGTAGTACTTGGGGTCATGTTATAACCTATTTCTACTAACCTTCCTTTTCTACAGGTATCTTATTTATTGGTATTATTTCTATGTGCAAGAAAGAAAGGAAACCCACTTGGGATCTAGCTATTTGTACATTTTTGACAAAACTATGACTCTTTTAATAGTGATATTGAACTGATAATCATGGTATTATAGATCCAAGTTGTGATATTGTCAAATGTAATACTTGGTGGTAATTTTGTCACCTATACCTTACTATCACTTAATAATAGATAATTTTGTTCTCTATTCCTTACTTTCTCTGTTTAGAAGGATATCCAAGATTTGTAGTTGTAGGGAAGAAGATATTAAACTAAGACCTTAACCTTTTGACCGTCTCTCACAAAGTCATAACTCCCTCAATAGTGGGATTACTCTGATAATCATAGGTTTGTAGTCAATAGTCATGATATTGTCTTCTTTCCTAAAATTGGTAAAAAGTTGACACCTTTTACTTTCTGTGTCATCAACAAAGGTATCTCCACATTAGACATATAAGTTTATATGATTCTATGAGTCAAGTTAAAATATTTTTTGTAAAAACCCTAATCATTCTTCCATCTAAATATTTTGGTCTAAAAAAATCCTTTCACCTATAGGAAGACCTTAACAAGTGTTGGTTTCTATTTGCAAGGATCATAAGAGGCAAGGGAATGATAGAAAAACATCTCAAATCCCATCACATAGATTGTTTTAATCCCTTTTGCAATATCACAACTTGTAACTTGTGGTTTTGTTTGACAAGTTGCAACTCTATCATTTTCAGTCACAGTTTTATAGCTTAAGTTTATAGCATTAGGTTTAAATTTTAGGAAGATAGCATTCTATCATAAAAAAATTGTATTTAATTATTTTCACTATAATTAATTTATGAGCACTTAGGATATATGTTTCTAATGTCATATGTAATATCATAGATTGTGATTTAACTATAATTATAATTTTATTAGTTTGAGTAGTAGTATTGTTAGCTAACCATATCAGTCTATTAACCTTCTACAAAATTGTGACTTAGGACTTGAAATTTTGTTAAGCTAGTTACAATATTGTCCTTTTTGGTTATGATATTAATTTGTTTACTCATGATTTTATATGGGCTTGTGGGATTGTAAAAACTTTAAACTACTAACCACTTTGGTTGCATGACCCTTCAAGATTTTTTCACCCCAATTAGATTTCTAACCTTTGTGCTTGCAGGGAGGGGTGTTATTTCATAAATTTGTCTAGTTTTCATTGTTATCATAGTTGTTATTGCATATATCTTTTGTAGTAAAAATTGTTTCTTTGTATATACTTGTTTGTGTGCATGTTATCTCATAGATAATTTGCCATATCATGCCCATCACACATAGGCAATTAAATTGGTTAATTAATTGTATCATGTGTTTGCTTATTTTTTACCCCCCCTCTAGGAGAGCACATGATGTGGAATTGATACCCACACATGGGCTTAATATATATGGGTTAGTGTCATGGATTTCACCATCACACTCTAATCAAACTCTATTTTTTGGTGGAGTCTAAATATTAGGAGAGCTATCGCTATGGCCAAAGCAAAATTCCCCATAAAAGGTTTTGTGGAGTGAGGGGTGGTGAAGCTCCAAGACCTAGGATAATCAGGAAACCTCCTACATGGACTTGGGACTCAATGTACCATCATGTATATTAGGGATGCACCTAGATCCTTTTGTATACCTTAGAGTAGGGAAACTCGACCGTAACATGTGTTCCACTATAGGAGTCAATATTAGCTCTAAAATAGCCATCAAGTACAAGTGGGGTTGAGAGGTTTTGATAGATTATATAATGGGTCACTAGCCTACAACCTCACCTATGAAGCTGTTGGATGGTACAAGCATCGGGTTACACACCCATTATAATCTACTAATTTAGGATCTTGTTTTATATCTATTATTTGAGTGTTATGACTAGACCCATATTATTTGTCAGCTAATTTGGCCATGCCCATATTTTTTATGATACCTTAGAGAACCCTAAATTAATGCTCATCATCATATGATCATATCACATCCTAAATCCTTTGTTACTCACCCATCACTCATGCACATTTGACATTCTGTTATTTACACCTAGTCTTCATATAGTACCCATCCTCTTGGTATCCATTTTACAACTTGACCATTATATTTTGTTCATCATTGTACCCCATCCTAGTGCTCATATCATTTACCCATATATATTAGTCATCTACCTCCTATTTGTCCTTTCTCCTCCACACCCAATACCCATATAGTATTCATCTTAGATATCCATTTTCTATACCTCCTCCATCTCATATTTATTTTATTTGACCACTATATTGATCCTATTATCTCATATTCATACCATATAGTCCATCTTCTACATCCATTATTTACCAACCCATCCCATTTGTCCTATAACATCTTCAGGCAGTAATCATCCCCTTTCATAACTAGTTTGTATATAATATCCTATTTCTTATTTATTTGTGCATTTTGATAAAATTTTGCCTATCATAACACCCTATATTCATTTCATACTATCTTTGACCATTATAATTTGAATCTACATCTACTTTATCATCTCATATTCACCTTATATTGCCCATCTTCTATCTACTACCCATACAATCTATATCCATCCTATAACACTTGCATATAGTATCCATCACCTTTTCACATCTTTTCTTGTTCATTATTCTATATCCATCCCCTCTACTATCCATCTCATCTATACCTTTCATTTCCCTCTTCATGCCCTTTTTGCTTATATATATCATATCCCATATCCATTTTATCCATCCCTTTTATAGCTTAGTTGCTATCCACCCACATCATATTGAACATAGTATCTATCCTCATCACAACTTCATATAGTAATCACCTCTCACATCTTTATAGACTATCTTGAATATATCCTCTTACCTCATGTCCATTTGTATACCCATCCTTTTTTGACCCATTGTCCATCATATTATCCCATATCCATCTCTCTTGTACTTGAATTACCCTATCCCCTCATAATTTCCCTATCCACATAGCCCATATTCCACATCCTCTATCCACTAATTCACCCCACTTATCTTATAACATGTTCATATAGTAATATCTCTCTTTCATTGATTTATTTGAATATACCATTCTATTTCCTACCCATTCAAATATTTTTGGCTATCATACCCATTTCATACTATGTTTGACCATTGTCTTTTAAATCTTTACTCACTTTATAGTGACCATATTTTTATCTACTGCCCATTTTACCCATATCTGTCCCACAACACTTTCATATAGTATCCATCCTCCTTCACATCTTCACAAGCTAGCTTGTATACATACATATATATATATATATATATATATATATATATATATATATATATATATATATATCATCTTATCTCCTATCCTTTTGTGAATTGTGGCTAGTTTTTGTCTATCATACCATTCCATATCCACCTCATACCATATTTGACCATTATTTAATATTTCATATCCATCCTATCCACCCGATGACAAATTTATATAATAAAGACCTATTTTAACGTCTTCCTTTATAGCCTAATATCCATTTATGTTTTCATCCTTTTGACCGATCTTATATCACACCACCTTGTATATAAATCACCTATAATCACTATTCAACCATCACATTTTTACATTAACATCTAACCACCACCCATTTCACACTCATCTTTATTTGATAACTAGTTCATCCACATACATTTATGTATAATTTATCTTGAGTAGTTATTCTTATCCAATCCTTCATTCATCACATATCACACCCTATATATATCACACATCTCTTGTCTTCTACCCATCTCATTCTCTTTAAATACTAGATTTCATCTTAAAATCAAGATTTAAGTAGTCACACATCTTCTTTGAATCATAATTCATCATATCCTCTTGACTTTGGATTATCACTATACATAGTCTTGTAAGATCCTAATCTATCACCCATCATTATCTTCATCTCTATTAGGTACCTTTATCCTTTATCACCCATAAACTTGTCCATTTACTGGTAGACAAGGATATTTAATCCCATCACTCCTCTTTCATCCTTGCTAGATTGGTTTCTTAAAAAGACCTTGTCTCTTGGTAATTCATGGTCATTTCATCTTCTTACATCATCAAATTTTGACCACTAGTAATTCAATTTATAGACATAAGTATTATTTGAAGACGTCCATCTCATCCATCACATTTCATCACATCCCTCTTTTATAATGGTTATCCACACCCAATCCCAACTCAGGATTAGACAGGGATCCAACCAAGATAATAATCCAATGGGACATATGATTGACCCAATTCAAGAATATGAAAAAAATCATAGTGATATGCACACACCTAGGGAATATAATGAAATATTCAACCCCCTCCATAATGATGAAGTAATAAACATCGTTGACCTCTATTTATATGAAAATTGTGATCATGTCCTAGCCTGTGCCATAGAAATAAGGGGCACATTACCTTCCACTTTTGATCATACCCTCTTGCACAACCTAGAGTTCCCTCCATCATGTCCAAACACCCCATGTCAACATGTTAATCACATGCCCCAAGAAGAAGAAGGCATGGAATATGGATTTTCCAAAGAAGAACACTCATACCCCTTCTTAATAATTGCACTAAGGATAATCAGAGATAGGATGTCATTGAGGATCACCTCGACCAATTGACATAATAAATTAACTTTATACTCTACAATCAATGCCCATCATCTCCTAGACAAAATAATACCAATAATAACAATACCAATAATACTAACACTGCCAATAACACCAACAACACTAACAATGCCAATAATACCCATCGTACCCATATCTGTCAAGGTAGTCAAAATAAAATCACCAATCCTCTTGGGAGACTGCCTTTACCCAAAAATGGAAAATGTTGAAAGAGACCCTTCAAAAGATAGATGTATGATCTCAATCTCTTAAATACAAATACGAAGACTTTTGTTCATCACCATTGGGCATGAGTATTTTTTAGATCCCCTTTGCTCCACACTTTTAAGTACCCAAATTTGATAAATATTAGGGAAAGGGGGACCTTGGAGATCATGTCCAAGAGTTTTATGTAGCTTACCATGAGATAACCTATGAGGATGCTTATTTGTTGAGACTATATACCAAAAGTCTTATAGGACCCACTTTGGAATGGTTCATGCACTTGCCTAAAGGGTCAATATCAAGTTTTGGAGAATTAATAGAGAAATTTTTTAGACATTTCTCATTCAACATAGAGCATGATATCTCCATTATTGACCTCTACAACACAAAATAACAAAGCAGGGAAAGTCTAGTATATTTCCTACAAAGATGGTAGAGCCTAACAAGCTGATTAAGGTGCACTATACTTGAAAAGGAATTAGCCAATATCTTTGTAGATAATCTTAATACAAAGCCTAAATATCAATTAAAATTATAGCATGCCAAGACCTTCAATGAAATCATAGAAAAAGGAATGCAAATAGAGAAATCTCTTATCGAAAAGGGAACTATCAAGTTATATTTTTAGAATGAGCACAATTCAAATCAGGATAATCCTTTTTTAAGAAAACCCAAAGTCTTCAATAAGAATAAAAATGGCATGGGTGATGGGGTAATGGATTCCAAATAACAACATGCACAAATAATTCAAAATAAAGGCCCCACACAACACCCTAATGTCTCTTCCATCAGGGTTTTTTGAAGCAAGCCTAAGCCTCGTATAGGAAAATAACCACTTACAATCTTGGGAGTCCCAATTGAAAAAATATTGGATCAAATGATTACCACCAACATGATTATTTTGCCTAAGATTAGACCTATGGATGATCATCAACCAAAACCAGATTTGTATTATGAGGATGAGTTTTGCAAGTACCATAGGGTTAAATAACATGACACTAAGTGGTGTATGCAATTAAAACATTATATCCAAGATTTAATTAAAAGGGTTGATATTGAGATTGGAGGAGAAGCTCCCTCGAATCAGTTAGCAAATGGTTAACTTGGGATTTATATGGATCTGCTTGCAAAGCATGATCATAGAAATTAGAGACCCTAAAGAGACTAGGGTCAAGCCTCTTCATCTAACTACATAGACTACCATAATGTCCCCTACCATTACATTAACACCATCAAAATTTGAAATAACCAAGAGCCCACTTCATCCACATCCCACATCCTAGAAATTAATAGGGCCACTACTGATATCATAGTAACCACCTAGCACAATAAGATACTAATCCCCATGGCACCTCCTCAAGATCTTTGTACCTCATTTGTTACCTAAAAGGGGAATATTTATAAGAAAGCTTCAAGCTCTTCAAATAAATCCTATGATATCATTCAATAATTGGAAAAAAATCTATCCCAAATTTCCTTGATGGAGATTTTTAAAACATTGGCCTTACACTAAGAAATATTAAATCAAGTGATGAATGATTTACAAGTACCTAGTGACCTAGATACTAATCAATTTTAGGCACTAGTAGCACACCTATCCCCCTCACAACAGATTAATTTTAGTGCCTAGGATATGCTTCCTATTGGCCCACATCATAATTACCCATTATACACTGAAGTCACCATCTCTCACCATTGAGTTTCTTGAGTCATCATAGATGGCGGATCAACACTCAATTTATGTGATCTAGATTTTATTAAGAATTTGGGATACTCCAAAACATCACTAGGGCCCACTTGGATAATGATTAAAGATTATGATGAAAATGAGAGACCTTTAGTTGGGACCATTTATATTCATATTTCCATGGGACCTGTAGTACATCAGACTTTAGTCCATGTTGTGGATGTGAATTTTACATCTACCATGTTTCTTGGAAGATTATGGATTCATGAAATGCAAGCTATTCCATCCACTCTCCATCAATGCCTAAAATTCCCTCATTCAAGAATGGAGGCTACTATTCTTGGAGTCATAGACCATCTCCACAATTATCAGATGGATCAGTCATTATCACCATCACCCTCATTAGTGCCTAAAATTCCCTCATTCAATAATGGAGGTCACCATTCCTTAAGTCATAGACCATCTCCATAGTTTTTAGATGGATTAGTCATTATCACCATCACCCTATCTTGGCACTGATAACACTATCCTCAGCTCAACAACTATTAAATATATCTCCCCTAACCATCTTGAGTCCACATCTAATCCAACATCTGATGTCACCTGACTAAAGATTAAATCTATAAGGTGTGGAGAATATGAGTATAAAACATTTTTCATTAGAGATTTACCCCTATCTCTATGTAGCTATGGATCCCCAACCATGAAGAAGGATAATCCCATCAAGTACCAGTTTGGATCCATAGCCTTTTCTAGTGCTAGATTCTTTTGTGACACATACATTAAGATGGAGATGATTCTTGGCTTATTTTGAATGATGAGGCCCTCATCTCTCCTAAAAAACACTATCATAGAGTCCAGATAATGATGGAAAACATGCAATATAAAGGAAAGGGATTAGGTAAGCAAGAAAATGTCTTAAACCTATCCTGGTTCAAGAACATACATAATATTTTGGATTAGGGTATAAACTATATGATGATGACCCATCTAGTAATATTATGGATTCTCTTTTGACCACTGAGACATATCTCCCTAATGAGGACATTATAATAGATTCTATCTATAGCTACTTCAAGGAGCTCACTACCACTAACCTTTTCCCTGATACCACCATCTCCATCATTATCATTTCCTTTCATTATCCATCTCTTATAGTCTAGGATTTGAAACATGAGCCTTTCTTTGATAGGTTCCAAAATGATGAGGCTATCTTAGAATATATGAGAGCTAGAGATTTTATGCCATCCAGTGATCATAAAAAGGGTTTTTCTATTAATCTTTGTCAATTTGCATATTTTGGGGAATAACAAAAATTTTATGATCAAAGTGATGAAGAACACTTCGAAGAAGTAGAGCCTTCCAAAGAGTTGAATGAACTCCCATGTGGCTCATTCACATCAAAATATTATTTTGACACTGATACTACACTTCTAGACTACTTTGCTTTTGACAATTCAAAAATATCAATACCCCCTTACTTGAAAGATCAATCACTCTCACTTATTAAGGATGTCATAGAAGTCAATATTAGGATCAATAAGCATCTCAAAATGGTGAAACTGGGGGCATCTCTCACCACAGAGGAACACAAAGTTATTATTAATCTACTAAAAGAATTTATTGACATATTCACATGGAGCTACGCTCATATGCCAGGGTTAGACCCCTCATTGTATGTACACCACCTAGTTTTGCATCTAAATGTGAAACCCATTAAATAGAAACTATGAAATATGAATCCCAAGGTGGCATTATTAGTCAAAGAGGAATTGTAAAAAATCTTGGAATCTAGATATATCTACCCAATAGATTACTCAATTATATTTCTAACATTGCCCCTATGTCAAAACCATAAGCTAGAATCAAAATCTGTATAGACTTTCATGATATCAAAAAGGCATGTCCAAAAAATAAATTCCCACTCCCAAACATTGACATGATTGTAGACTCGACAATAGGATATGAAATGCTCTCCCTCATGGATGGATTCTTAGGTTATAATCAAATAAAAATTGCCCCTAAAGACCAACATAAAATGGCTTTTATTACTCCATGGGGAACATTTTGTTATCAAGTCATGCCATTCAGTCTTAAAAATGTAGGGTCAACCTATCAATGGGCTATGACCATCATCTTTCATGACATGATGCATGCCATTATTGAGGATTATGTAGATGATATTTTGGGGAAGTCCTATTTAAGATCAGAACACCATGTGGTTCTAAGAAGGATTTTTGAAAGATTATGAGAGTATAAAGTCAGGTTAAATCCCAAGAAATGTGTATTTGGAGTCACTTCAAGAAAACTATTGGGATTCATAGTTTCAAGAAGAGGCATATAAGTAGATCCAACAAAGGTCAAAGCAATCACATAAATTACTCCACCTCATAATATTAAGCATCTCTAAATTCTTTAGGATAAGCTCCAAGCCATATGATGTTTCATCTCATAGCTTGCAGATAAGTGCCGCCCCTTTACTCATCTACTAAAGAACGGGACCACCTTCTATTGGAATTTAGAATGCCAGCTAGCCTTTAAAAATATCAAAAAATATCTGGCTAATATACCTATATTGTTACCACCCATCTAGGGAAGACCTTTGTTCCTATACATTTTAACAACACCATGTGCCATTGGTGCTCTTCTAGCACAACATAATGATCAGGATAAGGAATAGACCATCTACTATCTTGGTCGTATGGTGATATCCTACAAGCTGAATTATACTCCCATTGAAAAATCATGCTTAGCCATGGTTTTTTCATCATAAAATCTTTGACTCTACATGCTTAATAATCAAGTACAACTCATTGCCAAAGTTGATCCCTTGAAATATTTATTGTCCAAATCAGCACTTACTAGCAGAATGGCAAAATGGATAATGTTACTTAGTGAATTTGACATAGAATATGTCAATTAGAAAGCTATAAAAGGATAGGTTATCATATATCAATTAGCAGAGGCACCATTGGAAGTGATGGAGCCCCTTGTAACCAACTTCTTAGATGAATCCATAATTAATACTTCATAATTAGATAGCTAAAAATTATACTTTGATGGCTCATTTACCACACATGGGCCAGGGGCAGACATCCTCCTTGTCACTCCACAAGGTGATCTCATCCTAAAAGCTTTTCACCTTGCCTTCCCATGTACCAACAACATATCAAAATATGAAGCCTTAATAGTTGGCCTTCATCTAGATATTCAATGGAACATCTAGCACCTATAAGTATTTGGTGACTTGTAACTAATTATCAAATAAGTCAATGATGAATTCCAAACAAAATATGAAAAGTTGCTTCCTTACAAACAAATAGTGGATCATTTAAAGTCAAAATTTCAATCCATAACATTTGAACAAGTTACATGAGGAAGAAATAAAGCAATTGATTCCATGGCTACTATTCGCTCACTTATTGATCTCCCTAAAGATGTTTTGGAAGGAAATTTCTTGATTAAGCATTTGATCATTCTAGCCCATTAGTCTATGGCTCCATTTCAAATTTTTGTTGTTAATGATCCCAGTCTTCCATGGTGCCATGATATTTATAGGTACTTTGATGACAACATCCTCCCTCCTAACCTCAACCATCACCAACATAAATCCTTCATTCATTGCACCTCCCACTACACCATCCTTGGCATCAAATTTATTAATGAGGCTTCGATGGAACCTTGTTGAGGTGATTGACATCAAAAGAGGCTTCTCAGGCCATCAAATAATTTCATGATGTATCTATGGTGGGCACATCAGAGGAATGTCCCTAGCCAAAAAACTCCTCTAAACTGGCTATTATTGGCCTACGATGGAACGAGATTCTTGCCAAGATGTGTGTAAATGTGTAGCCTATCAAAAACATGGAAATCTCATCCATGCTCTTGCACAAGAATTATAGCCTATCATGAGTCTATGGCCCTTTTTCATATAGGGCCTTGATTTAATTGGCAAGATCAATCCCTACTTCATCAAATGGTCATATATTCATTATCACAGCTATAAATTATTTTACTGAATGGGTAGAGGCAATGACACTTACTTATATAATAGGTCTCTAGATATCTAAGTTTATTCTCAATCAGATCATTTGCCATTTTGGTATACCTACCAACATAATTTTATATAATATAAAATCATTTAAGAATCAGGAAGTTGAGGTCTTATGATAAAGATATCATATTATGCAGCATTTTCCCCCCTTATTATCCCTAGGGCAACAAACAAACAGAGGAAACCAACAAGACCCTCATCAATATTCTGAAAAAGATAGTTAATTAGGCAGGAATAAATTTACACATTCATTTGTATCCAACATTGTGGTCTTATTAAACAAGTGTTCCTACACCTATTGGGGCAACTCCGTATAACTTGGTTTATGGGATCAAAGCAATTTTGTTAGTAGAAGTGAAACTTCCCTCCCTTTGAATCTCATTAAGGGGTATTATTATGGATCATAATCTTAGGTAGAAATGTTTGCAAGAATTGGAACTCCTTGATAAGAAGCATCAGAAGACCTTGGATCACCTACAATCATATCAAAATAAACTTAGAGGCTAATATCATAAGAAGATCTAGTCCATGGAGCTCAAAGTTGGAGATTGTTTTACAGGAGAATAAAAAAAATACCAATGCAGAATGAGATAAGAAGGGGAAGTTTGAAGCTAATTGGTTAGGTCCCTATATCATTGTTTCCAAGTTTAGATCAAGTGCATACAAATTGTCCATGCTTGATGGATAATAACTAGATGATCCAATGAATATCATGCATCTAAATCACTTTTATACCTAAATAAGTTTCATCATCCTCTATGGGACACCCCATATCTAGCCCAACCACTCATCACATCTCCTCACTAGTCCAAAAATAAAATAAAAAATCATCCAATGGTGAAAACTAGTTTGTTGGTGCCTTGGGAAAGTACCATGATGAAATCAATTCCCAACGTCATGGTAAAATAACGTTGACCCTGGTCTCACTAGTGGGAATCCATCAGAAGGTCTTGAACAACAATGCGACATAACTACTTCAACAAGAGGAAAGGATACTACTTGTCAAAACTATTTGTTGGAGGTTTTTCTAAAATCATTTATCCATACTTGGTCTACATAACCCCAAGTCTTATCCATATCCACATCATTCCTATCATACCTTTACAAATCTTCTTTGACATGTGTGTCTCCTTTTAGCCTCAACTCAACATCCCATCACTGCTCATTGTTGTCACTAAGCCTCGGGTCCACACCTTCCCAAAATTAATCATCATTATGGAGGGTCATAATAAAATTAAGTTCTCTTTCCTAGGACTTTTAGCATAACTATGTCACCAATTCCTAAAGGGTCATCATGACCCCCATCTCGTAACTTGGTCAGAATCTCATCATATACAAAATTTTGGGAACTACATATCTTTTATATAGCCTCCTTTTCATCACTATATCCATTGTATATCACCATCCATAATCATTTCATCTCTCATGAAAATAAACTCTAATAAGTGTTGTCATTATTTGGCCTATGCTATCTTTGATTGTCTTGTGTGATTGTGTGAACATGTATGTGGGAACGATCTTTATGCACATGTTAATGTGTTTTAATAGTTAATTTTTTTGCATGGAACTTTATGTTTTATTTTATTAACATTATGGGAACAAGCATGGTATGAGTAACCATTGAATGTTTATTTGGGAAAGTTCATCTCTTAAACAAAGTTCCCCCACACATATACATTCGCATGCCTTAGACCTATCATGTCCTTGGCACATATCTAAAAGATGAAATATTCAAATGGATTTCCTACATTTTGATGGATTCTAGAACCATTCCCCCTTTTAATACTACCCATTCCCATCCACCCTTACCCAAGGCTTAAACCTATCCCATCCCATCACCACCTTACCTCCATGTGTAGGAGGATTTCTACCATTTTACTAAGGATGAAATGAACCAATAGGGGATTAATTTATTCATGACATATCTACACCACAAGGGAAAATCATGTTATCAACTAAGCATAAACCATAAGAAGGCCATGCCATCACATCTAAAAGACAATCATATCCTACACATGTATACCATGACATCCATAAACATCTCAATCCACATCATGTAATAACATCCATCAAATTACAGCAATATCCCATATACATTAAATTTACCATCATCCATGATAATCACAAAAATCTAAAACATATCTATCCATCATCAAAATCATTAAAAAAAATGCTAAACCCATCCATCATAACATAAAAACATGCCTAAAAGGAAATCACATCATACACATACATCAGTATAAATAAAGTCTATAACATATAAAATTATAAACCATATCATGTCTCTCAATAATGTCTATATCATCATCACATCAAAGTCAATGCATCTCATATCTATACACATAAAAGTAATAGAGCAATGTACATGCATCCATCAACATCGAATCACCTCATAAATATATATACATCAAAGTATAGTAATACAATATCCACATGGAATCCATGTCAAAATATATTATACAATCACATGAAGCCCATGGGAAAAGAATGAGCTAATAATACAAAACTCCCCTATACATGCATACAATCCAAAAATTATGGTTGCAGCTATGGTGGCCCTGGAGGTCCTTGAGCACCCCTAAAAGGCTACTAAACTGATGACTGGATAGCATGAAAGGATGTTGCATGCTGACCTATTGGTATTAATACCTCATAAAAAGTCCTGTAATACTGGGCCTCACATGTGAGTAACATGATACTTTGCATCACATCCATCATACCCTAACCCCTCATCACCACATCAACCACATTCCTAGCCCTCTTGACCACCTTATCCTGTCAAAGTCTAGATGCATCCCTGTAATTGAGACACCTATCCTTGAAACTTTACAACTTGACCCTGCAATGTAGTGATTTATGTCTGTACACAAGTGAGCTTCCCATCCCTCTATATTATCTATGGCTATAAAGTAGTAACTTGTGTCTATAGCTAGGCCAATTACCCATCTCTCTGTGCAATTGAGGCCTACAATGTAATCTACCCCTATGCTTGTGCCAACTAACCATCCCTTTCTATAGTCATACTATTAAGATGGGCATGTAGATGGTCCTGCTCATGTGTGATCCCAGTAATCTCTAATAAATGTTCCTAAATCTCACCCTATAGTTGGGTAATCAAGGACTCATCCTCCTCTATCCTCAGTGGTTGAGATAAACTTGCATCACCACTCCCACTAGCATATGTCCTAGGCTGTACCAATGACTTGATTGGTCTCTATACCTATGCCTAGGCATGAGGTCCCACCTATCCTACTACTGATTGGATGCCATCATCTACATCCATAACATCATGACCACCACCTCCATCCTACCCCTCATACACTAGCATCTATCTCCTCTTTTTTATTTGAAGCCTCACCCATGCCTATAGTACCCTCCTCATAATACCTCAACTCACTATCACTTGAGGCTGTGTCAACTTGATTGATATATGAGGCTGCCACCATACTATGTATGCCACTATAATACCAAGATCTAGAATGGGTGTGTAAACTTCCCACTGAATGGGCACAATACTCTCATACTTTTTGTGAGTGTTTACCCTATCTTTAGGTCTCCCTCATTATATCCTCTCTTGCTCACTACATGCAAACAAATGCTCTATACTAGGCACATCCTAAATGAAACCCAACTACCTTTCCACCTGATCTAGTTGATATCTCTCTATAATAAAATCACGTTAGCCCATCACATAAAAATCATAAATTGGGTCATGACCTCATCATTCTAATAAAATCTAATGCCTTTATAAGGAAATAATGTAATGTGCTCAGGGTGCAAGTTGTCAAAAACCTCCCTATAAAAATGCACCTCACCAGCATGCCCCAGCTGCACTCTGAAGATCACACACCAATGAAAGACCATCAATTGCCTAGGCTCATGAATGATAAGTGTACCCAATGGCTACTAGATAACAATATGCTCCTAGATCCATATCTATAGCAATAATAAAGGACCAAAACTCTAAGCTCTCTTGTATGTACCTAGATGCAACACTCTATAAAAATGTGCTAACAGAATGGGCCCCTAAGAAAACATGTGATGATCATGAATCATGTCACTAATAACATCTCTTATGCCAAGGTGGAACCATTATCTGCTCTTGTCTAGTAAAATAATATCAAACACAAGAGACATAACTACCAGTGTTAATTGATCTAAAGTCCCCTCAAGTAGGCACCTATCGATATCAATGCATCAGTCCCACATCCCCATCTATAAACTCATGCCTAGCTATTGTAGTGTCCAAGCTAACACATGCAAATGCCAATATATCCTAGCCCCTTACATGGGTAGGTAGGATATCCTATATACATCGTAAAGGGTCATATTCATCTCTCTAATAATAAAATGAATAGTTTTGGTCTCTAAATGCTGATGCTCTATCAAGGCTATGATCGAAGCTCAGTCAATACAAATAGTAGGCATAGTCACCATGTCATATAATCTAACTAGATTCAACACCCCAAACTCCATTGGCATCAGATACCATATCTTATGCAGCATGTTAGGCTATTATAATCATCATTCCATCATGCCTAGATCCTCTTGCACCAATCATCATCCACCTATCACTATCCTTATCATCAAAACTCTATCCTTACACATATAGCCTCACTCTCTAAATCACTACCAACCCTCGCTAATCCCTAATCCTTAAATCCTTATCACTTATTTAACTCATCCAAAACACCCCTATCCTAACCTTATTACTTCTATCACCCTATTCTAACCCCCTATCTCATCAATCCTACTCTAACTACCCAGAACCTTGGTAACCCTAAACATTAATATTTACTTAAACCCAACCTACCTAGCTAACTAATCTTAATACCTTGACTCACCTACTTAACTCATCCCAATCATCTACATGCCCCTCCACTCACTCATATAACATCCTACATCTTATTTCTCTAACTTACCCAATCCATCTAACCAACCTATCCAACATCCCACACCATCTAAAGTAACCCCTTTAGTCTAAAACTTACCCATTTTCCCAGTCTTGACAATCTCATAACTTAAAAAATGCCCCCAAAAGTGATTTTGGTAATATCGCTATTCACTAATAGTGGTATTATAATATTGCAACTCTATAATTGCAATATTTTAATATCATTAATCCTTTCTTGTAGTATTACAATACTGAAGATGAGGACTTGTGATATTGCAATACCATAAGTCAAACTTACAAACCCATAACTCATGATGACAATATCGTGACTGAGGGAAAAATTGTTAGTCATGGTATTACCAAGCCAAGTTAGACAACATCTCTCTATGTTAAATCTAGCTCAAAAATTTGTTAAAACTAACCAAAACCACTAAAATCATAGAGCTAGGGTCCTTTTACTCATCACAGGTCTAACATCAACATCTCTGTGGTCCTCCTGGACTCTCTCACCATGATGGGAAGCTTGGGGTAGATTGTCCGTGGTTTCATCTCAGAACTCACATCTCAAAAGTCAATGAGTGCAAATGACACTATTTTGGTTTTTTTGCCTACACCCCTAACAACCCATTACTAACATCCTTTCTCCTGAGTTTCATTCAATTAACCCTTTATCCCAATTTGATCACTCTAAGTCACCTTCTAACATCATCTGGGACACATAATGCCTAATCCCTTATTATCCATATTATCCCATGTCAAGAACTACATTGGTATGAGGTCTTTATAGGACTATGTAGGCCATACTTGGTCTCACTTTTCATGCCCAGGGATGGCTCAGCCACCATTACCCATTATCATCATCCCATTCTTGGCTTGGTCATTTGGTAATTATACATCCCTTTTAATTCCCAAATCCTATGGGAAGTAGCTCATTGTTTCCAATCAACAATATTTATCACTAATATCCCCTTTTCAATCTTCCCCTTGAAAGAATGAATAGGAGATACACAGGATCCATAGGTTTAATCCAAGAGAAAGAACCCATAATAAATAACCTGCAAATAATACCAGAGAATAAAATAAATTTCTCACACCTAAAAAATAGGTGATAATCCTATAAATTCTCTATATTATCTCATTATTTTCTCATAGATTGTAAAGTATACATAATACAAATAGTTTGTTTTATGACAACAAACTATTTGTTGTGATTACAAAATAGAGAAAACAAACTATTTGTTTTCAAGTACTACAGACAAATATATTGTTGAGAGATTCTCAACAATAAAACAAATTAACCTAGGTAAATAAAATTAACCCTAGGCAATAAATAACTTACTCTATTATCCCTAGGTAAGCTTAAATATTCATTATTCCAACACCCTCCCTTAGGTGAAACATAGGGAGAATGACAAACAAATATGGGTCCCAGATACTAGGCCTAATAATTTACCCATGTACAAACCAATCAAAATATATGAAAAATAAATGAAGGAAGGACTTCATGGGAAATCCCCCCAAGGACAACTTCCTTCACCCCAAGCATTGCTCGCAACTGAAGATAATGAGGAGAAGCCAAAGGTTTAGTGAAGATGTCTGCAATCTGCTCAGCTGTAGGCACAAACTCCAAAGAAATAACTCCATCTTGAATAAGATGTCAAATGAAGTGCATGTGAATCTCAATGTGTTTTGTCCACTGATGCTCAATAGGATTGTGTGAAATAGCAATCACACTTTGGTTGTCACACCAAAGAGTAGTAGGACCCTGCTATGTGAAGCCAAACTTTCCAAGCAACTGTTGAAGCCAAAGTGTCTCTTGACTAGCTTTGACAACACCTCGATACTCAGCCTCAGTAGAGGACAATGCAATAATAGTCTACTTTTTGCATGCCCAAGCAACTGGACCTAAACCAAGTGTGAAATCAAATCCACAAGTGGACTTGTGAGTGTCAACATCACCAGCCCAATCAGAGTTAGTGTATCAACCAAGCTATGTAAAACTCTGTGGTGTGTAATGTATACCAAAGTGAGTGGTGCCCTGAATGTAGCATAAAATATGCTTGGCTACTTGCCAATGACTCTCATGAGGCTCATGTGAGAACTGAGAGACAAGGTTCATAGCAAATGTGATGTCAAGACAGGTATGAGTTAGGTATAAAAGACTACCTACAAGTTGCCTATACAAAGTTGGATCAACAAGAGGAGTCGTACAAGTGGTAGACAACACAATACCTGACTGATATGGAGTGGGGGCAGGCTTACAATCAGCCATGCCAAATTGATGAAGAAGATATGTCGCATACTTCTGCTATCCAATAGAGATGCCCTCAGAAGATTGAAAAATTGGAAGACCAAGAAAATAATGTAGAAGTCCCAGATCTATCATATCAAACCTATCTGCCAACTTGTCCTTGAAGTCATGTATCAAATAATCTAAACTGCCAGTGAGGATGAGATCATCAACATACAAAACCAAAATGACAAGCTCCTCACCTTGCTTTAGGGTGTATACATTGTGATCTGACTCACAATGAATAAAACTAAAACTCAAAAGAAAACTATCCATCTTCTCGTACCAAGCTCTAAGAGCTTATTTGAGGCCATAAAGAGAATGATGAAGTCTAAAAACCAATGATGAGTCTTGGACAATTCTTGGAGGCTGCTCCATATAGATCTCCTAATGGGATCACCATGCAAGAAAGCACTCTTCACATCCATCTAAAAAACTGACCAAGAATGTGAAGCAGCAAGAGAGAGTACAAGCCGAATAGAATCCATCTTAGCTACAGGGGAAAAGGTCTCAGAGTAATCAACCCCTTCAACCTGTGAAAAACTCTTAGCTACTAATCTAGCTTTGTACTTATCTACTGATCCATCTGCAGCATATTTGGTCCTATAGACCCATTTACATTTTACAAGTTTTCTTCCCTTAGGAAGAGGGACAAGATCCCAAGTATCATTCTTCATCAATGAAGAATACTCATCATACATTGCAACATCCCACTTGAGTATACCAATGGCCTTAGAAAACAACACTGGATCATCTATACAAGCTTGTCCCAAAAGAGCAACACCAAATGTCTATGAGCGAGTGTGATGAGAATCAGATGGAACACCAACAAAAGAACCAGCTGCCTGTAGAGTGCTCTTTGCCCACTTGGGCAAAGGTGGTGAAGAGGATGGCTATGGTGGCTGAACAAGTGCAACATCATCATCATCAATAGTAGAAAGCAAATCCTCACTATCCTCAATAGAAGGAGGGGGAGAAGAAGAACTAGATGTACACTCCTGTGGAGTGGGTAGCTCATCAACTTGAACATCCCATCGAAAAAACACATCATGTGTGACAGGATCAAAAAGATGGTAGGCTTTTACATCTTCACAATAGCCAACAAAAATGAGTGGTTGGCTTTTCTTCTCCAAAGCTTTACGTTTGTCATCAGGAATAAATGCCCATGCTTGACTCCCAAAGATGCAAAAATATGAAATATTAGGCTTCATCCCAGACCAAGCTTCTTCAGGTGTCATATTTTGCACAGCTTTGTAAGGCATATGATTTTTAATGTAGTTTACATAATTTACAGCTTAAACCCAATATTGTGGACCCAAATTTTTAGAGTGAATCATACAATTAGCCATCTCTTTCAATGTTTGATTCTTCCTCTCTACTACACCATTTTGTTGAGGAGTGTGTGGTACAGTGAACTGGTGTTGTATCCCATGCTCAATAGAAAAATCATGGAAAGCATTACTGTCATATTCCCCCCCCATTGTCAGTGCATATCTTTTTAAGAGGAAGATATGATTGTTTTTCAACAAAGGTTTTGAAATCCTTAAAAGTCTCAAAAACTTCACTTTTCAACTTGAGAAAATATACCCAAGTTTTACAAGTGAAATCATCAATGAATGTGAGTGCATATTTAGCCCCTGAAAAAGAATGAGTTGGAAAATTCATCAAATCACTATGAACCAACCCTAAGGGTGCATTTGCACATGTGGCCTTACCAACTGGAAATGGATCCTGGTGTTGTTTACCAACTAGACAACCAGGACACACCCCATCAATACATGAGACCTTAGGAAGGCCTTTTACAAGATGTTTTGTACTCATTTGTTGCATATATCCATAACTCAAATGCCCTAATCTCTCATTTCACAATTTGCTGAGATTATTACCATGTGCTATAAGTGAAGACCCAAAAGACATAAAAGACTCAAACTTATCAAAAGTATAGAGTCTTGTAGTATGGTCTGGTGTACCTATAGCAACTATCTCAATAGGATCATTACATTCTCTTATTACGACATCATGTGAAGTAAACTCCATAGTTTTACCAGTACTAGAATTACATATTTTATATACAAAGAGAAGATTAGAAGAGATTTGGGGTATAAGCAATACATTATTAAAACATCCATTCTATTTGTCAACAGTACTAGATCCCAAAACTTCAATCTGTGTGGAGTTACCCATAACAATATGTGATGTATTGCAATCTGTAAGAGAAGACAATAGATCCTTAGAATGTGTGAGATGGTCAAAAGCACCTGAGTCAAAAATCCATTGATCATGACATGAAGATATAGCCCTGGCTGAAAGTGCTTTCCCTTTTCCTGTAGGAGAAGTAGAAGGAGATGGAGACGGAATGGAAATTTTGTGTTGTCTGACTACTGCCTCTAATGCTTCCATCTTCTTAAAACATCTACTTTCATCATGATTAGGACCACCACAAAAATTACATGGACCAAATGTTTTCTTCTTTTACTTAAAGGACTTTTTGGTCTTAGTAGATTTAGAATGATGAGGTGTTTGGGTGGTGGACTCTGGAGGGCTATTTGAAGGTGCTTGCTTTTATTTAGACTTAGGTGAAGGTTTTCCTTTAGAATAATTAGCAACTAGAGCATGACTAGCACCAGGTAGAGCATCTAAGGCCATTAATTTTGTTTGCTCCGTAGTCAATTTTTCACAAAAAACTTCAAAGGAAGGCCATTTGAATTCATCACCTAATGTATCCATCATAGTATAAAAATCAGAGGAAAAAACACTATATGGTCCTTTCAACTTTGAAAAAATCATGAAAATGCACTCCTGATCACTTTTATCCTTGTCACCAGCTTTTAACTGTGACCTAATAAATTTGAATTTTGCCAAGAATTCATCTATTGAAGGAAAATCTGATGGAGAGAGAGTACTCAATTCTGCATCTAATTGTAAAATTTTAAACTCATTATAAGGCGTTCAAAATGGAGAAAATCATACGGCTATGCTGCAGACCAAAAATAAATTTTTAAATTTTTGTTGTAACCTCCCAAAAAACTGTATGGCTTGATCCAAATACATACCAATTGATATGGAATGAAAGCTAGCACAGTTAGCTTTCATGAATAGGTGTTATATTTCCAAAAAAAGTCCATATGATCTGCCACATCAAAAAACTGTATAGGTACTGCAATCTACCAAAAGGAACTAGTCAGCCAGTTTTTGAATGAAAGAGCTATACGACCAGCATGGAATGAAAAAATTCAAGTTGAAATGGATTCCTGACTTGATTTTCTATTCCCCTGTGCAAAAAAATTCTGGTTTTGGAAATCTATACGGTCATTAATGATCATAAAGTACAAAAATTTCCAAAAAAACTTGTAAACAAGAACCAGAATGTGAGAGAATAAAAAATATCTATAACACATCAATAAAATAATGTTTTTGACTGTGTTAATAGATGAAAAATGATGAAAAATTTTTAGGGAAGAGGATCTTCAATTGGAACTCCTTGCTCTGATACCATGAAAGAATGATCAAGAGATACACAGGATCCATAGGATGAATCCAGGAGAAAGAACCCACAACAAATAACCTGCAAATAATACCAGAGAATGAAATAAATTTCTCACACCTAAAAAATAGGTGATAATCCTATAAATTCTCTATATTCTCTTATTATTTTATCATAGAATGTAAAGTATATATAATACAAATAGTTTATTTTACGAAAACAAATTACTTGTGATTACAAAATAGAGAAAACAAACTATTTGTTTTCAAATACTATGGACAAATATATTGTTGAGAGATTCTCAACAATAAAACAAATTAACCTAGGTAAATAAAATTAACCCTAGGTAATAAATAACTTACCCTATTATCCCTAGGTAAGCTTAAATATTCATTATTCCAACACCCCTAGTATGTATCCTTGCTACGAGACTTATCATGAAGCTCAAACCCATCCTATTTAACCAATGTCCATCTATCAATCAAGACACTTTCTAGACATTCATCATTTGTCTAGAACTGATAACTTGAGCTATTTTATTATCATCACTCTTGGAGCATCTATTTGGTTAATTGGGGCATCCCAACCCTATCTAGATATGAGTCGTATCCCACCCCAGGATTCTTATTCGAGTGACCATCTGAGTTGATTTATCCTTGCATACTCCATTGAGGGGGCATCATATCCCACTAATAATTAACATCATATAACATCAAGGTTTTTCTTTGAAAGACCATTACTCATTCCACTCAAAACACCCTTTCAAATAGGGGAAAATTGTATTCACTAAATTATGCTCACCCTACTAATAATACTAATCTCTTACTAATATAATCTAATTCCTATATTTCCTAGCTTAAACTAGTTAATATCTTGAAAATTCCCATCTCATTCCTATATCCCATAAACCTTTACCCCATTCTAAAATTAATTAATCTCCCCATTTAGCCTCTAATAAAGCCTATCACCTACTAACCTACTCCCTAAACCAACTTGACAATTTAAAATTCATATTTATTCACCTACCACCCTAGCCACCCTACCACCCTAGCCATTCGTACATCCCTATGAGCCCTAAACCTCATTAATTCCTATTTAATCCCCTCATTATCCCTTGAATTAATGGAGACGTCTCTATAACTAGAGAACCTCTTATAAGACTCTAGAAGTCTCTAAACTAGAGACTTCTAAATAATTTAAAATTCCTCCAACATTGCCTCCATTTTCTTATAAAAGGCCATGCTTGGGCCATGGCCAAGGCAACTAGAAAGCTATTAACCCATCACTTTTACACTATCATTATCATCCATAACAACACTCTATCACTTATCCAAGCCATTATCCACTTCACGCAAGCATTTGGAAGCCATTGACAAGTCCTCAAGCAATCCAATAGTTCAATTTTTTTTGACATCAAATCATCCAAGTGAAAGCCCTGGAATAAAGCTCTAAAGAGGTAAAAATGATGGTAAGATCACTCTATTCATTCTTATTTACCTCTTTTATCCATTCCTATTGGTGTTATTAAGTTTTAGGTTGTATTGCTAAGTTTAGTAATATTTCATAAATCTAAAATTTAGTGCACAATATTTTTTAGGAATAAGGTGAGATGGGTCTACTTTCATGTGGGGAAGATGAAGGGGTGTATTGTGGAAGTGAGGTGGAGAAGATGGTTGAGTGGACTGCACTGATGATGTAGTCTAGTGTTTGGGCACGATAGACTTAGTACATGAGGCTAGTAGAACCAAATGTTGTTGATTATGAGGGTTCAAGTGGGTTTCAATTTTTGAAGCTTCCTATTGTGGTTTTCAGGCTATAATCTTAGGTGTTGTGAATGTTTCCATTCACTCAATAAATCTTATGTATGGTCATTCAACACCTGATTTCCATGGTTTCTTGCTTAATGGGTTGAAGGGAGTAATGGTGACATATACTTATTCCTCATTACTTTCTATATGAGAGGCACACCTAGGTCATTTAGCTTATTGTTGAAAATTTTGTTTTTCTCTTTGCCTCTACTCATATCCTATGTGACACTAGCCATGAGCTCAATGCCTCTATAGAGAATAGGGCTTTTACACTTCATTGGGTTTTTGAATCTTTAGAAATTGTAACCACCCTCATTGGCTTTGGTGAAGTGGGAGGTTGAAAATAAGGAAATGAAAAACAACTTCACACACCCGAGTTATTTTGATAGTCTTCAATTAAAACCATTCAATCTCCTCATGTTCATCATGTTTCTCATTTTTCACATCCTGTTGGGATATGTTTAACCCTAACTTTTATTTAGTTGGGGTATAGAGTTAAATGTTAAGCCAATTTTAAAATGCCTTAAACAAATCTGAAAGAATTACCTTTCAACTTTCCTAAAAAATGATCCTTCAGAAGGGTGTTTTTATTGATTAAGTGTACTCCACAATGGCACTTATCCTTCGAGAATTTTCCTTTTGCATTGAACTATCCCTTTGAACTTTGACATTGAACCAATTGGTTAAACCAAAAATGGTTCAAGCTGATGGTTTAATGAATTAAACAAGCCGAAGAAATAAACTACCTTTGAACCAATAGGAACTTTGACATTGAACCAATCGATTTAACCAAGGCTTTGAACCAATCCGTTGAACCAGTTCAATGATTCAATGAAGCACACTGAGCCCCTTTAAAAATGTCTTCAAACCTGCTATTAAACCTGTAGACATTGAACCAAAGGATGAACTAAAAGAATGAAATGAGTGAAAATAAAGAGTTGAACCACTTAGTTGAACCGACCCATTAAACTGTCCCTTTGGTTGAACCTGCCATTGAACCTTGAACTTGTTGAACCTCTGAACCAAAGTGGTTCAATGGTTCAACGGTTCAATGGTTCAAGCCGCCTTATTTTGGCCAAGTGTCTTGAAGCTGATGAACCAATTGAAGCGATTAAATTTTGAACCTTGATGAAGTGCTTAACTCTTGCCAAAGATGTTGAACTTGTTGAACTTTGAACCTATTGAACCTTTGAACCAAAATGGTTCAATGGTTCAATGGTTCAAGTCTCTTTTTGCACTCAGATGTCTGTCGATGAAGATTTTCAATTGAACCAAAGCTCTGAACCAATTTTTGAAAATGACCAAGTGTTGAAAACCAATTCTTTTGACTGAAACCACTTGCAGAAACCTTTGAACCTGTATAAATGAACTTGCCTGTAGAATTTGAAGATACAAAGTCCATAGAAATCAACATGTAAAATCCATTAAACTTGACTTGCAAATTTTGTAGATTTTTTGAGAAGCTTTGAAAATGAGAAATCTGAATGTCTAAGACAAATTTTTGAAAATGGAAGATACAATTTTGGTCTGTAAGACCAAAATAGTTCAAATTTTGTCCCAAAACTGACTGCTACTTTTGGGAGACAACACAGTGCATGATCCATTTGTCATTAGAATGATATGGATTAGACTAAGATATAAAAATTTAGGCATAATGGGATGGAAAATGTGAGCCTTTCGATAATAGGGAGGTCTAAAACTAAAGGGTAGAGCCTTAATTGATAGTTGCCACAAACACACAAGATTGAGATGTTATAAATATTCAATTTTAGTATTTACATGATTATAGCCATTCGAGGCTTACACTTTTTTGTATATGTTAGTTGTAAGGATGTGTTCATGTTCTATTCCTATTGTGGATATTATTTTGATAAGGTTAAGGTTTTTTTTTTAATATAGTTTGAATATAATGGAAGGGTGATGGACCTAAGAACCCTCAATTATCAATTAAAATAATAATAATATATTATCTAATCTTTGTTTAGGTGACCTCGTTGATGGATTAATTTTTATTATAATGAGTAATGTGTGACAAATCAAAATTTAAAGGCATTTAGACCATAAGACAATTGTATTGTTGAAGATTTGTTTGGCTATATTTAGTGTCATTGAATGAGTTAAGTAGTGGGAGTAGGGACTAAATTTGATGTTTGACTATGCTTGACATGAATTTTTGTGAAGATGGTTATTTATTCAACATTTCCCTTCAAATGGTTATATAATTCATGGTAGAAGAATAAAACATTAGATACAATACATAAATTTATTATAATCCATACAATTTTTAACATTATACTTAAAATTCCTCCTTGCATCTAATAAATTATCTAAAAGTAATTGAATATATTATATGTCGAAAAAAACATAAATACAACTATACAACTATCTAATTTTAGTCCTTAGGTGGGAGCCAAATTTTTGTTTTAAGATTAATAAAACTTGTATCAAGGCTTAAAAATGTCATATTTGGCTATGACCGTAGATCCTTACTTAGAACACACACTTGGTTATATATATATATATATATCTAACCATATATATATATATCTAACCATATATATATATATATATATATATATATATATATAGAGAGAGAGAGAGAGAGAGAGAGAGAGAGAGAGAGAGAGAGATTTTCATTATGTCTATGAGACCAACATAGTCTATGGGACCCCCAAACCAAAAAGTATAACCAAAGAAGTGAAGAAACTGTCAAAAAAAGAGACAAGAATTGATTTGAATTATTGGACCCTAGTTCATAAGCCTATCGTTGTTATGTCTTTGAAGGTTCACTCTCCTATTATGGATCTTGATAAAAAATTACTCATTTTTATCAATGTTCTCAACTTCAAATATAGTGAACATAGATACTCCTTATAGACTTCACAAGTATTTAGCTCAAATTTAGTCATATACAAAGCACTCCATGAGATAGTTTCATTCCTTCTCAGCCATACTTGATGTGCACATAAGACATTATCTCTTCCCATTTTTATTTTGGGATATTCCACCTACCTATCTCATCTCTAGAAGTAGTTCCAAATCCAAGAGTATAATGTTGATTGTGAATTGTGTTATAATGCTTCTTGATAAATGAGATGCTTATAATTTATTCTACTTCCATGTATTATATTATGAATATATAAAGGGTGTAGTTAGTAATTAATGACAACATCAGAGTGGTTTAACTATGATAAGTTACTCTTATTTTCTACTAAAGATTAAAAAATCTATGATACTATTTGACAACATTTTAAAAAACCATCATCCATGATGCAGGGTTTAATTTCCTAGTCCTCTGAGTCTTTCATATATATGTAGACATTATCATACATATAAAAAATAATCAAAATATTAATAATTTGATCAAGATGATAGTGGAAATCCTCCACATTATATTTAAAACTATTGTAAAGCTACAAAAATTATTACTAATGTTCCTATGAACATGATGCCTGATATTAAAATTGATAAGTAAACTACTGTAGGGCCTAAAGAACATGCTGATATGAGTATAGTTATACAACATGTAACCCATAGGCAGAGGGGTTTGAGATACTATATGTAAGGATATTAATCTACCCTAATCTATTGATTATCTTCCCTCATAGAATCCAAAAATAGGTATATTCTAAATTAGAAATATCTGGAGTTTCCCAGAGCTTATGCCTTTCATCAACACCATCCAAAAACCAAGGATATAAGGGAAAAAATTCCATGGTTCCCAAAGTCACACGCCCGAAATACATCCTCCACATTAGCCAAAAATAACCCAAAAATACAAAAAAGTGAAATTGATAGCCTTGTCTAGAAGTAATGAAATCCACTAAATTTAGAAAATAGAGGAAAAGAACCACAAGCCTAAAGAATTTCCACTTGAGGGCATTGGAGACTGATGGTTATTGATCATTAAGGATTCTCTAAAGGTCTGATGAGTTTTGAAGGTTTCCCTATTGATATTATTATAGTGTTCCATCTTTGTATCGTTCATTGTCTTATCAATGTCCTAACCTACATTCCCCAACCACTAACTTAAGAAAGCCACTTATTTTTTTAGCCTCTACAACTTCTAAGCATTAATTCCCATCTGTTAAAGTTTTAAAAAATAACCAGCTACTCACAAAACAAATCCCACCCCTATACAACTTCTAAGCATTAAATCCCATCTGTTAAAGTTTTAAAAAATAACCAGCTACTCACAAAACAAACCCCACCCCTAAACAAACCCAATGCTTATCTCCTCTAGCTACCCTCCATAGGACCAATGCTACCACCATAACCCAAGAGACCATTTCCTCCATCACCATAACATGACCCATTACCACCACCATATACACTACTGCCACCACCACTAAAACTATTGACTCCATGACCACCATCACTACCATATCTGTAATCAAATCTTATGTGTCCACCACCACCACCACGATAAACTCCACCTCTTCTACTATGTAGCTACCACTGTCATTGATAAAATAAACATGATTTATAATAATATTCCTTTCATCTAAATCTTGGTCATTCAGGGCGTCAATGACACCCATCATTGACTGCTCATCACTAAAGATCATAAAACCAAATCCATGGGACCTTCCAGTTTTTTGATCACTTATAATCTACATAAATAGAGAAACCCTACTGTCAAATCCCCAAAATATATCATCATTAAAATTTGACTAAAGGCTCAAATGAGAAGAGCATAAAGTTGATCATTCATAATTCAACTACCTATTCATCACCACAACTATTACATATATAGTGAATATGTCTCCTACAAACAAGGATATCTTCCTCATCCTAGTATCTAATAAACCACCCTAAATATATCAACCCGTCTACTAAATCTCTCATAATCTCTCTCTTAATATCTCTGAACAATTCTAAAAACTCCTATTCTAATGTGATTATTACTCATGTAATAATCACTTACATTATTTTATCCAGTTATAATTTACACAAACTCTAATATTATAATGTGAAGCACCTAAGTCCTAAGCACCCATGCAAGGAATAATCCTAACAATCATCTATAGTAAAATAAGAGCATACCTATTAAAACAAATCTTGGATTTAAGTGTGTGCATGCTTGCACACACACACACACACACACACATGTATGTATCTATACGTACGTACGTACGTATATTTATATTTATATGTATATGTATATATATGTGTATATGTATGTGTGTGTATATATGTATATATGTATACATATATACATACATAAAAACACACACACACACATGTATATACATGCATATGTATATATATACACATATACATACATACATACATACATCCATGCATGCATACATATAACTTACAAAATATCATATAAATGTCCATTACCTTAGAATCCAAGACCTTTTTGAATGGGATGAAATCCTCGTGAAGATTATAGTCATTAGTGGCTTAAACACATTCATCATCAACCACTCATAATTGAAGGTCACGAAGCCCAATCTAGAAGACTTATATATTCCCAGTCAGTTACAATCTACACAAATAGTTAAAATCTATTGTCAAAAACCCAACAACATATCCTTGGCATATAGTGAATAAGGCATTTCCATTAAAGAATATGTCCTCTAATATTTGAATTAAACAAAAATATATAGAAAAATTATAGATCTATCTTTCAAACTATCATATTAAAGGCCATTACCTTAGACTCCAATACCTTGTTGAACGAAATGAAAGCTTCATGAAGACTGTAGTCATCAGTGACCTTGGGAAGTTCACAGACCAAGCAACAAAATTAAATTTTTGTGGATGGTATTTTAGATTAGAACCCACAAAAAAAAAACTAAAAAATAATTAACAAAATTAAATAACAATTTGAGACAATTCACTAAATGAAAAGGAACAAAAATGAAGACCTATTGAGCCTTGAAATAAGATGTGTTGTACTTTGAACAAAATGACATTGCCGAGGCCCACACATCCCTTCTATCAATCCCACCTAGGCTTGCACTTAGAGCCTTTTATAAGGAAAGTGACATTGACATGATGTATAAATTTAAATTTGAATGAGACAATTATTTTTTAGGTTTTTACTCTCATAAATAAGGCATTTTACTATAAAAATTAGTCAGATCATTGTCCTTTGGTTGATTAAAAAAAAATCTCTCACAATTTTAATTTTTAAAATATAATGTAAATTATAAAACTTCAAAATGTAATAAAATATTTTTTGCACATTTTTCAATACAAATTAACTAAAAGGCATGATTACAATACCTCCAAAATAGATAGCTATTAAGAAATTATAAAACATTTAACATATTTTATAATTAAATTACAATTATATAACTTATGTAAATATAAGAAAATAATTGATAACTACCTATGTATCACATCATTTCTTTTAGCAATTCACTACCCTTTACCCTTTCATCAAATCACATAAGTGAACTTGGAAATATAGAATTCTTTACAAATCATGTACCTATGCATAAAATATATTAAAAATATGGAATTCTTTATGAATTGTGTACTTAGGCATCAAATATAGAATGCAATGCTATTTAAATTTTAACAAAGATTAGAATTATTCCTCATGACAATTAAAATTATCCCCTTGTCACGAGTACACCCTATCACATATTAGATAATTTAGCACATAATCTAGACCTTTATTGGATATTTTAATTAAATAAAATATTGATTATCCAAACTTTATTAAAATATGATTATTATTTAGATAAAGGATAAAGCTAACAACTAGCCCATGTGTTTAATGTGTCAGTAATAATAAGGATTGTAATGTCAATTGTATATGACACCTAACAAGCGATTGTATTTAACACATGACAAGTAATTACCAAAACATCAATGATAATTATAAGGTTTGGATTTTAACCTTGAACCAAGATATCCTAAGCACATTCATCATCAACCACTCATCATTAAAGGTCATGAAGCCCAATCCACAGGATCTTATAGATTCCCAGTCACATACATTTGTGTAGAGAAACTCTATTGTGAAAAATCCAACAAGAGATCCTCATCATACAGTGAATAAGATCATTTCCATTAAATAAAAAATCCTCTAATATTTGAATTAAAAAAAAATATAGAGGATGCACACTATTTTTTGTTTGTAAATTCTTTATTTATAATAGAGCTTGTAGCATAAAGAAATTGAGTCTCCTCGATACAAGTTTTATTCAATCTACCTAGATTAACTTGTGTATGTTACTTTTGTATATGTGTAATCTCAACATACATCATGAGTTAACATTTTTTATGTATGAATCAATGAAATAAGTTTGTAATAGGGTCCCATATATCATTGACATTTTTCAACTCTCCTTCTTATTCTTGCATAGTGTGATTGACTCTACACGAGTAGGTGAAATGGCCAAGGCCAATCGAGGGAAGTTATCTCACAAGGAAATGGAGCCCAACGATTGTGGGGAGTCAATCACAACTCACTCCAACTCTCATGCTAAGTAGGTAGAGGAGATCCCCAACCACTTCGCTACGTAGGTGGAGGTGAATGGCAATGCAATACAAACCACCGGGGGTAACTAGAAGAATGGCAATGGGAACGACTATGGTGGTGCCCCCCTCAGAGTGGCCACGCTAGAAGGTGAGGAGGGTGGAACACATGTGATAATACATCGTGCATTGCCTTAGTGATCTAGTTGAAGGGTCTAGAAATGGGAGACCTCCAAAGCCACCTTTTTTGTTTGCACTTGTATCTGCAAAGCACATTGGAGATAACCATTCATTTGTTGTAAGTAGAAAAATAAACATCAATAGTCCAATTACCAAAAATAGGCATTTATTTCTTTCCAAATAGAAAAAGACTTTTCACTCTAAAAGTATACCAACTGTGAGAATATGATGCAAGAATCATCGGCCAATCTCCTAAGAGGATATTTTACCAAACAAATGACTATGGTCTGAAAGGTCTAAAGAAATTATGAATCCAATACCAAGCATTTTATGCTTTTACACATAGCCAAAACAAATGCATAAGAGTCTTTAAATGTACACAAAATAGACATTTGGGCTAAGTAACTTTTAAATGAACAAGGTAACAACCAAAAGGGAGACCTTGATAGAGAAGACACCATGAAAAGTACACTAGCTTAGGTTCAAGAATGACATTCCATACTATTTGAAAATGTATGCTCCAAGTGTTGCTGTAAAATGAAGATCCCACTGAGATTGAACTTGTCAACCATAGGCAGATGATGCAACAACCATTCATAAACCTTACTAAGAGTATAATTTTGGAAAGGAATTTCAACATACCGTTTCAATCTTTCCACCATGGGCGAGCAAATGCAACTAAAATTTTAAGCAACATCTCTGTAAGAACAACCTAAATAACTTCTTGGTAAGATTATTTATCATTGTTGTTTAAACAAAACATAATATTGATGTCCAACCAATAAAGCCAAAAGTGAGGTTATTTATAGAAAATTTCTTTCATAAAGTGCAATTCTCTTCCAAATAATTTGTAGACATGCACCTATGGAACTTTAGAAGAGGGACTTCATGAAAATGGATTATAGGCAACCACCATTAAAAAATGCTTATTAATGAAGAGACCATCCCTAAAACCATTACCATTTCAAAGTAACCAAGGTTTGATCTTCTCTCATGCTTTCCTTATACTTTTAGCAACAAATGACCCAAAAAATTAACAAGAGCCTAAAGAATGAGAAGAATCTGAAAACCCAACCCTTTCCAAATCAAGTGGCCATATGGAAAGCCTTTAAAAATGCAATTGAGAAGTAGGACTTTACAAGCTTCTTTTCCTTCAATGGCATCGATGATCCATCTGGTACACAAAGTAGTGCCTTGGTGATTGATGTCTAACATATCCAAACCTCCAGCCTCTTTTGGAAGGCAAAAATATTCCCACAATACCCTATGGAAACCCTTCTCATGTGAAGAGCTTGCCAAGAGAAAATTTATAAAGAACTTTTGTAACTTTTGGTAAGAATTTTTAAAAGGCATCCACTAAGATTAGTGCACATGAGTTGTAACAAATTTATATGAGAGAGATAGTATTTTCACAAACCATGAAGTAAGATGTAGATATTTTTGGAATAAACCATGTGATTTATTCTAAAAATATCTACATCTAACAACTTTATAATAAATTTGAAACTTCCTGGCTAGAGATAATGGTTTAGTAATCTAGTAAGAGTTGTTTTCTCAACTTGATTAGTAATATACTACCACATATGGGAGAGGTTAGCTTGTAACATAAAGGGGATCCCTAAAAATTAAAAATATCAACACGTTGGATCCATTTGTAATTGTACTTGTCTAATGAAGGATGCAAAGGTAGAAAGGATTATTTGTAACCTCAATGATTTTTCCATTGAATACTAAAGCTAAAAGTAAGATGAAAATTATTAGGACACCACATAACATTATTGATAGTAACCTCATCCTTGATAAGAATAAGAAAGGAGTCATTAGTAAAATGGCCATTGAGTAATCAAGCAAGTTCATCTAATGGAAGAGATATGCCTTTAACAAAACCTCATGATTTAGCATTTGATAAAAGATAACTAAACCCCTAGTAACAACAAATAAATAGATGGAGTTAATGGGCATCTTTGTCCGATGGAGCAGAATAACCCAAACTACTCGGAACTAATGATGTTCATTGAGAGAAAAGTCGAGGCATCTATAGACAACATTTGAACTAATTGTAGAAAATTAGGACTAAATCTCAAGGTTATTAACATAACTAACAGGAATGTCCATTCCATGTGACCATAGGCTTTTTATAAGTCTATCTTAACGAACAACACTTGTTGATTATACCATGTGTTAAGCATGGAATATATTGAGAGGGGGGGTGAATCAGTATATTATATATCTTATAAATATTTCCTTTAACCAAATTCCACTTAATCAATCATTCAAGATATGCAATAAAACTCAAACAATAAACATCACACAAGATAGAGAGACACACTAGATATAACGTGGAAACCCAATGTGGGAAAAACCATGGAGAAATAATCTCAAATATATTCATGAGAACAAACCCACAGGAGCACCATACACCTTTACCAAGTACAAACCTTAGCTACAATTCATGAGCACCAACCCACAGGAGCTTCAAACCCCTTTGCCGAGCACCAACCTAGCTACTATTCATGAGCACCAACCCACAGGAGCACTAACCCCTTTGCCGAGCACCAACTTAGCAACAATTCATGAGCACTAACCCACAGGAGCACCAACCCCTTTGTGTATACCACACACCTATCTCTCAATGTTGCTATCTCAACAAATGATAGATCAATACAACATCTCCTTCCTCTCTCTCACCTTTGCACTTCTAAGCTAGATATAACAAATACAAATCATATTCATCTCCCACAATTGCTCTTCTAAGATAGATATTATAATATCAAATCAACCTCTCACACTCATATTTACAAATGGCTTCTCAAGCCTTTATTTATAGCTTTCCAAATGACCTTTGGCCTTTCCCCTTTGTGACCTTTCAATCCTTATGGAAAATGGCACCAATCTTGGATGACCCTTCATATCCAAGCATTTTAAAAGTCATGTGGTGACCCTTCATGACCAAAAACGTCCTTCCCACTTTTGTCCTTATCTTTGGTGACTCTTTGTATTCCTCAAAGTGTCCCTTCATGAGAAATTGCGCCTTTACTCTTTTGTCTTCACTTGGTGACTCTTGGTATTCCCCAAGATGAATCTTCATGGGAAAATGCGTCCCATCCTTCTTTTGTCTTTATCCCATGGCTCTTCGACTTCTCCATGTTCCCTTCTTTTGTCTCATATGCAACCAAAAATATATTCATTAATATTAAATAAATATTAACTCATATTAGCCAAGATATATTTATTACCAACAACATTAAATGCAATGGGGCCTTTATCACCAATAATGCTAAACCATTGACATCAATGACAATATTTCCAGCACCATGAGCCCACTCCATGCCTTCCCAAATATCTATGATGTTATCAAGAATATATCTATTCTAAATAAATCTAGTTTGTTCAGGACTAACAACCAATGGTAGGAGATGATGAATGCACAATGTGAGGGCTTTGTCTATGATTTTGTACAAAAAATAAATAGGTATAAACTTAACATCCCTTTGGATTTGAAATATTCAAAATATACTATAAAAATATATTTTATTATTGTATCCCACAAAACTTTGTATAAATTGTAAGGAAAGCCATCACAAATTAGAGGTTTATCATTTTTCATTTGCATAATAGCTTCATACAAATCCTTGAGAGAGAGAGAGAGAGAGAGGCCTATCTTTGGCAACTAGTTTGGATTGAGTAAGATTATAATGGAGCACTACAAGGCATTACATAAGTGCTTGTTGTTGCTTATGGGAAGGTTCTTGAGCTTTGAACACTTGTTGATAATGGCAAACAAAAACTTGAACCATATTAGGCACCTCAACTAACCTCTAGTCAACTTTTTTAATGGCTTGAATTCTTTGAGTTGAGTGTTTGGCCTTGAGCATTTTAAAAATATATTTAGAGACTTGGTCGCCTAATTCAAGACAATTTAGCTTAGATTAAATTTGTGCAACTCACTCATTGTAGGCATTTGCAATTTGAATGTATTGACGAAGCATCGCTACTTACAATTGCAAAGGTTCATGAAATGGAGACTGTTCTAAAGCAAACATCACATGACTCAACTTAGAGGTGGTGGTAGAGTATGAGTGTTGGTGGATGTGTATCAGATGATGCTTGTAGATTCAAATAAATCTAACAATGCATGTGAGAGCATCTGACCACTATACAATCCAATTGAAATTTCTTGTAGGTTGATGTACAAGGTTCCAAACTCACAAATGTGTGCCAATGTGGGCCATGACTCAAAATTTTTGTATTGAGAAAAATTGCACTTTTAATATTTTTAGACACTTAAATTTCTAATTAATGGGAAAAATGAATGAAAGGGTGATCAGAAAGGACAAAGTCCAACAATGTCTCCACCGATAAAGGAAAATAGCTGTCAAATGAAAAATACAGTTGTGTGGAGATCATTGCTTTATCAATCCACTTTAATCTTTGATAGATCCATGGCAGAGGTTGTCTCAAGTGTGCCATATGACAAACATGGGATCTAGAAAATAAATTGGGTCATAAAACCCAATTTTTTTTACATATATACAACTATGTCTCTCATTTGCTAGTTATGCACCATAGGGAGGTGGCCAAGTTTGTCATTTCGTTATTTTATCGTATTTGGTTATTTGGATATTTGGAAATTTGGCAACTCATCATTAATTCACCACCAAAGAGCCACCCTTCCCAGCATGTCATTAGATGCATAAACATTAATAAAAATAAAAGAGAAATCTTCAATATTGAATAGCATCCAAAGAACACAGTTTGAGGGGTCACACCCATTATCAACATAATAAGACCACCATTTTGGAGAAATAAATGTTATTAAACCTCCATACCTTGAGAGATGATTGTTATTCATGACTAGACTGTCAATCAAGATAAGTTTATTGATAGTTGTAAGCAAAAATATTGCCAACTTAACTTCTTGCAGACAAATAAAGTCCATTTTTTTTTATAAATTAACGTTGAAAATATTGCATAATATATACTTGAAATTCTAGTATGTGAGACCTTGCACATCCCATGAGAAGTGTTTCATGGATTACACAAGTTAAGAGACATATCCGCATAACCAAAGCCCTCCAAAGCAATGAACCTATTATGCAAAATTTCATGTTGATTCGATTGCCTAGACACGTGCTGTGTTATTTAATGTATGAAACTTGTTGTGAATGATAAACATCACCCACTTCAATATCAACAAATTCCTTAAGGTCATGAGAGAGATCAACTTCCACACAAACCCATTTTTTGGATGGGTTGAATAGAATTTAGTGGCTCTTGACATACAACACGACCACCAATAGCTATATTTGTTCAATAAAATCCTAGTAAGGCAAAGAAAGTCCTTGGAATTTAATCGAGATCCAAACTTTAAAGGCTTTGTGTTCAAAAACAATAAAATTGTGTGTACAAGGGGATAAAACCATAAAAGAAGTACAAATATACCAGGGAGATGACTTATTTTGTTAATCAAAATAAGTCTTGCATGGGTGGGCTTAGAAAAGTGAAATAAAAAAACCCATCATATTTTGGATGCCTTCTAGCTTAATGCTATGTTACATCCAAGCAAATTGAACCCATGATTTCAACATACTTTTAGATGGAATTTTTATAACAAAATAACCTATTAAAGAGAATTATTGAAGCAATTTATCACTGGAATCAAATTCAGGAATAAATAAAACAATATCAGGTTGAGAGTCTATACCTCATGGAATATGTTGGGGACGAATAAATAAAATACTAGAAGATGTCAATCTTGAAGCGCATACCTTAGATTTTTCACATATCACATTGATTAAGAATTCCATTACCCTTTTCAGGAATTTCTCATTATTAGTGATAGGCATCCTCAACCTAGTTACACTACTACATCAATTACAAACAAATATTTTCAAGAAAATAAATCGACTCTAAATCCCCATATATACCAATATTTTTATTGACATCTCACACTATCACAATCCACCACCATCCCGAACTTCCATTATAAATTATAATTATCGTGTCACTAAATTAAACTTATTTTTGACATGTTCAACTGGGAAAAAAAATTAAAACTTTAAGGTATTTTATTGAGCATTGAATAACATGATGCACGTGCTTCTCGAATTTCCACCCAACTAAAATCAGAACCCTAATTAATATAATATAGTCTACAAAAGTTGCATTTCACCATCTTTCAGGAGCTCCACATCCCCCAAGCTTGGTTAGGGAAGCTTCACCTAGGGGAGAGCCTTGTCTGAGGATGGAAGTGGATCCAACTATGCCTTCTATCGCTCTGGCATTTTCCATGTCTCCATCTCTTTGCCCTTCTACAATGAAACTCAAAAATCCCTTGGTTTCTATAGGAAAGAAGAAAGGGCATAGGTCGAAGGTAAAAAGACTGAGATTTGATTTAGAAGAGATGGTACTCAATGGACTCTTGAAGGTCTCCTCTCCCGGAGCGGAAGAAGGTTGACCTCATCCAAAGGTTAATTTCTTGTCCTTATCCTTTGTGCAGGTTGGAAGGAGGTCCCTACTATCGATTGTTGGCTATTTGTTGACTGTGTGTGGGGTTGGGATCTAATTTTGGCAATCCCCTACCCCACCTTTTTTTACAGATTGCTCATTGCTTATTTATGAGAAACATTTTGGCTCTTACTGAAGTTGGTAGATTTTTCATTATTATTTTGGATGTTGATTTTCTTTGCAGGCTTGGCTTGGTTGGGTTGTCTTTTGTCTGAGTGATTACATTTGTTTTGCTTTTGGTTGCAGTTTTGAGAGACTTTGTATCAAGTTTTGAGGCCCCATCAAAACTCTCCTTTTACCCTATCAAATTAAAAAAAAAGCATTTAGCGAGCATTCATTGTAGCACTGAAGTTTACAATACCAACATATTGCATTACACTAGTTTGCTTAGTTAAATAATTATTACATTTATTAACATGTTATTTTTAATATTATACTTTGTTGAGAGGCCTAACAAATATGAAGGAAACTCAACTTTTATCTAGTGTAACACATGCCCTAAAACACGTTGTTTGTCTTATCATTTTCAAGGTCAACTATTTTATGGGGATTTGTAAAATAAGTATAACTTTCTAATAATAAATGTGAGATTTTAAAAAATTGGGCAAGGTTTATGGAGCCTTAGATCTGATGAACATGACTATTAAAAAAATTTGTTCCCATTTGACAATTCTTGAAACCATAATCATTAGGGTTTTAGTGACCAAAAATGAAACTTGATGTTTTAGAAAAGGTTCTATGTTTGCCACAAGTTTTCATAATTTTGTTGTTATGCCACAAAACCCTAATTTTTGTGGTCATTCATTGATAATTAATCTAGATCTCTTAAAAATTAATATACTTTTCTAAACCCTCTTTCATCATTTATTGCCTAGTTTTAGAAAATTAATTAGGTCTAATTTATTACTTTACATCTATTTAGGTTTAGTTTAATGTTTATGAATATTTATGTTGCATGTTTAATATAAATCCATTTATTCATAATACAGTTTTGCAAACTTAGCATCTCTTACACCTCTTGTGTGGTTAAGTCATGCTTCATTTTTGGTGGATCTAATTTTCTTAAGGTAAATACAAATTTATTTTATTTTTTATGGGTTGTTCCATATCATCCTTTCTTATATGTTAGCCCTAGCTCTTTGTGTGTTATTCCAAACCCTAGATCAATATTTCATGTTTATATTTCAAACCCTGGATTGATATTTCTTGCTTATATTTCAAACCCTAAAACTTTTACATGTGTGTTCATGTTTGACCTCTTCTTATGCCATTAAAATTGATTGCATATAAGAATCCAACTAAGAAGAGTGTTAGGATCAATCATGACCCTATTGATTTTGTTCAAATTATATTGGTTAATTCTAGATCTTGCGTGGAAAATAAAATAAGTTGCATTGATGAATTGATGAATTTATTGAAATAAGTTGCAAGCCAACCCTTAAAGAAAGAGTCTCAAATTAGGGTGAAAGTTCAAGAAATACCTAATAAATTAAATAATGGATATACGAGTGCTTAGAATCTGGATCAAGTACTTACCTCATGTAATGGATCATCATAATCTATGCCCAATCACGTAGTCATTTCTCAAGTTTCTTCTAAACCTACTAAAGCACATGTTTTTATTGTTTCTAATATCGCTAATGCTTCTCCTAATTCTCAAAGTGCTATGATTGCTTATAAAATTCTTCAAAATAATCAACATGCTCCATTACTTCTATTTTTTTTTAAAATTAATATATTTCTCATATGCCTCTTGTTCAACCATCTGTTTCTTATAATGATTCTAAAATTGATTTACATTTTTTCGATCCTTATAGTTTGAAAATTTATGTTATTCTAACTTGTTCTACCTCTACTTCTATTCCAAATCTCGATATGAATAGTATGATGCACATATCAACATCCATGATTTGTAAAATTAGGTTAAGCTTCTTTCTCAAGGGTTGCAAAAGCCAAAGAGTAGGGTTACTTCTAGTGATATTTTAATCCCTTGGCTTATGATGTGCTTGCATGTCCAATTTTTATGGTATTTAGTGCTCCAATGTTTGAATTGTTTAATTGGAAATGGAGATGATTCTGATTATATTATAGCTTTTTATGCCTCGTGTTTAAATTTTCCCATTACTATTAAATTTCAATGAAGTTATTTATAAGAAGCTTGAAATCTTATGCCCTTGATTTATTTTATGCTTTACCATGTTGATGCATACATTCCTTACAACTGTTTTGTTGTTTTAGGAAGTTAAGTGTTTAATTCCTAAATAATAAATGGGTTTGAGGAATGTAAATCAGTGAATAATATGCTTTAATTAACCTAATGATTTGTGTAAAGAGATAGTATTTTTACCCTTTCTAAATATAGTAGGAAGTGAGAGAAAATTGAATTTAAGTTATTCTAGTTGATCCAGATTGAGACAAGGCCTAATACTAGAGGAACAAGATTGGAAAATAAGCTGGAATAAGTTCTTGAACTTCATTTTTGGGTTGGATAAGAGTGTCTAAAGTAGACACCCTATTTTCTGACACTGTAGTCTTATTCTGACACTATTGTCCCGAGGTTGAGAACTTTCTAGGTTTTGTTCGGTAAGCTTGTGTTACCCTGTCTATGATTTTTTGAGGCCTAGAAGCCTACAAAGCTCGTTGTGTGTCTGATTTAGTATTCAAAACCCATAGGAGGTCTTTATGCTTGAACTTAAATGGAAACTTAGGAAAGAGAGATAAGGGGTTAGTGTGTAAAGGATATGCTGGATGCACTTCACACCCTATGTGTGGGCACGCTACCTACATACTAATACTCTAAATAGGGATCAAGCTAATGTAGTTATCCTATTGAAGTACTTGGTGCAATTGTGTATAATGTATGCAACTATATGTACTTTGGATGACTAGGGATTTATATGAGTGATTGTATAGGCTTGAAATGCTCTTGGAAGGTTGTATGTAGAGAATAATGAAGAGTGCTTGAGTGTACTTGCTTGTATTCTTGTATCTTTCCTATAAATGAGTGCCAAGCCCTCTAAATTGAATTTGAATGGACTTTTATAGGGTAATTAATGAAATTGAATTAATTTAATAGGGAAAAAGATGAGGATCCAAAAGAATCTGATCGTTAGGAGTAATTTTTAACTTGGACAATAGTGCCAAAATCAAGACACCCTGAGTTTTAGCACTCCTATCTAAGTTGGGTATTATTATCCTAAGAGGATGAGACCCGGGGGGATAGATATAGGCCTAAAAAGGCTATCTAGGTCTGAATGAGCTAAGTCTATAAGGCTACAGATGACTGGGAATTAGTGAAAGATTAGCTTAGAAGGGTTGTGTGAACAAGGAAAACCTATGGGTTGGGTGTCATTAGCCATGTCTACGTCATCTAATTTCACATTTTATATGTCTACATTTTCCCCCACTTTATTCTAGTGATGCAAAAATTAAACTTTTAGGATAAAGGAAAGTAAAAACCATACCTGAACTTACCTATGAGGGAAAAGCTCATGAAGCTATGTGACACTGGATGTGCATAGAGAAAGCACATTGTGAAGTGTGAATCTGTAAATGAAAACATAAAGTAGATCAGTTATCACTAGATATGCTATATTTAAAATAATAATGTATAAATTTTGAGTAAGAGGAAGATAAATGAATGAATACACCTCACCAGGTACGTGAAACAATACAAAACTTGTTGTGATGCTAGATTGTACTGAGTATGTGTTGAATCAAGAGTAATATAGCAAACAGAGCTGAGTGCTCAATTTATTAGAAGGTGGCTCAAGAATGCAAAGGTTATCCCTTTGGCTCCATCATTGTTAACTAAGTGAATTTAATGAATAATGTGTGTGCTAAACGATGTCTGGATTGTGTGTCTAATCCCTCTGAATAGGTGACTCAAGAATAGAAAGGCTGGTCCTTTGGATCCATCATTGCCCCATGAAGTGAAACTATAAAGTGATACTGATATAGAATATATGTCATATGAAATGGCTCGTAGAGCCCATGAATATGCTATAAATCTAATAATGTGGCATGGATAACCTGAATATATACTAGAAACTAGGCCACTCTTGGCCATTTCGAAAGATGGAAGTTAGACTTCTATGAAAGCCACTTTGAAACTAATGTACTAGGTTTATATGAAAGCCAACTCGGGAACTTTGGTTCTCAATAATTTAAACTTGTATGAAAATTCAACTCAAAAATGATGCCAACCACCTGTAGATGGAGTAAGGCATGCAACTACTGAGAATGCCTAAAATAAACTAAACTCAAAAATTAAAAAAGATCAATGTGCTGCTCACATTGCCCCCAGTCATTGATGGTCGAAACATGGATTCTTATCTGAAAGTTATGCAAATTGCCTAATCTGAATTGAAAGTGAGAACCACCATACCATGCATGATAACCCCCTATATCTGAGAAAATTATACTGAAATTGCTGAATCTGACTGATCTGGAAGTGTAAAAACTATCCCTAAACTAAAATTTTTGCTTGTTTTTGGGAAACCTAAGTGTTTTTTTGCTTGGATAGGAGTTCAAAAACATGGAAACCCCTATGTTTGGTGCTACTATCCATTTTTGGCACTAATTTTTGGTGTGAAAACTAGTTACTGATCTAGAATTGCCACTATTTTTTTGTTCTATTTTGACTGGTTTGACCTCTAGATTTTGTACTGAGTGGTCTGAATGTTGTTGTTTCAAATGTTAAGAGCTTTGATCTCTATGACAAAACCCCTATTTGATGCCCCCTCTTCTGAGGGTAGGAATGATAACCTGCAATGACTACCCTTAGAAGAAAAGAGTCATGTAAGTGTGTTAAGTTGTATAGATATATGATATAGCAAATTATATTTGACAATATGTTTTAAGATATAACAATGTTTGTATTGATAGATTGTTAGATCAATAGGGGTATGCCTAGATAGATATAACAATGTGAAATCATGTGTAACGTATTGAGCTAGAAATGTTACATATTAGTTGTTAGTTGTTAGTTATTAGTTGGAGGGATTGAGCATGATGTCCATCATGGCATCCAAAAAAGCAAGGGAAATGCATGATATGGATCATGGCATTACACACATTGAAAAACAAACAAACAAGCAAGTAAGAAGCAAAAAACATACAAGGATGGCCAAGTGGCCACGTAAACAAAGGACATGGGCACATGTCATTCAAATTGGAAAACAAGCATGGAAGACATGTTCAAATGCCACATATACATATAAATGAAACAAGTAAAGTTTTCACAAGGGCCACAGGCAGATAGAAGATTACAAGAAAAGGAGTTTGGCAAATGTCCTAAGGCACACACATGAATAGAATTAAAAGACATTGGCAAATGTATTAAGGCATAAATAGGAGTCAAACAGGAACTGTAAAATACAATCACACAAGCTATGCTAAGTAGAGAAAGCATGTAATAACTGGAAAGATACAAGCACATATAACTAATTAAAGTAAATGTGAAAGTATGCAAAAAATGTGTAGTACTAAACTAGGTATATGTTAAGAGATACACAAGTGCTAGGTACTAGTAAAATGTCGATATAATAACCTATGTAAGCCATAAAGTAATGTACATCAACATGATAACTCAGAGTGTGTAGTGTGGGAATGACATAACCCAGATGGTGTAATCATGTAGAAGATGCCCCCAGTGGGTATGTATATCAATGTGTGTCTCAAATATAGAAGTAGGAGTGCCCCCTCAATGGGTAGAATGAAAGATTCAAAGAGCTGGATGTCATTACACACACTCAAAGAAGATCAAGTGAAGCATGGTAATGTAGAAAATTGACATACAATAACATGAAACAACAAATGCAAGTCCTAGCATGATAGTAGTAATGTAAAGCATGGATGATGCATATAATCAAATTATTTTTGGTATTTTGGATATATTTTGAATTTTTTTATATTTTGATATGAGCTATGTATATGAAAAACTAGGAAGAAATGATACTAACTGATGAGTCTCAGATGAGACTCCTTATCATGGTGTTTTGTATCAAACAATTAAAACATGTATGATCATGAGACATAGGTGTATGTCTGAGATTGGGAAGTTGAAAGCTATGTACATTGTAACTAATCTAAAAACTCTGAAGTGGAAACTAAATGTGGGGTCCCCCTGTAACTCTGAGAACTGGATACAACAATAGGGCTCTTAGGGACCCATATGGAAGCAGAAGGTTCTCTCTATGTAGCTGTATGAGACATCAATGTAACTACTCTAGGTGTGAATACTATTGCTTGAAGTTGTCTAGAATCATGAAACTATGGGGGTGTATGAACCTTTTGTACTGAAAATAGATGTCGCAATTGTGGTTGAAGCTGTACTAAAACTAGAGGAGAAATTGAAATCGATGGAAGAACTAGAGCTAGTGATTGTAAGCTGTTAAATGGCTCCAAAGTGGGAACTGGTGACTCATAAGGAACTCCACTGACTATGATAACTTGATTAACATGAATGAACTTCATGCTTATATGAATTGTATAAGTTACTACCCTAAGTTTTTGAATCCATGGTCGATCAAGTAGTATGCCAAAAACTCCTACACTGAGAACTATAGTGAATGGGGTGGCCACATATGTAGGACCAACTTGTAGTGGAAGTACTATGTTACCCAATAAAATCTGAATGTGCTGATGAAAACCACTGATAACTATGTTTGTCAGAGTGATATCTTACTCTGAATAACTGAAATGTTGAAGTAGTGTGAAGGTGCACATGTTAAGATTGGAACTATTGTCAATGAGTACACTATGAATAGGTTGATTATGAATATGTGCTCTGATTAAAAGTGCATTATAGCCAATATTATCCTCCATAATCTCCTGATCTAATAAAGATATTGAAGGCCTGGGTATAACTATGGACTCATACACACCTATCATACTTCTCAAAGGATGTGCCTCAACTGAATATGCTTGGTATGTAGTTGGTGGAGGATGTGTATGGTATGTATGATGAACACCTAATGTGTCCTCTTTCTCTTGTTTTGAATGCTATGGAAATGGATCTACAAATATTTTCAATGTTTTATCTTGTGTTCGCTTTATCTTTGGAGGCTCAACTGAAGTGCCCAGATCAAGTAGATTATCATCTATCAAGTCATGTATCTTATGTCATAAATTGATGCATATGTTTGCGGTGTGGGCTAGTGCCTTGTGAAAATCACAAAATTAATGTTGATCATATCCCCGTGGAAGAGGCTTTGCTAGATCTGATTTCTAGATAAGAGGGAGAGTGATGATGTTACATTCCAATAATTATTGTAAAACCATGGCTGGAGAAATTGGTAGACTGGTAAATGTATGATGAGGAGGTGCAGATAAAACCACACACTGAGGGGACTTTGAAGTTGCATTGACTATTGGTTAATTATGATTCTTGTTATCACTGATTTTGGCCTTGTATGGGACTTTTCTATTACTCTTGTTGGTTGTGTCTGAGATACTTGAATACTTAAGTTTGCCCATTGAAATTAGCTTGATTTCTCTTCCCTTGAGTGTATGACATAATTCAGTGAAGGAAGAGAATATTTGAATAGATTCATGCAATGTTGGTAGAAGGCTCTATTTGAAGATGTCATGTAGCTCTTGATCAGCCATGGGGCTAGTTAGTTTACCCAAAATAGTATTCTATCTAAGAACATAATTTGTGAGTGGCTCATTTGACCTTTGTTTCTATTTTGAAATCTATGGATATGAAACATTATCACCAATGTTGATGCTGAAATGTGCTAAGAATAGGTTTGCTAAAGGATTGAAGGCTGTGATTGATTGATTTGGTAGACTATAAAACCATTATAAAGCATAATTTGTTAGGCTATGTGGAAATAGTTTGGTAAGTAGCCAGACATTGGGTACATAATACAAACATGCTACGTGAAAAGCTCTCAAATGTGTCTCTAGCTCACCCTTACCATCATATAGAGTGAACTTGGGTTAAACAAAACCTTGTGGGAAGGGTGTAGATGCAATGTGATGTGCTAATGGTATATGCAGTAAAGCAAACAAATCTAATGCCTATGTAGGTCTAGTGGTACCTTGCTCAAGATGTTGCACCTTGGATTGAAGAGATCGAATCTCTTGTATAAGGGCTACCACATCAGGAGATAGGGATGTAGTAGCTACAGCTGGTGGTATATAAGAAGGTTGGGTTGCTTTAGGGGGTGGTGGAGACATAATTAGCCCTGTAGTGTCATTTAAAAATGGTTGCTCTATGGTTTGAGAATATTCCCATTGGTTACTTTTTACTTCTCTTCTTGTAAAATCCTAAGCATGTCATCTTGCATATCCAGATGTTTGGTTAAGAGTTCTTGAAGTTCTCTTTTATCAATTTCATCAAAATCGGTATATTGAGCCATTGGTAAAGTAGGAAAACAATTTGAAATGTTTTTAAATGTTGTGCAATATTTTTTAATAGGTAATGTGCTAGAAAGGGAAAGTACTAAATATAAGAAACGTAAAGTCCAAAAAAAATAGTGAACTAGAATTTGTGCAAAAAAGATACTAAGTTGCCAAACATGTAAGGTGATACCTCAAAAGTAAGTAGGTGATAGTATATGTAACTAAAGATTTTTCATAAATACTTTATGCAAAATACTATGAATTTTTTATGTGGAAATTGATTTTTTGAGTTTGATATGCAACTAAAATTTTAGAACATGATGTGAAAAGTACTAGAAAATAACTGGGAGTTTAGTTGATGCAACTAGAGTTTTGAATGATTTTTTTCAACATTAATATACTAATGTGAAAAATTTAGAGAAATTTGTAGAATTTTGCTTGAAAAATTTAAGAAAAATCAAAAAATATTTCTAAAATTAGCAATATATTTTTCTTAGTGTTTGAAAAGTGTTTGTGTGCAAAAAGGACCTAGTATGTGCAAACTAGGGGTTGAACAAAATATATGATATTTTTGCAATGAATTGATAGATTTTTTATTTTTAAATTCAAGAAAAAATAGGAAATTATGGAAAAAAATTATAAATAGTTATCCCTAAGGTTTCTAGGGTTTTTATGTGAAAATTTGAAGTAAGTCGGGTTCACTAAATATTTTATTATTTTAGGAAATTAAGTGTTTAATTCCTAAATAATAAATGGGTATGAGCAATCTAATTCCTAAATAATATTCTTTATTTAACCTACTAATTTGTGTAAATAGATAGTAATTTTACCTTTTCTAAATATATCAGTAGAACTTAACTTATTATGGTTGATCCAAACTGAGACAGGGCCTGATACTAGAGGAGCAGGACTAGAAAATACGCTAGAACCTGTTCTTGAAATTTTTTTCTAGGTTGGATAGGAGCACCAAAAGTGGAAACCTTATTGTTCGATGCTGTTATCCTATTTTGGTGTTGTTGTCCTGTGGCTAAAAACTTTTTGGGTTCTATTTGGCAAGCCTATGTTACCCTGTCTATGTATTTTTGAGGCATAGAATGCTACGAAGCTCGCTGTGTGTCTGATTTAGTATTCAAAACCCTTAGGAGATCTTTGTGCTTAAAATTGAATGGAAAATTGGGAAAGAAAGAGAAGGGGTTAGTGTGTAAAAGATATGTTATACGTACTTCCTACCCCATGTGTGGGCTCGTTGCCTACATACCAATACTATGAAGAGGGATCAAGCTAGTGTAGTTCTCCCATTGAAGTGTTTGGTGCAATTATGTGTGATATATGCAACTATATGTGAAACTAGATATACTTTGGACGACTAGGGATTGGCATGAGTGCTTGAATAGGCTCGAAATGCTCTTGGAAGGCTGTATGTAGAGAATAATGAAGAGTGCTTGAGTGTACTTGCTTTAATTCTTGCCTCTTTCTTATAAATGAGTGCCAACCCCTCTAAATGGACTTTAAATGGAATTTTATAGGGTAATTAGTGATCATGGGTTAAATGATCTTGTATTAGGTTGACAGGAAAAAAGATAAGGATCTGAAAAAATCTGACCTTTAGGAGTAATTTTGAACTTGGACAACAATGCCAAAATTAGGACACCCTAGGTTTCAACACTCCTGTCCAAGTTGGGTGTTGTTGTCCTAAGGGGATGAAACCTAAGGGGATAGATTTGGGCCTAAAAGGGCTGCCTGGGTCTGAAAGAGCTAAGGCTAAAAGGCTACGAATGACTGGGAATTAGTGAAAGAATAGCCTAAAAGTGTTGTGTGAACAAGGAGGACCTATGGGTTGGGTGTCATTGGCCATGCCTAAGTCATCCAATTTCACATTTATATGACTATAACAACCTTAGTTGATGACTTCATAGCTCATTTGTAAAACAATATTAGCATACAGGTTACATTTGCACAAATAGTTCAAATTAAACAAGGGTTAAATGCGACCATTAATGAGTACGTACTTATATTTAAGACTATGTTCACTAACATGACTCATCAATTACCTGATAGTGAAACTTAAAGTATCTTTGATCATAGCTTGCTTCTAATACTTAAGGACAATGTGGTCTTCAATGTTTACCATTCTTTTGATTTTTTTCATCGTGTATTTGGACACTTTGACGTCGAGGTTTCAAATGTAATTATATTAATTATAGGTCAAATGCACCACCTTCTAATGGGGCCAAGTTTCTAAACAAGATAGATTTCAAGGCTAAAAGTAATGCAAATGTTTTTATACCTAAGATCGTTGGTCATAATGTGGTTAATGTTGTATAATAACTGTATAATGTAAATTTTCTCACCTTGTCTCTCGTCACTAATATTTTTATTAGTGGACACTAATTTTGTCTAATTTATCTTACTAATATTCTTAGTCTTTTGTCTAATGCATTCCCTCCTTCATTCTACATCATCCACTAACCTTATATCCTTCCCGTGTCTAATTAATTTTTTTAACAATCCCATTTATCTCTAAATAATGTCTTATTTATTATATTAGAAATAAAATTCCAATGCCACCTACCTACCTATCACTAGGATTTCCTACAAGCCTAGTCCCTAATCTTCACCTAACCTCCCACTAAATTGTCATTCATCATACATGTAATCACAATTTAATCTCTTTTAACAGAATCTAGAATTATCCATACATTCTAGAATTCCTCCAGCACCCTCTTTCCTCTCTAAAGAGTTCTTCTATAGAAATTTGTAAATAATTTTTAATTCTTTAGAAAGTTTCCCTCCAATTTCTATATAGCCTAACCCATCCTATATGTAAAGGCAAGGATGAAAAGCTATGACATTCATTTCCAACTAATAAGAGCTTCATTATAAAATCTTTATTGTCAAATTATCTTGTCTATTATCAAGCAAAAGCCATCATAATCCATTGTTGCAACTTCATAGTCTGAGTCTACATTTAGTCAATCCATTTATTTTGGGGCACATCATCACACATTTGGAGATGAATTGATTTGCAATAAGTGAGGTAAAATAGTTTTTATTTCCTTTGTTATTTGAATTTTGATTCATCTACCTTGCCCAAATCAGAGGTATGTTTTGAATTGGAGTAGCCGTAGGTGATTTCCATTATTACTTACATCCTAAAGCTCTATTCCAATTTTTAATATATACATTTTAGTGACCATAATGGGAGCAATACCTATAACTTGTGCTTATTGAGTGCTTGTGAGTTTCAACAGGTGTGCAGGTGTCCTTTGAAGAAAAATAAGAGGTCCAAAATTTATTTTTTCATGAAAATTTGCACCTACAAAAAAAAAAGTTTTGGTCTGTGTATAAATGGCTTTGTCAACAAAGCTTTGTGACTAGTAGTCATAGTTTTATCTTTAACTAGATTTTTAAATTGTGAATCCTACTCAGACTTCGTTGGCCATTTTGAATTAACATAAAGTCACTACTATATCATTTCAAAAATAGTGATATTATTAACTCCAAAAGTAATTTTGTTTATAGTAGTCATAATTTTATATTTTTTTAAACATATTTACAAAACATCAAATATCATCCTCTCAAAATAAGTGATTTTGTTACGTGTAAAAGTCGTATTGTATTACTTGTTTTTAATCCTGCATGTTGGATTTGACAAAACTACTACCAGGTAAGCTCCAAAATTAGTGGCTTTGTTAACTTGAGTATTGACTTTATCATTAAACATCATTATTTTCATTTAAGATTTTTTTTGTGATTACCTTTCTCCTAATCATTGTTAGGAAACCACACACTCTATAGCAAGATAAAAATAACATAATGCAATAACAAAGATAATTAAACAAACAAAATAGTCAACATGCATGAGACAAAACATGAGATTTACTTGGTAAGACCTTAACAAAGCTAAGGAAACATCTACGGTGAAAGATATCAAGCTTTATTAACTCCAAGATGAATAGAGTACATGTTAACTCAATGTTTAGAATACATGTGAACTCCATGTTGACCATTTTTGGTCCTGCAGGCCAAAAATTGGTCTCCATTCCTTCCCTACTATCTTGAGCAGTCAATCATGTATCCACCTTTTTGTTGCTGTGTTTTTCCCCTTTTGAAATAGGCCTATTTTTTGAACCAAATGACTTGAGCTTTGTAGATGTTTCGGGTTGATCTGGAGGTTTATTTCACTGTGGGTGGCTAGTTTTCACAAGCCTTTTGACAAAGGAATGGACCAACTTCAAAGAGATATAAGTTGTTTACGAAGCTCTAAGGACAAAGTGCCCTTGTAGAGGGCAGTCGAGTTACAAATTGGACTATTCCAGCAAGTTGCGGAGGGCAATTATGGACCAGAAAGTGCCGTTGAGGAGGGATAAAAGATAAGGTCGAAAGATAAGTTTTCTTCAAAAAAATCCAAGGTAAAAGAGCAAAGGATTTCTTCAGACTTTTGTTTGAAGAAAATCCATGTAAAAGATAAGGGATGAATTTATTTAGAAAAAATGCCCAAAGGAATTCCTTCGAACATTTTGTCTGAAGGAATTAATCCAAAGGGAAAGAGACTGAAAGGAAGGGCTGAGACTTGAAAGAAAGAATTCCTTCGGGCAAAATGTCTAAAGGAATTAAGAAGAAAAGGAGCCCAAAGGGTAAGGGGCTCTCAGCTACCAAAAAGGGATATTTTTTAGTTTTTTGAAGGGACACCTTCCCTTTAGAAAGGTTCAATTGTAAAAGGCTGAAGGAATTGCCAAAGGGGTAACGTGCCTGAAGACATCAACTTTAGCGTAGCGAACTAGCTGTTGGAGGTTCAAACATCCAGTGACGGGCGTGCAAACATTAAATTCAAGGTAGTGAAATAGATGTTGATTCTCAAATGTTTAAAAATGGGCCCACACATGTTAATAGTTGAAGAGAGCCTGAAAGATCTCATAAGTAAAGGCCGCAAGTGAACTCAGTGACCCGTCAAGAAGAAAGCCTGACAGCTCAAATTGTCAGCAAAAGGTGAGAAGATAGCCCTGAGAGCTCAAATTGCGAGAAAGAGACAAAAAATAGCAAGGAAAGATGGAACACAATAGATAATCTAGAACATGGCCATGCACACATATGACAACATTTAGAATATTCCAAAAGATGTTCCCAGCCAAGCACAGACATGAATCAGATCAGCCCAGGTGGCAAAAGAAAGCATCGACAGAGGAGTTATTCCAGCATTTGAAATAGTCCTTACAAAATGGTCATCAAAGAGCACAAATAGTGAAGGCATGGCCTATTTTTCCTTGTTTTACATTAATGAGTAAATAGTCACATAAAACCCATACTTTTGTAGCGATTTTTAATACAGGTTAGGCGCTAAAGTCTAGATTGGAGACATCTATAACATGGTTATTTCAGGGCTTTCTAGAAGGATGACACCAGCATAAGCAAGTTTTCCTTTTTCCAAGACTTTCAATGCAGCATGGGCCACCATTTCTAGAAAGCTCCAAAATCTTTCTTTTAGATGTTATATATTGTAGTCTCTCATTTTGAGAAATATATCTCTCAACATGTATGGTGAAGCCCTACATGATTTTACCTTGAATCAAGACATAACATTTTTACCTCCATTTTGAGTTTGCACTTTTGCAAATGTTTATGGTTTTGTCTTATGTTAAGTAATTTTCTTTCATGCTTTCACAGAAGGATTCTAGCATGTCTAATGTATTATGAGCTCTTATTTTGTAGGTCAGCGAGAAGTGTCCACGACAAAGTATAGGCACATGTGAATAGGCTGTCATAGTGTGTCTTAGAACACATCTGATATTTCTTCTTCCCTGTATCTCCAAAGGACCCCTAGCTCACTGATGCTTAAGAGTTTCTCATATCAAATGAAGTGTATATCAGCTTGTTTTTGGTGTAAAGTGTATGTCAAAGCTAAGTAGATCAACCATTTTTGTGTATCACTGCTTTAGTTTAGGTTATATTTTTTGTAATCCTTCTCTCTTTTCATCCCCCCCATTGTTAGCAATAGAAAATCTAGGACCATAGAGATGCATCAAAGGGAGCTAGCCCTTATCTAGAGATTCTCCCCACAGTTTTGCCAGACCCACAATAAGAGGGGAGTCTCCATTGTGCCGCATGGAAGGGAGAAGCCCAACCTTCTTTCAAGGGTGCAATCCACAGTGCCAACAATTTTTGGCACGCTTAGTGGTACTAGTTTTTATCCAAAGAGTTGAAGAATTTTGGTGTGTTCTTCAACCAACCAGCCTTTAGAGTCTTTTCTTCAACACCAATGGTGACTCTGAGTTGAATCAGTTGGTTAAGCAGTCTTGGTACCATCAAGAAATCACATTTTTGGTATGTATAATTCCATTGCTCAGCATCATGGGCCTTGTGTTCCTTCATATAACTTTGATCAAGCTCAAGTTGTTCATGGAATCACCTCAAGAAACTCTCCTAGTTGCCCTTCAATAGTAAGGGAAGTAACACTAGAATTTGAGAAGCAAGTGATGGAGATAGACAGATTGGATGAGTAGTATAGATATCAACAAGAGTTTCTATACAAAGAGGAGTGTTTATTCAGGAAAACTCAGGCCTTGCAATCCATGAAGGAGGAGGTAACAAAATGGAAGAGTCCATTCATTCAAGGCAATTAGCCTTGTGTGCCTTCTCCCATTCAAAATTAGCCCCCTCCCATTGTAAAGAAAGCCCCCTCTTATGCACCAAATCCTTTCTACCAGATAACACTTGCTCACTCTAGCTCATCTGATGTAGTAACCACTCCTACTCTTAATCCCTTGCACATAGATTTCCAACATCAAAGAGCATTAGATCAGCCTCTTATGGAGACTGACCTTCTCAATTATTTAGAATGTTGACCCTCTTTTAATGGGAATCACCCTATATATTTTGGAAAGCAACACATCTCTCTTGAAGCAATTTTTCTTGTGCATGAGTAGACCCTTCCCAATCTCCCTCAACCTCCTCAAATATTTTAGTATAGGAGTGCCTATCATGAACTAGCTCAGGACCTTGAAGAGGATAAAGTTTTTGCCTGTTCATAAGGGAAAAGTTCCATCCCAAGGTCATGAGTTGGAAGCAAACAATGAAATCATGCGGTAGGAAAAAAGAGGAGAATATGCCTATTCATTTTGATAGAAGCCTTGAAGAAGATGAAGCTACTCCTACTCATCATGATGATGCTTGTGACCTCTAAAAAAGACTCTTTCAAGAGAATATAGCCAAGCAAATTGTAGAATTGGAGTCTAGAATGAGGTTCCTCAACCAAAGTGTGATGGATGGTTCAGGCCAAGCAGATCCTACGTCTGAACACACCCCATCTACACTCCTCCAAGATAGCTATAAATCCACATCTGATATAGATAAAGTGTTGGCCATATGGAAGGAAGAGAATCATTTTATTCTAGCTCAAGGACTACCTCCTCTTCCACATGAGTTTAACGATCAACCTTCCACTTCATCCCTTCTCAAGGAGGAACCTATTTATAGGAGGCAAGTGAAGAAGAGAGGATCCAATTTGTAGCTGCCCAAGAGGCTAAAATGAGTGATAATGAAGATGAAATCATCATGGATGCTCCCTTTGAGTACATCATCAACAATGGAGAAGACACAGGTCATGCATACATGCGGATGTTCTAGCAATATGAATAAGAGGTTGACAAACTTTATCTATCAGTAATGGATGTTGAGGAAAATAAGCATAGTGAGCTTTCCCCTCCCTTGTTTGATGAAATTCCTTATTGCTTTGATGAGGAATATGACCATGCCATGGAACCTAATTTGGATGAGAGTCAGGAGGATGTCTTTGAACAACTAGAGACTTTGGTTTTTGAGTAAGAAAAGGAGAGGCCTGTCCATCTTGAGGAAAGATTTGAAGAAGAGAACCTTGAACAAGAAGGTGATGTTTTGTGGGATGAGCAATCAGTTTTTGATCTAATTTTAGACATCACAATAATCACCCTTCTTCACAAAAATAATGATGAAGTAGAGGATCAGTCTGACCAGGTTTTCAATGAAGCAGTAGGGGACAAGTCAGTCTATGACACATATCAAGGGGGTTATGAGCTAGATGATCCTTATGGTGATAAGCTAACAGCCATTGATTTCTTGATGAAACACATTAGCATTAAGTACTAGCATTGGGCAAGCTTCCAAGAGAAAGGTGAATACATATATGTTGGAAGCATGTTTGACCCTGATCCACTCGGATACAAGCCAATCAAGGTGGCAGGTAAGAAGAGCAAGTCACCACCATAAGTTTTCTTGCCACTTGTCTGGCACCATAAGTTTTCTTGCCATGAAGGAGACTTAAGAATTTTTCCCTTTGATCTAGGAGGGAGGCAAATGTATCTTGTTAGCTGTACATAATAGTTTGCTTTTAGTTGCATGTCTTTCATTTTCCCTAAGTGCTGTTTGCATGTGTGTGTAGTTTTTTAACCTTTGTTGTGTGTGTTCTCCTTTGTGTTTGAGGTAAAGTTTTGTTGGTTCATAGATCTTTAGAAGGCTGTTGCTAACTTTTTTTCAAGTTGTATTCTGACTCTATGCCCAATGGACTTAGAGGCTACCAGTCTTCCCAAGCATAAAAGGCATGCTTCCCCTGGGAATCACCAAATTTTTTGACCATTTTTGGTCATGTAGGCCAAAAATTGGTCTCCTTTCCTTCCCTACTATCTTGAGTAGTTAGTCATGTATCCACCTTTTTGCTATTGTGCTTTTCCCCTATTGTAATAGGCCTATTTTTTGAACTAAATGACTTGAGATTTATAAATGTTTTGGGTTGATCCAGAGGTTTATTTTGCTATGGACAGCTAGTTTTCACAAGCCTTTTGGAAAAGGAATGGGCCAAATTCAAATAGATATAAGTATTTTACGAAGCTCCAAGGACAAAGTGCCCTTGTAGAGGGAATTCAAGTGCAAACTGGACTGTCCTAGTAGGTTATAGAGGGCAATTATGAGCCCAAGGTACCTTTGCAGAGGGCAGAGTTTTCCTTCAAAAAAATGAACAAGGCAAAGAATTCATTCTAACATTTTATTCAAAGGAAATCCATCACAAAAAAGGTCAAAGGTCAAGGGGAAATACAAGGAAAAGTCCAAAGGCACATTCCTTCAAACAAAATGTCTGAGGGAATTCCTTCGGACATTTTGTCTAAAGGAATTCAAGAAGAGAAAGGGCTGAGACTCCAAAGAGAAAGACTAAGGCATGAATAAAGATTTGATTTGGAAAAAATGTCCAAGGGAATTCCAATTAAGAATACCAAGGTAGCCCAAAGGAATCTGAAGGAAAAGTGCCCTTGCGGGGGACTCTCGACTGCCAAAAGGGGGACCTTTCCCAAGCTCCGAAGGGACACCTTCCATTCGAGAAGGAAGAAATACAAAAAGAGCTAAAGAAATTGCCAAAGGGGTGATGGGCCTGAAGATGTCAAATTCAAGGCAAAAAACTAGCCATTAGCTTTTAAATGGTGACGGGCCTGTGGACGTCAAATTTATGATGATAAAATAGCTGTTTGGTTTTCAAATAACGATGAGCTTGCAGACATCATTTTTTGATAGGATGCGTCAGCTATTGAGGAGAAGCCAAAGGACTAAGGCCTTTATGATAAGCTACTAAAGGCTCATGGCATAGACTTGAGTAAACTTAGTGACCCACTGAGAAGAGAGCCTGAGAGCTCAAATTATCAGCAAAAGGTGAGAAGATAGCCTCGAGAGCTCAAATTTCCAAAAAGACAAAAAAATAGCAAGGAAAGATAGAATAAAATATAGAATCTAGAACACATCCATGCACACATACGATAACATTTGGAATATTCTAAAAGACACACCCAACCAAGCACAGACATGAATCAGATCAGCCTAGGTGGCAAAAGAAAGTGTCGGTGAAGGAGTTATTCTAGCGGTTGAAACAGTCCTTATGAAATGGTCATCCAGGAGTGCAAATAGTGAAGGCATGGCCTATTTTTCCTTTTTTTACATTAATGAGTAAATAGTCACGTAAAACTCATGCTTTTTCAGTGATTTTTAATATGAGTTAGGTGCTAAAGTCCAGACTGGCGACATCTACAACATGGTTATTTTAGAACTTTCTAGAAGGATGACACTAGCAAGAGCAAGTTTTCCTTTTTCCAATACTTTCAATGCAGCATGGGCCACAGTTTCTAGAAAGTGCCAAAATCTTTCTTTTGGATGTTATATATTGTAATCTCTCATTTTTATAAATATATATCTCAGCTTGTATGGCGAAGCCCTGCAGGATTTTACCTTGAATCAAGACATAGCAGTTTTACCTCCATTTTGAGTTTGCACTTTTGCATATGTCTATGGTTTTGTCTTGTGTTAAGTCATTTTATTTCATGCTTTCATAGAATGATTCCATCACATCTAGTGTATTTTTAGTTCTTTTTTTACAGGTCAACCAGAAGTGTCCACAACAAAGTATAGGCGCATGTGAACAGGCTGCCATAGTGTGTCTTAGAACACCTCTGGTAGTTCTTCCTCCCTGTATCTCCAGAGGACCCATACCTCACTGATGTAGAAGAGTTTCTCGTATCAAAAGAAGTGTATATCAACTTATTCTTGGTGTAAAGTGTGTGTCAAAGTTAATTAGATCAACCATTTTGGTGTATCACTGCTTTAGTTTAGGTTCTATTTGTAGTAATCCTTCTCTCTTTTCATCCCCCCCATTGTTAGCAGTAGAAAATCCAGGACCACAAAGATGCATCAAAGGAAGCTAGCCCTTATCTAAAGATTCTTCCCTCAGTTTTTCCAGACCCATAATAAGAGGGGAGTCTCCATTATGCCGCGTGGAAGGGAGAAGCCCAGCCTTCTTTCAAGGGTGCAATCCACAGCATCAACACTCTACAAAGATAAATATGACTAATTGGCAAAGCATCATTTGGATTGTTCCTTCTAAAAATAGAGTGGAAAAACTCCATTAGGAATTTCCTTCTGAAAATAGAATTTGGTGGAATTCATCTTCCTAAAAATAGGGGTTTGAATCCCTTCCCCCTATAATAATAGTGGGGGGGCATTTCCACCCACACACCCCTATCGAGTTGTGGGATACAAACGACATCGTAAAGGGATTAAAAATTTAACTTTATTGTCACATATCTAACAATCTCCACCTTGACAATAATTTCCACTTGATATCATGTTGACTAACTCATCACCTTTTTTGCAAGCTAAGAGAAGATAAAAACCATTTTAAATTCTCTAATAATACTGGTTTTGTGAACTTATCAACACTATTTTCCTGTGTGTGAACCTTTCAAGTGCTAATTTTCCTTCATCAATCACCTATCTGACAAGATGGTACTTTACAACAATATGTTTTATCCTACTGTGATAATCTATATTCTTGGCCAAATAAATTACACTCTGACTATCATAGAATACCTTCATTTTAGATTGTTTTCTTCCAAACTCACCCAATAGCCTATAATGTCCCCTTTTTAGAATTGAGAATAATATTATTACTAAAATAAAAAGTATTTGTAAATACTTAAATAAAGTAATAATAGTTTAATTTGATTTTCATTTAAGTTGGAGCTTTTTAAGGGTCATGGGCTTATTCAACCCTTTAAGTTATTTTAAAAGTAAATTGACCTTATATTTCATGGTCCTTTCCCTCAAATTTGGGTGCTCCCCTTGGGGATTGAGTATTTAAGGGGAAGAGGATTCATTTGAGGGGATCATGCTATATTTGGATAATTAATTTGGAGCTTGATTGTGTAACACTTGGCTGATCTATTGTAAGGATGAAACCCCTTCAATAGATGTTGGAACAAGGATGAAAATCCTTAGACTCACTAGGGAATCCTCTATTAAAGGGTTTGAATTGTTCTTCATTGGTTTGTGGAAAAATTGAGCATCATTTTTAAGGTAATAATTATTCCTAGGACAACGCCTAGGATTTCTAAGGATAAATTGCAGTGAACTAGGGTTTTAAGAATTTTGGGACATATTTTAGTGGACTTCCCACAGTGATAAAATTATGTTTCTTGTTTTGTTTGATAACTATCGTTTTTATGTTACTTTTAAAGTATCATGGGCATTGTAACTACTAGTATTTTAGGAGATATGAATATATGAAGTTTTAATTGTATTTTACAATAATAAATTCCAAAATTTTGAGTTTTGGCATTTTGAGTGACTATTTTGACTTATAAAATTAGTGGCTATAATATAAAACTATTTTCATAATTTTTTGAGGGTTAGAAGTATCAAATCAATTTTTTTCCCTAATCACCTAGGGTATGGTAGAGGAATTTTTTTATATTGCTTTCATTTTCAGAATTGTGTTGTTAGCTAAATTTACATTTTTAGATTCTTCATAGGAAGGGTTTTTAGATTTGATAAGGTTTTGCTAGAAAACCCTTATTTATAGATTTGTCCCAAGTTAGGGACATTACATATCCCCTTTAACTAAATTACCTCTTGACAAGCATGATAGGCAACCACATATTATGCCTCAATAGTTGATGCAGTAACAGTATTTTGAAGCTTTGACATCCAACTAATAGGTCCACCTGCAAGTGTAAAAACATAACATGAAGTTGATTTTCTTTTATCTAATCACCTACAAAATCTGAATCAACATATCCACAAATAGAATCATCATTGTTATTATAGGTGATGCAATAATCTCTTTTGCTACAGAAATACCAAAACACCCACTTCATTGTTGTACAATGTTCTTTACCTAGATTTACCATATATCTATTGAAAACTCTAACTGCATGTGAAAAGTCAGGTCTTATACATACCATAACATACATTAAACTTCTTACTGTACTAACATATGGTACATGAGAAATATACTCATTTTCTTCATCACTACTAAGACACAAACTTGGAAAAAGTTTGAAATGGGAAGCAAAAGGGATACTAACTAGTTTCACATTCTTTAATCCAAATATGGTTAGTATCTTTTCCAAATACCTTTATTGTGATAACCAAAGCTTACCATTTTTCCTGTCTCTATGTATCTTCATGCCTAATTTATGTTTTATTGTTCCTTTATCCTTCATATCAAATGTCCTGGCTAGATGAGCCTTTAAATGATTGATATCTTCTATGATTTTTCTTACTACAAGCATATCATCAACATACAATTCCAATATAATGAGTAAGCCATTGTCCAAAAACTTGAAGTAAACACAATGATCATACTCACTCTTAACAAAATTATGGCTCCCCATGAAGGAATCAAACTTCTTGTATCATTACCTAGGTGACTATTTCAGGTCATACAATGATTTCCTAAGCTTGTAAATAAATATTTTTTTAGTATTCTATACAAAACCTTCACGTTGTTCCATATATATATATCCTCTTTTAAACCTCCATGTAAGAATGTTGTTTTAACATATAACTACTCCAACTCTAAAGGTAAAATAACTCAAATTGAAACAAGTTTAACAGCTAGTGAAAAGATTTCCTGGTAATCAATACCTTATTTTTGTTCAAATCCTTTTTCCAGCAATCTGGCCCTATACCTTTCAACTTTATCATCAACACTTATCTTTCATTTGTAAATCCATTTGCAGCCACCTAGTTTTCTATCTTTTGGAAGTTCTACTATATCTCTTATCCAAGGCATCCATTTCCTCTTGCATTACCTTTTTCCATTTGGCACTATCCACATCTTCCAATGCTACACCTTTAACCTATATTGCATCCAAGGATATGTGTGCTTGACTTGTGGCTTACACACCTTCATATTACCATGTTATATCTCTCGATGTTCTTAATATGGTCGATCTATGGAATAACCATGGCTAAGTAGAGTATATATAGAAGGTAATGGTTTGTCTTTTATCATCACATTGTGAGTTATGTTCTTATTGCATTGTTATAGAGGTTTCCCCCTCGAAGGGGTGCAATCATAATATTCAAGTATCTTGTTCTTTCGTCAATTGTTTTTATGGATCTACTTATTCTAATCTTAATTATTGTAAATCATCTAAGTAATTTCCTTACAGGTGGTATAAGAGATTTGATTTGGACAAGTTTTTGTGACATTTTTTTTGGGATCTAACATCTTGAACACTAGAAGGTCAAAAAACATAAGTTGTGATTTGGGACGAAATGAATTTCTTCATTATTGCAATTTTGTTCATGAGTTTTTTTTACAAAAAGAAAAAATAGTTTTTTCAAGTGAAAACAAAGTATGGAATTTTTTTACCTTGTGCAAATTAGCATTGGTTGGAGTCGTCTCATAGACGATCACAATGTTATATTCTATTGGTATAATTTTTTGGGTAAAAAATTTTCACCCTTGTGCATAATAATAGTGTTGAATACATCTCGGTGAGACGATCACAATGGTATATTCCACTGGTATACTTTTTTCAAGGCTAAAACCCTCCTAGGGTTTGTGCATGGCTGGTCCAAACACTCGTAGATGAAAAAAAGGGTAAGAAACTCCAAAAAATCATCACAAAGATGGCATGGAGTCTAAATTTTTTGATCCATCTATTTCAGAGGTAGCTCAACAACTTAATTCAAAGTTACAGGGCATGGTGAAAAAAGATGATTTTGATACGGTTCAATGGGACATTGTAGGGTTGAGATGGAACTTAGATAGTGTGATGGATCAATTAAAATAAATATCTAGAAAATTTTCCAACTTGTCATTTGTACCACTATAAAATAACCCTCCACCACTTTAGTTTGGTTCTCCTCCTCCAAACAATACCAACACCAATCCTAGTTCTAAGTTGATGTTACCAAAAGTGGACCTACGAAAGTTTGACGGTAATAATACACTCACCTAGCTCACTCAAATTGAAAATTTATTTGATCTACATTAGACTTCCTATTCATAACAAGTGTTTATGGCCTCTTTATATTTGGAACCTAAGCCATTCATTTGGTATTTTTGGTTGTGTGCTTAAAATAAAAATAAAGGTGTCCCAGTTTCATGATCAATATTTTATGAATTACAACTCCACTATCACAATAATGTCTCTAAAAGCTAATTCAGTCAGCTAGCCAAGTTACGTTAGACTAGGATTGTAAAGAATGACATTCATCAATTTTAGAATCTCTCTTTACATGTGACATACATCACTAAAGAAAATTTGATTGACTTATTTTTTGGTGGCCTCAAAGATAACATCCAATTGGAGATTCACATGTTTAATCCCAGTACTATATTTGAGGCCATACCAAGGGCACACATGGCTGAGGAAAAAGAGCTGATTAAGTGAAGACCTTTCAATAGTGTCCATGAATGCACCTTTCCAACACCATGATTTTTGTAGACTACCAAATTGACACATCAATAAGTGGAAGAAAAGTGTGCAAAAGTTTTATGTTTTGGCTACGATAGCAAATGGAGCAAAGGACATCAATGTGTTGAAAAGAAATTATTTTACATTAACGGTGCCAAAGAGGAGTAAGAAGATGAAGATGAATCTAAACATTCTCAACCAACTATTTCTTGTCATGCACTTTCCATCATTAATACTCCTCAAACTCTTAAAGTGGTAGGTTTCTTGAAGAAATAGAAGGTTACTGTGTTAATTGAATATGTGAGTACACATAACTTCATCAACAGTAAGTTGGCTACTTGTTTGAACTATTTCATTTACCAAGCTCTAGAATTTTAGGTCATGATTACAAATGGTGGTATAGTCAACTATTGTAAAAAACTCCATAGAATTAAGCTTGCTATGGGGGACTACTTGTTATATTCTCCTATGTTTGTTATTCTTATGAGAGGAGATGACATTGTTTTTGGAGTGCAGTGTCTCACCACTTTGGGCACTATTGAGATGAATTTATAGGAACTATTCATGAGGTTCCATTTAGAAGGTAAGACCTTTGAACCACATGGATTATGGGCTAAATCTCCATAACTAGTTAGTTCCCATAAGATGATGAAGATTCGTAGAAGAGCTATAGAAGGATTTGTGGAATGCTTATTTTCCATAGAGGTTTACCAACCAAGGAGTCTACACATCATGATTTGTAAAGGGTGTTGGATGACCATTCTATTATTTTTGGTGACATGCAAAAAGGAATTCTTCCAAGTCATGTGCATGATCATGCCATCAGGCTCATTCTAAGAAGTACACCACACCACATCTAAACCTATAGGTATCCCTATGCCTAGAAGAGTGAAATTGAAAATATGGTACAAGAGATGTTGGAGGTAGGAATCATCTAACACGGTCAAAGTGAATAGTCCTCCTCAGTGGTTATGGTGTGAAAGAAAGACGATAGTTGGAGGATTGCCTAGACTACAGAGAAGTCAACAAGTACACCATCAAAGATAAGTTTCCTATTCTAGTAATTGATGATTTTCTAGATGAATTGCATGGTGTTATTTATTTTACCAAGTTAGGCCTTCTCTCTAGATATCATTAGATTCATATCCTTGATGAGGACATACCTAAAATAATTTTTAGAACTCATGAAGGCCATTATGAATTTATGGTCATGCCTTTTTGCCTCACAAATGCACCATATACATGTCATAGTTTGATGAATACTATTTTTGGGCAATTTTTGAGAAAGTTTATATTAGTGTTTTTAATGATATTCTCATCTATAACAAAAATTGGGAAGACCATTTGAAGCATGTGAAATAGGTACTTTCAGTTCTATAACAACATTAGTTGTGTGCCAAATCTACCAAATGTGCTTTTGTTATCTAAGAGATGGATTAATTTGGTCATAATATTTCACATGAAGGAGTGAAATTTGATCCTAAAAAAATCCAAGTGATGATGGAGTGGTAGGTTCCCAAGACCCTCAAGAACCTTCGAGGATTTTTGGGGCTAACCAGTTACTATCACAAGTTTGTCAAAAATTATGGTAGCATTGTAGCCCCACACATGTCTTTGTTGAATAAAGACTCTTTCCAATGGATTGATTCAGATACCAAGGCATTTTAATAGTTGAATATGGCTATGTGCACAACTCAAGTTTTAGGTACACATGATTTTTCAAAAATGTTTGTTGTGGAATGTGATGGATCAAGATATGGCATGGGGGATGTACTCATACAAGAAAGTAAACCAATGGCATTTGAAAGTCTCTAACTGAAGGGGAAAATAGGCTCAAACCAATCTATGAGAAAGATATGATGGATAATCTTCATGTCGTGAAGTAATGGA